>CM039594.1:15938313-16538313 GCA_022457205.1 Saccharum spontaneum | reverse complement strand
AGACATGTTGGCACATTTTTATCGACAAATTAAAGCGGTCAAGTCTAGCATCACGAGCGTGGAAAGGTAAAAAAATCCTGAAACATGGTATAAATTACTTGATATTTACAGCCCAAGGGAACAGTAAATAGGCAAAAAAAAAAGGGTTCAAAACAAACTGTCACCCCTATCTCGTGCCCCAAATTGAGAACAAAGCCGTGATGGCCATCAAAGCAGGAGGCGTGCACCTCAGGCGCCAGCCAGGCCCGTTCGCGATTTGGTGTCCACCTCCAGCTCGCCGCGGGCTCTGTTTGAAAGTCTCAGAGAATGACTGGATGAACCGTCGGCGTCAGCTCGAAAAGGCAGATCACATCAGATTAGGGCCCGTTTAGTTACTAAATTTTTTTTTCTAAAAAACTACAGTAACAAATCTTTAATATATGTATGGAGCATTAAATATAAATAAAAATAAAACTAATTATACAGTTTAACTGTAAATAACGAGACAAATCTTTTAAGTCTCACTAATTACTAAATAACAACGAAAATGCTACCGTGGTTTTTTGCAATTTTTTTTAAACTAAACATGCCCTTAGCCGTAATTACCTTGGAGTTTGGACCCAGTCGGGACCGCAGCCGCAGGCGGCCCTCCCGCCCGCACGGCAGCGCCAGCGCGCGCCTTTATTACCCCTCGCGCGGGCGGCCGAGGCTCCCCGCACACGCACCGCGCCGCGCCGCGCCGTCCCGAGAAAGCAAAGCGGACCAGCGCAGCGAGTCAGCCGTCAAGGAGAAGGGAAGCGGAAGCCGAGAGCACGCCGCCCGCCCCGCCCACCTAGACAACGAGAGGAGAGGAGAGGAGACCCCCACCACCTACCGCGGAGGCTTGACCGCGGAAACACCATCCATGTCTCCCTCGTCGTCGTCGATGGGAGGCTCCCTCGCGCTCGCCGCCGCTACGGCCATCGCGTTCTCCGGCTCCCTCGTCATCTTCTCGCTCTGCCGCGCGCACCTCTCCCACGGCGCCGAGCCCGAGCCGGAGCCGGAGCTGGAGGAGGGCGCCCCGGAGCACGCCCTGCGCCCCTGCCTCACGTCGTCAGGTACGTACGAGACCCGTCCCTCTTCTTCTGCCGCCGCTCCTCGGCGGCGGTTTGTTTCGCTCTCGGCGGACGGGATTCTCAGTTTCTCACAGCTCTGTTCCTTGCCTGCTGCTGCGCATGCAGCGAGGCGGACGCGCGGGTGGAAGGCGAAGGCGAGGAGACGCAGGGGCGAGAGGCGGGTGCGGTTCGCGCCCGACGTCGTCGACAATGAGGGCGCACCGCCCGCCCGCCGCCACCCGCCCGCCGCCGCCGCCGCCGCGTCGTCGACGTCGTCGTCGGCGGCCACCTGCAGGGACGCGGCGGGGTCGGAGGACCGCATGATGCCGGCCAACCGGGAGGCGCTCTACCGCGGCATGCTCCGCGACCGCTCCGCGCACCGGTTCACCTGCTCCTACTGACCTCCCGGCCGCGGCCGCAGCCGGCCTCCGTGCGCCGTTTCGTCTGCGGCCGCCGGCCGGAGAGCTCGATTGGTTGCTTCGCCTTGTTTCGTTCGCTCGCCGTTAGCGTTGTTCGGTAGGCAGGCTGTTGACTTCGGGGGTTCATCCTCTTGCGGACGGAGGATTTTGTTAATAGAATTTTAGTATTTTTCTTCTTTTTTATATTTGTGTTTTGTTGTAGATTAATTAATGTTTTTTTTCTGTTTGAGCGAGGAAGGGAGAAACTCTGCTCTGTAAATATGCTGCCATTTTATCCAAAGAGGAAAAGGAAAACAAATCAAAGTCGCTGCTTCAGCACGACGTGTAACGTGTTTGGTCTACAGTAATACACGTCCCCGTTCACACGAAATTTCTGCAAATCGATCAGAAAAAAGAAAAGGTTAAAAGGGGCGGTAAATTCGTGGCCAGGGGGAAAAGAGGGTGCCGTGTGATCGGAGCTCGTCATCGCGGTACGGTACGGGACGGGAACGCGGACGATGATTCGTTTTCTGGATTGGGCTGGAGACGGATGGCCGACGGCGACCACTGGAAGAGCCTTCACCTCGGTCGTCGACGAGCTGCTGGGTCGGCGGTCCCACCCACGCCTCCAGGATATGGTTGTACCTTCTTCTTTGGTTACCGTTACCCTGCCGGCCTAGGGTATCTACAACTCTGTGGAACTCTCTACCCAGCTAACCATGGCCCACGAAATTACCTTATTATATACGCCACATCTAGGGGTTAGGGGTAGATGTAAAAACTTTTGAAATTTAGCTATTATAGCACTTTTGTTTGTATTTAGCAAATTGGTGTTCAATCATGGACTAATTTGGTTTAAAAGATTCGTCTCGTAATTTACGACCAAACTGTGCAATTAGTTATTTTTTTATCTATATTTAATGCTCCATGCATGTGTTCAAAGATTCAATGTGATGGGATGAAAAGTAAAAATTTAAAATTTTAAAGGCATCTAAACAAGGCGTAATATCTACTCCCTCCATCCCAAATTATAAGACGTTTGACTTTTTTATCCCAAGTTTGACTACTCGTCTTATTCAAAAAATTTGTACAAATATAGTCAAATTTAAGTCATTCTTGAGGAACTTTTATTAATATACCAAGCCACGATAAAAGAATTGATATTTTGCACAAATTTTTGAATAAGACGAGTGGTCAAACTTGGTGTCAAAAAAGTCAAACGTCTTATAATTTGGAATGGAGGGAGTAGCTCTCTACCAACCGTGGGCTACGAAACTCGCCTACATGAAATTGATACATGTTTGTATAAAGAGAAAGAATTTACATTACATCATGTAAGATACAAGTGGCCAAGGACAAAGAAAAGAAAGACAAGACCCTACACAATAAATTAATTCGTCTACACAAAATGAGCACATAGTTTATCAAGGAGGCAAAAAAAGTTGTATGTTTATCGTAAAGAGATACAAAGGAGCTTACAACCAACGTGACCGAGGAGGAAAAAAAAGACAAGACCCCAGGCAAAAAAAATCACTCATCTACACAAAACAAGATGCTAAAGGCCAGGATGATTTGGCTTCGAAAAGGGCTGCCCAAGGGAATATTTGTGACTGCTCGGCCCTATTTTTTCAACTCTACTTGAACATTGTTCGCCAAATAAGCTGATGTCATAAAGTGTATTCTAGAAAAAAAAAATAGGGACAGTTGGGTGCCAACTCCATATTTTTATGGAAGCCCTTAAGGGTATTCTAAAACATCATACCACTGATTACACATATGATGGTTGGTTTCTTTATCCTCCCCACCCCCACCCCCACCCCCACCCCCCCATACAATAGCGACACCGCCCGACAGCGAGGCAAGAGATCATAGAGTGCTCGTCGGTGTGCCGTAGGGGTGGGCATCTCACAGCGGTGCTTGGGCGAGCTTGTCCATCGTCATCGACAAGCCGCCACACCGCCACCCCCTTGGGCGGTGCTTGTAGCTTTTTTTCTATTGTCGGTTTCTCACAACATTGTCATCGGTGTGCTTCATTAGTTTGATGAGTCTTTGGATAGATGCCATTGCTAAAGATCATATCAAAACTCAAGTCATATCTCAAATGAAGAATTGAGCATATTTAATAAGACAAAAAGAGACAAAGTGAAATGAATACGGTTTGGTCTTAGTAGTACCTTGTTTTGCATGAATAGGAAGAGATTCGTAGTTGATTGTTATTGACCAAGATTGGAGAATGAATAAAAATTGAATAAGTGAAAAAATAACAAGCATATGCGAAGAATGTATAGAAAGAGACATGGTGTGATGCATATCGGTTGATCTTACACATGAAGCTTGTACATGCTGTGTATTGTCAAAATTAGGATTTAATGATTGATGAAGAAGGCAAACATTATTTAAGAACAAATAATGAGACATTGTAACACCCCGGTGTTACGCATGCATTTAGCATTGCAAATCATACGCATGATGCATCATTTGCATTTTTAATCACATGTGAAGTGGAGTGCATTTTGAGTGAAACATTTCTATGAAACGTAAATGTTGCACACACTTGTTTAGAATTGTTTCACCCTAGTTATACTTGCTAGGCTAATAAAACATGAGTGGTTATACTTGTAATTCATCTAGAATTAGTTAGCACAAATTTTGGAGCAACTTTGGTATTCAAAGTTTTGTCAAATTTGCTTTTAAAAATATTATTGAAAAATGGTCAAAACCCCCCTATTTAGCTTTTATTCTCCAATTCAAAATCTGTTGGGAATTTTGAGTTGGTCCCTTAATAAAGGTTGTAGAGAATTAAATTCTAAGCAACTTTCATTTTTGGGCCATTTTCAGAAAAGGTCATTTTCTTGCTCGAAATGGGATTTGAAAACTGTATTTGAAATTTGTTTGAAAATAGAAAATGGAAAATCAATTTCTAACCTAAACAGGCGCCGCCTCGTTTTCGGCCCGCTGCTGGAAGCGGCCCAGCTCCATGCGCGCGCGCGCTCGCGCCCCGCCTCGGCCCGGCCCAGTCTGGCCGTCTCCTCCCTCCCGCTCGCGCGCTGTCCCGGCCGCGGCAGACGTCGCGCGCCGCGTGGCGAGCGCATGCCGGCAACGCCGGCCGGGTGGCGCCCGGTCGCCCCCACCAGCGCGCGCACTCGCCCCTATAACCCTCCGCAGCGCCTCGCCCTTCTCCTTCTCCTCTTTTCGCCTTTGCTTCTTCACGCGCGCAGCAGCCGCGGTTCCGCCACCGCCACCGCGCGCCATCGCCGGACACGCGCGTTCCGGCAGCCTCAGCTCACCGCAAGCCGCTCCATCTTGCCCCAAGCTTCTTCTCCCTCTGGCGCAGCCCGCGCTCACCTCAATCGCCCGTGGTAAGCTCCCCATCCGCGCGAATCGCTCGCCGGAGTTCCGGCCGAGCTCACCGAGGATTCCCGCTCCGTGGAAACCTCCCCTCCGCTCCCGCCTTTTCTTTACTCGGGCGCGCATTCCGTTCACCCCGCTCTCCCGGTGCTCGGACGTCGTTTTCTGCGCCGCCCATGGCCGGAGGCGCGCTCCCGCCGTTGAGCTGCGCCGCCGAGCCGCCATGGCCGTGGGCAAGCTCGGTTGCGAGCTCCTCCGGTCACGCCGTTTTCCCCAACGTGACCGTCTTGGCATGGTGATCACGATGGTGGTGACCTCGTCGCCGGCGACCTCACCGTCGGCGAGATCCGCGCGGTCAGCACCCCCCTGCCTCTGTGTGGCTGACGTATGGGGTCCGGTTGCCCCACGGGCCCGCCTGTCTGTCTCTTCTTGCGCGCGCGTGTACAAGTCACCGGGTGCACCTAGCATTCCAGCGGCTGATGTTTAAAAGGATTTTTGAAAATGATTTTTCAGAATTTATGTAAATGCTTTAGAAATTCATAACTTGCTCATTTTAGCTTCAAAAATTGTGAAACAAATTTTGTTAGACTTCTTAGGGCCAGATATATGATATAAAAATATTGCATGTCAAGTTTGAAATACTTTTCTGTAGAGTTTTTATTTAATTATTGAAATTGTTGTTTTCTTGATAAATGCTTAATAAATCATAGAAAGCTCAGAAAAATATGGTTTCAATTTTGTTAATCTTCTTGTGTAATGTACTTTCTAGGAAAAATATGTGACATGCATGGTCTGTAGAAAAACTTTGATGTGTAGTGCAAGTGCTTTTATTTGATGATTTTTGTTGTTTTTGATAAAGAGCAAAAATTGTATAAAACATGTATATGATAATTTTTGTATAATGATTGTTTACTGTGTAGAAAGTAGGAAAAATTTCTAAATCTGTTGTTTGATACTTTTCATAATACAAAGTATTTTCATGCTCGTTTTTAGGCCTTAGCTTGTTATTTTTGTATAGGCAGTTCTAGTAATCAAATGCAATGAAATTTTTGTGGCGTGCTAGAATTGATGTTAGTAATCCACTGTAATTTTCTAAGATTTTTCTATGTTACCGAAATAGGTGTTGCTGTTCAAGCCCAGTGCTAACTAGGGTTTACATTCAACCTATGCAAGATTAGTTAGTAAACTATGCTTTGGTGTATCTTTGAAGCATCTTAAGTGTCAAGGTGCCTTTGCATGGTAGAGAATAGTGGTGGTTGTTTATGAGTACATGTTCTTGGATGATGTAGACTACCTTGTAGAAGAGTCGTAAGTTCCACGTAATTCAAATAAAATAACATGCTCATCTACATCTCATTCATCATCATCATCTCATGTCATCCCTGCAATGCACCTAGGCATGAGCACTTATATTTCTGCATCATTCAGGATCGCAGGAAGTGACCCCGGTCGCAGTTCCCGAGGACCCGGAAGAGCAGTCCGAGGTGCAAGAGCAGGAGACGACCGAAGCCGAAGAGGAGGTCGGTGAAGATCTTCCAGAGTGCCCCGACCACCGTCCGAGCTCTTTTGAGAGAGGCAAGCCCCGGAGCATTTCTCTCCCGGTTTGCGAATAATTTATTATTAACTTTACTTAATTTGATGCATTACGTTTAGGAGTTGTTTGCAAACGTTGCTGCATTATACCTTGTTTCACCTTGCTTTACCCGATCCTTGTTACCTTGGTGTCCGCGGTAAAAAATTGCTTAGTTTGCTTAGACCGATAGAAGTCGGGTGATTGCCTGTCATCCGCGAGCTATAGGAGATTACTTGGATCTATGTGAAAGATGTGTCATTTGAGAATAACTAAGTGTCGAACTAGATTTGAGACCGGGCGGAGACTTGCAGGGTTTCGAACTGTAGTGTTCTCCGTCTGAGTCGATTAAGGACCGACCGCTGTTGGGCCTCGAGTCATGTTGAACGCATGCCTCACATTTAGCTGGCCGAATAACGTACCTTTCGACCGCGAAGCTGGGAGATTATTCGGGCCGAGTGGATTGCCCGCAACGCACTGTATCGGAGCAGTAGTGGCAGGAAACGGGGGCGCGATGATAAGGCCAAAGAGCAGTCGGGCGGCCCCCGGGTACATGTGGTTCCTGGCAAACTCGCGACTTTACCTGAATAGTTGACTCGGTGACCAATACGTCACTTTAGCGGGTGAGTGAGGTTTGTGTGAGGAATAAATTACCAGCTGGTTAATAATCGATTTGAATCGCCATCGTTCACTGGATAGTGAACACTTGACTTGAGCTACTTCATCGTAGTAATATTTATGAAACACTTGGATAGTTATGTGGAAGATGACATGCTAACTATTATTAACGATTGTTGGTAATCCTTACTGGCTTAATTACATGTTACTCTAGCACAGGTGAAAACATAGTTGACAGGGTAATAAAGATTAAATGACTGCATGCTTTTGGAAAAGAATTGTTAAGTTGAAAATGCTTTTCTTGCAAATGAGTCAGCTACCCCACCAGAAAGCCTATCATGATCCTTGGTGTCTTTTTTTTTGTTCTGTCGGGTAAGTCTAGCTGAGTACCTTCTCGTACTCAGGGCTTTGTTCTCACTTGTTGCAGATGGGCAGATGTATTACGGCTACTGTATCAACTGCCTCTATCCTGCGATGGGCGAAGCTTAGGACCATGGGCAATGGTCATTCGCTACTTCTCGTCTGATGCTTTTGTTAGAGATGATCATAAGCTGGCACTTTATTTCAAACGCTGTGTGTGTGCGTGATTTGAACTACTGCTTCCGCTACTTTTTATTCGAACCTGGTTTGTAATAATTATGTTTAAACTCTGATGTATTTTGTGCCGCGAACTTTTATGTAACTTATGACGGTGACCGCTAAACTTAGTACGATCTTGGCTGTTATGTGAAATGGTTTGAAATCCATCGAGATTTCACGGACTACCTGTAACACCCCTGGTGTTATAGTAACTAAAAACCTGCCATGTCATCATTTGCACTGCAAATCATCCATGATTAGGTTAACACTGTTATGCATTAACTAAAATGAGTTTGAATTCTTAGGTTCGATGTGTTTCTCGTTGTGTGGTTCGAAATCCGAAAACCCTAATTTCGTTATCACCGCAAATACTTAGTTTATGCCCTGCGTAATTTGAGGTGTATGACGGTGTTATACACTAGTGCCAAGTGTAGGGTATAAGCTCAAGTCCAACCTATAAAATAAAGCTTCAAGTTTGAGTTAGGGTTTGGAATCCAAAGCTTGTTACAAGTTTTCCGATTCGAATTCGAATTCAAATTTGAGGAATTACTAAAAGAATTTCTTAAGTCAAATTGGTCAACCTAGGGAGCCATTTGGTCAACCATGTGAGGCTTGACTCAATGATGTCCTAGGGTGAAGGTGTGATTCCTAAGTAACCAAAGTTAAGAAAGAATCAAGTTTCAATTCAAAACTTTTCCGGAAACATTGAAAAACAAAACCCTAGTTTTACCCCTTTTGATATAAATCAAAATCTAAGCAAAATTTGGGAAAAAGTGTAAAACCAATTTTGTAGATATTTTCAAGGGCTACAAGTTTGATGTTTTGAGTTTTCAAAGTTTCAATGTAAAATTTGAAGTAATTTTGAAAAGATTCAAATCTCAAAATTGTCCCCTTTTCATTTTCCCTACCCAATTTCAAAATGCAGGCATAATTTGAAAATATTTTGAATAGCAAAGTTGTAGGTCTACCCTAGATGTACAACTTGGGTATTTTGAGTTTTTGAAGTTTCAATACAAAATTCAAAGTAATTTTGGTTTTTCAGATTTCCCAAAAATGTCCCTTTTTGAATTCAAATTCAAATTTCAAAAACTAAGCCGAATTGGAAAATGTTCATGTTGAGAAAGTTGTAGATCTTTAAAAATTGAACAACTTTTGTTTTTACAGATTTTCAACTTCTATTGAAAATTTGAGAGTAATTTGAATTTTGATTCCAGTGGCAATTCTGTAAATATTTTGAAATCGTCGTCAATCACCGCACGCCACCTCTCCCGACGCCGGCGACCTTTGCCCCGCTTCCAGGCGCGCCCGCGGCGTCCCGCGACCGCCTCGTCACGGCCGTTTTCTTCGCGTGTCGCCACCACACCGTCTGGGCTCGGCTATAAAAGCCACCGTCGTCGGCCAAAGCCGTTTCTCTTCCTCCTCCGCTCATCGCCGCGACCGGCCACCGCCATCCGCCGCCCAAATTCGCCGCTGCTGCTGCGTCACCACCCCCTAGCTCTCGCCTCCAGCTCCGCAGCGCGTGCGCGCAGCTCCTGGAGCACTCAATTGTGTCTCACCTTCTCCGCATTCGCCAGCGCGTTCTCTTCTTCCTCGCGGCCGGCAGCAACGCCACCGTGACCGCCTCACCGTGGACCGGCTCTTCCAGCGCCTCTCCGGCAACCCCAAGCTGCTCATCGCAATCACTGTGAGCTCCTGCATGTGATGCTTATCTTGCTTTAATCGTTACCGTCGTATGGTCGCGTTTTGATCGTCGCATCGCCGGTCGGTTCGCCACCGTGGCCGCCATGGCCGCGGTCACGTCTCCTCCGTGCGGTAGCAGTCCCAAATCGTGCCACAGTTGGGTTCGCGTGGTTCGGGTGATGGTGTTGAGGCGTTAGGCAGGGGTCCGACTCACCGGAGATCGTCGACGGTGAGTTCACCGTCGGTGGTCACCACCGTGGTGCGTCCGCGCGCGCGGGAGAGAAGGAGAAGAGAGGGAGGCGAGGATGACAGGTGGGGCCGGGGCGTCAGAGAGAGAGGGAGGCGCGGGGGCGTGAGCAGGCCGGGCCGCGCGGTTGGGCCGAGCAGGCCGCGCGCGTTTGTAGCGGGCCGGGCCGAGAGGGGGGAACAGGAGAATAGAAGCCCGCGATGGAATTTTCGTTTTTCTTTTTCAAAAAATGTAAAATGAATTTCAGTTTTATTATTTATGTTATAAATTATTTATAATTCCAAAAATTATGAAAATTTTTGAGTAACCCTTTTTCACTGTATACTATTTAGTAAAAATAATAAATATCAATTTTGAGTACTGTTTATAGATTATTTAATTAGTCCATTTAATTCTTAAGTGGTTCTTAATTAATTTTTCTAGGCTTATTTATTTATCCAAAAATCATGAAAATTATTTTATCATCTAATTATGATATAACCTTCTTAAATTAAAAATTTTAGCTTAATTGGATTAAGTTAATTTTTATTCTTAGATTATGCTTTAATTAATTAATTAATTAATTAATTAGGTAATTAGGGCATGATAATTAATGTTGTTTGACTTTATGATTGAGTGTTGACTTTAGGTCATTAACCTTTGATGACCTTTAGCTTTATTAATTGGTTGCTTAAGCTTTCCTAATTACTGTCATTTCATGTGTTTAACAATTTCCGTAATAAGTATTTAGAGTAATCGGACCCTAGATTAGGGTTAGGTTAGAAACCTTTGTTGTTCAGTTGTACCGTGAAGGGAAGTTGTACTCCAGTTGTTAACTATGATAAGCATCCATCGAGCATCATATTTATTATCTCATCATCCTAAAGCATGCATTATCATTACGTATAGTTCCCGTAAAAGAGGAGGGTACCGAAGCTGAACCTGTCCCCGCCAAAGAGTCACCGTTCGTGGAAGTAGGGTTTGACATCTGCGGTACTGAACCCGAGCCTGAGTTTCCCGTCGACCAAGGCAAGCCCCGGTTACATCTAAACTTACCTTGTGATTTTAAAAAGTGTTATTTAACTTTTATTACGGCTCTATTGCATTAAGTGCTAGGAGTTGAGTGATAACCTAATTACTGCATTATCATCCTTGATATTCCAATACCATCCTTGTTACTGTTTTGACACAGGGATCTATGCCTGTGGCAGAGTATAGAGACAAGTTTGCTCAGTTGTCACGTTATGCGCCAAATGAGGTGGCTAATGATGCTGATAAGCAGCGACTTTTCCTGAAGGGTCTGCATGATGGTCTTCAGCTGCAGCTAATGTCTAATGCCGACTTTTCCTGAAGGGTCTGCATGATGGTCTTCAGCTGCAGCTAATGTCTAATGCTTACCCAGATTATCAAACTCTAGTGAATCGTGCTATTGTGGTGGATAATAAGCGCAAGGAGATGGATGCTAAAAGAAAGAGACTTCAGGGACAGATATCTGGGAATAACACTCGCCAACGTACTGGTTATCAACAAGGTTTTCAGCAGAGGTATCCGCCCAACCAATGGAATCGTGGTCAACTTCCTCCACGTAATCAGTTTCTGCAACGTCCTCCTTATCAGTCGCAGAATGGCAATCAACGCTCTCAACAGCAGAATGGGAACCAGAACCAGCGACAGAGTACCCCTAACAACACTCCAATGAAGACTAGTGCTCCAAATACTCCAACCAAGTGTTTCCGTTGTGGAAAGGAGGGTCACTTGTCTTATAACTGTCCTGAGAAGGCCAACCAACAAACTCCTCAGAAGCAGAATAATAATCAGAAGCCACCATACTATGGGAAGGTGACTCACTTGTCGGAAGAGACTGCAATGTCGGAACCTGAAGTTATGCTCGGTACGTTCGATGTCCACTCCATCCCTGCCACTGTTCTTTTTGATTCTGGAGCTTCGCATTCATTCATATCTCAAATATTTGTTAAGACAAATAGCATTCCTTTGTGTGCCATGAAAAACCCTATACTAGTTAACTCGCCTGGGGGTAGTATGCAAGCTTCCTATCAATGCCTCCCTATTAGTTTAAATTTAAGGGGGGTAGAGTTCAAAGTGAGTCCTATAGTGTTGAGAACAGCTGGGATTGATCTGATTCTGGGATTAGACTGGATGAAGCAAAATCAGGCAGTGATTCAGTGTAAGGAAAAGGCAGTAGCCCTGACAACACCGAAGGGAGATCGCATTAGTGTGGAGATTGTAGTGCAGAAGCCGCAGACAGCTACAGTAAATCGACTTGATGATAATGCTAATCAAGAGGATCCAGTTGTGGATGAATTTCCGGATGTGTTCCCCGACGACTTGCCAGGTATGCCACCCGACCGCAACATTGAGTTTATTATTGAATTATTGCCTGGAACTGCACCTATAGCTAAGCGTCCATATAGGATGGGGGTTAACGAATTAGAAGAACTTAAGAAACAAATAAAAGAATTACAAGAGAAAGGTTTTATCCGTCCTAGCTCATCACCATGGGGAGCTCCTGTGATCTTTGTGGATAAGAAGGATGGTTCTCAACGGATGTGTGTTGATTATCGGTCACTCAACGAGGTAACTATCAAGAATAAGTACCCACTGCCCAGGATTGATGATTTGTTTGATCAGTTGAGAGGTGCTTGTGTGTTCTCCAAGATTGACCTTCGCTCTGGCTATCATCAGTTGAAGATTCGTGCCACGGATATACCTAAGACAGCATTCACCACCCGATATGGTTTGTATGAGTATACAGTAATGTCCTTTGGTTTGACTAATGCTCCTGCATACTTTATGTACCTGATGAATAAGGTATTTATAGAGTATCTTGATAAGTTTGTAGTAGTGTTCATCGATGATATCCTGGTGTACTCTAAGACTAAGGAAGAACATGTGGAACATTTGAGATTGGTCCTGTAGAAGCTCAGAGAGCATAAGCTCTATGCTAAGCGTAGCAAATACGAGTTTTGGTTAAAGGAAGTTGCTTTTCTGGGTCATGTGGTCTCTAATGGTGGAATATCAGTGGATCCTAGCAAGGTAAAAGATGTGTTGAATTGGAAACCGCCAACTGATGTGGGAGAAATTCGTAGTTTCTTGGGATTGGCTGGATATTATAGAAGATTCATTGAAGGGTTTTCTAAGCTTGCCAAGCCAATGACGGCGCTGTTGGAAAAGAATGCTAAATTTGTGTGGTCTGATAAGTGTCAAGTTAATTTTGAGGAGCTGAAGAAAAGATTGACAACAGCCCCGGTGTTAGTTTTGCCAGACTTGAATAAGAGCTTCTCTATTTATTGTGATGCATCTCGATTGGGTCTTGGTTGTGTGCTTATGCAGGAAGGCAAAGTAGTAGCATATGCATCTCGACAGTTGAGGAAGCATGAGTTAAATTATCCTACCCATGATTTGGAGTTAGCAGCCGTTGTGCATGCCTTGAAAATATGGAGACATTATTTGATTGGACATAAAAGTGATATTTACACTGATCATAAGAGTTTGAAGTACATTTTCACTCAATCAGATCTGAACTTGAGACAACGTCGTTGGTTAGAGTTGATTAAAGATTATGATCTGGAGGTACACTATCATCCGGGTAAAGCTAATGTGGTTGCTGATGCCCTTAGTAGAAAGAGCTATGCTAACGAGGTACAAGTAATGCCGATGTCAAATGAGTTATGTGCTGAGATTGAGCATTTAAACTTGGGTATTGCTGTTAACGCAGTGGAATTAGTAGTGGAGCCTATGTTAGAGCAACAAATACGCGAGGGTCAGTTGAACGGATGGCAAGATAAGGAGATAGTAGGGAATATACCGAAAGGTAAAGCACCTGGATTCCGGATGGATGACAAGGGAACCCTATGGTTTGGAAAACGATTATGTGTGCCTGAAGACAAAGCTATAAGAGGAGCAATCCTACGGGAGGCTCATGAGTCCGCTTACTCTATTCATCCTGGAAGTACTAAGATGTATATGGATTTACGAGAAAAGTATTGGTGGCATGGTTTGAAAAGAGATGTTGCAGAGTATGTTGCGCTATGTGACACGTGTCAGAGGGTTAAAGCTGAGCATCAAAGACCTGCAGGATTGTTGCAACCGATGCAGATACCTGAGTGGAAGTGGGAAGAAGTTGGTATGGACTTCATAGTAGGATTACCATGCACTCAGAGGGGTTTTGATTCAATATGGGTTATAGTGGATCGTTTGACTAAAGTCGCTCATTTTATACCAGTTAGAACTACGTATTCCAGTGCAAAGTTGGCAGAGTTGTATATGGAAAGGATAGTAAGTTTGCATGGAGTTCCAAAGAAGATAGTGTCTGACCGAGGTACCCAGTTTACATCGTATTATTGGCAGAAAGTACAAGAGTCATTAGGGACTAAGCTGAATTTTAGTACAGCATATCATCCCCAGACGGATGGGCAAACAGAAAGGATTAATCAGATATTGGAGGATATGTTAAGAGCTTGTGCTTTGCAGTATGGTACAAGTTGGGACAAGAGCTTGCCGTATGCAGAGTTTTCCTATAATAACAGTTATCAGAAAAGTTTACAGATGGCACCCTTTGAAGCTTTGTATGGTAGGAAGTGTATAACTCCATTGTTTTGGAATCAGACGGGAGAGAGTCAAGTATTTGGTCCTGATGTGCTTAAGAATGCTGAGAGACAAGTAAGAATGATTCGAAATAA
Organism: Saccharum spontaneum; assembly: GCA_022457205.1. Classification (NCBI taxonomy): domain Eukaryota; kingdom Viridiplantae; phylum Streptophyta; class Magnoliopsida; order Poales; family Poaceae; genus Saccharum; species Saccharum spontaneum. The sequence continues at coordinate 16,524,121 of CM039594.1, read as the reverse complement.
CTTGAAAGCAGCTCAGTCGCGACAGAAAAGTTATGCCGATACTCGACGAAGAGAGTTGACTTTCGAAGTAGGAGATTATGTTTATCTGAAGGTGTCGCCTATGAGAGGTGTGAAAAGGTTTAATCGGAAAGGAAAGTTAGCACCGAGGTATGTCGGTCCTTTTAAGATCTTAGAGAGACGTGGTGAAGTGGCATATCAGTTGGAATTGCCTGAGAGTTTAGCAGGGGTGCATGATGTGTTTCATGTGTCACAGTTAAAGAAATGTCTGCGTGTACCAGAAGAACGGATACCGTTGGAAGAACTCACTGTTAAGGAAAATCTTACTTATGAGGAGTATCCTGTGAAAATTTTGGAGACAGCGGAAAGAGTTACCCGAAGCCGAGTTATAAAGATGTGTAAAGTTCAGTGGAGTCGGTATTCGGAAGCAGAGGCTACGTGGGAAAGAGAGGAGGATTTAAGAAAAGCATACCCACAGTTGTTTGAGTAAGCATCGTCCGAATCTCGGGACGAGATTCTTTTAAGGGGGGTAGAATTGTAACACCCTAAACTTTTGAATATTTTTAAATAGGGAATTTGAATTACTTACGCAATTTTGTGAGCATTTTTACCTAGCAAAATATAAAGAAAATTATTTCAAGAGTCTTTTGGAAATGGATTGAAGTATTATAAAAAAAAGAAAAGGAAAAGGATATTCTCTTTCTCAGTTCGGGCCGAAATCAGCTCCTTTCCTCCCTCTTTTCGGCCCAGCCGCTCCCCTTCCCTCCTGGCCGTGGGCCGCGAAGGCGGGCCGGCCCAGCCAGCAGCTGCCGCCGCACCCCTCCTGCTTGTCTCGCTGACGTCCCGGGCCCGCACGTCAGCCGCTCCGGGTCGTCCCCTTCCTCCCGCTCGTGTTCGAGCCGGACACCTTGGAGGAGTCCGACGCGGCTACGCCCTCTTCCCCGCCTTGCTCCGCACGACAGCCGGCCTCATAAATAGCGGCCCGCCTCCACCGCCTCCCTCCATCCCTAATTTGGCCCCTAGCTTCGCCTTCACCTCCTGCCACCGGGCCGCCGCCGTCTAAGCTCGGGAACCGACGTCGAACTCGTTATATTGGTCGTCTCCGTAAGTGCTAAGAGGTTTTTCGTCATCGGCATGAACTCGTGAGGCTTTCCCCTGCTCCAATTTTCAATCTAGACGGCTAACTTGTCTTGTCGTCGTTCACAGTGCTCCGCCGCCCGCCTTTGGAGCCGCCCGTCGTCAAATCGTCCTCCCCGACTCCGTTTTTCCCCTCCGGTGAGTTCGGTTTGAGCTTCTCGTTCTTCCCGTGCTTTTCCCGAGCCAAATGAGCTTCTCGTTCTTCCCGTGCTTTTCCCGAGCCAAATCATGGCCTCTAGGGCCTTAACCGCGAACTCCGGCGAGTTATCTCGCCGCCGGTAATGTCCACCGCCGCGCTCGGCACTGTGCCGGCCGGGAAATCCCCCTCCCCTCTCCCTCGACTGATCTCAGCCATCCAAATCTAATCCAACGAATGAGATCGGCCGATACCCCTTCGCCTGGCCGATTTGCAAAAGAGCCCTCGGATTTCTTCATTTTTAAACCCGCGATCCATGGCGTATTCACTGGTTTACGCTTTGATATTTTGAAAACGTAATTTCGTCGGTTTAAATGAAAATACGCTTTCAGCTATTTACAGAATTGCCACTAGGTCTAAATAGGTCATAAAATCTCCGTTTTAACTCCGATTTGATCCGTTCAAGTTGCGTTAGGTTCATAATTTCATATTCTATCTATTAGTACTGCTGTATAGTAGGTTTTACACTTTTTAAATTTGAGGTTAGATTTAATCTATTACTTTAATAAAGTAAATATTGTTTAAATCATAACATTTCCGTTTTAGCTCCGATTTGCGTGAACTTCGCGTCTGTGTGATCCTAGAGCGATGTAGATTTGTTTTAAAAACTTTTCATCTTATTTTACTACTGTTGGTGTATTGTTCTAATTGTAGCTTTGTTTGCTTTGTATGATTGCCCCTGGATGATTGTTGTTGACATGTTAATCGCAAATAGACGGTGATCAGTTTGTTGGTGATCAAGAGTACTTTTACGAGTCGGATCAACAGGATCAGCTAGATCAAGGCAAGTATAGCATGGGATTATCCTTGTTACCTACTCACTTTAATTCACTTAATTCATGCTGCATGTGTCTCTTTGTTAAGGATGCCGTAGTATTGATCTTGTTCCTTGAATCCTATGGTTATTGGCATTGGGTAGTGGCTAGTGCGTACATAAACAATGATCTTGTAAATTGACTAATGATATATGCAATAACTCTAAAAGATGCTTTTTAGCAACAGGGAACAAGAGGGCTAGAGTTATCTCTAGATTCCTCTCCGTAAGGACTTATCTGTAAGCGAACATCCGGGACTTACAGTACAACTATGAGGGCTACATGGCTCTGGCTTTAGTCATATAAGAGGACCTTTTCTAGCTTGTTAGTGGTTACCTTTATGGCGCAAGAGGGGTGTGTTCCGGGTTGGGTGTAGTGCGGCTCCTGTCCCTATGAGTATAGGCTGCGTGTCATTGTGCCATATGGAAGGGGGGCTCTACATTCACAGGCCACAGAAACCTAGCGGCCCTAACTTGTTAGACGAACCTTGGAAAGACTTCATAGTGAATCTTGATTGTCCAATGAGGAGTCATGACCTCGGGCTTTTGGGGATCACGACTCACAGTGAAAGTGTACAACCTCTGCAGAGTGTAAAACTGGTATATCAGCCGTGCTCACGGACACGAGCGGCCTTGGACCCTTACGGAATAGAGATCACTATTAATTTACTTGTTTTTGCTATTCATTATTCTCTTTACATGATCATATGTTTATTTCGGGAATTTACCCACTTGATGCTACTCAATTGCTTAAAACATGATCAACTAAAAGCTACATGCAGTTGAACCAGTGTCTAGCCTACTTGAGCTACATGAACCCCATGTTACACTTGTTGAGTACTTTTGTGCTCACCCTTGCATTCCCCACCACAGGATGGAATCCCGAAAGTGCAAATAGTGACTACTACTACTACTTTCCTGAAGATTACTAGACTTGTGGTCAACCAGTTGACGTGCCTGTGTTATGGAGCTAGCTACCACTATATTTATCTTAAGTTTCCGCTTATTTATGTGAGGACTCTGTGATTCTATTCGTTATGTAATAAACATTTGTGATGATACTATTTATATTTGTCAACTTATGTGTGATTGATCTCTGGGCGCACATAAGAGTATGCACTCCATTTGTTCCTTAAAAATGGATGTGACATAAACTAAAGCTTCCCAACCGTTAGATAAAAAATAGATGGCATCCAAGTGATGGAAAGTCACCCGTGACTTTACTACAGCAAGTTAGAGAATCCACACCGCGGTAGTACTCGGTATCCTTCCTGCTCCGTTCATTTAACAAATCATCATGCATCGTGCATATCGACTGTTCAACCGCAGCAAAGGAGACCTCTCTCCCCAAGTCCCCAGGAACAAGTCTTCTTATTTTATTGTTGGGCAGTTTGAGGCTTTATTTGTGCCTTTGTGGTGCCAACTCCTCACGGATTGTTAGGCCAGTTTTAATTGAGTTTCATCAGAGTTTTATAGGTATTAATTATGCTGATGTGGCACCATTTTTATGAAGAGAGAGATGATAAGAGTTTCATGGGAGCAGAGAGAGTTTTATGGGGATAAAACTCTTCTGCACTATTTCCAAAATTTAGATGTGTTGGAAACAGTGACATGAAATCCCTATAGCTCTAAGGGCAGTCCCAATGGTGCATTGATGATGGTTTGTATCCTCATTAAATGACTTGCCACGTAGGCAAAATGCTGACATGACAACGTAATTAATGAAGAAAGAGAGCAAAAATCATAGAAATGGTTTCTTCATGAAAAAATCAGGTCTACTCTTGACCTAATGCACCAAGAAACCATAAAATCATCATTGGGGAGAAACCACCAGTTTCTAGGGAGCTCGTGTCGCACTCCCATTGGAGGAAGAAGATAGAGTTGGGAGGAGAAAGAGAAAATAATTATTACTCATAGAAACTATGGATTGAAAAACAGTATTTTTTGGTGCGGTATCCTATGTTATAGAAACTACTAATTTTTTTCATTGGGACTGCCCTTATGCTTACCGTTATTGTCTCCCTCCCCTAGCCCAACTAGCGATGCGAAGAGTGGTGCTGATAGACCCGCTATTGTTGAGCCAGCCTCATATCTTAGATTTGGTATTTTGGTGGCATGAAGTGAAACGTAAAATGGGAACACCCCCCCCTCCACACGCCTATATCTTAACAAGTAAAATAACTAAATTAGGTTCCCTTATATAATGACATATAATTTTTAATAATAAGAACTAAAATAGGTATTTAATCCTCTTAAGCATTCACACATTGTTACTCTAATTGAGAAGTTAGATGGGAATGATAATGGAGAAGGCATGTCGATACAGAAAAAGTAAAAATTAACAAGTAGCGAGAAAGACTTATTGGTTGACCGTTGTCAGCCTAAAGGAACTCGTCGTGGCAACTGTCGTCTCGTCACATCAACAGTCGTGGTGTCACCTATAGTATAAGCTAACTGAAGGTCGATGCCAAAACCAGGTGCACTGGATTGTCACATGGAAGACGAGTGGTCATGGTAGACTCGAGAGTCGGATTGTTGCAATGGAAACACATAGGTAACTGAATGCTTGCACAATGATTCTTGTGGGCTAGTCAACAAATAAAAAACAACCCAAACTTAGGTTAATTAGGCTTAGTGACTGATTACTGATTAGGGACTCTTATTTTTGGAGGGCCCGGCTTGGTCACGCCAGTTGCACTGTCCAGTGTACGGCCTTATGTTGAGCCACTAGATAGGAAGAGCCATATAGGACTTTCTCATGAAGATGTGTAGATGGAAGATGGTAGTGTAAGCCAATAAACGAAATTAAATTAAGGTCGTAGTGCTATGATACATCGATCAAATAAAACTGTTGATTTTAATACGTAAGGAAAAACATCTGTGAAAAAAAAAGATAATTTTCCTCTCGAACAAAAGGCTAGTAGTGCGCATACTTCCTGGAGAAAATAATGTGCATTAAATATTTCGTGATTCTTGCTAGGTGAAACATATTCTGCCGATGGGGTCATTTGACGTTAAGTAAAAATGGACACTGTTAGTGCCGATGTGTTAAAAAAATATTGCCATTGACCATTGTTGGTCTAGCCTATTGCCTTGAGTAAAACGTTAACTCTCAAAAAATGACTAACTCATTCAACAATGGGAATGCTGTCAATGTATTCTTAGAACCAAAGAATATTGTCTGAAAAGTAGTTCGTCCTGTTAATGTGTCAATGAAAATTTAATTTATAGACCTGTACGGTTGGATCATTCCATTTTTCTCATGCCTAGAGATAGATGTGAACGTGAATTAACGATATTTTTGACAAAACAGGAAAAGCAGGTGCATGTTGGCACATTTTTAAAGCGGTCAAGTCTAGCATCACGAGCGTGGAAAGGTAAAAAAAATCCTGAAACATGGTAGAAATTACTTGATATTTACAGCCCAAGGGAACAGTAAGGCTGTGTTTAGTTCCTCATGCAATGCAAAATGTAAAATGTCAACTACTTTGGAACGATGAAATACAAAATGCCAAAATTTTCATGGGTGTGTTTAGTTTCATCCAAAATGCCAAATTTTTTAAGAGGTGGGTGAGAGCTTTTTAGCTTTTTGGCTTTTTTTTTTTTGCCTCTTGAGGCCAAAATCCAAAATAGAGAATGTATATCTTTTTGCCAAAAAATTTGCATAGTGTTTTGTTTCATTTTGCAAAATGATGAGCCAAAATTCAAATTTTTTTTGGATGAAACGGGGAACTAAACACACCCTAAATAGACAAAAAAAAAAAAAAAAGGGTTCAAAACAAACTGTCACCCCTATCTCGTGCCCCAAATTGAGAACAAAGCCGTGATGGCCATCAAAGCAGGAGGCGTGCACCTCAGGCGCCAGCCAGGCCCGTTCGCGATTTGGTGTCCACCTCCAGCTCGCCGCGGGCTCTGTTTGAAAGTCTCAGAGAATGACTGGATGAACCGTCGGCGTCAGCTCGAAAAGGCAGATCACATCAGATTAGGGCCCGTTTAGTTACTAAATTTTTTTTTCTAAAAAACTACAGTAACAAATCTTTAATATATGTATGGAGCATTAAATATAAATAAAAATAAAACTAATTATACAGTTTAACTGTAAATAACGAGACAAATCTTTTAAGTCTCACTAATTACTAAATAACAACGAAAATGCTACCGTGGTTTTTTGCAATTTTTTTTAAACTAAACATGCCCTTAGCCGTAATTACCTTGGAGTTTGGACCCAGTCGGGACCGCAGCCGCAGGCGGCCCTCCCGCCCGCACGGCAGCGCCAGCGCGCGCCTTTATTACCCCTCGCGCGGGCGGCCGAGGCTCCCCGCACACGCACCGCGCCGCGCCGCGCCGTCCCGAGAAAGCAAAGCGGACCAGCGCAGCGAGTCAGCCGTCAAGGAGAAGGGAAGCGGAAGCCGAGAGCACGCCGCCCGCCCCGCCCACCTAGACAACGAGAGGAGAGGAGAGGAGACCCCCACCACCTACCGCGGAGGCTTGACCGCGGAAACACCATCCATGTCTCCCTCGTCGTCGTCGATGGGAGGCTCCCTCGCGCTCGCCGCCGCTACGGCCATCGCGTTCTCCGGCTCCCTCGTCATCTTCTCGCTCTGCCGCGCGCACCTCTCCCACGGCGCCGAGCCCGAGCCGGAGCCGGAGCTGGAGGAGGGCGCCCCGGAGCACGCCCTGCGCCCCTGCCTCACGTCGTCAGGTACGTACGAGACCCGTCCCTCTTCTTCTGCCGCCGCTCCTCGGCGGCGGTTTGTTTCGCTCTCGGCGGACGGGATTCTCAGTTTCTCACAGCTCTGTTCCTTGCCTGCTGCTGCGCATGCAGCGAGGCGGACGCGCGGGTGGAAGGCGAAGGCGAGGAGACGCAGGGGCGAGAGGCGGGTGCGGTTCGCGCCCGACGTCGTCGACAATGAGGGCGCACCGCCCGCCCGCCGCCACCCGCCCGCCGCCGCCGCCGCCGCGTCGTCGACGTCGTCGTCGGCGGCCACCTGCAGGGACGCGGCGGGGTCGGAGGACCGCATGATGCCGGCCAACCGGGAGGCGCTCTACCGCGGCATGCTCCGCGACCGCTCCGCGCACCGGTTCACCTGCTCCTACTGACCTCCCGGCCGCGGCCGCAGCCGGCCTCCGTGCGCCGTTTCGTCTGCGGCCGCCGGCCGGAGAGCTCGATTGGTTGCTTCGCCTTGTTTCGTTCGCTCGCCGTTAGCGTTGTTCGGTAGGCAGGCTGTTGACTTCGGGGGTTCATCCTCTTGCGGACGGAGGATTTTGTTAATAGAATTTTAGTATTTTTCTTCTTTTTTATATTTGTGTTTTGTTGTAGATTAATTAATGTTTTTTTTCTGTTTGAGCGAGGAAGGGAGAAACTCTGCTCTGTAAATATGCTGCCATTTTATCCAAAGAGGAAAAGGAAAACAAATCAAAGTCGCTGCTTCAGCACGACGTGTAACGTGTTTGGTCTACAGTAATACACGTCCCCGTTCACACGAAATTTCTGCAAATCGATCAGAAAAAAGAAAAGGTTAAAAGGGGCGGTAAATTCGTGGCCAGGGGGAAAAGAGGGTGCCGTGTGATCGGAGCTCGTCATCGCGGTACGGTACGGGACGGGAACGCGGACGATGATTCGTTTTCTGGATTGGGCTGGAGACGGATGGCCGACGGCGACCACTGGAAGAGCCTTCACCTCGGTCGTCGACGAGCTGCTGGGTCGGCGGTCCCACCCACGCCTCCAGGATATGGTTGTACCTTCTTCTTTGGTTACCGTTACCCTGCCGGCCTAGGGTATCTACAACTCTGTGGAACTCTCTACCCAGCTAACCATGGCCCACGAAATTACCTTATTATATACGCCACATCTAGGGGTTAGGGGTAGATGTAAAAACTTTTGAAATTTAGCTATTATAGCACTTTTGTTTGTATTTAGCAAATTGGTGTTCAATCATGGACTAATTTGGTTTAAAAGATTCGTCTCGTAATTTACGACCAAACTGTGCAATTAGTTATTTTTTTATCTATATTTAATGCTCCATGCATGTGTTCAAAGATTCAATGTGATGGGATGAAAAGTAAAAATTTAAAATTTTAAAGGCATCTAAACAAGGCGTAATATCTACTCCCTCCATCCCAAATTATAAGACGTTTGACTTTTTTATCCCAAGTTTGACTACTCGTCTTATTCAAAAAATTTGTACAAATATAGTCAAATTTAAGTCATTCTTGAGGAACTTTTATTAATATACCAAGCCACGATAAAAGAATTGATATTTTGCACAAATTTTTGAATAAGACGAGTGGTCAAACTTGGTGTCAAAAAAGTCAAACGTCTTATAATTTGGAATGGAGGGAGTAGCTCTCTACCAACCGTGGGCTACGAAACTCGCCTACATGAAATTGATACATGTTTGTATAAAGAGAAAGAATTTACATTACATCATGTAAGATACAAGTGGCCAAGGACAAAGAAAAGAAAGACAAGACCCTACACAATAAATTAATTCGTCTACACAAAATGAGCACATAGTTTATCAAGGAGGCAAAAAAAGTTGTATGTTTATCGTAAAGAGATACAAAGGAGCTTACAACCAACGTGACCGAGGAGGAAAAAAAAGACAAGACCCCAGGCAAAAAAAATCACTCATCTACACAAAACAAGATGCTAAAGGCCAGGATGATTTGGCTTCGAAAAGGGCTGCCCAAGGGAATATTTGTGACTGCTCGGCCCTATTTTTTCAACTCTACTTGAACATTGTTCGCCAAATAAGCTGATGTCATAAAGTGTATTCTAGAAAAAAAAAATAGGGACAGTTGGGTGCCAACTCCATATTTTTATGGAAGCCCTTAAGGGTATTCTAAAACATCATACCACTGATTACACATATGATGGTTGGTTTCTTTATCCTCCCCACCCCCACCCCCACCCCCACCCCCCCATACAATAGCGACACCGCCCGACAGCGAGGCAAGAGATCATAGAGTGCTCGTCGGTGTGCCGTAGGGGTGGGCATCTCACAGCGGTGCTTGGGCGAGCTTGTCCATCGTCATCGACAAGCCGCCACACCGCCACCCCCTTGGGCGGTGCTTGTAGCTTTTTTTCTATTGTCGGTTTCTCACAACATTGTCATCGGTGTGCTTCATTAGTTTGATGAGTCTTTGGATAGATGCCATTGCTAAAGATCATATCAAAACTCAAGTCATATCTCAAATGAAGAATTGAGCATATTTAATAAGACAAAAAGAGACAAAGTGAAATGAATACGGTTTGGTCTTAGTAGTACCTTGTTTTGCATGAATAGGAAGAGATTCGTAGTTGATTGTTATTGACCAAGATTGGAGAATGAATAAAAATTGAATAAGTGAAAAAATAACAAGCATATGCGAAGAATGTATAGAAAGAGACATGGTGTGATGCATATCGGTTGATCTTACACATGAAGCTTGTACATGCTGTGTATTGTCAAAATTAGGATTTAATGATTGATGAAGAAGGCACACATTATTTAAGAACAAATAATGAGACATGAGTGGCTACATATGGATTGGTTTTACATGAAGGGCCTGCCATATCAAATTAAGAATGATGATATCAAATTTCATATTCATCAAAGGGCACGTACTAGTAACTTGATCACATTGATGGTGCTCATATTCAAGGAGAAAGTTGATCAAGTCACCGTATTTCAAGAAAAGAAAACATTGAAACTTGACTGATCTCAAGATGTATATTAAAGAAGACATTCAAGTAAGGATCACAATAGTAAATAAATAGATTTCCATTGAGTGCTCAATGCTGATTCAAGACATTGTACTCGATAATTAAGGTGAAGGTAGCACAAAAATTGTATGGAGGTACTAAGGAAGGTGAAGGGCAAGTGACGGCTTGAAAACAGAGGTACCATGATCCATGTCTAAGTGAAAGAAGAGAACACTTGCAATGGGCCGATAACTAATCGAGCTATGAGGAGTCATGTTTTGTGGAGGACCAAATAATTGTTATATCATAAGTGGAAGTGAAAGTCGGCCATGAATTGAACTCACATGTGTTGAAATGGTTCAAGATACAAGTTCAATATTATGTTGTGTTAGTTAAAAAGAATGAGATATAGATTATTGCAAACCCTTATGAAGATATATTAAGAAGAAATATGCCATACGAAGATACTGAATACTCAAGTTGTTGAAATAGGCACTCTTTTTATCTTTAGTATAGGTATGTTGTACTACTAAGAGGGATGTAACATCAATGGTTTGACATGTCTTTATGTGCTCAAACTAACTGAAACCCATGCTAACATGAGAGACACACAAGCACTTGAATCAACATGATTTGGGGTCTGTAAAAATGTTTTGCTGTCTAGAAGTTCTTGTTTGACTCCCTGTCCAGAAGTTCTAGACCTGACAGAATAATATGTAGCCTTTTAAGTTCCAATGTCTAGTTTATTAAATTTCGAAAGTTCTAGATTTTTGTCTTGATCAACTAGTTTGTGAGTATATGGTATTTATACCCACCCTTCCTTTAAATTTGTAGGGTTGTTGCTACCCCCAAGCCTATAATTGAATAATAACTGAAGAAGAAGTATCTCTAGCTCTGCCTACTCTTTGTGAGAATTAAGTGAGATCTTATGAGTTGAGGCGAGAGGGTGAGAAATTAGGAGTTTGTGAACACAAGAGAACTCTCCAGATCCTTGAACACTTGTGGGTTTCATCATGTACTTTGTGAAACATTTGTTACTATGCGTGTAATGAACCGCATGAAGGTTGTGAAGGCCCCGATCTGTCTTCCCAGTTGAAATTTACCCAACAACTCTCTAAGATGTATTAAAATTTGGAGATGTCTAATGAGTATAATCTGACATAAAATACTATAAAACCAATTTTCTATTAAAAGATTAGTGTAAATAATTTCATGTGCCAAGCATATATGTGTAAAATTTGATTACTCCACCTATCTCAAATTGTAAGTCCTTTTAGCTTACGATTCGGAGCTGAAAGAGTACATGTTAGTGAATGATCTACAAAGTTTAAGTTGGTTATAAATCCTAAAGAAACGGAGGGGAGCAGTACAATCGGTCGGTTGGGAAAGGGTAGCAAAGAAGGAAGCAGCATTATCAGCATGTGGCACAGCCTGGGCGTACATTTCCGAGTTCCCACTGTGTTGGAGCCCTTTTTTCCTTTGCGCAACAAGGACATGTGGGGCTGCTGGGGCTGGGTATCCGATGTCCGATTCCTCTGTCCACTTTCCAAACTCGTGCCGGCCGGCAACTCCAATCAGGGTTTTTTTTTATCGGCCGAAAGTCGTCGGTATTTACGAAATTTCCTTTCTATCCCTGGGGTTCGATAAAATTTGATATCAGCCAAATTTTTCCCCTATTTTCTGTTTCTACACAGACAATCCAAAATCAGCCGCGTGACGGTCCGACACTTATAATGATTTATTCTTGTTTTGATTTGTGAACGAGTGATGTTTAATATCTTAGGAATAGTTTCAAGTCAAATTCTACAAATTTTTTGAAAAAAAATTTAAATTTTTTTTGAATTTGGTCCGATATTTCTAATATATCTTGCTTATCCTCTTTATCCATGACGTTCGATAAATTTTAATTTCCGATAATGAAAACCTTGACTCCAATGCAGTGAGACGGGCGGGCGGGCATGCGAATCAGCATGGGCAGAGAAACAAACAAACCAGGGCTTGCTGCTCCTGCTTCTCCCTTTGATTTCGTCCTTGCCTTGGTTTGAGATCTGGTTTTCTCTCCTGACAAAGGACAGGGCCAAGCATTTTCGTCAAACGACGACGGGCTTGCTTCATTGCTTGGCCGGCGAAGCTCCTGTGTTGGTTCGTTCGTTGAAGCAGGAACGGATGCATGCCGGTTGACTGTTGTGTTGGAAACAGGCGGATGCCGGGTGCCGGGCCGGGTTTGGACTGGCAGGGCAAGTTCACAGCTTCTGCGAGGAAGATTCCTTTTATCCACTTCTCTACGTAGTTTCTTTTTTACAGTCTCTCTCTCCAAAAATAGAAGTCATTCTCGCTTCAGTTTCTTCTAATTTTGATCAATTATATATAAAAAAATATCAATATTTATAATATATAATTAGTATCATTAGATAAATCGTTGAATATACTATCATAATAAATTTATTTGAAAACATAAATATTGCACATATTTTCTACAAATCTAGTTAAAATTAAGAAAGTTTGACCTGCACGTATCTCATAACGTCATCTATTTTGAGACAGAGGGAGTATATTTAAGTTTCACTTCAGCAGAGAGCTTGTAGTAAAGTACGCCGATCATGCAAATCAGGAGCGAAATAAAAAATGTGATTCCTTTTATATATAAGCAGTGCAATCGGCACAATGCTCGTTTCTTTCTAAAAGGAAATAGAATAGGATCTTTGGCTTGGTTTCATTTGATTTTTCTTTCTTGGCGCAAGGAACATTATATACTGCCATCGTCCACAAATGCAATCATTTCTAGCTTTTTTTCCAGTGATTAATAAGAAATTAAATGCTGGGCCAGCTCTTTATATTAACAGTTAAATTTTAAACGCTTCAAATGTTCACATTTGTGTCTGGACTACTAGTAGTTTAACTAATGTGAATGGTGCGCTGGCTGTTGCATTGGCTCTCTTGAAAAAGGGACACTGTGCACTTCTTCTCGCATCTCCTGAAAAAAAGGGACTGCTGCCTGATTCTCATGTTCGTTAACAACGGCAGGTATACTATGAGCTATGTGGAAAAAAGAAATCGAACATAGTCATATCTGAGTCCTAAAGAAAGCAAAGTGGGGCATTTCTTAGTTCTTATTATCCCTTGTGGTGGAATATTCCCTAATGATATACTTATACTAGTAGGACTTTAGTGTCGCACTTGTCTTACAAAAATGTCCAATACACAGTAGGTAGTACTAGTACTTTTGCAATGACACTTTATTTAATCCTTTTTTTGGCTTTATGTTTACTTCTACTTCTATATGAGGACAGTAAAACCATCTCCCCATATCTACATATATCAAATATATGGTAACATCAACATGAAAGTCGCAAGATCACATAAAATAAAAGAGAATAGCTCTGACGTTACGGATTAAAAACCGCGTCTCCTGAATAATCAAGGCACTACTGGTACGTATATATACGAAGACGACATGAAGATGCGAGGACGGAAGTGGGCAAGTAACTTTATAAATTATTACCTGTCATTTTCCGCGCCCATTATTGTTGTTTTCTGCTGATTCAAGCTAGATTGCGGTGCAAGCAACACACCTCTTTCTCATGACCGTGACCCAGCTTATAAACGAATGAATAAATAAATTCGGTAGAAATTTATGAAGGCGAAAGCCATTGCGTGCGTGTGTTGTAGTTGTAGAGCAACGGACGCTAATATTCTAGGAGGATTAGCCTTCAAATTAACATTGTAAACTTTGGTACTCGGTAGTTGACCTCGACCGCCCTTTGGTTACCAGTGGAGAACTGGAGATGGCCGTGGCCCGTGGCAACGCACCATGCATCCACCGACCGCCGGCCCTTGTGATGATCTCACGCTCAACTGCGGTTGACCACTTCATCTTTCGTCTCTGGGCCTGGAGGGTTATTTATGGTGAAGGAACCGGATGGCATGGCAGCAAAGTTGAGGTCTTGAGATCCCGAAAGCTGAAACCGCGCGCGTGCTGCTGGATTGCTGTAGCCGTGTAGGAGTATTACAGAGAACCAATAGTGACTGCAACTACGACGGACGGCAACACCAGTAGGGAAAGTCGAGACTGGTCGCTGTAGCTTGTACAAGTAGCAGCTGGAGAATGAGAGCCGTGGCTGGCCGGCCCTACGACGGACGGCAACATTACATCAAGTCATCAGCCGTCTAAATCGGGCAATTCCGTACATCACGACGCCGGCCGACCACCGCGGGGGCGCTACGCACGGGATGACCTCACCACCTCTCACCGCACGCACCACAGAGCTGGATGGGTCCAGTCCAGGACGACGATCGGCACGTAACCTTTGGCTTTTACAGCTGCGTCTGGGTATCCAACTATCCATCATCCATGGCCCATGGGACATGGACGATGGCGACGACGACCGCCCACGGTGGGAGGAGCCAGTCACTGTACGAAGCAGCCTGGGCCCCCGCGTCGTGATACCGCAAAGAAAGTCATAAACAGTTGGTACCGGGTTCGTATGCGCTCGGCACAAAGCTTTGAAAAATCAACGAGATTATATATATAAAAAAACAACAAATACCTAATACACTACTGGAAACTCATTTTCTTCTGTGTGTGATTATTTTTTCTGTGCGTTTTGCGTGATACGCACAGAAAAATTAAAATTATTCTGTGCGTTTTAAATAATCCCGTCAGACAAATACAATAACACACAGAAAAATGATATGTTTTTTCTGTGCGTGGAAATATACACACGGAAAAACTTCACACTCACAGAAAAATATCAATTATTCTGTCGGTGGTCTCGATACGCACAGAAAAATTATGTTCACGCACAGTAAAATTTATATTATTCTGTCGGTTTTTTTGAAAACACACAGAAAAAACATACACACGCACAGAAAAATTGAAACGACCACTAGGATTTGGGGATCGCGCTCTCATTTTGGCGTTCGCGCTCTTCGTTTCGGTGTTGGCGCGTTGTCACGAAATGAAAATACATTTATTAATTAAAAAAAAAGCTAAAGACTTCTAACCCTAACCTGTTGCCCGCCGCCCCCAACACGCACACGCCCGCCCCCAACTACGCCCGCCCGCACGCAAGCGGCGCCCGCCCGCACGCAAGCGCCGCAGCCCCGCTGCCGCGGCTCCGCACGGCCCGCTGCCGCGGCTCCGCACGCCCCGCTGCCGCGGCTCCGCACGCCCCGCCGCCGCCGCGGCACACGCCCAGCCGTCGCCGCTCCGCACGCCCCGCCGCAGCGCCGCCGCAGGACCTCCGCAACCATGCCGTCGGCCGATTCAGCGTCTCCCGAAGTTCCTCGCCTCTAGATCCGCGCCTCTCCAAGCTCCCCTCCGGCCACTGCCACTGATTGAGCGCCCTCCCTCTACCTAGCTCGCCGGCGGCCGCGCCCTCTCCTGTGCTCTGGCCTAGGTCCGCTGGGGTCCCGTGCTACAACCTTCAGGCGAGCTCGGCTCCGGTCACCCGTCGATCCACGCTGTCCTGGTAAGTGAGACTCATCTCGTCGCGTAAGAGGATTTAGATGCAGGCTCCGTAGCGGTAGGGTTCCTGAGAGCTTAGATTTGTGTGGAAATTTTTTGATTTGAGCTTTATGATCTGTTGGATGCTGAAGACTGAAGACTGAAGTGTTCTAGGTGAAAATGTTTAGCTGACAAATGAAATCTTTGAGCTGTGCTGCTGTGGATGTATTGATATGTCCAGTGACGGAGCTCGCTAGAAATTTTAGGTGGATGTTTTCTTATGTCCAGTAGCAGTTTGTAGTGACATAATATATAATTCATTAATTCAACATATGCAAGAGATATAAAAGAACTAATATGTCAATTTGAGAACAAATGAGCTAGTGTATGATATATGTGAGATAAATACAATTAAAAGCAGTGCATAAGCATAACAACTAAGATATATATGATACATATATTGCTCAGTTGTGCACTTGCGCCTAACCCACGGCCACGTTGTACGACCTTTTTTTTAGGAAACGCCGTACAACAAATGAGATTGAATCATAATGCAGTTGTATTTGAGTGTCTACTTGTATGATTTTTGGAATATGATGTCCTGTTATTCTACGGTTTATTTGAGTGTCTACTTGTATGATTTTCGGAATATTTGTCCTTTCATCCAGAATAATGCAGTTGTCATTGTTGTGACATCTATTTATTTGCGTGTCCTTGCTGCAGTGAAGATTTTGTGCTAAGCGGAGTGCTGCATTGAAGATTTTGGGCTAAGGAAGGAGTGCTGCAGTGAAATCTTTGGGCGGCAAGGACTGAAGCTTCCTATTGGATTTGCTGTGTACTACTTTCAAGACTAAAGAATTATTGAGGACCTCTGATTGAGACTCAAGGTACACTTATTTCTTCACTGCATAAAATTGTTGTATGTTGTTATGCTAAATTCTACTTGTGTGCCCACTTGTCTGAGTTTAGAATGTCCGTTCTTGCTCTAAAAATAATTGAGCTTCCTTTGTTGTGGTATCTAATATATTAATATTTGAAACAGAATTAGTTAATATGTCAAACCGAACATGGATGTATAATGGTTGGCAACGTGGCAAAGCTCCCTCAAATGAATGGGTTGATGGAACCAATGGATTCTTGAATATTGCATTTTCAATTCCTGGTGTAGCTGAAAATGATACTATTAAGTGTCCTTGTGCACAATGTCGGAACTACTTTAGGCATATAAGATTAACTGTAGAGATGCATTTGTGTTGGTATGGTTTTAAGGAAGACTATGAAACTTGGACTGAGCATGGTGAGGGGCTTATTTCACATGATGGATATGATGGTGTGGGCAATAGAGAGGGCACTGATGAAGTTGATCAGATGGATCAAATGTTGGTTGACCTTGCTGGGCACCATCCACCTATACTGGATGCTGAACCAACAGCCTATGCCAAAGCTTTTTATAGGATGGTTGCTAGTGCAGATGAGTTAGTGCATGATAGAACCACACACTCACGCTTGTCGGCCATAGCTCGCTTGATTGCTGTGAAGTCTCGGTACAACATGTCCGTCGCAGAATATGATGATATACTAGGCATAGTACATGAACTCCTTCCTCCTGACTCCAAGTTACCTAATGACTTCTACCAATCTAGGAAATTATTAGAGGGTCTTGGTATGCAATATATCAAAATTGATGTTTGCTATAACAATTGCATGCTATTCTACAAAGATAACAAGGAAAAAGAAAAATGTGATTTTTGTGATGAAAATCGGTATAAGGAAGGGCGAACAAAGGTTGCACGCAAAGTTTTGCGCTATCTTCCAATCAAGGAATACAACACTTAGTCATAGAAAAGGCCGTAGCATGCCACATTGACCTCGAGTATGAGCAATACAAGCAAGGAAAGCTTGAGGGGTTCAGTGATGAGGTGTGGCCCCTCCTTTGTGCTTATTGGTGCTCAGATGATTACAAGGTAAAACGTAAGAGAGGGCAAACATCTCGCTCAAGTAATGAAGATATTTCTCAAAACCGAGGAGGATCTAGACCATTCACAGAGACACAACAAGTATTGGTATGCATGTGTATATTCTTTCATCTCTTTGTAGAAACTTAGTAGCCTATTGTATATTCATATCTCATTGGAAAATTTACTATTTTTTAGGAAGCTAACTTTGGACCACAGAAAGCAACCCCTATTAATACATTTGCTGCGATGAAATCTGGCATGAAAAGCTTGGATAGCACTGGTAGATGTGGTCCAGTCAGTAACCAGAAAGCACAGAAACTCATGGTATGTATGTGACATGTGTGCTGAAAAATTTCATGACTTCAGGTCATCAGGTTTGGGAGTTACATTTTTCACCCTGTTAACTTAAGAATCAGGTCTATGTTATAACTAGAAAGATGTGGAGAACTTCTTAAGATTTTCAAAATGTTAAAGAACATATTTTTCTGTGATCTGGATCTCTAGTTATGATTTATTGAAGTGACTTTCTTGCTGCTGTCCAAAAAATTCAGAATACAAAGTTAGCATATTTTGGCTATTTGTACATCTCTAGAACATGTTTCCTTGTTCTGGTCTTTGTAGGATGACTACTTTGCTGCTGTTAAGAGGATAGAATGTGCAAACGAAGAGGATGGAGACGGTGCAGACATAGAAGTGGATGGGCATGAGGTTGAGCAACAACAATATTTAAATGAGAAGGCGCTATATGATGTGTCTAGTGGTGCCCCGAGAAAGCATGGGCGTCTTGCCATAGCACATGGTGCGGTTAAGTATTCAGATGTGAGGGCAGCCGGAAGGGAAAGAAGCGTCCGTCCATCAAATTCAGCGACTACGCAAAACATATCTCGTGAAATGGAAGAGCTACGTCGTGCAAATAGAAGGCTAGAACAAGAGAATCGTGACAAGGACAATGCACTGCAGCAAAGCAACGTTCTTGTAGGCTTGGTACTGGTATGTGCTATGCTCTTGTAAATACTTCACCAATATTATATGTGAATTATCTAATAGTTGATATGAAGTATCTATGCTTGCAATACACTTGTAGAATCTTTATCGGGAGACAGGAAGGGTTGTGCCAGAAGAAGCGTTACGACATTTGTCCGCTACGCAAGCAATTGTGAGTATATCTTCATTCCACAATCAATATGTTTTCTAGCTGTCAGATCCATGACTTAGAGATTTTAAGATGGAAAGGAACTACAAACTGATTAGTATTTTGTGGGGTCCTATTCAAAATGGCAACACAGAGTACAACAGTGAGGAAGTAGCCTCATCTTGATTGTTGTATAGCTACTGCAGTGAATTTGTATGACTATTGTAATGAGGAAGTGGCCTTATGTTGGTTTGTAATGTTTCACACCTCCTTGAAAACCTACAGTTGGAACACTTTAAACTTTGTCCAATTTTACTTACTCCTGTAACCTTGTCCAATTTAGAAGCTTTGCTAAAAGTGTTATATTGTTTGGAGACAATTCCACTTACTGTTGTAACTTTGTTTACATTTAGGCAACTGGTTCTTCTCATGCTGCCTCAGAATCTGACAACAATGCTAATGATGTTTGCCACACCAATGAGGATCTCCATGCTGTAAACATTGGCAACAATCAAGGTTCCGACAACAATGGAGATCATGCATCGATAATCTGATGGTTTAGTTGCAAAACATGGATGTGGTGGTAGTTTCTTTTGTAGAGTTGTGCTTATGCACATGAACTAGTAGCTGCCTCTTATCCGTTAGCTTTAGTTTTACCCGATGATGCATCTCAGCTAAAACTTGAACTGCTGAGATGAGATGATAATGCTTTTGAATGTATCGATGCTGGACCATTTGGACATCATCTACTTATAGCCTGGATGCTATGAATGAATGTGTTGAACATTTGGATGTTTACATGTGTGCTATTTATTATGCAGTAATGAAATTATTGTATGGACAATCTCTATTTTAATATGATGTTGGTACTGTTCCTAAATAATTATTGTATCTAATTTTTCTGCATGTTTAAGTGTGTTTTTTCTGACGGTGCTTTGTAAATGCCCATCAGAAAATATTATATTTCTGTGCGTTAGCCGTGCCCGTCAGAAAAATAAGCTTTTCTCTGTGAGTGGGCAGCTACAACTCTGTCGGGATGATAACGACAGAAAAATTATTTTTCTGGCGGGTTTTTACTTTTTTCTGTGTGGTTTCACACACACTAAAAATATATTTAATCTGGGCTGTCACATTTTTCTGTGAGTGTACTACGCACAGAAAAATATTTTTCTGACGGTGAACACACAGAAAATATCAATTTTTCTGACATCATATTTCTGTGTGTATTTTTCTGAGCGTTCACCGTCAGAAAAATATTTTTCTGTGTGTTTTCGCATTTTTCTGTGCGTTTTCGCACGCACAGAAGAATGTGAGTTTCCAGCAGTGATACCGACTGCCTGCACCACCTCTAATCCTCTGTCACTTATCCCTCCTCCTTGCCCTCGCAAACGCCACGCAAGAGCATTCACTTTCACCACCTGAGTACGTACCTGACATCCTTGGATAAGAGAAAGTTGCATGCATGTTTTTGCTCCTAGATAGCATGTTCTTTTTGTTTTTGTACGATAATTCTTTCCCTAGAACATAGAATTTTAAAACGGTTTCCACCACTAAATTGCTAGCATTTTTTTATATATAAATTGATGTCCCTTTTACGCACAATGGTTCCTATTTATGCTCGACAGCATGTTTTTACTATCGGAGTATCGGACACACTGGTTTCTATGTTGCAGTGCTTATGACTGTTGCAGTACACGAAATTTGAGAAAACGCTTCATACACGAAAGTTGAGGGCTCAAAGGACGGGAAGGATGAGTGTCCGGCCCAACTGGGAGCAGCAGCAGTCTGGCGACATCTGTTGGGCCAGGAAGCAGGCCAGCGGCCCAGCTTCCTCCTCCGCCTCAGTCACCGCCGCTTCCTCTTCCCGTGCGGCCGTGCCCACCGCCGTCTCCTCTCCCCGCTCCTCCTCCCTGCATCACCAGCCGGCAGCCGCTCCTCCTTCTCCTCAACCGTGTCCGCGCTCCTCCACCGCGCAAATCGGATTGAGCCGCCACCATCTCTCCTCTACCTTCATCTCTCGCCACCGTTCTATGCGCCTCGGATCCCAGCATCCACGGGGGCCAGGGCCACCGTGACCGCAACGTGTGCCGCCTTCTCACTACACCTTCAAGTGCACCGAGGTCGCACTGCAGCGCCCTGCGACTGCTCCGCCGGGAGCCGCTCCTACGCCTACTCCGCTCGCTCGGCGCTCAAGACCGTCGCCGGCGTGGTCAGCCTTGGGCAGCAGCTGCAGGAGGCCCACATCTAGCGGCAGCTCGCCTTGTCGTCCGGGACCAAGAGTCCAAGACAGAAGCGCACTGAACTTTTGTGGCGGTAACGGAATGGAATGTCACAATGTGGATTGCAGTCATCTCCGGGCACATCGCTCAGCAAAGTGCCATCAGCTATTCAGCTCCACTATGCCAGGCAATTTCAGGTATCAGACACATTTTTTTCTCATACTTTGTTTTGTTTGTTCAATCTGTGGTCTACATGTATTAGAGATATATGTTTTGCTACTCCGACAAGCTTATGTGTCAGACTACCAGTCTAAGTGCGAACTGCCCATGGCAATGGACGAAAGATCAGAACTGGTCAACTCTTTTTGTGACGCGTTTACTTTTAGGCTTCCATGAACTTAAGGTGTTTGCTAAAATGTCATAGTAAATATGCAAGTGTTAAAGCAACAAATTGACATTTCTACATGATTTCTCTGGCAAAAATCATAGGATATGTAACCCTCTTCCAAGTTTATGCCTTTTATGGTTTCTTCATTTTTCCACATACAGTTCACATCTTGGTGCCTTCAAGCATTGAGTACCTTTTTCTTTAACTTGTTGATTAATAAACATTGAACGAAGTTGTCTTAGTATTTAAAAGATAAATCTTGCCCCATTTTTTAAAAAAGGTCCTGCTAATTTATCATTCACCTTACCATCTTAGTTGACACTATGGAATGGAATAAATTGAATTTTACTTCAAAACGAAACTTTAGTCTCTGAATTCTTTATTATAGATACATGGCAATAACATGATCCGCTGCTTTAATTAGTAAAATATTTCAGTAAAGCTTATTCATCCTCCTACCTCATCTACATGACATTGGATGTTCTCTCATTACTATCGTTGAATTCTGTATTTACATTTAAGCACTTCATTATGGTTGCGGATATTGTATCATCTAGCTGTCATATGATCCTAGTTTTAACTTACGTTACTGTCGCTTTGTTAGGCTTAAGCTTAGGCGTCTTTAGCTTCTTTTCGCAGGTTTGCCAGCTAGAGTAAGTTAAATATTTCTATTCAACTAAGTATGGTTATTGTTCTCAAAGATCATGAGAATAATAGTTAAAGATAAAATTCCTTAGTACCATTTTTAGTGAAGTTTTTTTTGATATACTTGATTTCACTTCTCTTCTACCGGCTACAAGTTTTAGTTCTTTTTTGCTACTAAAGTTGGCTGTTGTCATTAGATGCACATGCACATGAACATTCTCTTTTCTAAGATGGCAAAATTAAGCGCTCCTCATCTCATGACATCTCCATGAACAGCTTCACCACTGTTGCAAGCCACCAGCATGGGGAGAGTACACAAAGACATATTTTGAGACTTATATAAAAGGGTGATTGTACAACCTCAATTTAATATTAACAAACTTTAACATGAGTATAAATGAAATTATGCTATTGGAAACTCTTAAAACATGCATAATATGTTTTCATGTTTTTCACGAACATGCAGGAGAGCTGCGTATCATTGTATTAAGAAGAAGAAAAGGTTTGTAAATTGTAAATCCATACACCAAAACAGGCAAAAACACTCGAACAAGAAATACAAGCTCGATGCTAAACTCAAAAAAAATTAAAATGACCCCTCAGCCAAACATCAATTGTCACTTGGCGCAACCGCGCAAGGGCAAAGAGATGAGAGACCCCTTGCACCCCAGCCAAACACCAAAGGTGTAGCTCCTCCCTGATGAAAACCAGCACCTCATTCAAGCAAACAAGCTTGGCAAAATTCCATAAAAACATAACGATTGCATTGATTACAGATTGCCCATGCTCCTAAGATGACGATGGAATTTAGCTTTTTGAACAGGACCACTCACTCAAAATTAAAACATCATATTCTACTTTATATATCCACCATCTTTAAATAAAAAATGTTTGGATAAAATCTGATGCACCAAAAATCAAGTGCGGAGAATGAAGAAACGCTAGAGTGAAATATAGCAATCCCCCTCAAGAATCGAATCCAACCTCATCCACTTCTAAGCGCATATATACTAGTAGGATCCACTAATCCTCGCCTATTGCTGGCATCCTCAATATCGATCAATGGCCTAGTGAGAAGATTGTAGTTGCAAAATGTTGAATGGAGAAAGGATGAATAAATTGTATCATAGCCATGACTATAGTCTGAAAGGGGTATGTGAATGAATGGAAGCAAACAATTATGTGGCTGCAAATCTTGCAATCGAATATTATCAACATGATTAATGGTGATTGGTTGATAAATGGAAAGTATTTAATGCAAAACTAGTTTTTGTCCTCTAGAATGTATTACATCTGAGGACAAATTTTGAGTGCTAGAATGTGGACGGAGAGAGTACTTGATTTCCCTTCTCTGCTTTTGGCTTCAGTTTAGGTTCTTTTTTTTGCTACTAAAGATGACTGTTGTCATTAAATGCCCTGTTTTCTTTTTTGGAAATGGAAAAATTAAGTGCCCTTCATCTCATGACATCTTCATGAGCAGCTTTGCCTATATGTTGCAAGCTACCAGCATAGAGACGGTACACAACAACCTGGTATTGGAAGAAACACATGCATATTTTTCATGGTTTATTACTTTTTATGTTTTTTATTGTTTACTTCATATATCCACCTTTTTTAAACACAAATTTAGGACAATAACTGATCCATTAAAAAATCAGGTTGGAGGAGAAAAAAAATGCAAGAACGAAACATAACAATCCCCTTCAAGAATCGAATAAAAGATCGACCACTTCTAAGTGCATATATACTTCCAGGAGCCACTCGTCCACGCCCGTCGCTCGCATCCTCAAGATTGACGAATGGTCTAGTGAGAAGATTGTAGGCACAAAAATGTTAAATAGAGATAGGACGTAGAGATTGTATCATAACCATGGCTATATAGTCTGAACGGGGTTTACACAAATGCATGCAAGCACCCAATTCTGTGGTTGCAAATCTTGCAATGGAACATAACGATATTTATGGAACCCACAGTGTGTGGCCAAAGTTGTATTTGTCCTAATGGAATTGCAAAGTAGATGAACCAATCCATTCATGTACTAACACACATGTGCCAAAATGAATGGGGACATATTATATGCACCCTGAAAGTAAATAACGGAAGTTAGTTTTTTGTAACCAGGTTAAAAGGAAATTTTCTTGTTTACTTTTTTTTGTCATAACCTCTCTTGCTATGCTTGATTTCACTTCTTTGCTGTTGGCTTCAGTGTTTTATGTTTTACTTTATATCTATACTTATATATTTTATACTTTATATATCCACTGGCTTTAAATAACAATGTTGGATCAAATATGATGCAGAAAATCAAGTGAGGAAGAGGAAGAAATGCTGGAACGAAATACGGCAATCCCGTTCAAGAACAGAATCCAAGATGAATCACTTCTAAGCGCATATATACAATGGCAAGACTGCAGGCGCTAAAATGTTGAATGGAGAAAGGACAAAGGACAAAGAGATTGTATCATAATCATCAGGGGATGATTTTAGAAAATTCAGCCCTTGATATCATTGTACTCCCTTTGTTTCAAATTATAAGACATTTTGACTTTTCTAAATACGTTGCTTTTATTATGTATCTAGACATAGTGTATACCTAAATACATAGCAAAAGCTATGTATCTAGAAGAGACAAAATGTCTTATAATTTGGAATGGAGGGAGCAATATATAGTAGTCTTGCTTGAGTCATATATAGGATGGTCTCTTGAAAAAAAAGAGAGAGCAATGCTTACAGTGCAATTCAATTGTCCAAAGTCATTATTGTTGTCTATTGAAATGTGGCTCCGCCCAATGCATGATAGCATTGCATATATGGCTGTAGTCTGGTCTGAATGGGGGCACGTAAATGCATGCAAGCACCCAATTCCTTGGCTGCCAAACTTGCAATGGAATAGAATAATTAAGCTGGTGATCTGGTCCGTATGATAGCATCGCTCGTCACGAGCGAACGCCAAGCCTGGAAGCGTCCCAATCGCAGCATCGTGGCCACGCATCTTGTTGGTGCCTCGGTACCATATAATCACGTTGCATTATTTGTTCATAATCCATGTCGTCTTGAGCAAGCTGGAGACCAGATAGGTAAACAATAACAGGAAGTCAGGAACTCTCATCGGACTGATTTGCTATGCGTGAGAAGCTGGAGGAGCTAGCAGAGAGTTGGCACCTGCGTGTTTCGTGTGCGCCTGAACTGCGAATAGGATGCGCCGGCCGGGGTTTCAGGAGAGTCGGCACTTGTGGCTATGTGCACGAAAATATCATGTACTGTATTCTTTACTATGTAGGCTATCTACCAAGTTGTCTAGTGGCTTCATACCTGGCTTGTTCAGAGGCCAGATGATATACGATATTTGATTACTATAGCATTTCCAATGTTTGGAGAAACTGGCCAGATAATTTTCATGCACATAGGTGAGATGATAGTCTACAAATTGGTAGTCAGTACTGTGCTTGTCTTTATCATCAAAACTTTATTTATTAGGCTGTATAGAAGTCGCGGAATTGATTTCAAAATGTTTGTATCGCCTTGATGTAATTGCCTTGTTCGCAAAAAAAAAGATGTAATTGCCTTGATATCAGTAAAAGTTTCCTTTAATTATTGAAAACAAACAGCATTACCTCAGTTGTATAGCTGTGACATAAAATGGCCACAGATTTCGACCTGAGCGACGGGGGATTACAAGTTTAAGAGTGAGATTTCAGTGTTCAATTGTGATAAACAAGGAATTGTCCCGATGGAGGACCCTTAATCACTCACTAAAAGAAAGCTATATTCTCACACAACAGAACATGAGAACAACTCAACAAAAGTATGCTATCTGTGCGCATACTAAGTCTCAGGCCTTGTTTGTCAGAGTCCCAACAACTCCAAAATTCGTATATATAGAGTTGTGGGATACACACATGAGCTGTTTATTAGTTGAGCTATTTTCTTTCTATTCTATATATAAAAGATAAGAGTCTTAATGTTCTTGGTTTTAGCTTACAAATCCATTATCTGGTGCGAAGCTTGGAGCCAGAGCTATGTCAAATATGAACTGTAGCGCAAAGAAGAAGCATGTACTAGTCCCCCTATCCGAAGTGGGACTAACAACAGTAGAATGGTTGAGGTCGAAAAATCAGTATGGGGAGCCTGTTGCATTGCGAGTCCAATCCATGCCCAACAAGAAACATAATCTTTCATTCAAGAGTCTATTCGTGTATCCTTCTTTACCTTAAACCGATTAGGTCCATAGTGTTCACACAAGTGAAAAAGAAATTTTTGAGATAAAGCAACATTTGTGCCGGACGCTGAAAAAGCATCGCCTCCATACTCTAATAATAGAGAGCATACATAGTGTCTTAATTGTATACAATTACGTAAATATTTTGATTGTAACAACACGTCTAAGCCAGAATATAATTACGTTATTTTTTTTTCGAAAGCGTGCCTCAGCATTAGCGCGTACTTCATTAAGTGAAAACCGAAAGTTTTTACACGCTCAAGAAACGTTACGGCGAGAGGCCATACGCAACTTGGAGCGACACACGACACAAATCACCAGCTAGTGGTGGTCTCAATGGGTTGTAATTGAAGAAAAAAAGTTTGTGCTACGTTGACGGGCGAAACGACATCAGGCGACGAGACCCGTGAGGAGGGCAATGCTGCCGAACCCGGACCCAATCCAGGAGTCCACCTCCAGGATGGTCGCAGTCAACTCAGCCGGCGTCATTGACTTCTGATCAAACGTGCGTCGGTTACGTTCTCTCCACATACTCCAAGCGACCAGCAGCACCAGGGAATCGAAACTCTCCTTAGTGCCTCAGGAATGGTGGCTCGAGTGGACAGCCACCAATCTGCCAAGGCCGAGTCTTGGGGCGAAATATAATTACGTTATTAGAACTATGCTCTATGCATATGGTGTGTTTCTTGTAAATCACGCACCATGATTGTTCATTCTTGCCTTCTCTAGCGAAGGAAGAAAAACAATTAGAGTACCCACTGTGCCGGATTTTGGCAACTAATTTTTGCATGCATATCGTATTAACTTCACTTGTTACATATAAATACTGGGACCAAATGTCTAGAACCACTTGAATGTAAAAAGTGTCATGAGAAAATTAATGCTCACAATATATTTGTTACATTAACAGGCATTTTTTGCGAGGATATTCATAGGCACTTGAATGTAAAAAGTTCTATTAAACAACAAGGTGTCATTTCATAATAATAAAATTACTAATTAATACAAGCCTAATATAATTTATAGAGCTACAACTAAAATGTATACAAAGTTTGCACTGAACATATTGGATTATAACCACTAATTTTTTTAAAAAAAACTGAAATTTTGAATTATTAGTTGAAAAGAAAAAAATTGGAAAACTTAATTTGTTTGGTAGGTGGATTAAACTTGAAAAGAACACTTCGTATCGAGTGCATATGAAATTATGGTCCTATATAAGTTGTAGTCAAACAAAACATTTGGATTATGTTGCACTTTCTAGGGTTAATTTGCTTATAGCCTCTAGTGCAAGATAATTCAAGTCTTATTTGGAATTAGGGGGTGTTTAGTTCCTCCCCAAAAATTTTTCAACCCATCACATCGGATGTTTGGACACATGCATGGAGTATTAAATGTAGACGAAAAAATAACTAATTACACAGATTGCGATAAATTTGCGAGACTATTTTTTTGAGCCTAATTAATCCATGATTTGACAATGTCGTGCTACAGTAAACATGTGCTAATGACGGATTAATTAGGCTTAATAAATTCGTCTCGCGGTTTCCAGACGAGTTATGTAATTAGTTTTTTTATTAGTATCCGAACACCCCTTCCGACATCCCTTAAAACATCTCATGTGACGCCCCAAAAATTTTCACCCCACCAACTAAACACCCCCTTTAATATCTATATTTGTGATGGGCATAGATTGATTGGAGGGTGTTAGGGCGGTAGAAAGGAAGAGGGAGAGGGAGGGGCGTCGGCCTAGGGCAGCACGGGGCGGTTGGGCGCCTGCCAAGGGATGGGTGGTGCCAGGAGCTTTAGCGCAGTGAGAGAATAGGAGGAGAATTCTCTATTTTCTTGTTCAATTCACAGATTACATCTCCCCCGTATTTATAGTGCACTGGGACTTATCTCTACCAAGCAACATAAATGTGGGATCCTTATAATATGGAATTCAATTTCCTAAACAAACTATATTTTCTTTTTTCTTTATTCTTATCTACTCCTATCCTAATTCTTTTTCATATTCGAACTCCAATAAGGAAGAGGAGACCGACAACTCTAGAGGAGCCTTCACCCCCCCCCCCCCCCCCCAGTGCACG
Source organism: Saccharum spontaneum (assembly GCA_022457205.1). Taxonomy (NCBI): domain Eukaryota; kingdom Viridiplantae; phylum Streptophyta; class Magnoliopsida; order Poales; family Poaceae; genus Saccharum; species Saccharum spontaneum. Next base: position 16,496,192 of record CM039594.1, on the reverse strand, counting down.
CAGCCAGGTTGCCCTGGCCCAGTACCTAGGACCAGGAAATGACCCCATGCCAATATCCCATGATTCCGTAAAAACTTGACAAGCTGAGCATATATTTTAGTTAGTTAGGTTTCTTGTAGCACAATATGTCTATCGGGTTCAAATCCCATACTTGGCGTGGTGTTCATAGAGTTGGGATGTGTGTACGTTTATACATATGATGAGGTGTGTTTTTCTGGCCTAGCTCTATCCAGGCTCTAGTAATGCAACTTTGATATATTTGATTGCCTGTTTAGGTTTGAAAGACTGGTCTAAGTAAGTCACCGACCAACCCTAAGCCAGGACCGCTGGAAATGTGAGGGGTGGCCGTTCCCTGCGAGCCTGGCTTGGCTACGCAGCCATACCCCGTCTCCTCACCTCCCCACACGTTCACCCTCGGCTGCACACAGGATTATCGTTGTGCCGATTTCCCGTCCCTGCCGTCCTCCACTCCTGGATGCGTGCAGGGACGACCTCCACGCCACTCCCAACAGTGGAACTATGTGTGTGCGCCTAATATGCACGATGTCGGATACTTGGATTTCCTGCTACAATATTCTTGATTGATTTCATTGGCGATGGTGGATTGAATGTGTTTGTGTACAGTCTGTGCGTGTAGGGAGGCGGTGATTTTACCTTCACAAGCACTCCCTTTGCTCTAAATTATAATACATTTTGATTTTTCTAGGTATGTTTCTTTTAGCATAGAAAAACTACGATTAAAAAAAGGCAAAACATCTTATAATTTAAAATGGAGGGAGACACGCTGAATGTATTCGAGCTAACCAACCAACCAAACACAATCTTGACAATCTAGGCTTAGCTAAGATGAACGAACCAAACAACACTCTTGCATTACACGAGTCAGATTTTAACGGCCCTGGCTTACCTGGCTAGCCAGCCCAGGTCTATAGAACACACCCATGATCGTTCATATGTATATCTGCGCATGGCATCTGTATTTGTATCTCAGAAAAAATATCTAGCCCGCCCATTGACAACTAAGTCTATATAAACAATAACCTGTCATTAGCAGCTTTGCATGTGTGCGAGGCCTCTTGAGCCCCAGCTGAGAGCCTCATAGCCAAAGCCCCAGCTGAGATTAATAAGTAAAACAATATACTACTACTAGTGTAAGTGTTTAGCGCGATGTCGTCCTCGTCGGAGCCGCAGCAGCCACGGGCGAGGTCGTTCGTGCCGGCGGACGTGGAGGAGCAGAGCGAGGACGAGAAGCGTTGGGTGGGCTGGGTGGAGAAGAGCCTGCGGCACGAGACGGCGGAGGCTCTGGGCGCGGCGGCCAAGGTGTTCAGCGTCCCGCGCTCCCTCCGCGACACGAACCCGGAGGCCTACGCGCCGCACGTCTTCTCGCTGGGCCCTTACCACCAGTCCCGCCCCGAGCTCATGGACATGCAGCGCTTCAAGCTCGCCGGCGCCAAGCGCTTCGAGATGCTCTTCGTCGGCGGCCACACCATCGAGCATCTCAAGGACCGCTTCCTCGTCGGTGGCCTCGAGCTCAAGATACGGGCGATATACCACAGGTTCCTGGACCTGAACGACACGACTCTGGCGTGGATGATGGCCATCGACGCCTGCTTCTTGCTCGACTTCATCGAGAACTACCGCCGCCGCGAGGCCACGGACGTGGTGTCCTCGTCGGCGAACTGGATCAACGCCGTCGTGCGCGACGCCATGATGCTAGAGAACCAGATCCCGCTCTTCGTCTTCGCCAGGACGCTCGAGCTCCGTCACAGCACCCGGCACGAGGCCGCCAAGGCGCTGCACGCCGTCGTCTTCCGCTTCATCATGGACGTGTCCCCCTTCAAGATCAGCGACGCCGACAACAATAAGCGCGGGGCGGCGGCCATCGGCGACCTGGCCAAGCACGCGCACCTGCTGGAGGTCCTGTACCACTTCCTCGTCCCGGACGCCACTCTCTTGGACGACAGTACTACCGGTAGTGGTGGTGACCAGGTGGTGGAGGAGGAGGAGGCACCCGCTCCGGCGGCCGACGGCGAGGAGGTGTTCTCCCACGACGACGACGTCGAGGCGCAGCAGGCGATGAAGAAGATGCTGGAGGAGGAGGAGGAAGACTACGACAAGGTGAAGCAGGCCGTGACGCAGGCGTCCAGGCTCAACGTGGCGCCGGTGCGGTTCATCAAGAAGAACCTCATCAAGGTGGTGGGGAAGATCTCGCGCAAGGCGCCGGCGCTGGCCGCGCTGCTGCCGGTGCTCGGCAAGCTGATGCAATCCGTGGACGTGGAGGCCCAGCTCAACGGCGGCGGCGCCGAGCAGCCGGAGGAGGGTGCCATGACGGCGCCTCGGGCGGACGAGATCCGCATCCCGTCGGTGGAGGCGCTGGCCCGGTGCGGCGTCCGGTTCACGCCGGCGCCCGAGGGCGGCATCGAGGGGATCGCCTTCGACCGTGCGACGGCGACGCTGCGGCTCCCCGTCATCACGCTGGACGCCAACACGGAGGTGGTCCTGCGCAACCTGGTGGCCTACGAGGCCGTGGCCGTGCGCGGGCCGCTGGTGCTGGCGCGCTACACGGAGCTGATGAACGGCATCATCGACACCTCCAAGGACGTGAAGATCCTGCGGCGGAGCGGCGTGGTGGTGAACCACATGAAGAGCAACAAGGAGGCGGCGGGCATGTGGAATGGGATGGCCAGGGCGACGCGGCTCACCAAGGTGCCCCGGCTGGACGCCGTCATCTCGGCGGTGAACGCGCACCGGAGCAGGAGTGCGGCGGCGCGGCTGAGGAAGCTGCTCAGGAAGTACGTGTTCAGGTCGTGGAAGGTGCTGACGCTGATCGCCTCCGTCGGGCTGCTGCTCATGACGGCGCTGGAGACGTTCTGCTCCGCCTACCCGTGTAAGAACCACTGGTTCAGCGACTTGGTGCTGCCGGGGACGACGGACGACCCACCGCAGTAGCAGCAACTCAAGCAAGGAAATACGAACAGCAACTTAATTAAAGGTCTGTGCTGATTAATTACGTTATGTGCATGCGCGTCTGGTTATTAGTCGGCAAGCTATATATATGTGTGTGTGATTTGCCGAGTCATGTTGTCAAACGTGGCTTTGCTGGTGGTTCAGCCATTGCCCGACTAATGCGTGTGCGTGTGTGGTTATTTGTACTTGTGTAATCAGCTTGTTCCCTTTTTTTCATGTGAGGGTTGTGATGAGCTTGTTATAGTGGTTTAATATCAGCCCGGACTTGGCCTTTACAAATAAAGGAGACGCGTCCCTTGGAGACGTAAATCAGTCAGCGTCACAGTCACAGATACAGTATCGATAATGATACAACGCGCACATCCGTTCCTCCAGACACGAGCGTAAGCACGCCGCCGTCGCCACCAATACCTGCCGGCCTTAGAAAGGGAGGGGCCGAGGGGCGGTGGCCCGTGGCTGGATGGGCGGTGGGGATGGTTCGACCGGTGGCGGCGCCAAACAACCAGTGGGCGGTGCCGGCGGTGGGGGCGACAGGAGGAGGTAGGTCGTCGACGGCTAGGGCGGTGACCAGGTAAGTCGCAACTACCTCCTCTGATGGCGTGGTGGCTCTCCAATGCGTCCTTCGCGGGAACACCCAGCAGGAGCCGCAACCCCGTAGGTCGTTGACTAGACCTAGGCACGGCTGACCTTTGCAGCTCTTGGTGCTCTAGTCGACTGAGACCAAGAGCGGGAGGGTCCTGTCGCCGCGCCTTTAATTTTCACGGGCCGAGCAGTGAGGTTGCGCCACTTCGTCTTGCGACATTTGTAGTACATCGTGACTGAACTCCTCGTCGTAGGAAGACGTTCAGACCCGGTCGAAGCCTGGCCCGCAACTCGAACACGTGTGGCAACACGGTGTGTTGTCTCCTTGAATGTGTCAAACCGGTGAAGCTTCTCGACGGGTCATGTAGCACCAGGGGCAAACCCAGTGCATAAGGAGCGGGGACACATGCCCCGTTCAAATTCTAGATTTCCAAAGAAAATAGACCTTCTTTCGTGTAGTTATAGTCTATAGAGGCCCATCACTAAAAAAACCACCACTCAATTTTATGCCAGTTCTACCCCTATGTAGCGCGTGCCCCACACCTCGTACAGCTGCCACAACAACTCCTTGGACATGAGGTCGTCGCTACTGAACTTCACGTCGGCAGCTGGTGGCCCAGCAGCTCCAGCGCCACACCTACTGGCACGGAGAGCTTCTTCACCATGGTCTCGGTTCTTTTAGTTTCTTTGTTGTAATATCGTTATTTTTTATGATTAAATATGTGTTGCAAGTTAACTCTTATTAACAGTACTATATACTCCAACCGTCATTAAACCATTAGGTTGTTGGATCCTTACTGTCTTGTTTGTCCAAGGGCTAGAAATTGTTGAGATGGCCCTGGCCAGAGGCGGGCACATGGCAAAGGAGTTGGGGAGGTCCCCAACCGTGCTGAATCCGTTTGGTATGCTTTTATGGCTGCTTTTGCTTTCCAATAGCCAAAAGTCTAAATAAAGGGATTGCTTTTAGAGGGTGCTTTTTCAGAAGCAACTGTTTTCTGTAGTATATTTTTGTATATTTTTGAAAGTATCTTAGACACTGCTTTGGGTTTTGGGTGGAATAAATAACTCTTTCATAATTGTTAAAGAGAGATAAAGATAGAAGGTATAATTTTTAGTTGTTCAACCAAACCGTTAGCTCAACCAAACAGCCCATGAATCGTGGCTGCCGCCGTGCTCGTGCCAGGGCCAACTCACGCACGCACTCCTTCCGCCCTAGCACTTTCACAAATTTATATAGTAGAAAATAACTATCGTTCTAGCTAACCAAGTACAAGTCAGCAGAACTCACACCTCTGAAAATTTGCAGGTTTTAATCTCCATAATATTCCAATTAGGATCATATGATGTGAACAACTCGTATGCGTCATGTGAGGCAGTGGCGGACCCAGTGCGAAAATAGAGGTAGGGCGAATTTATGGACTAAAATTTTGCCTAAAGAACAAAGATGAGCATATCATGAACAAAAGTTATAAATATGCATGTCAAATAAACAAATACCCATGTACATTTACACATATGTCTCATATTTTTCATCCCTATATTTTTTATTTAGAGAAAGCTTTTGTTAGGACACACTCAACTCATTAACAGGCACCGGTAGTCTTGCATGATTTCTAAATTCTAAATAGCACATAAAAAAACTGCTCACTGGGTGGACGGGGCCCAGCGTCTGGTGGCAAGGGCACTGGGCTATCAGGAGGCCAGCAGGGGACACTAGCCCACGCAAGAAACTAGAGACAAAGCCCAGGTAAATAGATGGCCCAGCTGTCTGCCACGCACCCGTCGGAGAGCTGCGCCGCTGCCGCTGCCGCTCTCGTCTTCAATCTCCCGACTCGTCTCATTGTCGAGCGTCTGAAACTTGAAGTCCGAGGGGCAGGGCCGCCGCCGGGGCTCGGGTCCTGCCAGAGGGGAGGTAGGGCGGCCGCCCTGCCACGCCCTATAGGTCGGTCCGCCTATGATGTGAGGTTAACCAAAGCAGTTGGGTGCTCACATGAATCACCATTTAGATCATTACTGAACCGTAGTGTCACAAATATGCATATAAGTGAATTGGTTCGTTTTCCTCCAAACATTTCCAAATTTTCCATGGTAGGAAAATTTAGTCTATTTTGCAAAGTTGACCTTGCAAGTTGGAACCAGAACAAGTAAAAAGTAAAAATCAGTAAGTACAGGCTCATGCTCAAAAAAGTAAGTACAGGCTCAAAGGAAAAATAAAAAGAGATGGTAGGAAGGGTGGAGGGCCAAGCCCACGTTCCACAGAGCAGGGCTCCCAATCGCGGAGCGCCTAGGCAACAGTGGCATTAACACCACCGTGGCGGATTGCCCCGATCATGACTCCGTGGGAAACCCAGTCTAGAAATGTCTCAGGCCATAGAAAGGGGCTTAAATTCCCCCTCTCAAATTTACGAACCCGGCTTCCGGGTTTACAACATGGGCTCAAGCCCGCTTTCCCCTCCTACCATCTCTGGGACATGGGCTGTGGTGTGCTTACTTGAGCCGGATTTCCTTGGGCTGGAGAAACGATGTGGGACTAACAAGACAACACGAGAAAGCTGTCTGTTTAGTATCCACGTAACGTGTATGTAATTCTCCGGCCCGTGGCTCTCTCTGCCTTGCATCCCGCCCGGACGTCCGTTTCGATTCGCATGGCCGCCGCATCGGGAACGGCGTCGGCGAGGCGGTGCTCCTGATCCTTATTGGTAGCAGCAAGGCAGAGTCAGAGATGAGACGGAAACCGCCTGCTACCGACAGCGCCCCTCGCCGGCCTGGCCGTCGACCTGGCAAGGATCCGCCGTCGATCGCCGCCTTCCGACGACGGTGGCCTGTCTGTATCCTGAATATATAGAAAAAAAATGAGCAGGGGATTCCATACCACATCCTCCTTTGCTGCAAAACGACTGAATCTTTCAGTAGCTCAAACCGCTCTATGTATACACCAGTACTTGTGTAGATTGTAGAACATGCTCTGCAGCATCGTCGCCTGATGTAGCATGTTGCTGAACACTGAACTGGAAGCCCTCAACGAGATGGTTGTGGTAACTTCTGATTGCCAGAATTTTTGTAACTTCTGATTCCAGGTGGGTACGAGTTACAAAAATTCCAATCTCTGGGACTATAAGCTGTATGAAACTTGAAGGTTTTAATCTCCATATTCCAACTAGAATCATGAGAATGAACAACTCCTTTGTGTCATGTAAGGCTAAAGCAGCTCGGGATCACATATTCACATGAACCACCATTTATAGATCTTTACTGAACTCTGGTGTCACAAATTTGCATATAAGTTACATGATTGATTAATTTTTCCTCAAGACATTTCTAGATTTTCCATGGGACAACACCCATACTATGGAGTCGATGTCGATCAGAGTGCAGATTATCGTTTGCTGCAGGGAATATTAATCTGCCTGGCAAAGTTTAAGACCTTGTGAGCAGAATAAGTACAGGCTCAGCAGTTTAAGCAATTCCCATTGCTTCATCCAAATAGATATAAATAGAGTGCATACCCATGTTTTCACATCAGATTGAACCTTGAATGCTCTAAGAACTCAACAATATGCTTCTTGCTCAAGCTGATGTATTTGTGTTTCCATATCTGTCTGAGGTTGAACTCTAGTATACAGAGAAGCACCAATAGTATCTCTTCCATTACCAGTGATACATACGTCCACTGCACTAGTTTCTTTCGTTATCCATATGAACACAAGTAGGGGATGCCTTCTGCCTGCAGATCAAACGCATGCATATTTCAATGGTGTACCAGTTTGTAATGGCTTCGTATGTGCAAAGAACTCATGAGTTTTGAGTAGTGCCTTGGTTGGTACACTAGGGAACAATATTCTAGAGCTAACCACAAGTATGTACGTGAAGATTTTAGTTAACCTTTCTTTGGATATTATTAACCTAGCAGTTCAATTTGTATTACTACTAGTAGTATATGGTAACTGGGAACTCCTACATGGTTTTACCCAAAGTTGTTGTATAATTGTGTGATTCTATTACCGACTGGAGTACAGTATGGAAGAGAATCAAAGGTTTGGTTTTATGATCAATGAGTGCTATAGAAAAACATATTCCTTTGATCAAACATGGACATTACAGTTTCTCGGCATTTGGACTGAGATAAGCTTAGCTGAAGAGGGCAAAAAAATTTATAGTGTGCTAATGCTTGATAAGCTGGTGGATCCATAGTCGTTTTTTCCTGATGGATGATCTCACCATCTGCTGTCATTTGACATGATGCTGAATAGCCTCTTGGAAAAACATCTTAAATCTGAATCTCTTAATCGTAATGGTACCACTGTCTATGTTCTCATACGTTACTTTTTACTTGTTTTATATAGGTTTGCCGGTGCATTGCTAAACTGAAACAGAGTCCGGAGGTAGCGCTATTTCCTGGGGATGAAGCACACACGTGGATCTGAACGTCACTTCTGTTTGTTGCCGGAGAATTTTAGAATAAAAAATGTTGCTAATGTAATATGGTAAATTTGAGATGAAAATGTATGCATTTCCAACCTATGATAAAGATTGTTTCTAATAGGTATTTTGGGCTATTTGCTATGTCAAACTGGCGGGCCTCCTAGGACAATCATGATGATGACTCAATCCTACTCCGTTCTAAATTATAAGTTATTTTAATTTTTTTTGACAAAGATCTATGACATCAAATATGTGTACTATAAAAATATAATTAATGAAGAATTTAATGATACTTAGTTCGTATCATAAATATTATTATTTTATTATATAAATTTAGTCAAACTTAAGATTTTTTGACTTCCAAGAAAAGTTAAAAAATGACTTATAATTCGGGATGGAGAGAGTATTTACTACCTCCATTTTTTTGTTGTTGATTTTAGAACAATATTTTTGAACTAAAAAAGTTGTTGTATAATAACAAAATTAAGGGAGTAATTGGGAACCAAAGGGACATGCGTGCCTTCGTTTTGCACACTATCCGATGCCCCATGACCAAATCTCGTAATCCAAAAGATGCATCGAAACGTTTTTGAAAATAAAAGATACATCGAACTAAACAAATGAAAGGGAAACAAATTAAACAACCTCTCACACCAGCAAACGATCCATCCATCAAACACAGTACATGCAGATTAATAGGCGCGCGCGTGTTTAGGAACCACGCCTGCAGCACACCACAGGCCACACACCACACTGCTAAAGCACCACAGACCAGTCCACACTACTAGTAACCTATCCGCAGAGAGTGCACCTCGAGCAGTCAGAGGCCCATCTCGGGGTATTCAGGATGCCGCCCGCAGGTCCGATCGCGCGGCAGGAGCATGTAGCCCTCGTCCCCAGTCTTCTCCAAAGGAATTCTTGAGGGCGTAGTAGTCGTAGCCGTAACCGACGAGTACAAACAGCTCGTGATCGTTCACAGTTCCGCACTTGCCTCGACCCGCCCTCATAGTCTGCGAAATCGTTGTTGTGGTCTTTGACGGTGATGGAAACCACGACGGGCCTGAAGGTAACTGTTGTAAGCATTTGGAACTCGTCGAGGGGTGGCACCTCCTCTAAGCCTCGCATGATCAGGTCCACGCACGATGTGGCGCTGACCTGGCATGTGCCATCCATTCCTCTGTTAGGGTAGGAGGCCGACGCGCCAAGCCAACCTTGCTCACATACTCGAAATAGGGGCGGAGCTAGGGAGGAATTCCACCCCCCTTGACAATACAGCTACATTTTTATACTTCATAGGTAGCATGCCCGTGCGTTGCTACGGGACAACTAAACTTTTATATTAAAAATACACAGATTGCATAATAAGATAATAATACTGTGAAATTAAATATTCACGTTAAAATGACATCAATCCAAAAAGCAAAGTTCGTAAGATTAACACGGTCACGAAGAGCACGACGTCGCAGGCTCATCGACTCTACTATATAGACCTTTCTAAATTTTTGTTGACTCAGATAATTAACAAATAGGCAATGTCCCGCGGCATTTTTGTTGACCATTCACTGTGTTTTTTAAGAAAACATGTGATGGAGAGACATGGTTGGTTTTTAATTTTTTTTACATCATCATTTATCCAATTGAAAAGAGAGGACCACAATTTATTTTAAGAAAACAATGTCCATGAATTGTCACGTTCTCAGAAAGCTGAACTGGTTGTCATTTTTTCTATTTTTGCTAGTAAAATTATCTAAGCTTTGTATGTATAACCTGAAAACTGAACTACTTGTCATATTCCTATTTTTCAGTAAAATTATCTGAGCTTCATATTGATAACCTGGACTCAACATGGCCATGCCAAGATTTAAAAAGTTGCCTTAGTTACAATATCATTATATTAAGCACAATAACATGGTAGCTGATTGTGTTCTGCATCAAGAATCAGTGTATCAATGCCAACTATTGACTCATTCTGTAGAGTTTACAAATATAAGCCATGTCAATAAATTGCAATAATTCAGAGCAAGTTCTTGCATTCCCTCTTTTTTAAGATTTAACTTCAGTGAGAAATCATCATTCTTTTTCTTGCCTGCCGATATCAGATTGTTCAAAAATAAACAAAGATCAATCCACAGACATTTTGTAGTGCAGAGATAGACTTCTGATCTGGCTTGGTGTTGCTGTTATGGGGACACCAATTCAACGAGCGAGGTATGGAGGTGCAATGACCTAATGCCAAATATCTGAATACCATTCAGTGTAATAAAAAATTAGCAAGCCAAAAATTATTTAATATATTTCACCAGTAAAGTATATAAGTACACTAAGCTCATGAATTGAGACTATCAATAAATAAATAAGGCTTGAGCTACTTGAAACGAGATTGGTACAAACAAAGGGCTAACTATGCTAAAAAAACAATAGCATCCAGTGTGCAGGCACACAATATCGAACAAATAGATGATTAACTATATAACAAGAACGTCTGCAAAATCATGAACTATGGTTGTATAACATCATGAACAGGCGTCGAGACAGCGGCGTGGCAGCTGAGGACGACGGCTCGGGTGCACGGCGCGGGCGAACGGCGAGGACTACGGCGCGGGCGTCATGGAGGCGGCGGTGATTCTAGGTACATAGTGCGGGCGAACGGCAAGGACGATGGTGTGGCGTCACGGAGGCAGCAGTATGGCGCACGACGAGGATGACGGCGTGGGCGCACGGATAGGACGATGGAGCAGGACGTGGAGGGAAGATCGCACGGGGAGGTGATCTTGCGGCGACCTTGTGGCGATCGATGATGTAGCCACAGGTGCATCAACCGGTAGACAGACAGTGGACGATTCGTTGCTGTTGCTTCTCCACTACACGACGAGGAAGAAGTAGGGGCGGCTCGATCGTGCAGGGGCGGGAGGCATGGGGCGCGCGACGATCGTCTCTGTGCAGCGACGAGTGACACACTTGAGTTCTGCCAAGAAGACGTGCTCGATCGTGCAGCGACGAGTGACACACTCGATCGTTCAGCGACGAGTGACGCACTCGATCGTGCAGCGACGAGCGACGATGGTCTTCCGTGTTTGTAGCGCATGCAAATCTGAGTCAAGACTTTCATATTTGTGGCACGAGTGCGGTTTGATTAAGCGTGAGACGTGGGTGATCGCTTTCCTTGTTTGAGGCAATTAGGGTCAAGACTTTCCGTGTTTGAGCGCATGCAAATCATGGACTTTCCGTGTTTGAGCGTATGCAAATCATGGTCAAGACTTTGCATATTTGTAGCGCATGCAAATCAGGGTCAAGATTTTCCATGTTTGTCGCAAGAGGGCGGTGCAAAGGTGAGGTGAAACTTTTGTCGCACCAAATGATTGTCTTACTTTTAGTCTTTTTAGTTGTAGGAGATATATAATTTCATACTTCCTCCATCCCAGAAATAAGTTCGTTTTGGGACATGTTTTAGATACCAAGGAGTGATTAATTATGGTGTATTTTTCCCTATATACCCTTATTAAATAGAGTTGTGGGTAACATCGAAATAATAAACGTTCGTAGCTGGAGTGGTAGGCGCTCCTCCTCCCGAGGGTGGAGGAGCACCCTTCGATCCCTACCGGGCGTGGTATTTATGCAGAGCTCGAGAATTATGCATGCACTATGCGGCTCACATTTCACCGTGGACTATTGAAAGCCAAGCCTCACAACGAATTCTTTTGTGGGATTATGCATGCACTGTGCGGCTCACATTTCACCGTGGACTATTGAAAGCCAAGCCTCACAACGAATTCTTTTGTGGGATATTTCACTGTGGACTACTAAAAGCCTCAGTACGAATTCTTTTGTGGGATATTCCACCGTGGACTACTGAAAGCCTCAGAACGAATTCTTTTGTGGGATATTCCACCGTGGACTACTGAAAGCCTCAAAACGAATTCTTTTGTGGGACGGAGGGAGTATCTATATTTTTATTAAGAAAGATGTAGACAATAAAATCCTACAAAAACATATTAGAATAAAAAAGGATTAAAATCCTAAAAAACATATATTAGAATAAAAAAGGATTAGTCTAAACTTGATGGTCTACCATATTAAAATAAATTTACTAAATTTCTAGGTTTTGCTAATACATACTTACATTTCATTACACTTTACAATTTGGTTGTGGTATCGCAATCCATGAGCTCCTGCTCTGACAGCTGCACGGCCGGGTCTTCGTTGTTCGCCCCTCGCCCCCTCTAATGGCGTGGTGGCTCTCCAGCGCGCCAGTCGCGGTGAACGCCCAGCAGGAGCTGCAGCCCCCCTGGTCGGCCCAGGCACGGCTGACCTTTGCAGTCGTGCCTTTAATTTTCACGAGCCATCCGAGCAGTGAGGTTGCGCCGCTCCGATGCACGACATTTCTAGTCGTGACTGAATTCTTCGTCGCTGATGTCGGTGAAGATGTTGAGACCCGGCCGGAGCGCTGCCATCCGTCTCCTTGAATGTGTCGAACCGGCGAAATAGGTCAGGAGCAGTAAACGGTTGGATGTGGCATTTGGCTTCTTCCAATTTCTCATGGTAAATTTGGCATGGTCTATATCAATGGCAGGTTAACATGTGGCATGTAGTGATAAAGTTTCTCACAGTAAATTTGGCATGGTCAGTATCAATGGCTGGTTAGCATCAAATGCCAGTTGATAAAACTTGATGGATTTGAAATAGACACCCGGCGACCAAAGTGACAATCATCCTTGTTTTCGGTCTCTCCGGAAGCTTACACCTTTTCGCTTGAACTTATCAGCCTGATTTATCAGCTATGGTATAATATTTTCTCTCACAACATATCAACCAACAGTACATAGATATATGTGTGGTAGGAATTATGATTTAAATGGATCATACATTGACCATCGGTACAGCGTGATATGTACACGCATTTCGTGTGGACTGCTCATTCACATCAAATGAAGAAGCAGCCAGCCACTCTATCTATCCATGCATGAGCATGGCAAATTAAAGGGCTGATCTGCAGTGTAGGGCAAAACGCCTCTTTCCCGCCAGTGCCACATGCATCTGTTGCTGCTAGTAATAGATGGGCCGGGTTAGCAGATGCATGTGATGTGGACATGTGTGTTGTGGCACCGGGCACCGCAACAAGCCCATCTGTATACAGTAGCTGATTCATATAAAAAAAACTGTATACAGTAGCATAAAAGCCTAAAACAAACCGCAGAAACGTTGAGTTCCTGTAGCTCTTCTTTCCAGTAAGAAAAATGCCCCAGTGCTTCATCCAAATGGATATGTATACTTGCGAGCAGAATAAGTACAGGCTCAGCATCAATTTAAGCAATTCCTATTGCTTCATCCAGATAGATATACTTCCCCTATTGAGAAAAAAGATTAACTATATAAGGTTAACATGTTTTTTTAGAACATTTGACTGAATTTCCAGAAAAGTCTCATCAAGATTTATGACATCAAATTAGTATCATTAGATATACCATATAATATATTTTTATAATGCACTCATTTTATATCATAAATATTGTTACTCTTTCCTATAAAGTTAGTCAAAACTTAAATAGTTTGACTTGCACGGATTCTAGGAATTTATTTATTTGGAGACAGAGGGAGTATGTTTTTTAGCACAACAGTAGCCAAAAGAAGAAGAAAAAAACAGATGGTGTAGGAACTAGGAAAATAGAGTTGACTTGCCAAGTGGCCTCGTTATATATGCAAATAAAAGTAGACTTGCCAAGTGGCCTCGTTATCTGCTAATAAAAGTATCAGGATGGTTTAGGTATACATAAACTTAGTTTAGAAAATTAAATCCTGTGAAGCAAATGCCTTTTTAAATTATGCATTGAACATGGTATTCGGCTGGAGCTGCAAAGAAACTAGGCTGTACCCCGCGCTTCGCTGTGGGTACGGTGACTAATAAAATTCTTGTACTACATATAATCATTATGTAATACTAAGCATATTATATTTGGAGCTTGACACCTGGAGTAAAGGTGACACTTTGAACAGGGGGTATCTTTTTGTGGCCACTGTATCTAGTGTTGACATGGTACTGATAAGATCAATACAGTTACATCAAGCAAAGGCAAAATTTTACATAGCTGGTATCTACATCATTAACGACAGACGAATCAGACATCCCTTTGGAACATATCACTATTAGTTTTCAACAAAATTGTACATGTAATTAGTTGTATCATCAAATCGAGTAAAGGCAGGGAGTGTTTTGTTGCCGGAGCAGAAGCATTTCTTTGTAGCTCCAGTAGTTTAATGCCTGCATCAATGAACATGCGGTCATGCGGAGTACAAAATAGAGACACATGTCAAAATTTGATATCTGCACTAAGAAATGAGATATCATGCATACATTGATACATAGATATGAGTTGTCAAAAGCAAGGGTCTGCAATTAACAGTGGCAGATCTTTTGCATAGCACCATTCATAATCAAACTGAATTTGTGTAGTAATGTAACTACAAACATAGAGATTAAAGAATACGAGGAAATAATGTAGTTTGCTGAACTGGTTTGAGGTGGAGCAAGAAACAGTGAAAAATACACCGTATCATCAGTCTGAAACATGCATTGACAACAATGCAGAGTATCGAACCTGGTATTGTAAATCTCCAGAGCAGTACTGGAGGTTCAGATGAACCAACTATTGATGTACTTCCCATAACCTGCAGTCTGAATGTTGTTGAAGCTTGAGGACGTTTTGGTCTCATGGCAGAAGGTTTCTGAAAAATAACTATAACCCTGTGTATCCATATCACAGTTCATGATGCCCATGGCTATGTGTTGGTACTGCAAACATAAACACCACATGAGAACAGTGGACTATTAGAATGTTGATTAAAGTGTCGTCCTAACCATGGTTCAAGCAATTCGATATCCCATTTTAGATTAATTTCTCTTGTTAAGCTGTTTATTGGAGTCCATAAATTTTAAAAATGCTTGCACCAGGATCTGTAGGTAGGCTTGCATATCAAAAGGAGAGGAACAACTATAGTGGGTAGGCAGTGCACAGAAAGGATCATACAGTGTGTCAACTGTAAGTAACACTGAAGGAACAATCAGACTGGGTACATGAAACCTCAGTTAATAGAAGCAAATCTAGACCGTAGAGTTACTTAATAATATGCCAGCAAGTGGCAATAACAAAGAAAGGTTCATTGGCCTCACTAATTGGTTCCTATGAACACAAGAAACTAACACGGCTATGAGGAGAGGATGCAACTCAGCAAATGATGAAACTGGACCTGTGAAAATATTGTCATCAAGAGTAATGCAAGGGAACCTAACCAAGCAAATAGACCATATTAGAATTAGCCATCAAAATGTGAAACGAATACTATTGCAACTTGTCAGAATTGAACCTGGGAAGCAGCACAAGGGAACCTAACCAAGGAAATACACCATATCATAATTAGCTACGAAAGTATGTTTGAAAACACCATTGCAACCTGCCAGGAGATATGTGAGGCTGGATCACCTTATTCAGATGTAAGATGGCAGTAACTCCTTGCTGTCCTGTTGCAATGTATTTGCTGCTGCAGTGAGCTCCTGTAGACAAAGCTGTAGAAGTGACTTCATTGATAAGCGCTAAGTTTAAAAGGCAAATAAAAAGACATTTATAACTGAGAACATGCATCATGACAGTAGTGGCTGCAAGTATAGAGCAAGAGCGTACAATAGACTTTTTCGTAATCATATCAAACTATGAAAGGGCCTAAATAAGTCATTGGGCAGCATGTGCAGTTTCTTTTATCTGGGATGCAGAAAGTATATCTGCATGAAGCAATTCATTCCGTCAACTAAAGAAGATCGTGTAATTCATACAAACTCAAATATTATATTCTTCTAATACACTATTCTGTGATACATATTATTGAAAATAAGTATGAATTCTGTTTTGACTATGAGAGCAAACAAACAACATGTAAGGACAGGGCACTGTGTTGTAGCAACCACTCATTGTGGCCAACTCTGCATGAGTTGCACAAACTAATGCATTAGAGGACCCTTAATATATAGGCCATCCTATCTAAGAAGAATATGTACCGCCACTTCGGTAAATAAACACTGAAGAAAAATAAATCATATGCCAACTTGAGGCTGAGGTCATAGAGCAGCACAGAGGTATTCAGGTTCGATCTCAAAGCCGAGCAGTCTCAAACAAATGATGTAACCAATATGAGGAGCACCTTAAATCTCTGAGGCTACCAGAACGAATATGGCTAAAAATTTAATAGCAAACAAAAGTGCTCATATAGCACGACGTCTTACATCTTCTTACATGTAAGATCATAGGTGACAGAGGGCTCATATAGCAGGACGTCTAGATCGAACGGTTATCATGGAGGGAGAGTTCTCTAAAAAAAACTTGCTCTTTTATAGTGTGATGATGATTATTATGTCGTGCTTATTTAAGCCTTCTATCATGAGGTTTGGAAAATCAATACGGTATTAATAATAGTAATTATAAGATTGCAACGCATGTGAGGGTGTTTTATCAGCACCAAAATGGTTGAGCCCATATAGTTAAATCAGCCAATGGATTGAAGCGGTCCGACTCCAGTCCAAGAGCCCATAAAGACTCGCAATGGCCAGTTCGTCGCCATCCTCCTGCCCATCAGAAGCTTCCTCGCCGCAGGCACACGTGTAGCGCAGTGGCAAAGCTCCAGTGGTGGGAGCTAGCCAGCCGGGTTCGAACCCCGGTTCTGCACCGCTTGCTTTACGCAAGCAAATAATTTTCTATTGCCTCGCACGTGGATGTCCTCTAATAATTAAGGTGACGTGCTTGTCATGCTCGAAGCCTGATGACTTTGGGTACTTTTTAGCCGCGTGAGTTCTCTAGGTGGTTGTAGGATTTAGCTTGCGTTCGGGGTGGTGTGAGTGTGTGGTGTGCGTGCGTGAGGTGTGTGTCCGTACGTAAGTTCAGATACTACAGCTTATACTTGAAGGGATGAGATATAAAAAAAAGAAGCTTCCTCGCTAGTCGCATTTGAAAAATGCTTCATACCTTTCTGTGCATTTGAACATGTAGAGATTCACTAAGCACACATGACTTATGTTCCTTGTGTCAACATGCAGCTGCGAGTGTTTCTGAATATTGTGCTGTGGTGGATGATGTCTCTTTGAACTATTCTGAATTTTCTGTATCGTTGTCAGCTTAGGCTGTGCGGGACGTTTGCAATGTTTTGCTTTATGTCAATAATGTATGGATTTAGGGACTAAAGTTTAGTACATGTCACATCAGGTATTTATATACTAATTAGAAAGACTAAACATGGGTCTAATTAGACTTAACAGATTCGTCTCGTAAATTAATCTTTGTGCAATTGGTTTTTTAATTAATCTACTTTTAATACTCTATGCATGTGTCCAAATATTCGATGTGACAGGGACTATTTTAGTAGGTGGAACCAAACAAAACGGGGGAACTCAAAATTTGTATTATTTTTTTAGCATCTAAACGGTCTCAAACAACAAAACTCAAAATTAGGAATTCGTACATCTCTCGAAGTCCACAATTTCATATATAAAGTATCTTTATCCAACACTATAAACTAAATATATGATTTTTCTAAGACAACAAGACCTAGTATGTGATTTAATATGTTGCTAGAACTTATATTTTTTTAGCATCTTATAGCGATCTTAAAAGAGAAAAATCAAAATTAGAAAGTTGTAGATCTCATCCGGATCTACAATTTTCATATAAAAATTATCTTCATCCGATATCATATGAAAAAGATAGGCAAAATAGGCATTTTGGTCCCTAAACTATTGTCCGAAGCTCAGTTTGGTCCCTGAACTTTCAAATTGTCCACTTTAGTCCTTAAACAATGGATTTGTAGCTCAATCTCGTCCACCCCCTTCATGGCATGGCTCGCCATGTGGCCAGCAATACATGCGAAAATGTCACTCTTGCCCCTTGCTGCCTCCTTTACCCGCTCGCTAGGCTCACGGTGTTTCCCTCTCGTCCCTATTTCCTCTCTCTGTCTCGTCCGTCGTCTCCGCCGAGGAGGAAGAGCCATTGGCCGTCGGGTCTACCCAGTTCCCTCTCCCCCATGTACTTCATCCAGTTCATCTCCCCTGTCTCCCCCGTCTCTAAGAGGGAGGAAACAACATGTGATCTTGGCCAGCGTTTCAAGGAGGGAGCAAGGGGCAAGAGCAATATTTTGCATTTATTGTTGGCCATGTGGCAAGCTATGAAGGGGGATGGATGAGATTAAGCTGCAAATTCATTGTTTAAAGACTAAAGTGGACAGTTTGAAAGTTCAGGTACCAAACTGAGCCTCGGGCAATAGTTCAGGGACAAAATTGGCTATTTTGCCAAAAAGACATGGTCTTTCTAAGGTGGACCTTTATCGCTAATATGTAGGTCGCATCTATCAGTTCCATGCCACGTAGGATAACAGGTTGGGTAAGCGCCTATTGGGACCTAGTGAGACCCATTACAACTTTAAGGAGCCAAGAACGTATTTTGAAACACATGATACATCTAGACAACTTTAGAGACTGCTTGTAAATTTTACTCTTTTTGAAAGACCAGCCACGCTATAAAAGCGTCGCCTGGCAGTAAGCGCCCAATGGGACCTAGAGAGACCCATTATAACTTTAAGGAGCCAAGAATGTATTTTGAAATTTCGGGACCTACATGATACATCTAGACAACTTTGGAGACTGCTGGTAAATTTTACCCGTTTCGTAACAGACTGATAGGATGGGGGCGTCCATCCAATTTGGATGTGTAAGGTCCAAATAGGCTAGAGGGGGGGTGAATAGCCTAATAAAAACTTCTACACAAATTACTTAACCACAAGTTAGTACGAAAGGTGGCGAAGCACAAAGCACTAGCTCTAACTAATTAAGCAAGCCACTTACACAATTCTAGTACAAGGCTATCCACTAAACACAACAACAACAACAAGCTAGAAACGAGAAGTAATACGAGAGAAGAGCTTCGAGTGATTATACCGCCGTGTAGAGATGAGAAGTACCAATCAATCAATCACACAAGAGAAATCCTCGGGAAGAGAATGACACAAGAATTTATCCCGAGGTTCACTTGCTTCCCGGCAAGCTACTCCTCGTTGTGGCGATGCACCCACTTGTCGGTTCGCGAACTAATCAACTATCAAGAGTTGAGCCCTCGGCGGGCGCCGCACAACCGCACACAAGATGGGGATCCTCCAAGCCACGAGCTCCACTAGAGTATCCAATTTGCGAACTCCCGCGGGGAAGGATCAAGAACCCCTTACAACACTTGGTGAAGGCTCCAACAATCTCCAATTGCGAGCTCAATCACCTCCGCTGCTCCAAGCCGTCTACCGTGTCGGGAAACACGGAAGAGTAATAAGAAATCCGCAGCAACTCGAAGATCAAGTGCCTCTAGAATGCAACTCTCAAGCAATGCACTTGAATCTCACTTAATCTCACTCAAGATGTGCAATCAATCAAAGAGATGAGTGGAGGGGTTGTTCTCTAGCTCAAAGTATGTCTCTAGGTCTCAAAATGTGCAAGAGTTCCCCTCAAACCCCGGCCCACCATCTATTTATAACGAAGGGGTACGCAGCTAGCCGTTACAACCGACGCGGCAGAAATCGCGCTGACCGGACGCTCCGGTCAGGGTGACCGGACGCGTCCGGTCACTACGCGACAGACGTGAACAGTGCGCGTCAGAACTAGCCGTTACCGTTGACCGGACGCGCTCGACCGAGCGACCGGACGCGCTGGTCACGACCGGACGCGCCGGTCCCGTGACCCACCGGACGCGCCGGTCAACACCGAGCCGCGCACCGCGAAACAGCGACCGGACGCGCTGAAGAACTGACCGGACGCCACAGTGCCCGCGTCCGGTGGGAGTCCAGTAAGCTCCCTGGACGACCGGACGCGTCCGGTCACCTATGACCGGACACGCACCGCGTCCAGTGGTCCTCGTGAACCGCTGTTCGCCTGACCGGACGCGCCGGTCGCACAGTAACCGCGTCCGGTGCAGCGTCCGGTGCGGCGTCCGGTGCACGCAGTGACCTCCGTTCGCCTCCGTTTCTTTTCCAACTTTCGGCGCAAAAGAAAATAGGCATTTCACTTCTCCAAAAAGCGCCGAATCCCGCCTCGCAAGCTCGGCGGGAGGGAGAGAGGAACCCAAACCCCTCTCTACTGCTTAAACTTCACCGCCTTCGCAAATGTGCCAACACCAACAAGTGATCACCACCTTGTGCTCGTGTGTTAGCATTTTCACAAACATTTTCTAAGGCGTTATGTTAGCTCTTTACTAGATCCTAAATGCATATGCTCAAGACATTGATCTAGTGGCACTTGAATTCCGAGCTAACCGTGATTGCCCCTCTTGATAGTCGGCTATGTATCCTAAACCCGGTCAATCACTTCTCTACTCATCTTAGACCGGCAAAAGGAAAACCCTATGATTATACCTTTGCCTTGCGCTCTTAGATCCTTCTCCTTCACTTGATCATCATGTCCATCATTTCATGTGCATCTCCACCATGATCATCATTTCATGTCCATGCACCATTTCTTTGTGATATTTGTGGCCATAACTCCTTGCCACATCCACCTCCATCACATGTTGCTTATGCCTAGCTTAATCACACTTGATACAATAGCATTAGCAACTTGGTGTCATTAATTACCAAAACCAGACTTGGGCTTTCAATCTCCCCCTTTTTGGTAATTGATGACAACCATCACAAAGATATGAAATGAAATCAATTTTCAATTTCGATAGTATTAGCTCCCCCTACATATGTGCTTCCATGAGTTTGGTTCAATTGTGCACATATGTATGGATTTGAATTTTGGGAGAGTTACTACTATCAAATTGATGCTAAGGTATATAGAATGGACCTTTGAAGCGTGATACCAATCGGAGTTGCCTTTATATACCATCCTTAGCATCGATGTAGCTAGACACCACTTGTAATTCATCACTTGTAAAGATCATAAACACTAAAGTACCCCGTGAGATCAACATTATAAGCAAAGGTGTCTAGATACCACTTAAAAAGCTACTCTTAACAAATCATCATTCAAGTTCTAATTCTAGCAATCACCAAACAAACATGAATAAGAATTTAAGCTTTGCAATGCAACAATTCATCATGTTAATGCGCATACAAATGCAACAAATAGTTCATGAGCTTGCTCCCCCTACTTGTGTGCTCAAATTTAATTGATTCCTTTCCAAAGTCTAATCTTATGCTTTCTCTCCCCCTTAGTAACTTTTTCTTTTTGTGACTTTTCTCTCCCCTCTTATTATATCTTTCTCCCCCTTTGTGACTTTTCTATCTTTGTGACTTTTCTCTCCCCCTTTGTCAACAATCACCAAAAAGGTGCCAATTTTAGTGAGAGTTAAGTCAATCAAAATGAGGGAGTCCAAATTATGGTTCAATCTAGATTACTTGCCTAGAATATGTAATTCGGTTTGATCCAAGGACAAGCTTCTTCACACCTCATAAAGTATAAGGGTTATCTTGACCATGTTGAATTACACATCATGAGCTCATTTTCTAGATTCAACACTAGGGTTGCAAGCCCACAAACATGTCATATGCTACCACTAGATCAATCAAACATAGAAGCAATAGTGGTACCATAAATACATTAAACTCATTTGATTTTCATGAATGAGCCTATTTGTCATGCAAATATGTCTATATGTTCTAAACATGTCCTTAGCAAAGTATGGATGATATGTCAAACAACTTTACCTTGCTATGTCGGAGGAGAGGCATGTCATATAATAATGTGGGGTTGCACTCATCTCAAGTTGGAGAGGTCAAGTATGTTCAATTCATTTTTCAACTTGTAAAATCTTTTCTCATCAAGTGGCTTTGTGAATATGTCGGCTAGTTGATCTTCGGTGCCAATGCTCTCAATGCAAATATCACCCTTTTGTTGATGGTCTCTTATGAAGTGATGCCTTATGTCAATGTGCTTTGTTCTTGAATGTTGAACCGGATTTTGAGTCATCTTGATAGCACTTTCATTGTCACAAAACAATGGCACATTCTTGAACTTGATTCCAAAGTCATTCAAGGTGGCCTTCATCCAAAGCAATTGTGCACAACAACTACCGGCACTAATGTATTCGGCCTCGGCGGTAGATAGTGCAACACTATTTTGTTTCTTTGATGACCATGAAACAAGAGACCTTCCAAGCAATTGACAAGTGCCACTTGTGCTCATTCTATCAATCTTGCATCCACCATAGTCGGAGTCCGAATATCCAACCAACTCAAAATTAGACCCCTTTGGAAACCATAATCCAACATCATGAGTGCCCTTAAGATATCTCAATATCCTCTTGGTTGCTTTCAAGTGACTTTCTCTAGGTGAAGCTTGATATCTTGCACACTTGCACACACTAAACATCACATCCGGCCTAGAAGCGGTGACATAGAGCAAACTTCCAATCATAGACCGGTATTGCTTTTGATCTACCATGTTACCACTATCATCAATACCCAATTGATCATTTGTGCCCATTGGTGTACTCATTGACTTAGCATCTTGCAATCCAAACTTCTTGATCATGTCCTTGATGTACTTGCCTTGACTTACAAAAGTGCCATTCTTCATTTGCTTGATTTGAAGTCCAAGGAAGTAACTAAGCTCTCCAATCATAGACATCTCAAACTCATTTACCATCATATTTCCAAATTCTTCATAAAAATCTTGATTGGTTGATCCAAAGATAATGTCATCCACATAGATTTGCAACACAAACAAGTCATTTCCAATTTTCTTGGTGAAGAGAGTGGTGTCAACCCTTCCCATCTTGAACCCTTTAGAGAGAAGAAAGTCCCTCAATCTCTCATACCATGCTCTAGGTGCTTGTTTCAAGCCATACAATGCCTTCTTGAGCTTGTAAACATGGTTGGGCTTCTTGTCATCTTCAAAACCGGGAGGTTGCTCAACATAAACTTCTTCATTGATGTAACCATTAAGAAATGCACTCTTGACATCCATTTGATAGAGCTTGATGTTGTGTGCACAAGCATATGCTAATAAGATTCTAATAGCCTCCAATCTTGCAACCGGTGCATATGTTTCTCCAAAGTCAAGACCCTCAACTTGAGTGTATCCTTGTGCTACTAATCTTGCTTTGTTCCTCACAACCATTCCATCTTGATCTTGCTTATTTTTAAAGACCCACTTGGTGCCAATTACATTGTATTTCTTTGGTCTTTCCACAAGTTCCCAAACTTGATTTCTAGCAAAGTTGTTTAGTTCTTCATGCATGGCATTTACCCAATCGGAATCCTTCAAAGCATCTTCTATTTTCTTAGGTTCTTCAAGTGACACGAATGAGTAGTGCTCACAAAAAGATGCTAATCTTGATCTAGTTTGAACACCACTTTGAATTCCACCAATGATTTGATCCAATGGATGATCTCTTGCAATACTAGTAGGTTGGAGTATTGGGAGTTGATTGCTTCCACTAGCTTGACCTTGATCTTGCACTTCATCATGAGAACCACTAGAGCTTGCTTGATTTGTATCAATTTGCACACTTTGGTTGATCACATGAATATCATCATCATCAACTTGCCTTGGCCTAACATCACCAATGTCCATGTTCTTCATTGCATTTGACAATTGATCTCCTCTCACATCATCAAGGTTTTGATCTTCATTTTGAGAACCTTGGGTTTCATCAAACTCAACATCATGAACTTCTTCCAAGGTGCCATTAGTGAGATTCCAAACTCTATAAGCTTTGCTTGTGGTAGAATAACCAAGTAAGAACCCTTCATCACATCTCTTTTCAAACTTACTCAATCTAGTGCCTTTCTTGAGAATATAGCATTTGCAACCAAACACTCTAAAGTATGCAATGTTGGGCTTTCTTCCATTCAATAGCTCATATGGTGTCTTTCCAAGCTTTCCATGGCAATAGAGACGGTTGCTACAATAGCAAGCCGTGTTAATGGCTTCACTCCAAAATGAATGACTCACATTGTATTCACTAAGCATTGATCTAGCCATGTCAATCAAAGTTCTATTCTTTCTTTCAACTACACCATTGGATTGAGGAGTGTATGTTGGTGAGAATTGATGTCCAATACCAAGATCATCACATAAATCTTCAATTCTTG
The DNA here is from genome assembly GCA_022457205.1 of Saccharum spontaneum. Classification (NCBI taxonomy): domain Eukaryota; kingdom Viridiplantae; phylum Streptophyta; class Magnoliopsida; order Poales; family Poaceae; genus Saccharum; species Saccharum spontaneum. The sequence goes on along the minus strand of CM039594.1, from coordinate 16,472,111 downwards.
TGTTCTTGAACTCACTACCATTGTCACTTCTAATCTTCTTGATGGTAGTCTCAAACTCATTTTGCACTCTCTTGACAAAAGACTTGAATAGATCATAAACATCACTCTTGTCATAGAGAAAGAACACCCAAGTGTATCTAGTATAGTCATCAACAATCACAAAACCATACTTGTTTCCACCAATACTAGTGTATGTTGTTGGCCCAAACAAGTCCATGTGCAATAGCTCAAATGCCTTTGATGTACTCATTTCACTCTTACTAGGATGTTTATTTCCAACTTGTTTGCCGGCTTGACAAGCACTACAAGGTTTATCCTTCTCAAAGGTGACATCCTTCAAGCCTCTAACTAAGTCATGCCTCAAAAGTTTGTTCAATTGTTTCATTCCAACATGACCAAGCCTTCTATGCCATAACCAACCCATACTAGATTTGCTAAGCAAGCATGATGTCAATTGTGTCTCACTATCATTGAAGTCAACCAAGTATAAGCTACCATGTCTAAACCCTTTGAATATCAAATTTGATCCATCAACACTTATGACTTCAACACCATCACTACCAAATATGCACTTGAAGCCAAGATCACAAAGTTGTGCCACCGACAAAAGATTGAAATCCAAGCTCTCAACTAGCAAAACATTTGATATGCTCATGTCATTTGAGATAGCAATTTTACCAAGCCCCTTGACCTTGCCTTTCTTGTTGTTACCGAAAGTGATAGCATCAAAACCACCATTTTGACTAGTATCAATTGATTTGAACATACAAGAATCCCCGGTCATATGTTGAGTGCACCCACTATCAAGCACCCAATGCCTTCCTCCGGCTTTGTAATTGACCTACAAGACAAGATCAATTCCTTTTAGGTACCCAAACTTGTTTGGGTCCTCCAAGGTTAGTGACCAAGCTCTTTGGTACCCAAATGGCTTTCTTCTTTGAGCCCATCCATGGTGCACCAATGAACTTAGCATGAACACTATTTGTACCCTTGGTAAGTATATAGAAGGAATCAAACTTAATTGAGGATACATTAGCATTTGATTTCTTGTTCATGCAATGTTGCTCTATGTGACCAACTTGCTTGCAACTTTTGCAATAGCTACCATTGTTCTTCACAAAACGAGTTTTGTGAGGAGCAAAAGCGGCCTTGCCTTTCTTGGGGTTATAGCCCAATCCCTCTTTGTAGAGAGAAGCTCTTTGGCTACCCAAGCACATAAGCAAGCGGTCCTCACCACCATAAGCCTTAGCTAAAGTGTGATTGAGCTCTTTTACCTCCATCTTGAGATTTTCATTCTCAACTATAAGTGTGGAGTCACAAGTGAAACCATCACTACTAGATGAGGATGATGTAGATGAGCTACATGAAGGGTTAGTGGGAGCAACAACAATAGGCTTATGACAAGATTCATCAATTATATCACAAGATATGCCTATGTTGCAAGTTTTAGCTTTCTCAACATTAGTTGGCATGTTTTCACATTTTTCAACTAGAGAGGAATGAGCTTCTTCAAGCTTAGTGTGAGACTTTTGAAGTTTCTTATGGTCTACCTTTAGACTCTCATAAGATGCTCTAAGCTCATCAAGTTCTTGCATAAGGTTTTTCTTTTCCTTAAGCAAGCCCTTGCATTCCTTTCTAGATTCTTTATAATGTTGAGTGCAATCTTCTAGCATAGTGATTAGTTCATCTTTAGTGAATTCTTCTTCATCACTATCACTATCACTATCATTACCATGATCACTCTCATTATCGGATGATACCTTAGTGGCCTTAGCCATGAAGCACGATGGAGTGTCGAAGAGGGAGACCTTCTCTTGGATAGCAATGCTAGCATGTCCCTTCTTCTTGCTCTTGTAGTCATCCTCATCATCACTTGAGGAATCATCACTATCCCATGTAGCAACATGAGAATCATTCTTCTTCTTATGAGAACTCTCCTTCTTTTCTTGCTTCTTCTTTTGCTTCTTCCTTTCCTTCTTGATAGCATCTTCATTATCACTATCATAAGGACACTTTGCAATGAGATGGTCCTTGCTATGGCATCTAAAGCATCTCATGGTATGCTCATTCTTCTTAGATGTGTTCTTCCTCCTCCTTGCACGATAGCCCTTCTTCTTCATGAATTTGCCAAATTGCTTGACAAAGAGAGCCATCTTCTCATCAATGTCATCACTATCACAAGAGCTTGAGTCTTCTTCACTTGATGATTCAATCTTGGATTTGCCCTTGGATGTGGTGGCTTTGAATGCCACACTCTTCTTCTTTTCATCATCATTCTTCTCATTCTCCTTCTTCTTCTTCTTGACCAACTCATCCTTCTCATCATCTTCTCTATATGAATCATCGGTCATTACTTCTTGAAATATTTGTTGAGGAGTTGAATCCTTCAATGTAGTCCTCACTAGCACGGTGATCAATGTATCAAACCTCTTGGGCAAGCTTCTCAAGAACTTCATAGAGAATTGGTTGTCCTTGACTTCCTCACCAAGTGCCTTGAGCTCATTGACAATGACTTGCAATCTATGAAACATTTCCGGTACACTCTCATCTTCTTGCATCTTGAAGCTAGAAAACTTTTCTTGCAAGATATATGCTTTAGCGGTCTTTGTGCCTTCAGTGCCCTCAAATGTTTCTTCTAGCTTGGCCCAAGCATCATGTGCAACTTCTATGTTCTTCACTTGCTCAAATGTCTTGTCATCTAGTGCCTCATGAAGAGCACTAATGGCAATGTCATTGCATTGGAGCTTCTTCTCTTCCACCGGTGTAGGTGCTTCCGGATTAGCAACCTCAAATTTTGTTTCGGTGACCTTCCACACTTCTCTATTGATTGACTTGAGGTGTGCGGTCATCTTAACCTTCCAATATGCATAATTTGTCCCATCAAAGTGAGGTGCCTTCTTGGTGTTGTTGATGTGCAAACTTAATTGAGCCATTTCTTCTTCACCGTAGGTTGTTAAGCCTCAAATAAACGGTGCCTCGGCTCCGATACCACTTGTAAGGTCCAAATAGGCTAGAGGGGGGGTGAATAGCCTAATAAAAACTTCTACACAAATTACATAACCACAAGTTAGTACGAAAGGTGGCGAAGCACAAAGCACTAGCTCTAACTAATTAAGCAAGCCACTTACACAATTCTAGTACAAGGCTATCCACTAAACACAACAACAACAACAAGCTAGAAACGAGAAGTAATACGAGAGAAGAGCTTCGAGTGATTATACCGCCGTGTAGAGATGAGAAGTACCAATCAATCAATCACACAAGAGAAATCCTCGGGAAGAGAATGACACAAGAATTTATCCCGAGGTTCACTTGCTTCCCGGCAAGCTACTCCTCGTTGTGGCGATGCACCCACTTGTCGGTTCGCGAACTAATCAACTATCAAGAGTTGAGCCCTCGGCGGGCGCCGCACAACCGCACACAAGATGGGGATCCTCCAAGCCACGAGCTCCACTAGAGTATCCAATTTGCGAACTCCCGCGGGGAAGGATCAAGAACCCCTTACAACACTTGGTGAAGGCTCCAACAATCTCCAATTGCGAGCTCAATCACCTCCGCTGCTCCAAGCCGTCTACCGTGTCGGGAAACACGGAAGAGTAACAAGAAATCCGCAGCAACTCGAAGATCAAGTGCCTCTAGAATGCAACTCTCAAGCAATGCACTTGAATCTCACTTAATCTCACTCAAGATGTGCAATCAATCAAAGAGATGAGTGGAGGGGTTGTTCTCTAGCTCAAAGTATGTCTCTAGGTCTCAAAATGTGCAAGAGTTCCCCTCAAACCCCGGCCCACCATCTATTTATAACGAAGGGGTACGCAGCTAGCCGTTACAACCGACGCGGCAGAAATCGCGCTGACCGGACGCTCCGGTCAGGGTGACCGGACGCGTCCGGTCACTACGCGACAGACGTGAACAGTGCGCGTCAGAACTAGCCGTTACCGTTGACCGGACGCGCTCGACCGAGCGACCGGACGCGCTGGTCACGACCGGACGCGCCGGTCCCGTGACCCACCGGACGCGCCGGTCAACACCGAGCCGCGCACCGCGAAACAGCGACCGGACGCGCTGAAGAACTGACCGGACGCCACAGTGCCCGCGTCCGGTGGGAGTCCAGTAAGCTCCCTGGACGACCGGACGCGTCCGGTCACCTATGACCGGACGCGCACCGCGTCCGGTGGTCCTCGTGAACCGCTGTTCGCCTGACCGGACGCGCCGGTCGCACAGTAACCGCGTCCGGTGCAGCGTCCGGTGCGGCGTCCGGTGCACGCAGTGACCTCCGTTCGCCTCCGTTTCTTTTCCAACTTTCGGCGCAAAAGAAAATAGGCATTTCACTTCTCCAAAAAGCGCCGAATCCCGCCTCGCAAGCTCGGCGGGAGGGAGAGAGGAACCCAAACCCCTCTCTACTGCTTAAACTTCACCGCCTTCGCAAATGTGCCAACACCAACAAGTGATCACCACCTTGTGCTCGTGTGTTAGTATTTTCACAAACATTTTCTAAGGCGTTATGTTAGCTCTTTACTAGATCCTAAATGCATATGCTCAAGACATTGATCTAGTGGCACTTGAATTCCGAGCTAACCGTGATTGCCCCTCTTGATAGTCGGCTATGTATCCTAAACCCGGTCAATCACTTCTCTACTCATCTTAGACCGGCAAAAGGAAAACCCTATGATTATACCTTTGCCTTGCGCTCTTAGATCCTTCTCCTTCACTTGATCATCATGTCCATCATTTCATGTGCATCTCCACCATGATCATCATTTCATGTCCATGCACCATTTCTTTGTGATATTTGTGGCCATAACTCCTTGCCACATCCACCTCCATCACATGTTGCTTATGCCTAGCTTAATCACACTTGATACAATAGCATTAGCAACTTGGTGTCATTAATTACCAAAACCAGACTTGGGCTTTCAGGATGCCGCACGCCTAGCCCTATTGACCAGTCAGCCCAATAAACCTCGTGTCTGTCCCCTTCCGTTGCTCCTGCCGCTCGCCTCGCGCTGCTCCGCACGCTGACCCACTACTCTTGCCGCTGCTCCTGCTCCGCCTATCTCGTTACTCCTGCCATTGCTCTGTTGTTCGTGCCTGCAGCTCCTACTCTACCACCCGACCGGCCCGACGACACCGAAAGGCTCCGCCAGCGCAAGGAGAAGCGTCAGGCCCTAGTGCGGAAGCCCTCCGGTCTCGCCTGCTACTATGGCTACGGCGCCCCGATGCAAACGATGGAGGAGGCTACACCAAGATATGATTATAAATGTCCATGCAGCCCGAGCCCATTGGCCCAGCATAAGGCCCTTTTCTTGGCCCAGCCCAAGCCTGACCCGACCCGGTGACTAGCGGGCCCGAGCTGGCATGACCCGGAGGAGCAGGCCATGCCTGGGCCGCACCACAGGCACGTGGGCCGGCACGGCATGACCCGCTCCCAATAGTAGGCATGGTGGTGGCCCGGCCTACCAACGGCCTAGCCCACCGCATCCCCCCTCAGCCTCGCGCCCCGCCCCTCGCATATAAGCCACAGCATGGCAGCCCGCAACGGCTCCCCCTAACCCCCTCAACCCTAACCGTAATCCTCATTTCGCCATGCCGCTCATTGCTCTCTCAGTCTCTCTCGTCCGCCGCATCCACCATGGGTGAACATGAATTGGAGCTCTTGTCGTCGTCGGCCCCGACTTTGGTGATCTCGATCCACCTGCTGCCGCTCCCCCATCTCACCCTGTCTCCTCCCTTCTCTACCTATCTCTCCTCTCGCTCTCGGTGAACGATGTGAGTTCATGTTCCCGTCCAGTCCCTCCTCTGTTGCTCGCCATCGATTCTAATCGGTGTCTATCTATCCTCTGGGTGGCCCTTGTCATCTCCGACCCCAGACTCCGGTTGCACAGATGACTCCACGAACCCTAACCCTAGATTTGTGCCTCTATTTGACTGTTTGTCTCTCTCACTCTCTTGTCTCCTTTCTCCTCTGCACTGGTTAGTTGTTGATGCCATGTCTTCCTCCTCTGGCATAGACATGGCTAGGCGGCAGCGCACCATTGAGGAACAGAGCTGGAGATCAGCCGTCTGCGGTCGAGGTCTCCATGGCGGAGGCGGATGATGACAATGTCGCCTATCCACTCACCGGCAACGATGACCTCAGAGTGGCAGGGCTAGTCCCCGATGACGTAGACGACATCCGTGAGGACGCTGCTGCGTTGCTCGGTATCGATGTCGGTAGCAGCTCTGCTCCGATCGATCTTGATGCCGGTGATGGTGGTGGAGGGGCTGCGATGGCGATAGGGCTCCCGGTCGGCTCCACCAGCACAGATGGTACCTCATCTGTTGGTAAGCGTAAATCTGGTGTCTAGGTTGATTTTGAAGAGATCTATGAGACTGTGAATGGTCAACTCAGTTCAAATTATTGCTATCTGTAGAGTGTGTAAGAGTAGATTGTCTACTAGATCTACTGCTGGCACTGGTCATTTTATTAGGCACCAGAAATCATGTAGGAAAAAGACTGATCACGCTGCTAGGGTCCAGTCTAGGCTTGCTTTGAATCTTGATGGTTTGCATAACTGGGTGTTGTTGGCGGTCATTATTGCACAATTATAACCGCCAATTATAGTTCAAAACAGGAGAAATAAACAAACTTTGACATATATACATATATTATTGACCTAGTTCCACTTTTATTCTAAGAAAACATGTTTTGCAGGACAATCTCTGGAAACAAGCGAAAATACACAAAACAAAGAAGAAAGCGACATCCAGAAAATGTATTTCAGAAATATGCTACAAGGAGAAATAGAGAAGCCTACCTTCACATGATATATGGGCCAAGACACCACCGTGGAGGAGATCCAGGCCTAGCCCAGAGCCCACCAGAGCGAGGCGGTGGCGAGTAGGGCTAGCCAGGGTGCGGCCGCACCACTAGCACCGCCTCTTGCGCCCACCTCACTCTGGTGGTTGCATGGTGGTGTGTGGAGGCGGTTCCCGGTGGTTACTAAAAATATCATCGCCAAACCATCATACAATCACTATATAAGAAGGGCTAGGCTCACCTTCACAACACACAACATTCGGAGCACTACCTCACTACCACTTCACTTAGTATTTCTTAGCTTTTAGTAGTATTTTGAGAGCAAGGCAAAGCTACTTGGAGAGCTTGTCTCCTTGGAATAGAGAGCTACTTGGTATAATCAATACTATGAAGAGTTCTTCCATATTCAAGTTCTCATATCTTTTATATAGCAATGCATATGAACTAGAGTATAGTTGTATACATGTTATAATCACAATATATGAACTAGCATATAGTTTGTATGTTATGATCTTAACATGTTTAACTTTATGCTTAACCTTTCATACTATATATATGATGAGGATTAGAGCTAAGTTGAGGTGGTGGTTCGTCGTGCCTTCGGGTGTGCCGATGTCATATGCTTGTTGATCCGTAGGGTCGAAGTCCGAGGGGATGTGGGTAGTTCCTTTATAAACGGGCGTGGTGCTCAGGTACGAGGGAGCAGGTGGATATATTTCCCTTGCTCCACTTGAGGGGTAGGCAGCAGGTGGTAACAGCCCTGTCCATCCCTTATAATCCCCCACGTTAGTCCGGGGTGTAGGAGTCTAAATTGTCATATGAGGATGCTGGTAGACCAGTACTCAGTGGCCTCCGATCCATCTCATGCCTAGCTCTAACTCTTAATCATGTATATATATGATCACTCACCATTCTTTGCATGGCTATTTTAGAACATGCCAGCTCCACTTAGGAATATGTTTTTATTCTTTGTTTTTCTTTTAGCCTTGAGGTTGGCCAGAATGTGTGTCACACTATCTTAAAACTTATCATGACTTACCGCTACATTGAGTATTGGTGTTATCACATTCATATCCATGCTAGACTCTTAACACCATGCCTTTCTTTGGAAAAATAAAAATAACGATACCCTGAATACTTCCGGGTGAAATGCTACAACGATAATTTTGTGCGCTTACAGATTTGTTCTGTGATCGTTCAGAACTATTGTAGTTGGTGTTTCTTGGTGGTGTTCCTAAGATTAACTCAACCATAGTAATGGCATCAAGGATTACCAACTGGTGTTTCTAGCGTAGTTACCTAGAAAGGACTTAAAAGCTCCTTACTTGGTGATTGCATTAAGAAACGCCAACAGGTGTATGATCCTGCTGTTGCTCGGACTGAGTTGTGTCGGTTGATTGCTAGGCTTGACCTTCCATTAGGCATAGGTGAGACACAAGCCTAGGAGGACTACATTGCTCGTGCTCATAACCCTAGGTTTGTCAAGATTTCTAGATAGACCACCACTAGAGATCTTGGTAAACTATTTACTGAATGTCGTGATGTGCTTAAGAATTCTGTGTTGCCTACTGCTTCTTCTGTTGCTTTAACTTTAGACATTTGGTCTGGTAATGCTAAGGAGGACAATATTAGTGTTGTTGCTCATTATGTAAATGTTGATTGGGAGTTATAGAAAAGGGTTATTGGTTTTAGGCTGATTGAGGTTAAACATTCTGGTGAAAACATTGCTGAATGAATTGCTATTGTTGTTGAGGAGTTTTGTCTGATTGATAAGATATTCTCTGTCACTCTAGACAATGCTTCTTCTAATACTAAGGCTATGGAGACTTTGACAGCTCTGTTTGTTGGTTACTTGGGTTCTGATCCTGCACCTACACCTTCTGATTCTAATAAGTGTAAGTATAGTCTTGTACATCAACGTTGTGCTTATCATATCATTAATCTTATTATAACATTTGGATTAAAGAGGTTGAAACATTTTACAGAAGATTTTAGAAGTGCAATTAACTTCTTAAATTCCTCTAATCAAAGAATTGCATTGTTCAAGGAATATTGTAATGCTAAGGGTGTTAGACCTAGAAAGTTTGGCTTGAATATGGATGTTAGATGGAATTCTACTTACCTCATACTTAAACACTTGCTTCCATACAAGAATGTATTTTCTATGTTCATTAATTCCCATTATAGTTCAGAATTATTGACTAGAAATCATTGGTATGTTGCTGAAAAGATATCAGAGTTCTTGGAACTCTTCTATGACTCTACCATTGTTCTGTCTGGTGCTTATTATTCCACAAGTCCACTTGTTTTGCATCATATCCTAGAGATTGCTTCTTATTTGCATGCATGTGAAAGAGATCAAAATCTTAGAGCTCTTGTTGCTCCTATGAAGCTTAAATTCCTTAAATATTAGGAGAACATACCACTGTTATATCCATATGCATTCATTCTTAATCCTAGAGCTAAGATGAGAGGATTCTTTAATGTGCTGCAATTACTTGGTGAATGCACTGGTTCTGAGTACAGTTCATGCTATGCTGATGTTAAAACTGAATTGTATAAATTGTTTAACAAATATGAGAACAAGTTTGGTGCTGCTAGGTCTCAAAGGGTTGCACAGCCATCAATTCATACAAGTAAGAAAAAACAGACATGGGGAAGGGTCTTTGGAGGCCATGGTGGATCAGATCAGGTGTTCTTAGTCCTCGCCCTGTCTCTACCACCTCATCTTCATCTACCTTTGCTATTTGTGAGCTCTCAGCTTACTTAGACAGTGATAATGTCACTTCTTATGAGGATGATTTTGACATACTTCTCCGGTGGTGTAACCATAAGCTAACCTATCCAATCTTGTCTATAATGGCTAGAGATATCATATCGGTTTATATATCTATTGTCTTTTCCGAGTCTTGTTTTAGTTTGTCAGGTAGAATACTTGAAAAGCGGCGGCGGCGCTTGTTGCCAGAGAATGTGGAGATGTTGACCTACATAAAGGATTGAAAGTTAGGAGTAAGAAGAGAACAACATGCTATTGACAACCCAGAGCTTGAGAAAGCATTCAAGGATTTGTACCTTAATGAAGAAGAAGGTAGCGGTGGGGCTGGTGGTGCTTCTGCTACTTAGTGAGTTGAGAGAGTGATCTGTGACGGTGAGAGTGAGTGAGTGATCTGTGGACTCATGTACTTTTGAATCTTTGAACTATGGTTTGTAAGACTTAATTAAGACTAGAGCTGGATGTACTCTTTTTTTCTTTCTAGAATTTCTCATAAGGGTGAGTTTTACCTAGAAAAGTTTTTAATGAGCCAACATTACACAAAACAGCTCATTTATCAATTATCATATTTATGTTATCTGATGGCTTCTCTGTTGGCTTTGGAGTTCTGGACTTAGGTTGATTGAATGTATGTATTCTCTGTTGGCTTTGGAGTTTTGGACTTAGACTGATTGAATATATGTATATGTATATCTCTGTTTCTATGATGTGAATGAAACTATGAAATTCTTTAAGTGTTGGATGAGATGAGTTTATTGTGGTGCTGTAAGGGTGCCGGGTTGTGGGCTGGCATGACCCGTAATTTTTGCCGTGTTTAGCGGTGTAGCAGAACCTCTTAAATTATATGGCCCACATGCACTTGTCATTATCCCTAAGACCTCTGACGGCTATGCATGTACACCAGATAACCTAAGAAGATCTGTCGGGTGCCCTCACAGGACCCCGATTCAACTACATTTGATAACTCATACCAGGATCAACAAAGGAGTAACTACAACATTACAACATTTGTATAAAACTTTACATCAGAGTGCGGAAGAATAACAACAATGAATTTATAAATCAGGATTAAGTTAACTTTTTACAAACTTAACTTGTATTGCGGAAGTCGAGTAGAACTACAGAAGATAACTTAGGCAGAGCACCTAAGTTAGGAGAGGTTGACCAGATCATATCGAACCCACTGACATGACCTCGGTTAACAGTACCAGTCAGTACCTGCAACAAGGGTTAACAAACCCTCAGTACTCAATTGTACTCCGCAAGACTTACCCGACGAAAAGAAAAGACTCCAAGGATATGCTGGTTTAAGGGAAGTAGTGAAGCTAGAAAAGAGAAGTTTTGCAGAAAAGCTTACCCCTAGTGTATCCTTGCTTTCAAACTTTTAATTAAGTTTTGGCTCCAGTTTTAGTATAGTCTAATTATAGCTAACTTTTGCACCTACATCTATCTCAATCAGAAATATAAGCATCACACTTGTTATTCACTTCTTTTCCATCTCAAGTCCAACAGTAATCATGTTCCAGTTGTTGCTACGATGTGGTACACAGTCAAGACTCCTTTCTCGTGGAGCAACGACGATTTGAATCGCTTTATCTACCCAGCTGGGGCTTCCTAACCACACGACATATGCAAGTCCTTGACCTGCATATATCAACTCTTACTTGGGTCGCCCAAAACCAGAACGTGTCCATCGCCACCCGAGAGCACAGTACTCCTCGAACCCGGCCCGATTCTAGCCTCAAGGGTACACGCTACTCTCGCCATCTCTCCACTCCCAGTGCGAGGTTAGACGTTTTTGTGATGGAATAGCCGAAGTAAGGCCTACCCGCCATTGGGTATGTGACTAGTACTATCCAAAACTCCTTGACTCGAGGGCCAATAATGTACGGTCCTTAATCGACACAGACGGGACCAACCACCAAAGATGATTCCCATGCCCCGTCCGGTCTCAAGTTCATTCTCATATTCATTTCCACTTGCTCTCATGACCCGTCATTAGGTTAGGAGAAGCAAGGAGTAAGCCTGTTCTTGTGATCAAAGAAAATATTATTCGACTTCTACCGAAGTCTAAGCATTACTAAGCATAAGAGATCGACCTACATATACTTGTGGAATATCATCTGGATATAAATGTAGATCAAGGTAATCATGCAACAACGGTATCAACCAACTCCTACTAACATAATGCACATTACACTAGACTTAAGGTGTAATAAAGTATTTATAAAATAGAAGAGTGGTTATATGTTCGGGGCTTGCCTGCGTTGCAGCGGTGGTTAGTTCTCGTAGAAGTCAAGTTCGACACCAACACCATGGGTGGATCACCTTTTCCAAAGCTTGATCGACACGAACCTCGTCATCACTTGTTCATCACGAAGCTTCTCACTCTCGTAGGCACTACACGTATATAAATGATGCGAAACTTAACATGATGGAATGCATGCCATGATGCATGACGATGAACAAGACATATCACGCAAGAGACATTTAGAAAGGATAAACATTAGTTATCTACTTGAGTACAACTTTCCCTCGCGGTACAGTTGCAAGCTAACAAGGTTAATTTAAAGGTTAACTAACCATAACTTTGTTTTTACCCAAGAGGTTGCATCTAATAACAAGTAATTCTACCACAAGACCACTAATTACTTACACAAGAAATCATTAACCAATAATGATCTATGTTAAACTCATTAATTATCATTAACAAATCATAGTTAACGAGTTAATCATAAACTCAAATAATTAACTAAAGGCACCAAAGATCATTAAGAATTAATGACCTAAGGTCATCACTCAATCAAAAGAGCACACAACACTTAAAGTTATTGATTTAACATTTAATTAATCGCTTAAATAATTAAGGCATAAATTAAGAATAATTTAAACTTCCTCAAATTGAGCTCAAACTTTTTCTATACATTGGTTATAGTCTAAAACAGTGCCCAAACAAATTTCATGATTTTTGGATTAATATTTTAATTACTAAAATTCCTAAAAGTTGCATTTAACATTTAATCGAGCTAATTAAATCACATACAAAAAGTAATCAAAATTGGCATTTAATATTTTTCCTAGATATTTTATACCTTGAAAAGCTTACACAAAAATTTTCACTATTTTTGGAGCTCTACAAAAATTTAATTGAAATAAACAAATAATAACACTATTTACATTTTTCGAAAAAGAAAAACAAAAACTGTCGCTCGGGCTGACTTCCCTCTTTCCCTCCGGCTCGGCCCAGCAACGCGCGCTCGCGCGGCCCAACCGCGCGATCAGGCATGGCCCAGCGTGAGACCCCGCGCCTCACTCTCCCTTCTCTTCCCCGGCCCAAGACGGCCCAGCCCGTCTTCCGGCTCCCTCCCGCTCTGGCCGTAGCCGGCCATCGCAACGACGGCACGGCCCTCGCCGGTGAGCCCCTCTCGAGGTACTCCGATGACGCTACTACTGTCAACACCATCATATCGATCATCCGAATGCAACCAAGTTGCTAGCCGATCAAAGTAAGCTATGCGGCAAGCCTACTCGCGAACATGGCGGCTCACCGGAGCAGGGCTCGCCGACGATGCGGTACTCCGGCCAACCCCGGCCCTACTTGATTAGAACAAAACAAGGCTGATTCGCGTTGCTCACCTAACCGTATTGGACCAAAGGATGAGGCAAGGGCGGAGCTGAGACGGTCGTTCGACGTTGACAGCGGAGGCAGCGGCGTGCTCCCGCGGTGGCGACAACGTTCCGACGTGCCTAAGCTGGTAGAGACCAAACAGTCAAGCCGATTAGCACCACGGCATGAACACGATCCCAAAATGCATGACAACCGGACTGGAAACTCACTACAGCGAGCTGACCACGGAGAGGCGAAGCTCGGCGGTGCTAAGGTCGGTACCGAAGAAGGAAACGACATGCGGGGACACTAGGCAGCTAGAGGTGAGTCGAGCGGGCTGAACACACACGCAAGGAGCAGGCGGAGCGAGCTGCGAGAGTAATTGAGTGGTGGCTAAGCAGGGAGGGTGAATTGCGGCGGCGCGCGGTGGTGATGCTGATGACGGCGGTGGCGAACAGGAGAGGAAAGGTGAGGACTACGGCGGGCATGGGTTTTATAGCGCGACAGGAATGGTCCCAAGGCGACACGCGATGAACGACTACCCATGCCGAGCAAGAGGTGGCGACCGCGGGCGCGCCTAGAAGCGGTTCGAAGACCATCGGCGACGGCGAGAGGTGGCGCCCGGTGGTTGGAGGTGATTTTGAAAAAATTACAAAACTACCACTGACTCCATTTTACAAATTACTTTCAAATTTTCTATAAAAGTTGAAAATCTGTAAATACAAAAGTTGTTCAATTTTCAAAGTTCTACAACTTTCTCAATGTAAACATTTTCCAATTTGGCTTAGATTTTGAAATTTGAATTTGAATTTAAAAGGGGACATTTTCTTTCTGTAATTTCAAAATTACTTTGAATTTTGTATTGAAACTTCAAAAACTCAAAATACCAAAGTTGTATATCTAGGAAAGACCTACAACTTTGCTATTCAAAATATTTTAAAATTCTGCCTCCATTTTGAAATTTGCATTTGGGGATGAAAAGGGGTCAAATTCAGAATTTGCTTCTTTTCAAAATTGCTCCACATTTTACACTAAAACTTTGAAAACTCAAAATACCAAAGTTGTAGCCCTTGAAAAGTTCTACAAATTTGGTTTAAAACTTTTTCCCAAATTTTGCTTAGATTTTGAATTAATCAAAAAGGGGTAAAATCAGGGTTTTGAAATTTAGGGTTTTGAATTCAATTGACTATTCTTTTTAACTAAAACATGATTAATCTTTTAACAATAATAAAACATTATTTCATGTGATAAGCAATATGGCATAAACACATATAAATCATTTATTATTGAAATCATTCGTAACAATTCACTATTGAAACATGTAAAACATTTCAAGTACTTTATTTGAAACATAAACAACATTAGAAACTTACCATGCTATGCATGAAACATGTGCAATATTGACATGTAATAATGTGACATGAAATGCTTATTTGATATGATAATTGATGCTTATGCTCTAATTATGCAAATGATTAAATTTTTAATTGTTTTTAACATCCGGAATGTTACAAGCGGCCTGGCACGGCACGAAAAAACGGCCCATAGGGCCGTGCCTGGGCCGAAGGCCAGGCACGAGACACTAAGAGGCACGGCCCGGGAGGCACGGTGGCCTGTGTAGGCCCGACCCCATCGGGCCATGCCGGCCCAGACCTATGCCGTGTCGGCCCATTGGCCATCTATAGATATGATACATGTTAAAAGCTCACATTTCAAATGTTTCAGATGTTTTAGATGTGTGTTTTAAGTGTTTCATACGAATGTTGCAAAAATAGACCGAGACAATGTTTCATCTGTTTTTCAGTCGTATGTTGCAAGCGTGTTTATTTGGATGTTGCATATATTTTCGCACATATGTTGCAATTGTTTTATCAGAATGTTGTGTATGTTTTGCAATGGTTTTCAAGTGTTTCAGACGCATGTTTCAAGTGTTTCATGTGCTTTTTTATACGTTGCAAGTGTTACATCCGAATGTTTTAAAATTATTAGATCGGGTGTCAGCGTGAGCCCATACATGGACACGGGAAAACAAACTGCAGTTGTGGACGTCCGGACGCTACCAGTGCCGTTTTTGGAAAAAACAACCACGCTATGAAAGCATCGCCTGGCGAGGGGTCAAGGTGGAATGGATGTTCATGGAGTTTGGATCTCCTTTTACTTTAGAAGTACACATTGATTTGCCCTGGTAAGGGTAGATTGGGTGATAATTATTGGATTGCAAAAACAAAAAGAGTTGGAACAAGGTGTTTAGGCGAGTCCTCGCTCAAGCCCAATTTCACCTCATACCAACTCTGGGACGATGGCTAAGATATGCTCATCTGAGTTTGCTCATGTTTGGTTAGAAACACGATACGGGATTAACAACACAGGACACGGACAATCTGCGTCACGGTACCCTCGACTGCTCCTGGGCCTTGGCTGGGAGTTGTTTTTTATTTTTCCTTTTTCTTTTTGACACAAGGCTGGGCGTTGTTGATCTGGGCCCCACCTCTCCCGGGTCCCGAGAAGCCTTCCCCTTCGGTCTTCGGAGACGGAGACGACTGGAACTCTGGAAGGATTATGTTTGAGGATGTCCGAGCGGCTGCGAGCTGCGACCATCTCTAGCACCACATTTTGATCTAGAATATTTGGAGCTAAAACAAAATGTGCATTCGAAAGTACTCCCGACATCTAAGAAAACATGCAATTCTAATACATTGATACGTTTTAGTATCTTAAGTTTGACCAATTATAGGTAACAAAGTATCAATATTTATAATATCAAATAAATATCATTACATTAATTATGAAATGTATTTTCATAATAAATTGATTTGAAGCCATAAATATAAACATTATTTATTAGAAACTTGGTCAAATGTGAATTACTTTTTCTGGCATGCAACCCATAATTGCATATTTTTATGGACAGAGAGAGTAACTATAAAGTCTGGAACACTTTTGCAAGAACTCTACGTGTTCGCTGGATATGGTTCTCTTAGTCAGATGCGGACCGACCTTGGCAAAGAAGGCAACTCCCGCCTCCCGGTGGATGACACAGACAAAGCACTCATCAACACGGTCACTGCGGTAACTATTGAAGATGAGAAGGCAGCTTTCTGGACATCATGATGACCAGAAAGACGAGCATCGGCGATGTTGTTCCCGACCCGTTATAAGCGGAGAAGGATAAGCCGCGACCGGTCGCGAGATTCAGTGAGCGTGTGGCCTGTCTTCCTCCGTGCTGGCACCCTCGCTACCCCGCCCCCCACCGTGCCTGTTCTGCCACTGCCCCACCCGACCTCGTCACCTCCCGGCGCCTCGGCCGCCCCGCCTCCCTCGCGCTTCCACTATCTCCACAGGCGGTGGCGGCTCCCGCCGTCTTGCCGCGCCGCCCACCTCCCATCGTCGTCCCTCGACCCCACCCTCCCCCCAATCACAGGCCACCGTAGACTACTCACACCGCGATGCCCCTGTGATCAGCACCGCCCATTCGCTGTCTCGGCTGCCACCACCACCACTCCTGCCCTACCGCCGTCTCCGATGCCACCACTGCCATGTCACAACTGACACCCCCCCCAAAACCCCTCTCTGTAGCCATCGGTGGTTGGATCCCCCAACACCCGAACCCTAACAACGGGGACGCGCGGTCCATGTTCCACGCGACGGGTCACGTATTAGACTTTGCGTTTATAAGCACGACAAGAGATAAAATGGAACAGTGATTCAGGCATCGGGAGATAACAAGTGGATCGAGAACATTGATTATGAGCTGACAATTGACTTAATTGTAGAATATATAGTCATGTCAGGATTAAAGCAACACGTCAACATGCAAAACACATCAGACACAATCATATGGGTGGGCACGGTAGATGGACATTATTGAGCAAAATCAGCATACTCTGTGCAATTTGAAGGACAAATAAAATACCCATCAGCACCTAAAATCTGAAAAGACCAAAGCACAACCCAAATGCACATTCTTCGTATGGCTAATAATGCTACAAGATAGAATTTGGACGGCTGCAAGGCTGCAGGTGAGAGGATGGCCAAACTGCTATTTTCTGCCAGCTCTGCATCAAAAGCTTAGAGACGACGATCACCTATTGGTCGAATGCCCATATTCAAGAAACATCTGGACGACGGTTGCGGCCTAGTTAGGAAGGAGAAGCTTATGTCCCTTGGTATGGAGCCGTGAGGACAACTTACAGCAATGGTTCAACGGCCCAGATGTTCATGAAACGGCGATGGCCAAAGTAGGTACAAGAGCACTGGCCATGCTAACAATATGGGAGATATATGGCGGGAACACTGACCATGTGTCCTCCCTATGCAAAATACAAGTTTTAGTCTCCTTAAAACTAATAAAAAAAAGTTGGTAGAAAGGGTAAATATAATTGAAATTCGAAAGGGAGTTCTTGTATTTCAAGTGCTTGAATTGTTTTAGAAATTTTGACAATAATCTTACTCAAACAACTAGTACAACCACAAGGACAACACAAGAGACATTTTACAGACTTTTTTTAATACATAGAAGGTAAATATGACCTATAAATACTATTTTACCTTTAATTTTTTTGGTAAATATTAAGTTTTCTTTTCCTAAGAAAATAAAAAGTGTAATATATGTTTTGCTTAAAATAAGAAAAGTTAGCAGGAAGACTAAATATAATCTACAAGTGTTATTTATTTTAAAAATAACAAAAAAAAAAGGGTTCATAGAAACGGTTAAGATATCAATAATTTCCTTTTGCATAAAAAATCGAAGATTTTTTTAATAATTATTAAAAAGAGTTAGTAGGAAGGATAAATAGTAGGCGAGCCCAAACAGCAAGTCCAACTCTACTAGAAAGAGCACCTCCAAAAGACTCTCCATATCTTCCCTAATCGCTAGGAATTAAAATTTTGATGAAAAAAATAGCTCCAACAACTTCTTTAATGGGTTATCATATATAACCATCTTTTATTCCAGATTTCTCGCTAGCCAAAGTTAGAGAGCGGGAATGACTCTCTAGGGTGCACATAAGATATTAAAAACTATTGAAGAGTGGAAACATATAGAAACAGTGGCGGATCCAAAGGGGGCTGGAGGGCTGCAGCCCCCTAGGAGCAGCTAATCACTACTAAATCACTATAGCAAAAACCTCAAATCACCATTAAATCTTCATGCAAATCAACATCTCTATTGTTTTAGCCCCCCTTGTCCCCCGTCCTGCATCTGCCACTATATAGAAAGTGATTTTTATGCAAATAACTTTCTAAATGATGTTTAGAGAGTGGGCTTGGAAAAGACTCTTAAAATGCTCAAAGGCTTTGGCTCGTAAATGTCTTGTTCGACTGCACAAATAAGCCGCTGCCACTGCAGGCTGCGGCTGCCGCTGCAATGTTCATCAGTCTGCTGAGCACTGCCGTTGCAGCTGCAGACGTGCTCGCAGCGACAATTACTTTTTTTTTGCAGCCGTACACCGCCAAAATATTCAGGTTAGTACAGGACTTACAGAGGTTGACACATCAATAAGAGTTTTTTTAGCAAAAAGAAGTCTCCAATATGTAAATTTCTTGCACATGCTAATAGCATCTCTGAGAGTTTTTTCTAAAATTTACTCTCTAAATATTTTTTGGGAGAGTTATTAGAGTAAAATTTGCTTTTTATATCTTTCCCCCTGTTCGGCTGAGCTTATCAGCACGGCTTATCAGCCGTGGAACACTGTTTTTCTCTCACAGCAAATCAGCCACAGTCGGCTTATAAGCCAAAGAAACAGCCTGCCGAACAGGGCCTTTGTATTTCTTTACTACTTTTTTTATATCTTATGCGTACTAGAGAGCCATCCTCGTTCACTATCTTCTGCTAACGAGAAAACCGGAATAGATGATGTCTATATTTAAAGATCCAATTAAAGAGAATGTTGAAAGATATTTCTTTTATCAAAACTTCTATTCTTATAAATTAAAAAATATATAAAGAGTCTTTTTTAGATAAAAGAATATAAAGAGTCTCTTGGAGCTGCTTTAGAGCGGGGACTCTCAACAAATAAACCACTAGTTAGTTAGGTGAGCAGTCAATGTATGAGTGGTGTGAGAATGAGAAAGGTGGGATGATAAAGAAAGAAAACAACTGATGCAAAATGGTGCTAACTGCTAAACTAGCATCTTCTCTCCAATATATTGCATCTCGTTTATTTTTTGTCTCTCCTCTTTATACCGGCTTAGAATACCCATTGAAGCAGCCCATAAACTTTATTCATGTAAGATGATTCTAATCTAATGAAAATCCTTATAAAAGATGTGATTTCTCCTCCGCCCAACTCTAATACACCGTCAATAACGTGTTTATTTAAACCTATTTCCGTGCGACTAAGGAAGTGACACGATACCCACTCTACGACACGTGCAGCAGAGCAGGTCCAATAATTGTACGGTAATGCTCATGATCGGGCGTCCGTTCGTCCGGACACCATGTTTCTTAGACCGGCATAGCGGCCTGGCCCAAGACGCAACCGGCCTGCTCCCCTCTATGCTCTACCGATCTCTCTACTCTCTAATGAGCACGCTACGATAGAAACTCCCCACTCGCTTCAGCCGTCACAGCTTCATGGTTGCGTTCGCCCACCCTACTCTGCCGTGCCGCCGTCACCATCCTTCGCGGCGCCTCTATCCCGTACCGTGCCCCACTTCGGCGCGCTGCCGTCGCCATCTCCTGTGGCGCCTTTGTCCCCCGCCGCGCCATGCCGTGCCCAGGCCAGGCGCCCAAGAGAGAAGGTCGTCGCTGGCCGGACCTAGGCCAGGCACAAGCGTAGCTAGCCGCTACAGGCCGCGCCACCGTTCCCCGCTCTGATCTGCATTACACGGAAGAAAAAGGGAGAAAAACGCATGTTGCAAACATATATTTCAGGTGTTTCAGATGTTTTAGAGGTATGCTGCAAGTGTTTCGTATCGGTATTGCAAAAGTAGATTGAGATGTTGCACATGTTGCAATGGTTATACACGTATGGTTTAAGTGTATGTTCCAAATGTTTCATCCATATCAGACGTATGTTGTAAGTATTTTTATCTGGATGTTATAAAAGTATATTTGAATGTTGCATATACATGCATGTTGCAAGCGTATTTTTCAAGTGGTTTAAGGTGTTGCAATGGTTTTTAGTGTTTTTTAGGTGTTTTTGTAAGTGTTTATGTAAGTGTTTCATACGCATGTTTCATATGTTTTCTTTGCGTGTTGCAACTGTTGTATCTGGATGTTTCAAAAGTAGATCGGGGTTACATATGAGATGCGTGGGAAAGCGACCGGCGGCACGGGCACATCTGAGGCGGTGCGAGCGACGTCCAAGGTGGCGCGGATGACGTCCAGAGGTGGCACGTGCTCACTGCTAGGGCACCTACCCGTGAACCCGACACGCTAGGGTGCTCGCTCGCTAACTGAACAGATACCGTCCGACACTACGTCCCAGATTAAAGTCTGAGCGCTAGCCAGTCCCATGACCCTAAGGTTTGAGGTTTGGGCAGGGGGCGCACGCCCCTAAATTAGGCCTCTGCCGCCTTGCGATTGCGAGCACGCAACGGATTTCCTAGCCCCAAATTACGGCTGCCTGACGCGACTTGCACGCCAGGATTTCGGTCTAGTATAGTACAACTCTAAAAAGATTCCCCGTCGCGATTAACGCCACACGTAATCTCGATCCGTTAACCTCGGTCAGACTAAACTGAAACGACTCCCTTGGACCCGCCCGTCCTTTCGCAGCACCCTTCCCAGCCGTTGATCTGGCCTCGGACGCCTCTGATTGCCCCACGTACGGCGCCAGCGGGCCCCACCCAGCCGGGCGGCCGCAATGATTCCTCCCCCTCGCCCTCCGAAAGCGAAGTGAGCTGCTGCAGATAAAGGAGGGAGGCCGCCATTATCGCAGCACGCCGCGTCATCCATCCAATCGAGGCGAGGGAGAGGAGCAAAACGGAATAAAATCTTGATCAAGCAACAGGAAGCGAGAGCGAGGGATTTTTTCCCCTCTTTCCTGTCCGGCGACGCAGGTGAATCACCAGCCGGCCAAGGCTAGGGTTCCGGGGATCGCGGGCGCGGGCTCGACTTTCGTAGCCTAGCCGCCGGCGCGCGGGAACCGGATGCTATGCTGCTGAGCTGCGGGTCGCTCTCCTCCTGGGTGCGCCGCTTCGTCGCCTGCGTTGGGTAAGCCACCCTCTCTCCCGCCCTCTACAACGCGCGGTCAGTTGATTGCTGAGCTTGTCTGCTTCCTGCTGCTCCGATGTGATTGGCCGTGGATTGGGTTTAGCTGTATCGACGCGATTGGCTCTGCGGCGGTATCCCTTGGTGAAATCTGTTACCGTGAGTTATCTGTGTATCTGTTTAAAGGGATAGCTAGCACTTAGCAGGTTCCAAATGGTTGTTAGTCTTAAAAACCCAGTTAACTGTTAGCAGCTCTAGACAACCCAACTCATATAAAGGAAAAATAGAATGGCCTTAGTACAGTTAGCTGTATGAAATGGATGATTGATTTGCTATTTTGTTCTGGTTGCTTCTACACTGGCCATTATCTCTGATCAGCGTATTTGGTGATCTTCCAGCAATGCTGGTTATCGCCCTACACTTCGTGATTGCCCTGAGTCTTGAGTCTTGCAATCAATGTCCTCCACAAGTAACCGGAATGATAGAAAAGAAAAACACGTGTATTGATGTTTGCTCCCTTCTATTAATATTCTAGTGTATCATTTATTTACTACCAGGGTAATATTTGTCGACACATGCTCGGTCGAGGCTGCGTCCGCACAGCACACCAGCCCTGAGCTGGACCTCCTCCACACACATGAAACACGAGTGATCGATAAAGGCAGCTCCTTGCTTCTTTGCGCGGCCACATGGCTCGCGCCAAAGAAACTCGCCATCACTTAGGGTCTAGATTGGAGAGATAGAGAAGTGAAATGGCCCTATCAACCCATCCATGCCTGAATCACTCGTATTGCTCTGAGCTTGACATCCAATCTAAGTATCAGCTTCCAACTTTTAAGCACCAGCACCACAGTAACAATATCCTCCAGAAGGTTCTTTCACAACGAGCCCATCAAGCAACAGAAAATGAATAGTCTGGTCATGCCTGGCAACTTACCATTTCAAGACTAGAACACGCAATCTTGGCCAAAGTGGGAGCAGGGCATCAAGATCATCATGGCAACAGGAAAGGGAGGGATTCATGAGCCTGGTGAACTCGCTGGCCGGGTGGTGGTGCCAACTGCCAAGGGAATATCTCACATGTTAATCATGAAGCAGTTAGTGAGTTCAGGGCATGGTAGGTTGAAAAGGCCCTTTCCCTTCGATTGTCTGAAGTCCTAGTGATTGTGACTTTCTTGGGTGTCAGCCATGTGGAAAAGGAACCGCCTGGTGGATCACTTGTGTGTCGTGGAAGTTCAGCACCAGGCTGTTGAGCTTTGGAGTGCGGCCTCGACTGAGTGCATGTCTGTACTATTTACTTGTTGAATGTCCTAATAATTTCAGACTGATGAGTTAAAGCTGGGCCTAGTAGCTGGTTCTGAACTTGTACTATTCCACCATTTGGAATTATCTAACTATTTGTTTCCAATGTAACCATTTGTTTATTTGTGCTGTTACTCATCAAGTACCTTGTAGTACTAATCATTTCTTGGTCAATCCTGGCTTGCAACAGAGCAGAGGTTGTTTTGGTTGTGCCCAGCCTACTCCGATAATAGCTGTTGATGAGCCTACAAAAGGTTTAAGAATTCAAGGGCGCTCAGTAAAAAGGCGCAATTTATCTGACGACTTTTGGAGTTCAAGCCCGCACGAAATGGAGAATAGTGCCTTGCAATCCCGACATAGTATGTCTTCAATCAGCACAGCAGCACAATCTAATGAGCATGCTTCTGGAAGTAGCAGCTCCCCAAATGAATTTGTAAATCAAGGTAAACTAGTTACCATATCTACATCTCCAGAACAGATGTTCATGTCAATATGCTGCACTAATTTGCAATGTTTGATTGTTTGTTCCATACTCCCATGAGTTTGAAACCAATATTTGTTTGTTGGAGTTCCGTTCTTGCTTATTTAAACTGCATTTCAGTATGGTGTGTTTGTGCTCCAGAACATTCAGCAAAATGGCAATTTTACAAGATGCCATGTGATGGATGTCCTATGCAAATTATTACCTAGCATGACTGTGTGCAGTAGCAGTTTTTAGAACAAAGCTATGCTCCTATAATTGGTAACTAATTAGTGTTACCTGTTAGCTATGCAGCCTATAATCTAGCAATAAGCCATCTAAACCCTTTTTGGTCTCCATAGCAGGAAATAATATATTGTGACAAAGAGTCTCTCAAGTAAGTTTTTATTTGGCAGTAGGCCAACTGAACCCTCACAGTGGCCACACGGCCAAATCTAAATTGTTTGCTCTTATGCCTGAATCCCAGCCCTAAAGGGTAGGCACCGAGGGAGAACCACTTGTGTTTTTTTTTAACATAAGAACCACTGGTGGTTCATTGCATATAATTTTATATATTATAAAGCAATAAAACCACCGATGGTTCATTCACTGATTTTTTGTCCCCTCATTTGTACAAACATAGGTCTTCTACTATGGCACCAAACTAGACAGCAGTGGATTGGAAAACGAAGGCGTAATTCTCAGGGTCAACAAAGTCAAGAGCCAAAAATAAGGTTAGTTCTCCAAGTTTCCTTTTTCTTACAGAACGTCTATGGTCTTAAATTTTCTACGTCTTTGCAGTGGCCAAAATATTTCCTTGATGTTGTAGTTTTAGTTATGTGAAATACCTTCTCCGCTTCATGCTTGAAATGAACCAGTTATGGTTTCTGCCACTCTTTGAATTATCATTTGAAATACCTCAAGGTTGTGATATAGTATTGTGGTTAACTGGTTATGGATGATATGCTATTTATATAGTAATCTCCTTGCTACCCTGTCGATAGTTTGATAGTGGCACACCAGCAGTGTGAAATCTTGTTTAATACCTAAAAATTATTGTAGCTTCTGATTGCCTTTTGCACTAATATCTACCTGGACTGCAGTGGTAATGCTACATATGAGAGCCTGCTCGGAAACTCGAAACCCTTTCCACAACCGATCCCTCTTGGTGTAAGATATCTTGAAAAGCTACATGCCATCTTCCATTTGATATATGCGTCCTGTTTGGACAATGCATTGACTTCCCTTGGTTGTCTCCTGTCAGGAAATGGTGGATTTCCTCGTGATCAGCTGGGAGCAGGAAGGCCTATACGACTAGAGTTGGTTGTTGGACGTGTGTTGTTTGAAGTCACGTTATGAATCGCTGAAATGTACGCAACTTTACTAGGCTGCGAAAACCTCTGTCGTGATGAATGTGGATTGTCTCGGAGACAGAATGGCATACCTCTTAAGCAAATGTAAAATATTCTTTGTTTCTTGTTACTATTAATTGTGTTAACAGCGTTCAGTTTAGGAGTTCATTGTTTCATACTGAGTACAGTGCTATGTATCAGTATCACGTTAGCTTTCGTAAAGAGATCAGAACGTCTGCAGGGAACAAGAGAGAGTGTGGGAGCCTGATAGGTTGGTGGTGGACAAACTTTGGACAAGCCAAAGTTTTTGGCTGCCATTTGATGTGTCAAAAAAAAAAGAAAAAAAAAGTTACCAACATCTTACATTTGGCTGGAGAAATTTTACTCCAGTAATTTTATTACTTTTGCTAAAGCAAGCAGGCGCCAATTAAGAAATCTCTTTGTGCCAAATCTGCTTTCGATGGATCCTCGGCGCGCCCAGAAGGTGATGGAAGTGGCCGTCTCCTTTCCACTTCCAGATGCCTCTCCTGTGTTCTCAGCTTGCGTGTGTAGCCTCCTCTGCCGCTTTATATGCACACAATCGCCATCTGCATCTGTAAACAGAGTGACGACTGAAGGAAGGTGACCCAGCAGAGTGACGAAGCAATAATCAAGTCAAGTGCCTATCGTCGAAGGCTTTGGCATGGCTTTAGCTCGCCTGTGCCTCAACAGGGCCCTCGCAGCCAGCCGTGCGCAGGCGCTGGCGAGGCCGGCGTACGCCGCAGCCCCGTCGACAGATTTGAAGCTTCACTCCCTTTTCTCAACGTCGGCAGCTGACTCTGCCGCCTCAGGCGAGGCGAACCGCCGGGAGGTCGCCGTGTCGGAGCGCTCCGCCCCCGCACGCCGCGGCGGACGCTGGGCGTGGCGTGACCTCCGCGACTTCACCCCGTTCCGCCTCGTCGACGGTACGGCCTAGCACCTCATGCACGCCGACGCCGGCCATGGACACTGACTAGTGACTAACGCGTATGCATGCATGCGTTGACGCACGCAGGTCTCGGAAGCGCGCTGTCGCAGGTGGCGGAGACACTGAGCCGCCCGCTGGAGCGCCTGGCGCCGTCGCGGCTGCCGTCGGGGAAGGTGCGCGAGGACGAGGCGCGGTACCGGCTGCGGTTCGAGGTGCCGGGGCTCGGCAAGGACGACGTGCGCGTGGCCGTGGAGGACGGGGTGCTGGTCATCGAGGGCGAGAAGCGGGAGCACGGGGAGGAGGGCGACGACGGCGAGTGGTGGTCGGCCAGCGGTTACCACGCCAGCCTGCTGCTCCCGGACGACGCGCGCGCCGACGGGATCACCGCCGAGGTGAAGGACGGCGTGCTGTACGTCACCGTGCCGCGCACCGGGGAGCGCAAGCGGAACGTCACCGAGGTCAAGGTCCAGTGAGGCGTGTCGTGTCACTCACTCTTGTGCGTGCGCTGCTTGTTCGTGAGCTTGACCGTTGTGTGAGATCGTGCAAGTGATCGTCTCGAGGCAGGGCGGAGGCCCCCGAGCGCGCGTCCGCTGCACACCAGCAGATGTCTCTGGAAATAAAAAATTTTTTGGACACCTTTCGACTGGGTACCGCGGTAGAATCGGTTCATATACCAACACACATCTATTCTACACACATGCATTCATACTCACATCACACATACATAACTAGACCCTATAACTACATTCAAACTTAAAAGATCGCGTCCTTGAAGAGATCACCGAAATCATCAAAGACTCCGTAGGTAACGGGTACATCATAATCCCTTTATGACTCTACGCGAGAGAGGTTGTACCTGTAAATATTATTTGGGGGAAAAAACCCGGTGAGACACTGCGATCGATAGGAATCGAACTGTGGTGGGTGGCACGCACATCTGCGACGCTCACCACCACACTACGAGCGTGTTCTCTGGAAATAAATCTCGTGTAAAGAAAGAATGGCATGACCATCCATCAAAATTGTACTGTGTCAAAAGAAAAAGACTGATCGGCTGTTTTTTTTTCTTCGGACTTGTTAGTGCTCGAACATCCGATCTAGGCGCTAACATCAGACGGTACCCACTCAGTAAACAAGCACCCCAGCGCGTCAGGCTTGCAAGCGAGCACCCTAGTTGCGGGCCCGTGCCGCACCAGACGTCGCTCGCGTCGCCAGCCGCTTGCTACGCACATCTCATATGCTACATCTATCTATTTTTGAAACATCCAAATACAACAGTTGCAACATATAAAAGAAGATAAATTAAACACTTGAAACATGTGTTTCAAATACTTGCAAAACCACCTGAAAAATACTTAAAGTCGTTGTAAACATATGCAACATCCAGATGAAACAGTTGCAACAGACATATGAAACACTTGAAACATACGCTTGCAACATGCATGTATATGTTGTAATTCAAAAAAAATCATATATGTATATGCAACATCCAAATCTACTTTTGCAACATCCAGATGAAAACGCTTGCAACATTTATCTGATACAGATGAAATATTTGGAACATATACTTGAAACATACGTGCATAGCCATTGTAACATGTGCAACATTCCGATCAACTTTTGCAACACCGATACGAAACACTTGCAACATACCTCTGAAACACCTAAAACATATGTTTACAACATGCGCTTTCGGCACAACATCTCCTTACTATTTGGGAACGGAGGCTTATCGGCGTGTATAATTCACTGGTGTGGAGCTCGCCGGTAGCGCGGAGCTCGCCGCTCTGGTAGAGAAGGTCGCAACGGATCTGGCGCGAGCTGTCACCGCTCCGGTGGAGAAGGCCATCCGCACACTTGTAAGATCCAAATGGCTAGAGGGGGGTGAATAGCCTATTTAAAATTCTATAAGCTTCACTAAACAACCACGTTAGTATAAAAGATGGCTAAACTAATCTAGCACTAGCTCAACTACACTATACAAGCCACCTATACAATTCTAGTGAAGCAAGGCTATGATCTCTAATACACACCAACAAGACTAAGTCACTAAGCTACTTACTCCTATGTGATAAGAGCTACACTAAGCAAACTACACTAGAGTAAGTATAAGAAAGTAAAGAGCAAGTGACTTGATTCTTATACCAACGATGTAGAGAAATAATGCACTCGAAGAATCAATCACAATGATCAACCACAAGAGAAATCCTCGGCAAAGAGATGACACAAGATTTTTATCGAGGTTCACTTGCTTCCTGGCAAGCTACTCCTCGTTGTGGCGATACACCCACTTGTCGGTTCGCGAGCTAATCGACTATCAAGAGTCGAGCCCTCGGCGGGCGCCGCACAACCGCACACAAGATGGGGATCCTCCAAGCCACGAGCTCCACTAGAGTATCCAATTTGCGAACTCCCGCGGGGAAGGATCAAGAACCCCTTACAACAACACTTGGTGAGGGCTCCAACAATCTCTAATCGTGAGCTCAATCACCTCCGCTGCTCCAAGCCATCTACCATGTCGGGAAACACGGAAGAGTAACAAGAAATCCGCAGCAACTCGAAGATCAAGTGCCTCTAGAATGCAACTCTCAAGCAATGCACTTGAATCTCACTCAATCTCACTCAAGATGTGCAACCAAGCAAAGAGATGAGTGGAGGGGTTGTTCTCTAGCTCAAATGATTTCTCTAAGTCTCAAAATGTGTAAGAGTTTTACTCAAACCCTGGACAACATCTATTTATAGCGAAGGGGTACGCAGCTAGCCGTTACGGACGACACAGTTGAAATCGCGCTGACCGGACGCTCCGGTCAGGGTGACCGGACGCGTCCGGTCACTACAGGACACGTGAAAACAGTGCGCGTCAGAACTAGCCGTTGCCGTGACCGGACGCGCTCAACCGTTTGACCGGACGCGACAGTGCCAGCGTCCGGTCGCGTTCCAGTAAGCTCCCGTCGAGACCGGACGCGTCCGATCACACGTGACCGGACGCGCCGCGAGTCCGATCAGCACATCGCTGCTCTCTGCCCCTCTGGACGTCTGACCGGACGCTCCGGTTCCGTGAGGGACCGGACGCGCCGGTCGCGTGCTCTTCTTCTGCGCACAGGTGAACTGACTGGACGTGCTGGTCAGGTCAGACCAGCGTCCGGTCAGAAACCCTAGCAAACAACACCGAGTTGAACTGACCGGACGCGCCAGCCGCGTCCGGTCACTTCGACCACCGCGTCCGATCACTGTATTTTCAGTGATAATCATTTCAGACTTTCACCACCTTTTCTTGTCTCCGACGCAATAGAAAATAGGCATTTCATTTCCTATGGTTATACATTTGCCTTGCGCTCTTAGATCCTTCTCTTGCACTTGATCATCATGTCCATCATTTTATGCGCATCTCCACCATGATCATCATTTTATGTCCATGCATCATCTCTTTGTGATCTTGTGGCCACCACTCCTTGCCACGTACACCTTCATCATATGTGTTGTTTATGCCTAACTCAAAACACTTAACACATGGCATTAGCAACTTGGTGTCATTAATTACCAAAACCAAACTTGGGCTTTCAATCTCTCCCTTTTTGGTAATTGATGACAACCATCACAAAGATATGAAATGAAATCAATTTTCAATTTCGATAGTATTAGCTCCCCCTACATATGTGCTACCATGAGTTTGGTTCAATTGCGCACATATGTATGGATTTGAATTTTGAGAGAGTTACTACTATCAAATTGATGCTAAGGTATATAGAATGGACCTTTGAAGCGTGATACCAATCGAAGTTGCCTTTATATATCATCCTTAGCATCGATGTAGCTAGACACCACTTGTAATTCATCACTTGTAAAGATCACAAACACTAAAGTACCCCGTGTGATCAACATTAAAAGCAAAGGGTGTCTAGATACCACTTGTGAAGCTACTCTTAACAAAACATCATTCAAGTTCTAGTTCTAGCAATCACCATACAAACATGAATATGAATTTAAGCTTTGCAATGCAACAATTCATCATGTTAATGCACATCCAAATGCGAAAAATAATTCATGAGCTTGCTCCCCCTACTTGTGTGCTCAATTTTAATTGATCTCCCCTTACTATATCTTTCTCCCCCTTTGTGACTTTTCTATCTTTGTGATTTTTCTCTCCCCCTTTGTCAACAATCACCAAAAAGGTGCCAATTTTAGTGAGAATTAAGTCAATCAATATGAGGGAGTCCAAATTATGGTTCAATCTAGATTACTTGCCTAGAATATGTAATTCGGTTTGATCCAAGGACAAGCTTCTTCACACCTCATAAA
Organism: Saccharum spontaneum; assembly: GCA_022457205.1. Lineage (NCBI taxonomy): Eukaryota > Viridiplantae > Streptophyta > Magnoliopsida > Poales > Poaceae > Saccharum > Saccharum spontaneum. The sequence goes on along the minus strand of CM039594.1, from coordinate 16,442,418 downwards.
GTATAAGGGTTATCTTGATCATGTTGAATTACACGACATAAGCTCATTTTCTAGATTCAACACTAGGTTTGCAAGCTCACAAACATGTCATATGCTACCACTAGATCAAACAAACATAGAAGCAATAGTGGTACCATATATACATTAAACTTATTTGTTTTTCATGAATGAACCTATTTTTCATGCAAATATGTTTATATGTTCTAAATATGTCCTTAGCAAAGTATGGATGATATGTCATACAATAATACCTTGTTATGTCGGAGGAGTGGCATGCCATTTAAGAATGTGGGGGTGCACTCATTTCAAGTTAGAGAAGTCAAGTATGTTCAATTCATTCTTCAACTTGTAAAATCTCTTCTCATCAAGTGGCTTTGTGAATATGTCGGCTAGTTGATCTTCGGTGACAATGCTCTCAATGCTAATATCACCCTTTTGTTGATGGTCTCTTATGAAGTGATGTCTAATATCAATGTGCTTGGTTCTTGAATATTGAACCGGATTTTGTGTCATCTTGATAGCACTTTCATTGTCACAAAACAATGGCACATTCTTGAATTTTACTCCAAAGTCATTCAAGGTGGCTTTCATCCAAAGCAATTGTGCACAACAACTACCGGTACTTATGTATTCGGCCTTGGCGGTAGATAGTGCAACACTATTTTGTTTCTTTGATGACCATGAAACAAGAGACCTTCCAAGCGATTGACAAGTGCCACTTGTGCTCATTCTATCAATCTTACATCCACTATAGTCGAAATCCGAATATCCAATCAACTCAAAATTAGATCCCTTGGGATACCATAATCCAACATCATGAGTGCCCTTAAGATATCTCAATATCCTCTTGGTTGCTTTCAAGTGACTTTCTCTAGGTGAAGCTTGATATCTTGCACACTTGCATACACTAAATATCACATCCGGCCTAGAAGCGGTAACATAGAGCAAACTTCCAATCATAGACCGGTATTGCTTTTGATCTACCATGTTGCCACTAGCATCAACACCCAATTGATCATTTGTGCTCATTGGTGTACTCATTGGCTTAGTATCTTGCAATCCAAACTTCTTGATCATGTCCTTGATGTACTTCCCTTGACTTACAAAAGTGCCATTCTTCATTTGCTTGATTTGAAGTCCAAGAAAGTAACTAAGCTCTCCAATCATAGACATCTCAAACTCTTTTGCCATCATATTTCTAAATTCTTTACAAAAATCTTGGTTAGTTGATCCAAAGATCATGTCATCCACATAGATTTGCAACATAAACAAGTCATTTCCGAGCTTCTTGGTGAAGAGAGTGGTGTCAACCTTTCCCATCTTGAACCCTTTAGAGAGAAGAAAGTCCCTCAATCTCTCATACCATGCTCTAGGTGCTTGCTTCAAACCATACAATGCCTTCTTGAGCTTGTAGACATGGTTGGGCTTCTTGTCATCTTCAAAACCGGGAGGTTGCTCAACATAAACTTCTTCATTGATGTAACCATTGAGAAATACACTCTTGACATCCATTTGATAGAGCTTGATGTTGTGTGCACAAGCATATGCTAATAAGATTCTAATTGCCTCTAATCTTGCAACCGGTGCATATGTCTCACCAAAATCAAGACCTTCAACTTGTGTGTAACCTTATGCTACTAATCTTGCTTTGTTTCTTACAACTACACCATCTTGATCTTGCTTGTTTCTAAAGACCCACTTAGTACCAATCACATTGTAGTTCTTTGGCCTTTCAGCAAGTTCTCAAACTTAATTTCTAGTGAAGTTGTTTAGCTCTTCATGCATGGCATTTACCCAATCGGAATCCTTCAAAGCATCATCTATTTTCTTAGGTTCTTCAAGTGACACAAATGAGTAGTGCTCACAAAAAGATGCTAGCCTTGATTTAGTTTGAACACCACTTTGAATTCCACCAATGATTTGGTCCAATGGATGATCTCTTACAATGCTAGTAGGTTGGAGTATTGGGAGTTGATTACTTCCACTTGTTTGACCTCAAACTTGAGCTTCATCATGAGTACCACTAGAGCTTGCTTGATTTGTATCAATATATACACTTTGGTTGATCACATGAATATCATCATCATCAACTTGTCTTGGCCTAACATCACCAATGTCTATGTTCTTCATTGCATTTGACAATTGATCTCCTCTCACATCATCAAGGTTTTGAGCTTCATTTTGAGATCCTTGGGTTTCATCAAACTCAACATCATGAACTTCTTCCAAGGTGCCATTTGTGAGATTCCAAACTCTATATGCTTTGCTTATGGTAGAATAACCAAGTAAGAATCCTTCATCACATTTTTTTCAAACTTGCTCAATCTAGTGCCTTTCTTGAAAATATAGCATTTGCAACCAAACACTCTAAAGTATGTAATGTTGGGCTTTCTTTCATTCAATAGCTCATATGGTGTCTTTCCAAGCTTCCCATGGCAATAGAGACGGTTGCTACAATAGCAAGCCGTGTTGATGGCTTCACTCCAAAATGAATGACTAACATTGTATTCACTAAGCATTGATCTAGCCATGTCAATCAAAGTTTATTCTTTCTTCCAACTACACCATTGGATTGAGGAGTGTATATTGGAGAGAATTGATGTCCAATACCAAGATCATCACACAAATCTTCAATTCTTGTGTTCTTGAACTCACTACCATTGTCACTTCTAATCTTCTTGATGGTGATTTCAAATTCATTTTGCACTCTTTTGACAAAAGACTTGAATAGATCATAAACATCGCTCTTGTCATAGAGAAAGAACACCCAAGTGTATCTAGTGTAGTCATCAACAATCACAAAACCATACTTATTGCCACCAATGCTAGTGTATGTTGTTGGCCCAAACAAGTCCATGTGCAATAGCTCAAATGACTTTGATGTGCTCATTTCACTCTTACTAGGATGTATATTTCCAACTTGTTTGCCGGCTTGACAAGCACTACATGGTTTATCCTTTTTCAAAAGTTACATCTTTGAAGCCTCTAACTAAGTCATGCCTCAAAAGTTTGTTCAATTATTTCATTCCAACATGACCAAGCCTTCTATGCCACAACCATCCCATACTAGATTTGCTAAGCAAGCATGATGTCAATTGTGTCTCACTATCATTGAAGTCAACCAAGTACAAGCTACCATGTCTAAATCCTTTGAGTATCAAATTTGATCCATCAACACTTATGACTTCAACATCATCACTACCAAATATGCACTTGAAGCCAAGATCACAAAGTTGTGCCACGGATAAAAGATTGAAGTCCAAGCTCTCAACTAACAACACATTGGATATGCTCATGTCATTTGAGATAGCAATTTTACCAAGCCCCTTGACCTTGCCTTTCTTGTTGTTGCCGAAAGTGATTGCATCAAAACCACCATTTTGACTTGTATTAATTGATTTGAACATACAAGAATCTCCGGTCATATGTTGAGTGCACCCACCATCAAGCACCCAATGCCTTCCTCCGGCTTTGTAATTGACCTACAAGACAAGATCAATTCTTTTTAGGTACCCAAACTTGTTTGGGTCCTCCAAGGTTAGTGACCAAGCTCTTTGGTACCCAAATGGCTTTCTTCTTTGAGCCCATCCATGGTGCACCAATGAATTTAGCATGAACACCATTAGTACCCTTGGTAAGCACATAAAAAGAATCAAACTTAATTGAGGATACATTAGCATTGGGTTTCTTGTTCATGTAATGCTGCTCTATGTGACCAACTTGCTTGCAACTTTTGCAATAGCTACCATTGTTCTTCACAAAACGAGTCTTGTGAGGAGCAAAAGCGGCCTTGCCTTTCTTGGGGTTATAGCCCAATCCCTCTTTGTAGAGAGAAGCTCTTTGGCTACCTAAGCACATAAGCAAGCGGTCCTCACCACCATAAGCCTTAGCTAATGTGTGATTGAGCTTTTTTACTTCCTTCTTGAGATTCTCATTCTCAACTATAAGTGAGGAGTCACAAGTGAAACCATCACTACTAGATGAGGATGATGTAGATGAGCTACATGAAGAATTAGTGGGAGCAACAATAATAGGCTTATGAAAAGCTTCATCAATTATATCACAAGATATGCCTATGTTACAAGTTTTAGCTTTCTCAATATTAATTGGCATGTTTTCACATTTTTCAACTAGAGAGGAATGAGCTTCTTTAAGCTTAGTGTGAGACTTTTGAAGCTTCTTATGGTCTACCTTTAGACTCTCATAAGATGCCCTAAGCTCATCAAGTTCTTGCATAAGATTTTTCTTTTCCTTAAGTAAGCCATTGCACTACTTTCTAGATTCTTTAAAATATTGAGTGCAATCTTCTAGCATACTGATTAGTTCATCTTTAGTGAATTCTTCTTCATCACTATCACTATCACTATCATGATCACTCTCATCATCGGATGATACCTTAGCGGCCTTAGCCATGAAGCACGATGGAGTGTCGAAGAGGGAGACCTTCTCTTGAATAGCAATGCTAGCATGTCCCTTCTTCTAGCTCTTGTTGTCATCCTCATCATCACTTGAGGAATCATCACTATCCCATGTAGCAACATGAGAATCATTCTTCTTCTTATGAGAGCTCTCCTTCTTTTCTTGCTTCTTCTTTTGCTTTTTCCTTTCCTTCTTGATAGCATCTTCATCATCACTACCATAAGGACACTTTGCAATGAGATGGTCCTTGCTATGGCATCTAAAGCATCTCATCATATGCTCATTCTTCTTGGATGAGTTCTTTCTTCTTCTTGCACGAAAGCCTTTTTTCTTCATGAACTTGCCAAATTGCTTGACAAAGAGAGCCATCTTCTCATCAATGTCATCACTATCGCAAGAGCTTGAGTCTTCATCACTTGATGATTCAATCTTAGATTTGCCCTTAGATGTGGTGGCTTTGAATGCCACACTCCTCTTCTTCTCATCATCCTTCTTCTCATTTTCCTTCTTCTTCTTCTTGACCAACTCATCCTTCTCATCATCTTCTCTATATGAATCATCGGTCATTACTTCTTAAAATAATTGTTGAGGAGTTGAATCCTTCGATGTAGTCCTCACTAGCACGGTGATCAATGTATCAAACCTCTTGGGCAAGCTTCTCAAGAACTTCATAGAGAATTGGTTGTCCTTGACTTCCTCACCAAGTGCCTTGAGCTCATTGACAATGACTTGCAATCTATGAAACATCTCCGGTACACTCTCATCATCTTGCATTTTAAAGCTTAAAAATTTTTCTTGCAAGATATATGCTTTAGCGGTCTTTGTGCCTTCGGTGCCCTCAAATATTTCTTCTAGCTTGGCCCAAGCATCATGTGCAACTTCTATATTTTTTTACTTGCTCAAATGTCTTGTCATCTAATGCCTCATGAAGAGCACTAATGGCAATATCATTGCATTGAAGCTTCTTCTCCTTCACCGGTGTAGGTGCTTCCGGATTAGCAACTTCAAATTTTGTTTCGGCGACCTTCCACACTTCTCTATTGATTGACTTGAGGTGTGCGGTCATCTTAACCTTCCAATATACATAATTTGTCCCATCAAAGTGAGGTGCCTTTTTGGTGTTGTTGATGTGCAAACTTAATTGAGTCATTTCTTCTTCACCGTAGGTTGTTAAGCCTCAAATAAATGGTGCCTCGGCTCCGATACCACTTGTAAGGTCCAAATGGCTAGAGGGGGGTGAATAGCCTATTTAAAGTTCTACAAGCTTCACTAAACACCCACGTTAGTATAAAAGATGGCTAAGCTAATCTAGCACTAGCTCAACTACACTATGCAAGCCACCTATACAATTCTAGTGAAGCAAGGCTATGATCTCTAATACACACTAACAAGACTAAGTCACTAAGCTACTTACTCCTATGTGATAAGAGCTACACTAAGCAAACTACACTAGAGTAAGTTCAAGAAAGTAAAGAGCAAGTGACTTGATTCTTATACCAACGATGTAGAGAAGTAATGCACTCGAAGAATCAATCACAATGATCAACCACAAGAGAAATCCTCGGCAAAGAGATGACACAAGATTTTTACCGAGGTTCACTTGCTTCCCGGCAAGTTACTCCTCGTTGTGGCGATACACCCACTTGTCGGTTCACGAGCTAATCGACTATCAAGAGTCGAGCCCTCGGCGAGCGCCGCACAACCACACACAAGATGGGGATCCTCTAAGCCACGAGCTCCACTAGAATATTCAATTTGCGAACTCCCGCGGGGAAGGATCAAGAACCCCTTACAACACTTGGTGAGGGCTCCAACAATCTCCAATCGTGAGCTCAATCACCTCCGCTGCTCCAAGTCGTCTACCGTGTCGGGAAACACGGAAGAGTAACAAGAAATCCGCAGCAACTCGAAGATCAAGTGCCTCTAGAATGCAACTCTCAAGCAATGCACTTGAATCTCACTCAATCTCACTCAAGATGTGCAACCAAGCAAAGAGATGAGTGGAGGAGTTGTTCTCTAGCTCAAATGATTTCTCTAAGTCTCAAAATGTGCAAGAGTTTTACTCAAACCCCGGACAACATCTATTTATAGCGAAGGGGTACGCAGCTAGCCGTTACGGACGACACAGTTGAAATCGCACTGACCGGACGCTCCGGTCAGGGTGACCGGACGCGTCCGGTCACTACATGACACGTGAAAACAGTGCGCGTCAGAACTAGCCGTTGCCGTGACCGGACGCGCTCAACCGTTTGACCGGACACGACAGTGCCAGCGTCCGGTCGCGTTCTAGTAAGCTCCCGTCGAGACCGGACGCGTCCGATCACACGTGACCGGACGCGCCGCGAGTCCGATCAGCACTCCGCTGCTCTCTGTCCCTCTGGACGCCTGACCGGACGCTCCGGTTCTGTGAGGGACCGGACACGTCGGTCGCGTGCTCTTCTTCTACGCACAGGTGAACTGACCGGACACGCTGGTCAGGCCAGACCAGCGTCCGGTCAGAAACCCTAGCAAACAACACCGAGTTGAACTGACCGGACGCGCCAGCCGCGTCCGGTCACTTCGACCACCGCGTCCGGTCACTGTATTTTCAGTGATAATCATTTTGGACTTTCGCCACCTTTTCTTGCCTCCGACGCAATAGAAAATAGACATTTCATTTCCTTGAAAACGCCTGAATCCCGCGCTCACAAGCTCGGCGGGAGGGAGAGCGAACCCCAAACCCCTTACTACCGTTCAAACACCACCACCTTCGCAAATGTGCTAACACCACCAAGTGTACACCACAATGTGCATGTGTGTTAGCATTTCACAAACATTTTCCAAAGCGTTATGTTAGCTCTCAACTAGATCCTAATGCATATGCTCAAGACATTGATCTAGTGGCACTTGATTCCTGAGCTAACCGTGATTGCCCCTCTTGATAGTCGGCTATGTATCCTAAACCCGGTCAATCACTTCTCTACTCAACTTAGACCGGCAAAAGGAAAACCCTATGGTTATACCTTTGCCTTGCGCTCTTAGATCCTTCTCTTGCACTTGATCATCATGTCCATCATTTTATGCGTATCTCCACCATGATCATCATTTCATGTCCATGCATCATCTCTTTGTGATCTTGTGGCCACCACTTCTTGCCATGTACACCTTCATCACATGTGTTGCTTATGCCTAACTCAAAACACTTAACACATGACATTAGCAACTTGGTGTCATTAATTACCAAAACCAAACTTGGGCTTTCAACACTGGAGAAGGCTGCGATGGACGGGAGGCGTGGCGGAGATGGAGGAAGGTGGGCGGCCATGACAGGCTGGACGAGTGATGGAGTTGGAGGAAGACGGGTGGCCATACTCGGGCGCGGTGGAGATGTCAGCCGACGGGGGCTCAGATGTCATGGAGAACGCCGAGGCGACATGGCAGAATGTGGCCACGTCACTGTGTAACAGAAGCGTTTGAGTATTGGAGAGGATACGACTGTTGGACCATCGGGCTGGTGTCGTGGTCTACGAATGGGAGCTGTAATAGGACTGGTGCTGTAGCTTTTATACGATTGTAGCACAGCATTTCCGTTTTCTCTTGGGCTGTAGCTGCAGGCTGCGGTTATAGTTGTGAGTTGGTTTACTATTACACAGCTGCAGCAGCCAGTAGACGTAGGCCAACCGATCAAGCTGGAAATGCGTATCTGAGACCTCAAAGTTGCATGCGGCGAGTCTAGTTGAGCAAGGATTAGTTAACCAAACAGACCTCAAAGTTACATGCCACCGACTAGTTACTCCCTCCGTTTTAAAATAAACACACATCTCACTTCTTAATAAATCAATTTTAATAAATTTGATTAGTAATATAAAATATAGTATCAACATTTATATTTCTAACAAGTTTATTAAGAAATATATTTTGTGCTTAATCTAATGATAGTTATTATACATGATAATATCAATATTCTTTTATATATATTTGATCAAATTTTAAAAGATTTACCTTCTTGAAAAGGGAAATGGTGCATTCATTTTGAGACAGAAAGAGCAAAAACCAGCCGAGATTTAACTTTTTGAGAAGGAAATGTGTGTTTATTTTGAGACAGAGAGGGCAAAAAATAGCCAAGATTTAACTTCTTGAAAAGAAAAATGTGTGTTTATCTTTTGGAAAGAAAACGTGTGTTTATTTTGAGATTGAGAGCAAACACCAGCCAAATTTCGCACGAGTACGGACGGGACTAAGTGGAGCGCACGTTTGGGCCCTCATCATGGGCTTCGCTAGCTAGCGTGGCCTGCCCACAGCATGCATCCTGATTTCCATAGTTCAGGAGTAAAGTTAAAAGTTACAGAGTAAATCTCCAGAAAACTATATATTTTCTAAACATGCAATTAAAATCCCAAAACATGTTTTAACCTTAGAAAATTCATATGAATTTTATTTTATCTCAGCAAAAATATGAAATCAGTTATAATTTTTTCCTAAAATCATGCTATGTACTATGTTGTGTAGATTAGTTAGAATTATTTGGATCTTATATGGTCTCACTGATGTTTATTTACTAGTAACTTATGCAATTATATTTATATGGACTTTGTTTTGTACCTTATAGCACTTGGTTTATATTGAGTTTATCTTTACCTATTATGTAGGGGTTTTTAATTATGTTACATTCATTATCAAATCATGTGACGGAGATTCAAACTTTATAATTATAGTATAATCTTGATGGCAGTGAGATATATGTGATACATTAATAATATCAAATATTAGATAGTAATCTCTATTCAAATTGAACAGTCAAATATATATTTATAAAAATGGAAACGAGGTCACTGTAGAGTTAACAATGTCAGGTAGAGGCTTGACCTGACAGCGACCATCATCCTATCATTATCGGATCTAGCCTTTACTCAGTAGTGATAACTTGCTATCACTACTGGGTCTGAGAACTGACAATGATAGGCAAGGGCAAGCCCATCACTACCGATTACCTGCTGTCGAGTCCAATTTCAACAGTGACGCCGGGTTTGGACCTGACAATGGTCCACAGACTTGGAGCAGTGAAACTCCTGAGTCTTGTCCAGAGTCCAGACTATATATTGGTAGGAGCTTCTCACCGTAACCATCAATAATAATAAGGGCGGGTTTAGTTGCAAAAAAATTTGCAAAATGATACTGTAGCAAATTTTGTTGTTATTTGACAATTAGTGTCCGATCATAATCTAATTAGGCTTAAAAGATTCGTCTCGTCCATTTCGTCTAAACTATGTAATTAGTTTTATTTTTTTATCTATATTTAATGCTTCATGCATGCATTCAAAAATTCGATGTGACAAGGAATATTGAAAAATTTTGCAAATTTTTTTTTAACTAAACAGGGCCTAAGTATGTACCTTTTGTTTTTCTACTTCCATCTATTGTGCTTACCGTGAGAGGCAAAGAAGAAAATATCCTAACCAGTGTTGACGTCTTCGGCAACCGTGCACGTACACGACGTTGGCTTGGAGGACAGAGTACCATGTAAGTGTACTAGTGTGGAAGGACCAAATGGTGTAGTAAATCTTTTGAATGGAACGAATCGTTTGACAATTTCATTATTAGATCAAACAGAAACAATACAAAAAAGCCACAACAGAGGAGATATACAGGTTAAACAAAGACACCCTTAGAACACAACTGCCTCTTTGTAGGGGCATAATAATGGTACAATAGAGAAAGCCGTTGTCCTCATTCTTGCACACATAGAGCTTAGGCCCATAGACATTTGGACATTTGGGCAGTTGGCATACACAACTAACGTCTATGGATAGACCTAGAGAAAGCCGTTGTCCTCATTCTTGCACACATAGAGCTTAGGCCCATAGACATTTGGACATTTGGGCATTTGGCATACACAACTAACGTCTATGGATAGACCTCAATAAGCGTTCGAGTCCCAAACATGGGGCTAATCTTATATCCACTAAACCCGGCATCCAAGAATAATTTATACTACCACTTTTCCTCGTCCCGCTCTTCATCCGTTAGGCCAGTCTCAATGAAGGTTTCATGACCCAGTTTTCAACATATCCATATTTTAAAAACAGTGCAAAAGAGTTTTATCCTCATGAAACTCTCTCTACTCCCATAGAACTCTTATCATCTCTCACTTCATTAATACGGTGCCACATCAGCACTCTTATCATCTCTCACTTCATTAATACGGTGCCACATCAGCATATTTAATGCTCATGAAACTCTGAGGGCAGTCCCAATGGTGCATTGATGATGGTTTCTATCCTCATTAAATGACTTGCCACGTAGGTAAAATGCTGACATGGCAACATAATTAATGAAGAAAGAGAGCAAAAATCATAGAAATGGTTTCTTCATGAAGAAATCAGGTCTACTCTTGACCCAATGCACCAAGAAACCATGAAATCATCATTGGGGAGAAACCACCAGTTTCTAGGGAGCTCGTGTCGCACTCCCATTGGAGGAAGAAGATAGAGTTGGGAGGAGAAAGAGAAAATAATTATTACTCATAGAAACTATGGGTTAGAAAGCAGTACTTTTTTTTAGTGCGGTATCCTATGTTATAGAAACTACTAGTTTCTTTCATTGGGACTGCCCTGATGAAACTCCATTGAGACTGGCCTTAATATTAGCATCATGCATAGATCCATCAAAAGTTGGGCTTCAAGTGATTGCTTTGACGCCGAGCTTGCCGCCACCGTATCTATGATTACCACCTTTCCTTTTGGTTCTCGAGTAGAAATAGCTAACATTGATTGTTTTAAGATTTTAACACAATCCTCGTCACTCCAGTTATGCAACACAAACTGTAATAAGATAGTTTGCAAATCCCATAAGTTCGTCAATTAATAACTGTGATAAAGACAACATCAACACAAACCTATATATATAGCACAACTGTGAAAAGTGACCGCATGTACGCCTACAAAAAGAAAAGAAAATGAAAATGAGGTAAAGAAAATTGATATAATATATATCTATCTATTATATATTTATACCTAATAATAATAATATTAAAAAGGTAAAATTTCTCTCCTCCTGTTTTTTCCGTCCGGCCCTCCTCTAACTAACTCTGCGAATGTGAAAATTGTCTCATTTTGTCTGTAACCTTCCTGTTTTATATATATGCACGACTTGGATGCAGGTTCTGAAGTAACATAGATAGATACAAATTCTAATTTAGTAGATCCCTCTGGTCCTGAGTAAGCTAGATTGTAATCTTAGTCCAAATAGATCTCTCTAATCTTGAGTAAGTCGAATAGAAATCTTAATCTATATATACCTATATAATATCAAAGTTCTAAAAATTTCTGCCATAATTATTTTCATTCAACTCTAATCCCTTCTCGGATTCTAGTTTTTTTGTTCGGTAATCCTTTTTTTTGTGTCCCTTTCAATTTCGATCTAATCTATAATCATTTTCCTTTCCCCGCGTGTGCCGTTCAACAGTTCCATTATTTTTGGCTTCCATCCGATTTCCTCTTTGTTTTAGATTTTTTTTATTGTTTTTGGTAGTCTTCGTTCATCCGCTCGAGTGTTTTTTTCCACAAAAATAGAAAAACAAATAATAGATACAATATTATTTACGTTTGAACGATTGACTTTTCTCTAATCTCTAAAAAGGATTTCTACTGCCAACTTGTTAACGTAATTTTGATTACAAACATATTCTTATTAAAACCTTAGATTAGCCAGTGGTTTAATTAATGAAAACGTGAACGATCTTGAGCAATTTATTGTCTAATCCAGTCTAAATAAATGTATCTTTGCAATACCCGATGTGAGCTAGAATGTGAAAAGTCAAGAGAGGTCTCCTATCCTAATCATCAGTGAGTAGACTAATTTTTGATATGTCAGCAACTAATTTCTTGTTAACTTTAATCAAGATTAAAATATAGATTTTTATGAATCCTCAATGGTCACGGAACTCGATATTTAACAATAACAACACATGATAGAATGAAAATGAAAGTTATAATGTATCTACGCCTAAATACTTATGTGTTTAATTTTGCCATGGATAAAAATCCATCAAATCTGTATTTTAATTAGATACAAGCTTAATAGTATATTGTCATATTCTTACCAACATTAACTTATATTATGTATGTCATGGTCATGGTCATAACAAAATAAATTATAAGTTTTTAACTTTATAAATGGTGAGACATAAATAATATGTACCATTTCTATCCTCGTTCTGCATAAATATTTGATAGTTTTTCTTGTTTCATCACAATGCATGGACATATTTGATAGTAAGCACCAGTACTCGTACCTTGAGTAACACTACGTCAGCCGGAGGGACGAACTTCATCATGTGTTCATGTCACCTGCAACAAAGTCAACGGTACCATGAACCGGCACCTTGTCCACCACCTGGGGAAGCTCCAGCACCGAACACCTCACATGTGGGAAGGCCTTGGCAATGGCCTTGGCCGTCGTCCCATCCCCGCCTCCGACATCGACGAGAGACGTTACCCCCGCAAACGTCCCGCCGCACCGGCGTGCGAAGATCTCCGCCACGAAGCGGCTGTCGGCGGCCATGGACTCATTGAACAGCGCACCGAACTCCAAGTCACGGCCTGCAACGCCAAAGAACCCCGCCCCATGCGCCATCATGAACGGCGTCTCCGCCGCAGCATGGTCGACCTCGCTCTGGAGCCACTCGCGGAGGCGTTGAGACGCCGCGAAATGGAACGGCGAAGTGGCCGCGACCGTGAACTGCGACTGGCATGCCGTGTCGCCGCCGCCGTCGACGACGACATCGTCCACGAGGAGGCGTGACACCGGGGTGAGACAGTACACGCCTGGCTCACCCTCTTTGAATATCCCCGAGACGGTTAACAGCTTCATGATACTGCACCGTACTACCATCAGAATCGGTCGCATCGACGTCGCAAGCAGTCTTGATAAGGAACCGGCAAAACTCTGCGTCCCCTTTCGCGGAGGCTAGCTGTAGAGGCCCGCGGCGCTTGGTTCCCGTCACGCCGACGGTTGCGGCCGCTCCACGCCTTGCTCAACACCTTCACCAGCTCTGCATGACACCACAAACCCAATGGACACACAGACGGACCAAAACCCACGTCAGATTGAAACCATGAAAGAAGAGCTCTTTGAATTTCACTATATATTCTTGAATAGGCTGGAGGGTTCCACCATCCAGGAAAGAAATACAGAACAAGTCATTCTCATGCATGAACACTTAACATTTTAACTGAAGTAAATTTGCACTATGCAACTCAGACCTCTGAGTTTTCACTTGAAATAGATAGCAATTAGCAGCTACGCATTTTACCTGATACTTGTCGCGGATGAGAGCTGAATGGAAAGGATGAGTGCAGCATGTGTCATGGTAGCACGGCGCATTGTCTTATATTGAGCAAATTTACTATCCCTTTAGATCATCATTTAGTGAATATGCTGCCAATGGCACCACCTACACTCCAAATATTATTCAAAGAACAAACATAGAGTATTGGTTAGAGCTGAAATGCCTTGATTATAATGTCATATCACACAGCCGATGCAGTAACAGTAAGAAGCATGATCCATGTAATTTTTGTTGAAAAGAGGATAGTTCGAGCACAATATAATTTGTTTAATAACATAACAACATCTATAGGAATGTGCTTAACGAAAACCACACAAACAATTAGGACATATTTTCTATGCAATTTATCAAACTCCCGTGCTCTATTTTTTTCCAAAGCTCAAATTAAGTTGAAAACAAAACTGCAAAAATCATACTCGTTTGCAGTTAGTATTGACATGGCCAACTAACTGTCTTAAACAAATAAAAGTTCATGAAACATAACTCTAAGAATCAGCATTAGGGAGGAAGGAGATGGAAGAAAAAAAATCAATACGAGGAGGAGATCCAGCAGGGCACGGTGAGGTGCTTAAGTGAGAAAAGCCTACAATCTTGAGAGCAATTACTTAAGTGAGAAGAGCCTTCAATCGTGAATCAAAAGTATGGCCTGCATTGCAGTAAGAAGTTTTGTGATCAATTAAAAATACAAGTAGCAGCTCACACCAATAAAGGACTCATAGATCAAAAATCCATAATGAAACAAAAGAAAGGAGAAATAAGCAAACTGACCAATACAACAACTAATCCATGGATGCAGGACACCAGGTCCTTGAACAATTCTGGTGATCTCAAACGAAGCATTAAGAAGAGATGCCACCCACTCAGGAGTATTATAGGCTGTTTGGTTTGCAGCGTCAGATGATCCGGAATGATCCGATCCTATATCCGAAGCTGGTAATATTGTTTGGTTCATAGTATGGAATCACACCGTCCGTCATCGAGTGCCTCCACGGAGAGATAATCATAAGCCAATCGTGACGGATCAAGTCGCTCCACAAAATGTGTCGCACGAACCCATTCTGCTTCCGGCGGATTCACCTAATGCCAGATGAGTTCAACTGGCAAACCAAAAAAGCTATTAGTCGATGATTCAGGCTCCTGCTCAGTAACACCTGAGAACAGTTCATTGTATGCTTTGCAGTAGAACCTGAGAAGAGTTGTCATACCATATGAAATTATGAACCAATAGACAAACTAAGCTGTTACGGATAATATATCACTATATGAGTAGTTGTAATCAGTAACACACCGATAGAAATTATGAGCATCACATATCAACGAGACAAAATTACCAGCAATTTTGCTATTATTAAACCGAGCGGAAGGTGCATAGCAACATTACCTGCTTGCCTCTGCCAGTAGATTTACCAAACTATCCAATTGCTTCTGCTGGATTCGCAAGTTAGTTCCTCCCTAAACCCTAAACCCTCCATCACTACAGAGCAAATCAACAAAACCAAGACCAACAGTAGGGACGGATCCATTAAAAGGACACGGTGGACATATGCACACTTGATAACTTTTGTAGCAAAATCAAATTAGGTAGGCTTGATATTAGATCAGATCTAAGTACACCAAATAACTTAAGTTAGGGTTTGGGTTCTCGGCTTCGCACAGAAGGGAGATCAGGGAAGGGGTGGGCGTACCTGTTGGGTGCTCGTCGCCGGCGAAGGGTCCGGCGAAGACATGGCGAAGAGCCCGATGAAAACCTGGGCACGTGGCGTAGGGCTGCCGCGATGGCCTGCGGTCGCCACGAGAGAGAGAGTGCACGCGGGGCCTGCGCCCTGGTGGCCGGCGGTGGAAGGCCTGTACTGCCGTGCTAGCAGTGGGCGGCCTAGCGTCCTTGGTCGGCGCCCTCGCCTGGTGGGCTGGTGCCTCATCTGTGGGGGAGAGATCGAGGAGGAGTCGCTGCGCGCGTGGAAGAGGAGGCGTCGGGGCCTCGGGGGAGTGGGGGAGTCACATGCGAGGTGGGAGGCGTCGGAGGTGAGGGGGATGCGGAAATTTTTTCGCACGGGGCGGCAGACCGACGACGTGAGACTTTGTCGCACAAAGAGTTTGTCTTACTTTTACTCTTTTTAGTTATGAGAGATAAAATAAGAAGATCCAGGTTGGCAAATAACGACCCCGAATGGGTTACAGATGGAAACTACAACAAACTACTACGGCCACAAGGTCCACGACTAAGACAACTCTCTCAACAATAACACACTCGCAACAAAAGCACACACCGACACCGCCACAGGAACACAACAATAACAAAAGCACAGGCGATGCCTAACGAACGGGGGAAGAAACCTCCACTAACAAATCCTAGAAGGCGAGACCTTTTAAACCCATCAAAGGCTTAAGAAGGTTCGTTAAAGTTGCTAGTTTAAAATTGGTCGCAGGGCTTCACCACGGCCAGGACATCCATATAATGTTGTTGCTCCAATGTAGCGGAGTTCTTCACGGCATAGCATTGGTTTCAACAGGTTGCCAGCATACATCCCTCCATCAGCGGCTTCTATTAAGAGAATTTAAACCATAAATATAAGTATATAACAATATTCATCCAGAAGACTCAAGAGCATTGCGAAAGGACCTATAGCCTAGTGGTTACAAGAGTCCCAGTAGCACTTAGGTTCTGGGTTCAACTTTCCGTGGGAGAGAATTTTATAAGAATTAATGACATTGTGCTTTCAGTGGTAGACGACGTTCCCTCTACCAAGACCAAGAGGATTAAAAGGGGTGGGAGGTGATTAAATTTCCTACATGTCAAAATCTTCCTCAACCTCCTCCAATCTCCTTTTAACACCTTTGATATTGCTGACAAACGAAAAAGGTCTGAAAGTGTCGGCCTGTTTCTGTTCTAGTGTGGAATGCGATCGGCGCATTGGGAGCCCAAACTAGTTCGGCCGTAAGAAAGGGGCCGGGGCTCTCTGTACTATTGTACAACCCAACCTCCCATTTCCCCATCTTTTTTCACTAGTGACCTGGTCCACGGCTCTAACACACCTGCAGAAAGGAACGGTACACACGAGACGTGTGATTCATGTAGGATTGCAAAAATCGTTTAGATAATGAAAAAAAATCCAGCTTCATACTTCTTCCTTGGATGAAGAAGAATCAGTCCACAGTTCCATTGGATGGTACCGAACGTCCAACAGAAACGCACCGCACTTCCACTATATCGCTGCAGTTCTTCCTCGTCTGCCTTGTCCCGACACGCATGCGTACCCTGTCCCCATTTGTCTCACCCCGTCCAGCGTTCGCCGCTCCTTCCCCTGACCCCTCCTCTCTCTCTCTCTCTCTCTCTCCATGCGGGCAGGACCCGGGAGCTGGGATGAGGACAAGCACATCCCGTCCGCAAGACCCTAGGCGTGTCGCGCGCCCCATCCGCCGGCCCCTGGCTTGCCGAGCCCCCGTGACTCTCTAAACATACCTCTGAAACACGAAACACTTGCAACATGAAACACTTGAATGCAACAGACAGCTGAAGCAGATGAAACATTTAGAATGTACACATGCAACATTTGTGTGAAACATATGCAACATCCAGATAAAACACTTGCAACTTTTAACATGAAAACACTTATTGCAACATAAGACTGAAATAGCTGAAACATTTCGAACATACTCTTGCAACATATATGAAACATATGCAACATCTAAATAAGCACACCGGCAACATACGTGTACAACCATTGCAACATGTGCAATATCACGATCTATTTTTGCAATATCCATATGAAACACTTGCAATATACCTCTGAAACATCTGAAACAATTGAAACATACTCTTGCAACATGCGTCGCAACATCTCCTTGCTGCTCGGCAGAATGGAGGCTCGTCGGTGTGTGGTGTTCACCGGAGGCAGCGGGCCGGCGGCGCTGGTAGGCGGAGGGCCAGCGACAGTGGCTGCACGTCGGGAAGGGAGGCATCGGCCGCACGGGCGGCGGGGAGGCTGCAGCCGCGCGACTTGGAGAGGGCAGCAACACGCCGCGCTTGGCAGGGCCGGCAGCCAAGAGCCGCGACTTGGAGGTGGCCGCGCGCTGCACCTCAAAGGGCCAGCGGCCGTGCGCTCGGAGGCGGCAGGCAAGCGGATAAGAGCGATAGGAAGAGGAACGAGTAGATAAGAATAAGGAGATGAGCAGTTTTGTTTTGAGAAACGAAGAAGCGTGGGTTATTAGGCTAACGTCGTGGTCTAGCAACAAAGCGTCCAGACGGACGGACGCCCGGTTCTTCCTAGCATTACCATATCTCTACTATAAGGGACCAATCAAAATTACGCTCAGTCCACCTAGAAAATTATCCCCCACAGAGATGACATTTCCTCCATCCACACTAGATTATGCACCCAGAAAAGCCCTCACATGACAAACCAACGATCCAGATTTAATCTGAGGAGGCTTCACCATGATCCTATGGGCACGGAGGATTTGAGGCTTCAACGCACCCCATCTCGCGTCCTCTCGCCCGCTCGCGCTGCGGGCACCGACCGCGGCATCAGGTGTTTCCTAAAATAGATCACGTCGCCTTCATCCGCGCATGTGCACTTTGCATGCAAGGTTCAATCATGCATGCAAAATTGGCGTGCCTGCCTTGGAAGAGTATGTTCCGCCTCTAAAATCCCATACGAGGATGGCCGCTCCCTCCTCCATGTCGCCGTGGCTCCCTCAATGCAGTAATCGGCCGCAGCCCTCCATCACGACTGCTCTGTCCATCTAGGCATCGACGACACGGTGGCGACCTCCACTGTGGCACACGCGAAGGTGGCCTCCACGGCGGTACGTAGCGTGCAGCGTAGATCCGGCGACGGTTCAAGCGGATCAACATCGGGCGGAGGCAAATTGGTTGGCACGTGGGCGAGCATCGACGTGGCGACCCACACGAACACAGGCATGCAGCTTGCTAGACAGGGGCCGGGGTGAGCGTCGCATGGGACTCGCGCCTCGGCGGGCCTGGGCTGTCACGTGGGTGCTGCGTGCTTGGGTGTCTTCTCCCTCGCCTCTCCCTGCACAGTCGACCCTGTCAAGGATTCTCAATAGGTATGTGCTGATCTGGTGTCACCACCAATGCATGAATCGCTTAGTGTCCATAGCGCAAACCATAGATATGGCGTTCACAAGCGTGAATTGATGTAGGCAAGTTGGCATTTTTCTTGTATATTTGTTTTCTTTAATTGACGTAGCCAGGCAAGTTTCATCTTCTGTATTTGATTTGTTTTAATGATAATAATATCCATTTTGTATTGTCTTGGGAGATCCAACACACAAACAAATCTTTTTGTGCAGATGTGCTTGCAGGAAAAACAAGACAAGAAGCAAATGAATGCGCCTAGCCAGTTCACTGATGAAATCATTGTAATCATCATATAGGTATTAAATATGTATATGTTTTTAATCAATCCAGAATTGAGAAAATTGAAAAATATTTTAGAGAAAAACATTTTCTATGCCTGCAAGAGATAGATAATGTTAGCAAGTTACATCGCGAAACATCATTGACTAGCACATCTTCAGGATGCTTGAATTGTGGAGCGTGCTGGTGGTAGACGACGTGGCCACTGCGTCCAGGTACGCGATCCCTCGCTACTTGCTCTGTCCCCATATTTGGTTCCTTTTGGATTAACCGTGGATGCGGGTGCTCTCTGCCCACTTGTGTGTGCTCGCCTTTCTGCAGCTTGAGTGGGCGAGGCCATGAGGTTTATTGTGCAAACTAATTTGAATTGAATGATCAGACTATCAAGGAGATTATGATACAAGTTTTTTGTCTTACAAACTTACCTCAGTCATGATTTCAGATTTTTTTATTGCAATGTGAAAGAAATATGGTACTCTCTTTCTTGAAGTCCATTTGCAAAGCGAAAAATCCCCATGGCCTGGTTCACTCTCATGGTTCATTCAGAAGGGGATACAGAGCCTACCTGCTTTGTAGTGGGGTTGGTCCATGAGGTGCATGACTTCACGATGGCTTGCATGGCAGCTTGGATGGACGACATGAAGGCCTGCAACTACTATTGTTGTAATTTATAGCAAAAGTCCCATTCTAAATGTTCCACATTTTCTATAATTACTAGATAGATGCTTGTGCGTTACAACGGGTGAAAATGTACGTAGAGTTAATATATTCATGATAGTATCAAAGAATAGCTCAGCCATGTAAGGGCATGACCATTGGGTGTCTGTAGTTTTTGCAATGATTCATGGTCAAGATAATAGCCATGAAGATTTATCTCAAAAGCAATTGAAGCTACCCCAGTGAAGAACTGTATAGAAGGTTATCTCGAGCAATTCAAGCTACCATAGTGAGGAACTCTATAGAAGGTTTACAACTCAATTTGTTGGTGTTGTTTCTTAACTGGAATTATTATTCTTGTTAGTTTCCATTTCACCCAAGGCTTAAGGAGAAATCCAGGCCATTACTTTGGTACACAAATTTGGGTGGACTTAGATTAGGCATGACTGTGGGGGTGGTTGAGGGGATGGATTTAGAAAAGAAATTTTTTGTGTATTATAGAGAGGTACAAAGTAGAGATGTAATCATTCAAATCCAATATCATTGTAATATAAGCATAAGTTCTGTTGGGAGATGATTAGTCTCCGTGTACAAATAATTACTTCTTATTACTACAAATAATTACTGCCTGTCATTAGTTGATATTGTTCAATCTTGATTCAGATGTTAAGATTGTTATTGCCTTCAAACAATTTCGATTTTACTCCTATGTGGCTCCTGACAAAAGGATCAGAGGCCGACATGTATTTGGAGATGTATCAAATAACATAATCATAGATGAGCAAAGAGAAGAGAGGAACATAAAACAATGAGAATACCGTGCAAGAAAGAATACCGTAGCGTTAGCACGGGCACACTACTAGTATTACATAAGGCATCAGTGCGCCAACCGCCAATTGGCCAATGACATGGAAAATAATAGAGAGGGTTTGCATTTTTTTTGAGAAAACCGGGTTTATATTTCACATATAGTTCAGGCAGTTTACATCCCACATCTTACAAAGATATCCTTGAAAAAAAATAAAAATTACATTCAAGTCCTTGCAAGATTCTCCCGGTTGTCCTCGTCACCGACGGTCGGAGCAAGCTCATTGAAGCCGACCACCCTCCCGACGAAGGAACATCAAAAGTTTTCATTGGCACCAAGAGTAGCATATTAGAAACTCCAATATGCATTGTAGTCGTTGAACGCTCAGGCCAAAAAAGATGGCCGGAAGCCATCACATCGCCGGACAGCAAGGGATCTGACACCTCAACCATGAGCAGTCCCCGCTTGCCGGGCGACGATTCACCCCGGAGGGAAAGCAAACCACCGGAATCGGTAGTAGTTAAGATCCAACCCGGTTTCCAAACGAGTTGGTAGACGAACCTGATGCAGCAGCCACCGACGAAGACAGTGAAGCCGCCGGAGATGTCGAAGAAGCTCGCACCCGATCTGGATCCGTCCTCCTGACATCGATGACGTCGCCTGCCAGAGACATCGCACAGGTAAGCAGCTGACCTCCAGGATGCGCGAGTAGAGACGTCGATGCCTCCGTTGCCGTCACCACCGCTGTCCGTCGTCGCAACTTGAAGGAAAGAGGACCCTAGGCAGCACCTCGTCGGTGAGCTAGGAACTCCAGTCAGCCCATCGCCACTGCCAAAGCACAGACCGGCGAGGTGGATAGAGGGCCGACAAAGCTTATTCCCTAGAGGCGGCGCCGCCTCCACCATCCGTACACCGCCCAGGCCAAAGCTACCTATATTAGGAACTATATACACCGACCCCACCAACTCCCCGGTTCCCCACACCTCCAGGGCCAAGAAGGCCACCGGAGGCGCAGGAAACCAGCGAGGATGAGCCGGATCGAAGAACTCCTTTGTCGCTGCTACAGTAGACAGCGAAGGAGGAAGAAGACTCGAGACGGCTCTTTTTGAGTGGAATTGCATGGAAGGTAGAAGGAGCGAACCCAGGGCATCGCATTCCAATCCTCTGTAGGCCCGCTAGGCTGAAGGCTGAAGGCATGCGGGATTCCAATGTGGACTCGAGCCCAATTTTCCCTCCGAAGTGTCGGCCTGTTTCGTTCCGTTCGGGAACGGAGTGCGCTCGTCGCATTCGGAGCCCAAACTAGTTGGGCCGATTAATGAAGGGGTGCCGAGGGCTGCTCTCCACACTGTCGCGCAGCCCAACTTCCCATTATCCAGTCCTCCTCTCTTCGTCACCAGTGACATGACGGTCCACCGGGTCTAACGCAGGTGCAGAAAACGAACGGTCTTGATTCGGAGTGAGCGTTCACTTTCCCCTCCTGCGGCTTGTTGAGTTCCAAAATATTTTGCGAAAAAATAGTACATCGAATCTTTGACATATACATGAATTATTAAATATAGATAAAATAATAAAACTAATTACACAGTTTAGACGAAATTCACGAGATGAATCTTTTAAGTCTAATTAGACCATGATTAGATACTAATTACCAAATAACAACAAAAAGTGCTACAGTAGCACTTCGTAAAATATTTTGGCAACTAAGGGCCTGTTAGAGGTGTTAACGTTTAACAAACATTGTAGCACTTTTATCTTATTTGACAAAAAATTTTCAATTTTGGACTAATTAGGCTTAATAGATTCGTCTCGTAAATTACTTCTAATCTGTGCCGACATACATATAATTAGTATATATTTAGTACTCCATATATTTATCGTAACATTGATGTGATGGGAGTTAAACTTTAACATGGATGAACCGCCTAAACAGCATCTGCGCTCGGTGGCTCCTGCTCCCCACCATCGGAATTGGAGATAACGCTCCTGGTCCCAGGTCCAGTCAGAACCAGGCAGGCAGCCCAGCCAGTGCGTCGGTCTCCCTCCGAGCGAACGCGCGACGGCGAAGTGGGAACTCTCCCCGTTCCCTCCCCCGAACAGTGTGGTGTCGCACCGGGCGGCAGCACCGACGGCGACAGTTTTCCCCGGTTTTCTACTCGGTTTCGCCACGCGAACCACGGGAACCCGCAGCCGGCTTCGATTTGACGATTTTCCATTCCAATTCCGTCCGTGTGCGATCGGCGGTCCGTCGACCCCGGCGGGTGACTCCACGCGCGCGAGAGTGACGCGAATCGCGATAGAACGGAACGGAATCCTCGGGAAATCATCATCGCAGAAAGGGAAAAATAAAATAAAATAAAATAAAATAAAATAAAATAAAAAGAAGTGCATCTGAATTCTGAAAACGGAGGGAGAGGGATCGTCCAGCGCGGCCTGACGCCGACGGCGCCGTGGCGGCCGAGTACGGAGTAGCGTGGCTCTTCGAACCGCTGGCCAGTGGCCAGCCAGAGCTGCCGAGGCGGATGGATTCACATGGATGGGTGTGGGTGGGGAGGCAGACTGGCAGAGGCATGCGTGCCCCGACGCCGACAGCGACGCGTGCGCGGGCGCGTGATCCAGGGCGCGCCGCGTAGGCGTAGGAGCGCCTGCACTGCACGGGCATCGGGCGGGCCGTCCCCCTCCCCGCGCGCCGGGGCCGACCGCGACCGCGAAAGGAAAGTGGCAACGCCGCAACGGCATCGGCATCGGCATGTGCCCCCATCATCAACTCTAGACAGCGCGCACCGAGCAAGCACAGACTGCCCCGCGTGCGCACGGGATGGGAATGGGAGGCGGCGGGTCGGCCGTTTGGCCGCTTCCCCCTCGGTTGTTCGGTTGTCCCATTCCCATCCCTGCGACCCCTCCGTCTCCGTGCGCACACTGCAACACACACGCAACGCCCTGTGCGTGTGTGTGCGCTGACTGCTGTGCCCTGTGCACCCTCTAATAATCTCACATGTTCTCCGTGACTGTGCCTTACTGTAAGTAGCAACACGGACGGCGCGTCGCATCGGCTCATCGGCAGATGCCGCTCGCTTCTTCGAGCCTTGGACGCCCACGACCCACGCCCGCCCATGTGCGCAGATTAGGACGGGGCGGCGGGACGGGATCCCTCCCGTTCCGCCGTTCCGGTCCGCCGGACGCGCTCCATCCGAACGCCGAACAGCCTAGCAGATCTCTCCCGAGCAGAAGAAACGGGCATGCAGGCCAGGTGCGCTTCACTCGGTTCCTACCGCGCGATGATGATGGTGGTGGTGGTTCCGAACGCGGATGGTGCCGGTTAGTAGCTGGAAACTTCCTGTCATTTCGGTCGTCACCGATCACTTCATGCATCATCATCAGAAGGTCGTTAAACAAGTGTTTCGGGAGCAAATCATGCATGCATCGACGACCCACCCAACAACTTGGTCGCGGAGAAGCCACACCAGCTTAATTAAAAGCAATTAGCACGGCGCAAGTTGAGGGTTTTTGTTAGGAGAACTGCAGAAAGAGCAGTCGTGCCGAATTTTTTCCTGTCAGTATTGTTAGACTTTGGCGACCATTCTTTTCAGGGAAAAGAAGACAAGACATTCCGATAAAAGGCATAGCCACGTACGTATACAGACTTTAGTCAGATAAGTAGAGAATTTTTCAGCCGGCTGTTGCTGTTTGAAGTAGTAGCTAGTAGTTGATTATAGAAACAAAAACTAATGATACTTTTTTATGCACTATAAATATTAATATTTTTAACTAAATTTAAAACTGATGGATTCATCGAGAAACGAAAATCACAACATCCTTGAGACCGAGGGAGTAATTAATGTATAACTTAAAGAAAGAGTGGCCGGAGGTGCACGTCGAAGACCGTCTCAACGCTGCCGATCAACAACACGACAAACGGAGCGGATCCAGCGTATCTCCACTAATCACTTGATTATCAACCCAAGGAGGATATACAAGTAGTACTACAGATCATTGATCCACTAGGCCATTACACAAACCCCCACCACCTCTAAACAAAGCACTTAACGCGGCAACGCAAGTGGAGGATTATATGTTAGTTTGGCATGGCGACGTTATAAAAATAATACTTGCGATGCAATGCAAACCATGCACCTGGACTACTACTAGTACGCTTTGGAAATGGGGGGAACGGGAGGGAGGGACGAGGGAGAGGATAGGCGAGAATCACACACGTCACAAGGAGTGGCTGGGTGGGTGTGCAGCGCATCCGGCCCGGGTGCTGGCTGGGGGCTCGGTGGTGGTGGGTGGGGTAGGCGGGTGAGAGGGAAAGGGAGAGGAGGAGGGGGCTAGGTTCGCTGCACGCGCCCAGGGGTGTGAGTCACGCGCGGGGACCCTCGCAACGCGTTTTGCATGCACGAGATCTTCCTGCCTTGTTTAGTTACCCGACTCGGGTAGCCGATTCTGTACAGTACCATCTCTGAGCACAGTAGCATTTTTATTTTTTTAATAATTGTTTAAATCTTGATTAATTAGGCTTAAAATGTTCGTTTCGTAAAGTACAATAAAACTGTGTAATTAATTTTTAATTTCATCTACATTTAGTACCCATGCATATGCCGGTATTTTGATGTGATGAAGAATCTTCTTTTGATATAGTGAAATTTAAGGGTGAATTTTAGTATCTAAACAAGGCCCTAGGCGCTTCTGTTGTTCTATTCTAGTAGTTAGGGAATTTCCGTCCCCGAGTTCAAAAAGAGGAAGTTCCTCTGTCTATCTTTTAAACAAATTAATTTTCGTATTTTGAGAAATTAAAAAAATAAGTTTGACAAATCTATGTTAGAAATACTAATAGTGCTAATATTAAATAAGTATCATTAGATTAATCATGAGTTGTATTTTTTATAATATATTTATTTAAAGTCATAAATATTAATGATATTAATATTTTCTATGACGGTAGTTATTAAGTTTGAAGAAGCTTGACTCAATTCAAATGTAAAATTATATTCTTTTTTAGGACAGAGATAGTATCCAAATCTCATCATAGATAAATGTTATTTAAATTTAATTTACTTTTCGCATTTATACGTGTATACGTGGTCATTGGTCAGCGTCCAAAGAGATTGTGTTTAGTTCCTCATTTTACCCAAAAATTTTTGGGTTTTAGCTCATCATTTTGCAGAATGGAACTAAACACCATGTAAAGTTTTTGACAAAAAGTATCCATTCTCCATTTTAGATTTTGGCCTCAAAAAACAAAAAAAAGCCAAAAAACCCTCACCCACCCCATGAAAAATTTAGCATTTTGGATGAAATTAAACACACTCATAAAAATTTTGGTATTTTACATTTTATTATTCCAAAGTAATTGGCATTTTATATTTTACATTCCATGAGAAACTAAACACAGCCTTAATTGAAGAGGTTTAGATTTCAAGCAAGAAAGATGTCCGCCTCGTTTCTCCTGAGCTGTATGACAATTTCTATTTATTTTTTCCCCGGCTAGCACTAGAAAGATGTCATCTCGTTCGTTTCTGCTGTATGTATTTCTTTCACGGCTCTGTGAGGCGTTCTCATATTACACTGTACATGTAGCGTTTTGTAAACGGTAGATAATCTGCAGCTAAAAAACGTTTCATGGTTCGTTCAGCACGATGAACATATAAACGTTACTCGAAATGCAAATCCATATATCACCACTGTACCAACTACCAAACAATGCATGCATGTACAGTATGTTGTACTCTCTCCGTCGAGAAAAAAAACGCAATCCTAGCTTTAAACCTGGACAAAGCGCATGTTTATGTTCAAAGTTAGGAGTGTTTTTTTCTGGACGGAGAGAGTATATTGCTCATCCGAATTCCGATGAACATAAACGATCTTATCCAGAAAAAAAGGTGGAGAGTTTAGTGGAGGCCACAGTTGTATACTTTAATGTGGATAGAGAATATTATCCTTTAAGTAATAAAGAGAATAATTAGTTATCATTAGGATGCTCACTCTTTATCCAATTTTATTAAACTACATTTATTAGTTGCTTTTGCAACCGTACCCATTTTTCCAAGGCCGATCTGGCTTGGTGTTAATTGCTGTAAGATTCTAACTTCATAGAAAGGTAATGGCAATTAGTAAGTAGTGTGTGTTCACGTAACGCGGTTCTAAATGGTAGTTTTGGCTACCTCCTCCTGCTTTTAATCTAGTATAAATAAGTAAATAAATATGCAAGAAAGTGGTGACCGTCCTTCAGATTGTCGGAATTACTAGGGTAGAGATCGACAACGGCAACAGAAACTTAGTGCTAGATAGGAAAAACCATGAGAAATGAAAAAAAAAAAAGAGCCCACGCTAACACCAATATGAAGACATGAAGTCATGTGAACACACATGATATTCCCATGCAGGGTTCTTCATTTTTTGCAATACGGATGGATTGCATGTTGATTTTTGGAGCTGTTAGCCTACGGCTTTCCATGATGGTGTCTACAAAATTTTGTGAAGGGGTATTATAAATTGTCAGAGATGCTCTAACATGGTTTTCTGTCTCCTTCACCCCTCGACTCCTTGTTCTTTTATCTCTTCTTTTCCTTCAAGGCAAGGTACTAAATAGCGTATTGCGGGTTGGTAGCGGATTGGCGTCGAGGTAGCGGATTGCGGATAGCGGGCGATATTGCGGACGATAAGTTCCAATAGCGGTACCCCGATAGTCCCATATAATTTTAAGCACATATATCATGAATAATGAGTATAAAAAATTTTAAGTGCATATATCATGAATAATTTTAAGTTTCACAGCCGATGCGTGAGTTTTGAATTTGGGGGTGTGAGTCATAGTGGGCTGGACTAATTAGGGATATTTGCCTCCATGCAATTGCGGCCTGCTACGCGCAATTGCGGCCGTAATATCGGCCCGCTATTCAAAATTGCGGCCGCAAAGTTCCAGGATGCAAAGTTCCGAACGCTACCTCATAGCGGTAGCGGCAATGGACCGCCACCGCTATTGCGGGTGCAATTGCGGCCGCTACCACCGCTATTTATTACCTTGCTTCAAGGCAGGTATGGTTATTAGATATGGAAGGACCCAGTGATACTATGTATACAAGATGTTGTTTCATTCATCAACTCAAACAATTTTAGATGACGTGATTCTCTTTGAAACAAGAAAATAAAACAAAAAAAGAATTAGGGCCTGTTTGGATTGAGGTGACTAAACTTCAGTCACTTTTAGTCTCTAAAATTTCAAACAGGGTGACTAAAAGGTGACTAAAATAATTTAGTCCCCTTTAGTTCTCAAGGGGTGACTAAAAGATGACTAAACTTTAGTCTAGTAACCAAACAGGGCCTTAGACAGTGGATGTGCTCGCTTAAGCTTCTTTTGGCTACTGGTTGTAACTCCAAAGCTGCTTCTTATCTGGCTAAGAGCTGGTGCAATTGCAGCCGCAGTCAACCCCAAAAAACAAGCTGGTCAACTAAAGAGCATGTACTCCCTCCATCTAAAAAGAAATAAAAATCTCTTTTTTTAGCAGTTGATCAATCTCAAGTTTAGCTGAGTTTATAGAAAATACTATAAATATTTGTATCTCCAAACAAGTTTGTTATGAAAATATATGTTATTGCCAATCGAATGATATTTATTATATACCATAAATATTAGTAGCTTTTTTATATATATTTGAACCTGGTATTGTTTGACTCTTTGAAAAATAATATTTATATTCTTTTTTGGGATAGATTGACTAACAACTTAGAGAAAACATAATATGTGACATAATAGGGTGTACGAATTGTCACATCAAAATTGTATCAGATATGCGTTGAGACGGAGAGAGAGAGCAAATGAGAAAGAAGTGAACTGGTTGCAAACTTACAACTAGCTATATGGGTTTAAAAAAATCTTGTAAGAGAATTGGAAGATAATGTATTAATGATGCATGATGTATCAATTCTGACTATTATATGAATGAGTTCTTATATTAGCCATAGATGACATGTTAGTCCCAAAAATAAACGGCACATCTTGTTCTTTGAGGAGCCAAACATTTTTTTAAGTTTGACTATATTTATAGAAAGTATTATCAACATTAGTATCTTTCAATATATTTATTATAAAAATATATTCCAATATTAATCTAGTACTCCCTTCATTCAAATTGTTAGTCGTTCCGTCTTCTTAGAAACATAGTTTTTACTACTATGCGACTAGGAGAAAAACTATCTTACGATCTGAAATGAAAGAAATAATACTCCTTAGTCTCTAAATAACTGTCGTCGTTGATGTGCGTACCATAAATTTAACTCGATTTGTAGAAAATACATATAACATTTGTATCACCAAATAAATTTATTAAAAAACTAGATTCAAAGATCTTTCAAATGAAACTAATTATGTACCACAAATATTAATTTTTTTAATATATATTTAATCAAAGTTGTTTCTTAGAAACGAAAATGACTGATATTTAGAGATGGAGGGAGTACTTACCAACAGTGGCCGTGCTCGCTTTCGCTGTTGCGGCTACAACCGCAAGGCACAACTTCACAAGAACTTTTACTGTAGTTGTGTTTTGTGGCGGCCTGATCATACTTTTTATACATTTGGTCAAACTTAAAATGGTTGACTTTTTGAAAAAGCAGAATGTACTCCCTCCGTCCTTTTATATCTGTCGTTGTTCGTTTGCGTGTCATAAGTTTGACTCAATTTATAAAAAAATACGTGCAACATTATCTTCAAATAAATTTATTAAAAAACTAGATTCAAAGATCTTTCCAATGATACTAATTATATACTATAAATATTAATATTTTTTAATAATATATAGTCAAGGTTATTTCTCGAGCAATGTTTTCCTAAACACTAAACGGTAAACAGTCGGTCACCCTTTGTTTAGTGTTTAGACCGTTTAAACGGTGTTTAAACGGAGTTAAACGGCCTAAACGGTTTTGTACAATAACAATAAAATATACATATTTATGTAGATAAAAATAAAATTTGCTAGAACCCATACATATTTACACATGTAAAAATCAAATATTCTACCAAATAATTATATTGAAAGAAATCTAAATCTCACAACACTTCATATAATTACAATGTTAATTAGTTTCATGTTGATTGTGATAGATGTAGTTCTTTAATTCACTTAATTATGAATTAAATGGTTGTTTAGCTCATTTAATCACGTTTAATCTGATTTTGTTTAGACCGTTTAGACGGGATTGAACGGTTTAAACGGGTTTAAACGGCCCAACCGTTTAATTCAGCGTTTAGGGCCTAAACAAAACGGCTGACTTCTGTTTACCGTTTAAACGGTGTTTAAACAGACTAAACGGCCGTTTAGGCGAACAGTGTTCTCGAGAAGCACAAACGACAGATATTCAGGGACAGACGAGGTACCGTCACTTTAGAACAGAATGAGCAACCAGTAATTAGATAAATTATTTTAGCTCATTTAAATTTTATATAAAAAAGTACTTATCGTACGGACATGGTTTGCTAATTATTTTAAAAACTATTATCACGCTCAAGATCGACATGGGCCTTCTTTAGTTTCCCAAATTCACCCTAAATTCCACTATGCAAAAAAGAAGATTCCCCATCACATCAAAATATCGGCACATATATGAAGTACTAAGACTATCCGCAGTGGATACTCTAAAACGATACTCTAAAGCTTTAGAGTATGGATATAGAGTAAAAACTGCTGCACTGGGTACTCTAAAACGATACTCTATCCTTTCTCTCACTCTATATTTAGAGTAGTACTGTGCTTACTCTATACTCTATAGTGGCGGGCCCCACTAGCTAAACAAAGGAAAAAATGCTATAACTCACAAACCAAAAATCCAAATTAAAATTTGATTTTACCATTAAATTCGTCTCAATAAATCCTTCAAAACTAGATCACACATGGATATATTTAGATAAAGTAACAAGTGGGTCCCACAGTGGATAGAGCGGATAGAGGATGATATAGAGGATGGATGGGTGCAGGAGAATTAAGTATAGAGGAGAGAATCTTGCTGACTAGGATGTATAGAGGATGAATATAGAGGTCCATGAGTGCGGGTAGTCTAAATGTAAATGAAATAAAAAACTAATTGCACAATTTTGTTGTACTTTGCAAGACGAACATTTTGAGCCTAATTAATCAATGTTTGGACAATTTTTATCAAATAAAAATAAAATTGCTACAATATTCTACAGTAATTTAGGATGTGCCAAATTTGGTAACTAAACCAGGCCATGCATGCATGTACTAGACTAGACTGGTGCTTACTAACTCGGGCCTTGTTCAGTTCCCCAATTCTCTCCCCAAATTCCACTATGCAAAAAGAAAATTCTCCGTCACATCAAGATGTCGGCAAATGTATGGAATACTAAATGTTGATGAAATCAAAAACTAATTGCATAGTTTTGTTATACTTTGCGAGACGAACATTTTAAGCCTAGTTAGTCAAAATTTGAATAATTTTTACCAAATACAAACAAAATACTACATAAATTCTGATAGAGTGTTTTTCTCCCCAATTCTCTCATCTAAACAAGGCCTCGTATGCATGTGCATCCATCCCAAACGACCCCCCTACCCTACGCCGTACCTGTCCAGCGCGGAGGTTCAATGAATCCAGCTCGCCGCGTGCGGTGCAATGCAACTTGGCGCCATGGCCCACGGGGGTCGAGGGGCACGCGACGCGACGCGACGCCGAGGCCCCCGCCACGCCCACGCTCTGTCCCTTGGGCACGCCAAGGGGCAAGGCTGCAGTTCGTGCTCTCCTCCTGTCGCCCCCGATCCAGCACACACGCAAGCGGGCCAGCCCCCCACTTTCTCTCTCATCCCATCCGCCTCCCTCCCTTTCTCTCTCTAACGGCTCGGCGGCCTATATTCCTCTCCCATCTCTTCGCCGTCTTCGTTTCCCTCTCCAGGTCGGCTCGTCTCCTCCCCTCTTCCCACAGAGGTTCCCCTTCCCCCTCCTTTCCTTTGCTCCCTTTTTTTCCCTGTCGCCGGCGGCGATAGGGTTCTGTTTTCCTTGCTCCGGCGGGCTGTAAATGCTTCCGGCCCTCTCCGGCGCCTCAGATCCGGCGGTGACCGCGCTCTTGTTCGTTCTTCTGGTCTTGATTCGAGTGGGAGGGGAAGGGGTCCCTTTGGTCTTGGGAGATTCGGAGACATGCCTTCGCTCTACGCTTACGGAGGTGAGGGCGAAAGACCTCTTCTTTGTTCTTCTTTTCTTCGTAGCTCTGTCGATTGATTTGAGATTCATGTTGGGACGAAACGATTGCCTTTGTTATTCCGTTCCGATGGGCGATGGCTAATTGGTTGCTTCTTGGATTGGATCAGATGGCGGGTGCCTCGTGTCGGCGCCGGCTGAGCTGGCCGGGCTCTTCTGCCGCGGCGCCGTGCAGCAGCGGAAGCGCACGCTGGTGGCCGCGACCGCGGTCGCCGCGGCGGCGGCGGAGTGCGTGAGGGCGGCCAAGAAGCAGAGGCAGCAGCTGCCGCTGCCGCTGCCGTCGCTCGACGCGCTCCCGGACGAGTGCCTCTTCGAGATCCTGCGCCGCGTGCCCGGCGGCCGCGGCCGCGGCGCCTCCGCCTGCGTGTCCCGCCGCTGGCTCGCGCTCCTCGGCAGCATCCGGGCCTCCGAGCTCGGCCAGGCCGCGGCGGACACCCCTTCGCTGCCCGACCTGAACGAGGAGTTCGTCATGGAGGAGGAGGATAAGGAGGAGTACCCCGCGGATCGGCGCGCTGTCGACAGGGTCCTGGAGGGCAAGGAGGCCACCGACGTCCGCCTGGCCGCCATGGCCGTCGTCGCCGGATCCCGCGGCGGGCTGGAGAAGCTCGCCGTCCGCGGCAGCCACCCGACCCGTGGCGTCACGGACCAAGGGCTGTCGGCGGTTGCACGCGGCAGCCCCAACCTCGGCTCGCTCGCGCTCTGGGATGTGCCTCTTATCACCGATGCTGGGCTTGCCGAGATCGCTGCGGGGTGCCCCTCGCTGGAGCGTCTGGATATCTCTCGATGCCCCCTCATCACAGACAAGGGCCTCGCCGCTGTTGCGCAGGGGTGCCCCAACTTGGCGTCTCTGACCATTGAGGCATGCTCCGGTGTTGCCAATGAGGGCCTGAGGGCCATTGGCCGCAGCTGCGTGAAGCTGCAAGCTGTGAACATCAAGAACTGCCCTCTTGTTGGTGACCAAGGCATCTCCAGTCTGGTGTGCTCTGCTACCGCTTCACTTGCTAAGATCCGGCTCCAGGGATTGAACATAACTGATGCTTCGCTTGCTGTGATTGGATACTATGGGAAGGCTGTCACTGACCTTACACTTACTCGTCTTGCTACTGTTGGTGAGAGGGGTTTCTGGGTGATGGCTAATGCTGCTGGCCTGCAGAATCTGAGGTGCATGAGTGTTACCTCTTGCCCTGGAGTCACTGATCTTGCGCTCGTTTCTATTGCCAAGTTCTGCCCAAGCTTGAAGCAGCTTTACCTCAGGAAGTGCGGACATGTGTCGGATGCTGGCCTTAAGGCGTTCACAGAATCTGCAAAGGTGTTTGAGAACTTGCAGCTTGAGGAATGCAACCGGGTTACTCTTGTTGGTATTCTTGCTTTCCTCCTCAACTGCAGCCAGAAGTTCAGGGCTCTCTCTTTGGTGAAATGCATGGGGATCAAGGATATCTGCTCTGCGCCTGCACAACTTCCTCTTTGCCGATCACTTCGTTTCCTTACAATCAAGGATTGCCCAGGTTTCACTGATGCAAGCTTGGCTGTGGTGGGGATGATTTGCCCTCAGTTAGAGCAGGTTGACCTGAGTGGTCTTGGTGAGGTCACTGACAATGGGCTTCTTCCATTGATCCAGTCTTCTGAAGCTGGTCTGATCAAGGTTGACTTGAGTGGTTGCAAGAACATCACAGATGTGGCTGTCTCCTCCCTGGTGAAGGGACATGGAAAATCTCTGAAAAAAGTCAGCCTTGAGGGTTGCAGCAAGATAACAGATGCTAGCCTCTTCACCATGTCTGAGAGCTGCACCGAGCTTGCCGAGCTTGATCTTTCAAACTGCATGGTTAGTGACTATGGTGTTGCCATCTTGGCATCTGCAAGGCACCTCAAGCTCCGTGTTCTCTCACTGTCTGGTTGCTCTAAGGTTACTCAGAAGAGCGTGCCGTTCTTGGGCAACCTTGGCCAGTCTCTAGAGGGCCTCAATCTTCAGTTCTGCAACATGATTGGCAACCACAACATTGCATCGCTGGAGAAGCAGCTCTGGTGGTGTGACATCCTTGCATAGGCAGACAAGATGGCCCATTGATGGAAGGGCTCATGTCTACTGGGAGCCACTTCCAGATGCAGATATACGACCGTAGCAGTAGCGCAACCAGATGATCTTCAGGTTTTTGGCTTGCTTAGTCGCATGCGAGTCATGATGGTGGGCTTCCGCATTGTTCAAGGACCAGTTGTTTTAGGGGGTGCTTTCTAGCCAAGTGCTCGTTTTTCACAGATCACCTCTCAGGGGGTTTATCTGTTTTTTGAGCCTTGGCTGCCATCACTGGCATTCTGCCCCTTTATCCAGACACTGGTCCTTGCCTTTATAGTCATAAGGTTTTTTAGGTTGCCATAGTGTCCAAGTCCTTTTTCGTTTTACTGCTTCCTGGTTATGAAGTTGCAGGTGTCCGCGATCCAGTGGCAGCTCTGGACTATCACAATTCTAACTCAACCACCAGGTGCTGGTGTAGGACATCGTTTCCAGGGCTGCTGATGCATGCTGGAGCGTCTGTGGACTTGTGCAGTGTGTTTGGTTGTCGACTTTTGAGTTTGTTTTGAGTCTTGATGTGTTGTGTGTGATGTTCTCCATGGTGTGTAAGGGTCATGTAGGGTCGCATCTTTTTTACAGTCTCTTTGGGATGCCTGGTGTTCATGGTGATCTTGGCCACTGCGAGGCGCATACTAGAAGCCTTGCCTTGACAACCTTGTATGGTTGTTTTTTTGCCAGATCCCAATTTTTACAGGCAGATTGTTGAGTGCTGTAAGCTTGGTGACCCTCTATGAATAAATGAAATATGTGTTTATGTTGAAACTTTGTGCTTGCCTTGGATTTATAACATTTTTGTGCATGCAAGTAGATTCTATGGGATGTGCTGATATTTTATCGAACCCCAAATCCTCAAAACACACATTGTCTTGCTGATGCATTGTTATGATTTAGTTTCAGTATTTTGGCCAAGGCTATCTTCAAGTATTGAGGGGCAGCTGCTCATGTTTGAATTCTTGCTAAAAGATTTTTTTTTATTGGCTAGGAATGAGTTATTTCCTGGTTTGTTGACTTTGTACTGGCTATTGGTATCATATGTAGTATTCCCTCTGTTCCAAATTATAAGTCACTTTGACTTTTTTTTGGTACATCCATTTTGCTATGCATCTAGATATGATAATATGTTAGATACATGGCAAATGGATGAATCTAAAAAGTCAAAGCGACTTATAATTTGGAACGGAGGGAGTATTATACCATTTTGTTTGTCATAACTATGATACTTTAGTTATGACTTTCTGAACTGTCGAGCGTGAAAAAAATTGTCCTGAAAAAAATCAAAACAAAATAATCTTAAGTGTGAATCATATGGACTAGATTACGAAATAATATGGAATCGATAGATTAGAATTATATTAAAGGTGCGTTTGGATGCTAGAACATTTTGGATTCTAAAGTGGATCTCTAGAATCCCTAGCGTTTCTCTGTGGAACACGTAGAAACATTTCTCTCTTTGACTTTTGAACTAGGAATGAGAATATTCCAAATAGGTGTTTTGCAGTGATTCGAAATGTTTTTCTCCCCCTGTTCGGCTGAGCTTATCAGCACGGCTTATCAGCCGTGGAACAGTGTTTTTCTCTCACAGCAAATCAGCCACAGCCGGTTTATAAGCCAAAAAAACAGCCTGCCGAACAGGGCTGGGAATCATCCAAATAGGTGTTTCGTAGTGAAGAATCTGTATCAATAGCCAAAACTGCTCCCTGCAAATAGAAGCCCTCATTTTTCTTCGGCACGACCGCTGGGTCGGTTTCCAGGGCGAAATCTTGCGCAAGGCCTCCGGCGACTGGCGGCCTTCAGGCAATCAGGCTGCGGTTGCGGTTGCACAAAGGATGGATGCCCCTCTCTCGTGCGTGAGTCTTCTCTTGTGGTTTTGGTTTCCTGTGGTGATCTGTGAATCGCGGTCCGAGGCTGAGTTCCTGTTTGTTCTGTGCTTCGATCAGTCTGGGCGCAAGGAGACCAACAGCCACCGCCGCTGATGTTCCGGTGGTTCGCCAGGAGGTGCAAGCGACGTCGAGCCAGTCGCAACAGGATGGAGCACTCATCAGGCTAGGAAAAACTCGTGGCCTCCCATAACCTCCCTAGTCCCTCCGTTTGAAAATCCTAGGCATAATTTGTTTGAAAATAGTCACAGTTTATGTATTTTGAGGAAAATAAATAGTTAAATTGCAAGCAGAGTTTTATATAGCTATATAAAAATGATATATTACGTGAAAAACACTGTCCAAAAGATAAATTCTGAAAGTTGCAAAAATAAAAATGCACATTGGAAGTGATCTTAAACATTTGTATGTACCCATTACTTAATTTTGCGTGTTAACGTGCGAGTCAGATTCGTCGTAAGAGCAAGTTATATATGATGCATCGGCAGCAAACGAGAAGCAGCAGCTAATGATTCAATTCGATACAGCAAAGTGACCACCAAGAGGTTCCAATGATGGAAATTTGAAACGACCCATGATGACTCCTGCCAAGCAGCATTGCACATGACAAACTGAAGAGCACCTGTTCAAGCTCCATCCTTCAGCAGCCAGCAGTACCTCAGACCACTGAGCCACAGCCCCTCATCATCGATTAGTAGGCAAGTTCCAAGGCCGTTAGGCTTTAGGCAGGTGTGCTGATTTTGCCCACTCACTAGCTTTCTACGGATAAAACAGGAGAGCCACAGATGATGGTAGCATTATCCTATGCAAAGCGAACAAATACTATTCGACAGGCACGTTACGCAGATGACAAATATCCGGTACACAATCGAAGTTCAAATTATCAATTGAACAATGCTATTTAGCGAAGTACACAATCGAAGATCAGGGGACATTCTTCTTCACAGAAGGGGCTAATTCTGAAAAACAAAAGATAGATTTGGATAGGAGGCACAAGTTCTAAGGTATGAAGCCGTTTCAAGTACACAGGCAAAAAATAAAAAAAAGCTGGCTCATGACCACAAGTTCAGTATTCTCTTGCTATGGTCTAGAGCCCTGGATATTGAAATGAAATCTCATTAATCAGGGCCGCAGAATTTGGATGTTACCATCTGGCAACACAACTAGGACTTATTAGGAGGTTATGATGAATGCACTTGCGACCAACTGCAAATGACTTGGGACAAATTTGGATATATCTGTAGATTATGAACAAAAGCTATCTAGATTGATAAGCAACATACAAGGCTCAATTCCAGGAAAACAAAACAGGAGCATACACATAACATAATACAGGCCACAAGTTACTCTAGCAGGCAAGCACAATATTATACAAAGCTGAGGCACGTCACCATCCATCACAAATCAGTTGGTTTTGGTCACCGTGATCTTCACTAAACGGCACTCTGTTCGCTGACGTCTTGTTCATTAGGATTAGCTCCAGCTTCAATTGACCCCTGAACAGAATCTGTTTTCGTCTCACTTCCTTGTACCTGTCCTGTAGCTGACCCTGTCTCCTGAGCATTAACTGCATTGGGTTTGGTGTTCTTTATCTGCCTTGAGGTGGCATCAAGCGGACCAGTTTCTTCAGATCTCTCATTAACTGCATTGGGTCTGGGGAGTGACTCCCTCTGGGGCTTCTTTGCTGAATTCAACGGGGTTGAAATTTTCACACCATTTTGAGAAACCTTTTCCTCGAAGCTCAGGCGGGCAGGTTGGTCCGTGGTAGCATTTTCTTCAGTCTCTGGTGTGGACTTGTTTTTAGAACGACCAAGCTTTGGTGATTTAGCTCTGGTTGGGGGGATCTACAGCAAATAGCAACGCTGAAACACACAAGGTTTGTTTGAAATACAAACTCCGTATTTGTCCAGTAGTATATGTGCATGTATTAAAAAAAAAGGGGACTCTTCTACTACACATATAAAAAATCAACATGCAGGGGAAAGACTGCCCCACCACA
Source organism: Saccharum spontaneum (assembly GCA_022457205.1). Lineage (NCBI taxonomy): Eukaryota > Viridiplantae > Streptophyta > Magnoliopsida > Poales > Poaceae > Saccharum > Saccharum spontaneum. The sequence continues at coordinate 16,404,680 of CM039594.1, read as the reverse complement.
GCATTGCATTAAGATTTAAGAAGCTTCTCGCGCTCAGACGGAAAACCTCCCCGAAGAGTGGCTGCCCTAGACGTGCCACCGTCACCGAGTGCCCAGGACACATGCTTGCGTCCATGTACATCTCGCTGAAAGCAACTAAGGCGGTTACATGTATAACTCAGGACTACAGCCAACAAGAGGGGTCGAACTCAGGACCTTGGGTGCTACTTAAGCCCTGCTAACCAGTAAGGTAGCAGGCCCATTAGCTTCTACTACACATATCAAAACTAAATTAGTAAGATACATTCGAGTATCTCGTCTGTCCTGCAAGCCTGGTAGTTGCTGAGTGCTGATGGTATGTATAATTTGGCTCCTCATCCATTTTTGACAAGGTTTTCTGGTGCATTGTCATGTGCTTGACTAATTATAAATGCAATATTTGGACTAAACAATCATATCAGCAAAGCACCAAAGAATGATGACAATAAAGTTGATCGATGCCAAAGAAACAAGGACTTAAAGTAGGAGAACCACTAGTCGCTAAACAATTATCAAATTTCCGTTAACAGCAATGTTTACAAGTCGTCTAGTCGAACCTAGTCGCCATGGGACCGACTAGGACAATTAATTGCGATTAATCACAATTAATCTGGACCGACTAGGACAATTAATCGCGATTAATCACAATTAATCTGGCGACTTGTACAAGTCGACAGTACCCCTAATCAGTCACCAGGGACCGATTAGGACGATTAATCGGACGACTTGTAATCATTGGTTAACAGGCAAGAGATTATTTGAGTAGTGTGTTCCAACTGGAAATAAGTATTTCTATGGACGCTATGAAGCCAAACAAGTCGGTGTTCCTGTATTATTCATGTCAAGGCCCTGTATAAATTCTGCCACTCAAGATGACCACGAACAGAAAATTTAGTACACACATGAAATCATTGCATCAGGAAAGTCATAAATAGAGAAAAACAAAATACCGACTGAGGTTACCATCTCCACTCAGATAACAGGTTTTTACATCAGAAAAAATCAAGGCAAGAATTTATGACTTTCCTGATGTAAAAAACCTCCTCTTTTAAAATGATTGTGTGAAATATATATTCCGAAAAGGCAAGAAAGGCTGTGGGTGACTAAAACTGATGGAATTTACACTGTATGAGTGATGATTCCACACATGCTCATAAGGCATGTCAGTCATGAGTTCACTCAAAGTATAAGATACTGTAGATAGCCATGACTCATAATCACTAAGTTACCTTTTTCAATTCAACCTTGGCAGGAGTTGGTTCCTTATAGAAGCTTGGCATTGGTGTTGCCTTGAAATTCAAACTCTTTCTCAGCATTTTGAGTTCTGCTTCTTCAGTTTCCTGTGCATTTTACAGAAATATATCAGCAAGCAACATAAGAGATGTGAAGTTGGAAGGCAACATTTCCCAAAAGAAAGGAACATAAGGTTACCTTTGATTTCGCTTGCAAATTGCTTATTTCTAACTCTCTTGCATGAATCTTCTCCTCAAGCTTCGAATAGAACTGTTTGATTGCAGAATTGGGTAAACAAAGTTGGCAACATGCATATTTCAAAATGCAATCAGCAAATAAAACAGCTAAAGACAGTGTTACCTCTCTTCTTTTTTCAGATCTCTCATCACACTTGAAGGTGAAACCGTATGATGGAGTGCTGCCAACTTTTCGAGGTTTTGCACTCTCACCATTTGACTGTTCTTCATCTCTTTTGATGGAAGAGAGCTGTGCTGATGGCTTTTGAGTTTTCCTTTTCTCCCTGGATCTGAGTTACAATATAAATAGCATAAGTGACTCTTCAAATATATAGCTGTATTAGATCATTTTATATCCAGTCCATGATGCACCAGGATTTGTCTAGGACATCGTATGGATATGTTTATGCCAGATGAAGCTATAGAATGACTTTTTTACCATGGTTTCTTTCTGTTTTACAAGCAGCGCGCACGAATTTATGCACATATCCCAGATGCGTAGCATGGACACACTGTCGAACTCGCCCAGGCGTGCACGTACTATTCCTACTGGGGGCTCTAAATGATGTCTTTGGTAGAGTTCTCCAGTACTGTAATTCGTGGTGAACATATTCATTCGGGGCATATATACTAATGCACTATTAGTCTAGAGTTCTCCAGTACCATAATTCGTGGTGAACATATTCATTCAGGGCATATAATACTAATACACTATTAGTCTATTACTACATTCCTTCTCCCAAGATATTCTGATCTTAATAGAAAGGAAAGAAGCAACTTACTTGGAGTCATCCAGCAATGTTGCATCCATGGGAGATGAGGGAGATTCATTCTTGCCAGCTTTCTGATAAAAGTGAAAAGTCATGTAAGGTCTTGCCAGCTTTCTGATAAAAGTGAAACAAGTCATGTAAGATCCAACTGGATTGGACAGGAAGCTGATTCTAGATATCCACATAACTAGTGAATGTATTTAAACATCAACCCGCCAGGGCTATGACCTCCCCCAGGGCTCAGGGTATTGCTATTAAGGTAGAAGACCTCAACCTTGCAAGCTGAGAAAATCCTTGAACCCGCGGGGTATGACCTCCCCCAGGGCTCAGGGCATTGCTATTAAGGTAGAAGACATCAACCTTGCAAGCTGAGAAAATCCCTGAACCCCAGCTTTGCCGACGAGGGATTTTTTTTAGCTCGCCTAAATTCGCTCCCACGAGGAGTCGAACTCAGGACCCGGAGGTGCTACTAAAGCGCTTGCAACCACTAGGCTGACCAGTGAAGATATTGAAACATAGTGCATCATAATGTAGAACTGCTTACATTACTGCCAACACTAACGTCACCATGGGACACCTGGACAATGGGTGCCTTAGGAAGAGAAGAATTGGGAGCTTTTCTCCTTGTCTGACCTTCATCTCCACTCCTTGGGCTCTTAGATTTGATAGCCTTAGGTCCATGGCTTTGATTCCCCTAAAAGTTACATAATGAACGAAATGGCAATCAGCACAACTGTAGATGAAGAAGATAGCCACAAAAGCATTACAAGACATCACCGTCAAGAGCTCACCTTGGAAAGGCGAGGCTTCCTGCCTTCCAAAGGCGAGGTGGCCTCCCCGCCAGCCTCTTCTGGCGGGTTGATCACCTCGCTCTCCCCTGAGTTGTCCTCATTGCCCTTCTCCCCATGCTCTTCCTCACCCCGGCCCCCTAAGCTAGGCATTGCGGGCTTCCCACTGGCAGGGGCGGACCCAGTAAAGGACATGGGTGTACACATGTACACCCAATAATTTTTGCGAAGCAATCGAAGTTAGTAGGTATAATACTATGAATATACACCTGTAATTAGATTCAGATCCGATTACGAATAGTATGTTAGGGTTTGGGCGCACGGTTTTACCTATGAATTACGTTAAGGTTTGGGCGCACGGCTTCACACAGCAGGAAGGGAGGACCAAGGGGAGGGAATACCTAGTGTCCTGGTGGTGCTCGTCGCCGGCCAAAGTGGCGAGTGGCGAGTGGCGAAGTAGGACAGCAGCGACGGTCGCAGGGACACCGAGGCTGCAGAGGGCGGACGCCGTGCCGGAGATGGTCGCGAGGACGCTGGGCCCCAGGTGGTGCTCGACAGAGCTCAGTCTCCTCTCGGGCTGCGGCGCGGCGAGCGGATGGAGGAGATCGGCCGCGGGCGAGACGAGTCCAAGGCGGCGGGCCAAGGGTCGCGCAAGGTTAGAAAAAATGCACCTACCGCCAAGAGCGCGCGCCCTCACATCTCGAGTGTCCTATGCATCTATATATATCTATTCTATTATCTATTTATTTATACCACCTAAAAAGCCTGAGCTGGTTTCGTCCACAGGCTTTCGTGTGTGCGCCCGCCCGGCTTTGGCCTTGTTTACATCCCAAATTTGGGATTCAAAATTTGCAGAGTAAATGTCCCGTCACACTGTAGCAATTTTGTTTTTATTTAGTAATAATTGTCCAAATATTGATTAATTAGGCTTAAAATATTCGTCTCGCAAAGTACAACAAAACTGTGCAATTAGTTTTTGATTTCATCTACATTTAGTACTCCATATATGTGCCGATATTTTGATGTGATAGGGAATCTTCTTTTTGCATAGTAGAATTTGGGGTGGAATTTAGGTATCTAAACAAGGCCATGTTTAGATGCTAAATTTGGGAGGCCAAATTTGCATAGTGAACATCACGTCACACTGTAGCAATTTTGTTTTTATTTGGTAATAATTGTCCAAACATTGATTAATTAGGCTTAAAATATTCGTCTCGTAAAGTAGAACAAAACTGTATAATTAGTTTTTGATTTCATCTATATTTAGTACTCCATATATGTGCCGACATTTTGATGTGATGGGGAATCTTCTTTTTGCATAGTGGAATTTGAAGGTGGATTTACCAGGCTAAGGCCTTCATGTGCGCGCAAGGCCCGAAGCGTGATAGTTTTGCACGTGGACTAGCATCTACGTCAGACATACACATACGTGCCGAACTCGGACTTCAATTTCTATGCTCGTACAGGTAGCCAAGTCGCTGAGTAGAGTTTACCATGTGCTTAGACCAGTCAGCGAGCTAAAATTGAGCACCAAGACCTGAACTTACGTGTTATGCATGACACGTCCATACATCACGACTTGTGTACTAATTATTTGTCTCTATACCATATTATATTACTATATGTATAAAGCCAACATGAAAGAATATCTTTTCGATAGAGTTTCCTCTCTTTCCTTCCTTCGGGTTCCCATCAAGATTGTGCCGGATAATTGCAAATGAGCCTAGAACGTTAAAAAAAGGCAAGTTAATTAATAAAATTAATAAACATCTAAAGAATATGGAGGGTTATCATTAGCGCTCCGCCAGTCGCCCCTCTCTCCGAACAGAAAACGTCTACGCCGGTCTATCCGGTATTAGAACGAGAAACGAATACAAATCGCAAGCGACTGTCGTTGGTCGCTCCCGAGTCCGAGTGCGCCACCACACCCTCGCTCGGCTGCTAGGCGAAGGGATCTCACCTGTCACTGCCGCTCGCATCGGGAGCTTGCTGATGTGCCAACTCGTTGAAGCATGGTCGTTTTGCACATAGACTCTTGCATGTACGTGAGGCGTACACATACGTGCCGAACTTGGACTTCAATTTTCATGCTCACGTTGATAGCCAAGTTTCTAGGTAGAGTTCACGATGTGCTTGGACCGGTCAACAAGCTAAAATTGAGTACCAAGACCACCCAGACTTGAACTTGACGTGTTATGCTTGACACGTCCATGCATCACAACTTTTGTACTGATTATTTGCCTCTGTACCATATTATATTACTATATATATAGTCAACGTGGAAGAATATCTATCCAATAGAGTTTCCTCTCTTTCCTTCCTTCAGGTTCCAATCAAGATTGTGCCGAATAATTGCAAATGAGCCTAGAACATTAAAAAAAGGCAAGTTAATTAATAAAATTAATAAACATATAAAAATATGGAGGGTTATCGCTAGCGCTCTGCCAGTCGCCCCACTCGCCCCTCTCTCCGAACAGAAAACATCTACGCCGGCAGTGGCGGATGCAGAACACGATTGAAGGGGGGCTAATCTCTTCTTCTTCCTCTTCTCTCTCCATTTTTCTTCTTTCCTCCACCTCTTCTTCTCCCTCACCCTCCCCAAACCTCCATGGTTGCACCAGCTATAGGGGGGCAGGAGCCCCCCAGCAGATCCGCCCTTGTACGCCGGTCTATCCGGTATCAGAATGAGAAACAAATACAAATCGAAAGCGACTGCCGTTGGTCACTCCCGAGTCCGAGTGCGCCACCACGCCCTCGCTCGGCTGCCAGGCGAAGGGATCTCACCTGCCACTGCCACTCGCGTCGGGGAGTTTGCTGACGTGCCAACTCACTGCCCACTAGGTACCATGGCGCCGGGGAGAGAGTATGCATGCTAGCTAGCTCTCCACCCGAAGGTGGGAGACGTCGATGGACCGAGTCAGAGAGGGAGTTGCCAGAGCCCTAAGACAAGTCTCCGTGCGAGATCCCTGTCACACAAGCTTGTCGTAGTACCAGCCGCACCGCCGTCGTGCCAGCACACGACTTGCCGCGCATGCACGCCAAGACTAGCTACCAGCGTTAGACCTCTGGGCTAGCTTGCAGTCGTGCCGGCGAGGCGGTGAGCTACGCCGTGCCGCTCCCACGCTGCATCCGGGGAGTTTTTTTAATTTTATCCACTGTCGAGTTAGAGAGGAAGAGAATAGAGAGAGAGAAAGAGACAGGAATACGTGAGGGAGGCCAGCCTGCGGCGTATGTGGAAGGACAGATGATGGTAGTGGACGGCAGAGCAATAAAGGTAGTTTCTGAAATTATGAATGAAGCTAGCGTGCAATGTTACTGATCACACCTAAAAATAAGGTGTTGTTTAGATAATGGTGGACTGCATATTTTCAAATGTAACTGATTTGTAGATTTCTTATTATGTTCGTCTAAATTGTAAGCCACATGCGCCGCCATAGACGTAGATAAATAAGTGACCTCCGTGCAACGCATGGGTATATATCTAGTTATTATCTTAAATAAATAAAAAATAAGAGTTTTTTTTTTGCGATATGGACTTAAAGTTGTATAGAAATGCTAAAAAAGGCCCAGTCCACCTTACCTACTGCATCTTATCCTTCCTTACCTAAATCAACTCTCCATCTAACCATATCCATCCACCTCCCGCACTATGCTTGTGCCCATACCTGCCTCTTCTCATCCACGCTCCTCACCTGCAGGCGTTGCCTCTATATCCTTGAGGCTAGGACCGTCATCTATGCAACCTCACGCCCATCGCCTCTACCCACCCTCTGATCCTCCCACCATTCGCCCACTGCCTCCAGTAGTCCAGTTGCGCCCATAGCGTGCCTTCCTCTTGGTCATGCCTGCCGCTAGCCTCCTCTAGGAGCGCTTGCCGCCTCTGTCGCCACCTGTCGTGCCTCCTTCAAGCAGCGCGACCCTAGATATGGGGCACGCCGCCTATTCTCCGTCTACCCCCTTAGGCAAGGTGGTGCCCCTCCGCCTAGCGCATAAGAGCGCCTAGGCAAGCACCTTGTGGAACATTGGGGCGAGCTCAACCGCGAGGGGAGAGGAAGCAGCCGCCGACCTTTGCCGATGGATCGGGAGTACGAAGAACTGACTAAGGAGAGAGAAGAAAGAAAATAGAAAGGCTATAAGATAACAGATGGATCCATGTGTCAAGTGTGTCATCCCATGTTTTTGTTAACAAATTTGAGGAGCATCATGTGTATCCAAAGGAGTAATGTTCACATCAAAAAAATGTAGAGAATGAAGGAAGAGCAGAACTTGTCATTAGGGTAGGAGGCCAAGATAGCAAAGCATAGAAGATTTAAAGATAGTATCATACACGATTGATGGAGATAAGTATACATTAAATGCTAGTGCTAAAGATAGTGATGCATATTTGTGGAACTTTCTAGATAAATAATGAGTATACATGAGACATGTTTGTCATGTTTTATAGCAAAAACTAGGATACTTTAGGTCTAGATATTCTTATATGCTAAAAATATCTAATAAATAGATAAGTATTAGAAACATCATATAAATATTTTTGTAATACCACAGTGACAATGAGCAGGTATAAATAGGTGTGTCCATTGATGTGTTCCGTTCACACGCATAACAAGCCATCATAAATAATAGAGTCATATGGGCAACCTCATCCGAGCCCCTACTTGAGGCCTCATTCCATTTTAAGAGCTCAAACACATGAAAACCCTCTCCTACGGACCTCTATTCAGCCTCCCGATGGATGAGGGACTCTCATTTTCTTGAACTCTTAGATATAGGAGCCTTTCATCCTTCCCCTATTCCTCCTTTCTCTCTTCTCGTAAAGGTGAGAAGTGGGATCAATGAACAGGACTCATGACAATACAGTGTAAAGTAGCGGAATTTTAGGAGATCGGTTGGAGTGCGCTAAAAAGTAGGGGATGAAAATTTTTAAAACTATTAATAATGTCATAAGTATTGTTGTTAACATTTATTTATTAGACATAGTCTTAAGAGTTTTTTTTAAAAGAAAATATTATGTACACCCAATATTACAAAACTGTGCCCGCCATTGCCCACTACCCCATCCTCGACGGCAACCGCCGGATCCGTTGCAGAGATGATGTCATCAACCATATCGTCCATCTCGACCAAGCCGCCACTGATCCACCCACCGAGGGAATCGAGGTACACGCGAGATCTACGCGCGAGAAATGCCGAATGCACGTAGATCTAGGCCAAGCAACCACAAGAGAAATGCCGATGGCACCTATGGGGCCAGAGGGGGTGGGAGAAGGTGGAAAGATGGTTCCTTTACCTAGTGCTAGGGAATGGCGATGCGGAGGAGCATGCGAGAGGGATAATGGAGGCGACAGTCCGCTGGCTTCCACGAAGAAAGGGAGGTGGCAGCCCGTTGGCTTCCACGGAGAAGGGCCGCCTGTGGTGATGGAAGGAGAGTAGACAGCAGGGGATGTATGTGGTGGTGACTATGTTTAGGCTGGAGGTGGTTACTCGCTCCCAATCTTGCTGTCTTTTTAATGTTTCCTTTTCCGTTTGTTTTTCTCTACTGTTTCCTTTTAACTTTTTGTCTCCAGTTCTTTATTCCTAGATTTCCTGTTCTTAAATCCTTGAAAAAGAATCTTGTGGTCTAAGGAAAAAAAGCAAGATCATGCAACACAAACATCTCTAAAACATCAAATGTTACCTAAGCTGCTACTCAACCTTTTCTAATGAAAATTGAATTATAAAGCGTTAAATTTGTTTCACTTAAATTTATTTCACAAAGAATCATGGAGCACAACACCGCCACCTCTACTCACCAAAGAAGAGGACCATGACGGGCGGGTTACATGTAAGTTTTCTTTCTGACCACCTAGACCTCGCTTCCCCAGTGAGAGGCTGGCTTGGTGATGGACGGTGAAGTGATGAAATGATGGAAGCATCATTGCCTACCAGTGGTTAGTGTGGGCATGGGTGGAGCCAGGACACCATATTAACTGGATTAGGGAAAGGTGGGGAGGAGAGGTTGTCGGAGCCATCAACCTTCGGGGAAGAAAGGGGAGGCGGTCGAGCAACGGGGCAACTTAGACGCTAGGGAGGTGCCTAAAGCTTGTGTTGGGCAGCGATCACATTGGTGCATATGAGGGCAACGACTAAAGGGCATTGATGTTGGAGGAAAAGGCTGGCGAACGATGTCATAGAGTAGCACATTAACTTCCAACACTTAAAGGTAACGAGAATGATTTATGGATTCAGTTTACAGGAGATATCAAGATGGTTAGTCATCTAGCCACACTTCAATTCTCCTTCCGCAATGCTCTTTTATCTACATGCATTGACGGTGCACCTAGGGGGCGTTTGGTTAGTTTGCAAACACCCTCGCCTCGCCAACACCGGAGAGCAATTCTGGCTCACTCACGTTGGCCTGGATAGTGCAGAAACCGAGAGCTGTTAGCCAACCAAACACGCACTGATTCGCTGGGCTAGGCGAGGCCATCGCTGGGCTAGGCGAGGCCAGCGCTGGCCAAGGAACCAAATGTTCCCCTAATCTCTCTATTATGCATACTCTGGGTATATTTTTTTTAGAATTACACAGTACAATGCAGACGCCCACAACACACATGCACACTCACCTCTATGAACACACGTATGCAAACCCTATCCATATGAGCACCTTCGAAAGACTGAGCTGGCAGATCTCGAGATTCACAAAGTCACCACTAGCGTCTTGCTGTCGATGGGGATGTCGCCTACCACTGAAAGTATAGTGCCGTTAAATCCTGGAATAAATCCAGAAAAATACGAGCACCCGTACCAAGTCGATGACTTGAACTCGAGATTCACAAAGTCACCACTAGCATCTTGCTGTCGATGGGGATGTCGCCTACCACTGAAAGTATAGCGCCGTTAAATCCTGGAATAAATCCAGAAAAATACGAGCACCCGTACCAAGTCGATGACTTGAACTCGAGTGAGCAGGATCCACCACAAGGAGCCTAACCAACTGATCTATGATCAGTTTGCATACTCTGGGTATATTACCTTTAAAATTATTGTATCTTGTTTCATTGCCTCTTCTGCTATTATGAAAATAAGGTAGCCAAGGAAACCCTATATATCATGGTTATTCGGCACAGCAGATTACACGTTTGGACTTTGCGGAGCCTAAACATTGGCTTTGGCATATGCTGCGCCAATACCCACACTTGAGGTCCCTTGAAAAAATTACAATCGGTTTCCACTAGCGCATTTTATTTGTAGGTTTTACCTCAACTTTGATTTGTATTCTTGCTCTTCTTTTTAGAAAAGGGGGCAATTCAGAGTCCTCAGCTTGGTACAGCAGGCTAGCAGGGGCAATAACATAAAGTGCTCTTTGGTTTTTAGAGAGAGCAAGTAGACAATTAGTGACCAAAGTAAAGGCAGTGGCATATTTAAAATAAAAAAGAAACATGTAGTAAGAACAAAATTAGTGAGTTTCTAAATTGAAAGTTCTTTGTTTCACCCGAATATTAGACTAGATTTTATAGTATACACCGGTATTTGGCTTATACATATGAGTTTATAGATCAATCATTGTAACTAATATCAACTATGTGAACGTGATAGGCTACCACTCACAAATAAATAAATATACATATTTTTTAGACTGTTGGACATCACAAGGTTGGTTGGACCAACTTATAGTACTCCTAAACAAGAATTTAAACCATCAAGCTTTGGTGAACTTTAGTCGGCCTTGGAACTAGGTTGGTGTGAATACCTAACTCTTCTTTTGTGTTTAGCTAGGTTGAATTCCTAGAACGGGATTCAACATTTCAAATTGCCCCCCTCCCCCTCTCCCCTCCCATACACATTTTGCTACGAACTCTGCCACTGTGGATAACGTCTTTCATAGAGTTGGCATGGTTTGTGATGGAGAAGATTGTTAATTTTAGTCTTGATGGTGAAGGAGCACAACACATAAGGTGGAGTCCCGCTCACCTATCAAACTAATATTTTGGGTTGAGTTAGATCCAAGATCTTGATTGGTTATGGGCTTCGGTGGGCCTAGATCTGGTGTGACACTGGCTTGTGGATGCAGTGAGCTGGACTGAGTCTGCTATACACAGTAACAAACTATATATACATAGTGGTGATAACAACACAATCACACATAGTGTCGAGGCTTGTCTGGTGGTGAAAATGAAGTGTGGGGACACAGGACAGGGAGGTGCATCCAATGGCCATCACTGTCACTGCATCCCATATTCTCATCTTGCCCCTCAATTGTGCAAAATCCTTCTCCAGTGGCTGACTCATCGTCCTACGTGGACTGGCCAAAGCGACTCATTACCGCTCGAGAAATCGGTGCATCACGAGGAGAGAGAAGAATCGACTTGTATTTGGGATGACTCCTCGTGACTAAAAAACAGCGCATGCGTACTAGTCGGAAGCCGGCACCACTACACTCGTACACTCTCACGAATTAAAAACGAGCACAAGAGGTTGGGAAGGGAATCTAGAAAGATTATTTTACTTTGTATGCGGGCCCCTGCTACTTTTGGCTTGAGAGTCGACTCTCCGGTTGGATTACGTGGCTCTCTATCTGTCAGATTGAACCGACCCACCACTACGGCTGCCCTAACAATACATGTCTACATTTGCCTCCAGGACATCACAAGGTCCAAATCAGGGTTTGCAAGGCCAATCGTATATGATTACATCTCCACTGGTAGGTCAAGCACCACTAGAAGATTGGGAAACAGAATTGGCGATTGCTTTGTGCTTCGGTAGGTCTTTACATTCGTGTTCTTTTTTCCTATGTGGAGCTGACATGGCTTTTTCCATCATGTAATAATCACACAATATGGTAACACTTTTTATGCATCTCCTTTATGCTGATTGCACTTCTCTGAAGCCCTTTTCTTTTCGAAAATCGCTAACAGGAACATATCAATAGAGGAGACACTTCTCTGAAGGCTTACCCTGTTTTTCTTTTGATAAGTACATTAGCAGTTAGCGTCGCACCTCATCTCTGTCTTTTTCCACCATCTCCTTATCAGAATATTTATCCTTGCATTGCTTGGAACCTTTTCATCAAGAGATGTAGAGGCATGTCTTGTCACTTTCTGTGAATGGAACATAGGCCACACAATTGTTTCCTCCCTGCTAGCTGATGCAGAAAGTTGTGTCGTCTCGTCAGATAAATGGATCCAAGTCTTCCTAATTTCCGGGGAACTCATTGCGGGGCAGACAACAACTGGCCAGTTGTGTGCAAAGAAGACTATGTTTCAGTTCAGACACCAGTTTTTTGCTCAAATACTTAATAGACCACTAGTGTTCTTTAGAGCATAAACTGCAAAGACTAAAGCTAAAGGTGTATGGGCGTCCGTGCACTGAACTAGTAGAAAGCATGGGGACTGGAGACTGAAAGGTTTGTGCCTGATTTCCTAGTCCTGGTAGAAATAGAAAAGGATAGAGAAATAAACACGTGCTAGCTTATTCGCCCCCCCCCCCCCCCCCCCCCCCAAAGAGCCAAAAACTAATCTTGTTAGTTGTTACACACTATCATATAATTCAGGTGCAAATTGCACCGTCAGCATCAATAGCACACTTGTTCATCAGTTAGTTCTGACGTGGTTTCTGCTCTGAATCTCGGATCATGTGCCTTTTCGCGCACTGTCAGAATCCCATTTCTTTCACTTGCTCGCTTGCTTTGCTTTCCTCCGATCCTTGGATCCCTGAGAAGAACTGAGCCGCAGCTCAGCTCAATGGTGAGGCTGAGTGCCGAGCAGAGCAGGGAGCGGCAGGGCAGACACGTCGCATGCAGGCAAGTGAGGCAATCAGGCAAGGCAAGGCAACGCAAGAGACCCGATACCATTCCCCCCTCGGCCACCACCATTCCATTCTTGGCAACCCCTGCCAGGCACTCCCACCGAGCCCGGCCGAGCAAGCAACCGGCCACCACCTCGCCGGCGAGCGAGCGTGCGCGCGGGGGACAAGTACTAACTAAACCGCGCGCGGGATCCATCCATGGCCGTGCCGCCGCCGTGCCCCGCGCGCCACGCAACGTGCCGCGCACGCCGCCCGCCTGCTCTAATGCCCGCGCGCCTCGCTGCGACCACGCCTTCCTCCTCCTGCGCTTGCGCCTCTCGCCACCGAGCTCCTCCTCGCTGCTGCTGCTCCGAGAGACGGCGGCGGTGATGATGGCGTCGCCGCGGTGGAAGTCCGGCGACGGGCGCCCCCGCCGGCTCCTGCTGCTCCTGTGCTGCTGCCTCCTCGCCTTCCCCTGCCACGCTCAAGCTCAAGTCACCAACAACAACATCTCCCACCGCTCCGATCAAGGTAGGCTGCTCTGCTGATCCATCCATCCATCCATCGATTGGTTCTTTTAATTCATTTGATGACTTGACTGACCCTGATGATCGTCGCCCGATGCATGCCATGGCTGGCATGCGCTCAACAACTCCGCAGGTGGCATCCACTCGTTCGTGGGCACGTACGGGATCAACTACGGCCGCATCGCCGACAACCTGCCGCCGCCGGAGGTGGTGGTGCGGCTGCTGAAGCTGGCCAAGATCCGCAACGTGAAGATCTACGACGCGGAGCACAAGGTGCTGGACGCGTTCCGTGGCACGGGGCTCAACCTCGTGGTGGCCATCCCCAACGAGTTCCTCAAGGACATGGCGGCCAACCCGGCCAAGGCCATGGACTGGCTGAACGAGAACGTGCAGCCGTACTACCCGTCCACGCGCATCGTCGGCATCACCGTGGGCAACGAGGTGTTGGGCGGGGCGGACACGGGGCTCGCCGAGGCGCTGGTCGGCGCCGTGCTCAACGTGCACGACGCGCTCAGGATGCTCCGGCTGGACGCCAAGATCGAGCTCTCCACGCCGCACTCGGAGGCCGTCTTCGCCAACTCCTACCCGCCGTCCGCCTGCGTCTTCAAAGACGAGCTCATGGTGTACCTCCGCCCGCTGCTCGACTTCTTCTCCAAGACCGGCGCGCCCTTCTACGTCAACGCCTACCCGTTCCTCGCCTACATGAGCGACCCGTCGCACATCGACATCAACTACGCGCTCTTCAAGCCCAACGCCGGCATCGTCGACCCCAAGACCGGCCTACACTACGACAACATGTTCGACGCGCAGCTCGACGCCGCCTACTTCGCGCTCGAGGCCGCGGGATACTCGGGCATGGAGGTGCGCGTGGCGGAGACCGGATGGGCGTCCGCCGGCGACGCCACCGAGGCCGGCGCCAACATGGAGAACGCCGTCACGTACGACCGCAACCTCAGAAAGCGGCTCTTCCTGCGCAAGGGGACGCCCTACAGGCCCGACCGGGTGGCCAAGGCCTACATCTTCGCGCTCTTCAACGAGAACCTCAAGCCGGGACCCACCTCCGAGCGGCACTTCGGCCTCTTCAAGCCCGACGGCAGCGTCTCCATTAACATCGGCCTCAAGGGGCTCCTGCCGTCGTCGGCGCCGCCGCATCCTCTCCTGCCCTTCAAGGTACTACATGCTCTTGGTTCTTTCTTGGTTCCTCGATCGGCTCCTCTCATCTTTGCCATCCACAACCACAAGTGGAGGGCTGGCACTATCATCCAACACCAAGCATAGTGTATTGGGGTGTGTGGCACACCATTTAGTACTTCGGATTTTTTTTCGAGGACTAATGGTGTGTAGCACACGTCTCAATGCAATATGAGTGGTGTGGATATCCATGTAGTTGCACGAAAATCGTGTCATTGATCTCAATTTATGCGGCGTTTTTTAATTGTTTGTATTTTTGTGAATTTGCAGAGAGTTGGAGCGTGGGGGTGGGTTGTACAGTACTCGGCTGCGCTTCTTCCATGTACATTGTTTTTTCTAGCATTAGGGACATGACCGCAGATTAGCACCTACATGCCTGCTTACTGTATAGTGTGTTAGATCCATGCTACGTGAACTGGATGCTCATGGGCTCATGGCGCTTATGAAGAGCTAGCTAGCTAGCTGCTCCAGGACAAGTGTATGCAGTTTACTAACACAATTCTCTTCATAGAAAATCGCGCTATTGCGAAATTCAATGGATCATTCAGAGACGGTTCAGAATTTTAGTTTTCCTTGCAACAGATGAATTTCTCATTTCTCATTTTTCTGAATAAATTCAAGCCTCATATTTCAGAGTTCAGCCTGATCCCTTTACAAACAGAAACATCAAGTTTACCTCATCAGTCTTTATCCTTGCGATAATTCACCGTTTTATTTTCCCCAAATTTGGGAAAAAAATCAAGTATAAAAATCCACACGAGGGCTCAATATACACTACTCATCAGATTTATGTTCACATTGGGGAATTGCTACCTGGATCTCTAAATCACTATTCATGACTTTTTTTTAGAAAAAGGAATAAATTATATTCCGGTATTTGCAAGAGTTTTGCACACAACCATTCATTATTACAACAAAGTAGCCTTTAACTGGGAAAAAAACTAAACTAGCAAAAGGACTATTCATGACTTTTGCCTTTTCACCAAATAATTTCTGGACAGACATGGTTTTGATTTTGGAGGCTTTCCTTCCCCAGCAAGTAGTAAAGAATCACTGTCCTGTATATGCATATGGCACTCAAGGCATCTCAACTGATTAGCCAGAAGCCTGCCGCTGCATGCAATATCTGAAGCACAAACTGATGTGCTGAAGTTAAGGATCACTTGCAGAGCATAGAAAATCCCCCATAATCGATAATCTTCTGCTGCTTGCAACAGAATCTTTCCAAGGCAGGGGTTTTTGTGATGCTTTGCTTATCAAAATGATTCAACAATTCATGAAAAACATGTATACCATGGTGGTTCCTGAAAAGTTTCAACCTTAGACAAGAACTGCTCAAGCAGATTCCTGTGACTTACCAGCCATTGCTTTTTTGTAAAGCCAAGAGATCCTTCAGAAAAAAGTCAGGACCATCTTGATAGGCTAGGCCTGCCCTCGCAAACCTAACTTGTGGGCACTGGTCACTGGGCAGCAGCTGCAGAGACCGAAAGAATTATTGGCTACATTTCTCCCTCATGGCCGGCCTGACCTTTGGAAGAGCTGACGAGCCAATGAGTTCATTTTTCTCTTTTGGTTCTTGCACAAAGGTTGGTATCTGAAAACTGAAAAGAAAACGACGAAAAAGCATCCCTTTACGCTTTCACCTTCTTTGACAACTTTTTACATCATATAGAAAGCGAGGAATTTTTTACTAAGCACAATTTTGACACAGGGGGGTGATTAAGCACAATTCTCTGTGGAAAACATTATGGTTTTATGGTGTTTTGCTCATGATACCAAAACACTGAAACATAATATAAGAAGACGGATGGTTAAAAGGTTGAAAAAAAAAATCTTACGCTCAGTGCGCATCCGGGGAATCGAACCCCGGTCAGTACCGTGGGAGGGTACTATGATACCACTACACCAGATGCGCTCAGCTGATGACGTGATAAGTATATTAATAATCTAGTAGCCTCATCACGAACGGCACCGGCATCGCCTTGGGTTTTCTCACCTCCTACCTCCTAGGTTCGCACAATGATCAGAACCGGGCGATCTCTCCGAGATTACACCACTACACCAGATGCGCTCAGCTGATGACACTGCGTGATAAGTAAATTAACAATCTAGTAGCCTCATCACGAACGGCACCGGCATCACCTTGGGTTTTCTCACCTCCTACCTCCTAGGCTCGCACAATGATCAGAACCGGGCGATCTCTCCGAGATTACATGGATACATCTAGATTGCAGGGCCGCATGAGTGTAGATGCAGGCGGCGTATAGCATATCCTGTGAGCTGCCGTGGCCGAAGGTACAACAACGTTTCTCGAGCAGGAAGGCGCCGGCTCTTCGACATTGTTCACCAGCAAGTGCATGCATGGATGGCAAAAAGCTGCAAGCGTGCACACTGCTCGATCTCCCTCTCCAGACAGACAGGCAATGCTGCACCTGCCTGCTTGTTCACAGGTCCACGCCCCACCTCACCCCATATCCTACTCATTCCCACAGCTCAGTTCATTGAAACTGCAAAGAGAAGTCATCTTGTATGGAAAATGGTGCGCAAAAAACTTTGCCAAAGACAGGCGCTTCCATGGATTTCCTCCTTTAAAACAGCTAAATATATGTGTTGGTTATATACTAAGAAAAAGGTGATTATGGCTTCATGTATCATGTGCATCTAATATACATACACTGACTGGTTTATCTCTCAGCCTCTGCAACTATAAACTCAAGCTTGCGCCATGCAAATGCAAGACTTTTGCTACTATATTCCCCAGGCAACTGGGGACTGTAAACCATATAGAAATGAACAGAAGTGACCAACTTCATCAGAGGTCACCGGAGGTCACCGGCACTCCGCACATGATCATCCTTGGGGCATGCTAATCCTTGTTGCCGTTGGGGGACTCATCCTGCTCACCGATCTTCTGGAACTCAGCCTGGATGACCTCGACGATCTTCGCGTCGTCTGGGTCCGGCTCAGGAATGCTGACGTGCAATGATCCCATCTTGATGAGCTCCCTGCACGACGCTTGCTCTTTGATATGGTCGTAAAGTTCTTTGTGGAAAGGATGGTCAAGGGAGAAGCAGTTGTCGACGTCAGTAGATGAATGCTTTGATGATCCAGAGCCCTCCCGGCGGCAGAAATGGGGAAGTGACGAGTAGTCCATAATCTACAAATGTTAAGCATCGCAACTGTTTTACTGAAGGAAAAAATGCACGTTCACAAATGCAGATAGTATTGCAACCAGAAATGAAGGATCTAACTGAAAAGACAGCCAACAAGGAAGAATATGTTTCCAGTTATTTACCTTCAGAAGTTCATCTCTCCCACAGCCAGTCAAAACTTTAACCTTCTTTTTTGTCCTCTCCTGCAACAAGGGCTTCACAACCTAGCAGCATGCTCAAATTAACTGTCATCAGTTTCTGCTAAAAACTTACTAAAAAACCTTAGGTCTGAATATCAGTGGTAATAGATAGTACCTTCCAACAAGCAGAAAATATGTATGGAACATTGACTACATAATAGGTCTCTGTCTTTTCAGGGTAATTCAAATCATCAACTGTTGATATGGAAGTCAAGATCTGTATATCATATTAAAACTATATTAACAAAATAACATGCCACAATCAATATCCAGAAGCAACACAAGTAATGCACACAGCATACAAATTTTTTTTAACAAAAATATGGGATAAGTGAAAAAATATTCTCTGAACTTCAGCGTTAACACTCTGCTTGAATGCCATACAAAGTTATTAGGACCGGACCGGAGATCGAACCGGCGAGACCGTCGGTTCACTGGTTCACTGGTCCAACCGTTTAGAACCGGTTGAACCGCCGGTTCAATTGTTTTGGACCGGACGAATTGAACCGGCCACAAAAAGTTTGAACCGGTATATATATATGCTATAATTAACAATTGATAGATGATAAACAACACAAATTTAATTGCACAACTATAAGATTCATACATATGCATATATGGAACGACATGTTCTTAATTCAAATTAGCAACATATTATTGAGCATATATACAAATAAGCTAATAAAGCACAGTTATATAACTATCTTTGAAATAATCTAGCCACAAGTCCACAACATGTGCTCCAAAATCAACATTTGTCTGTTGACGGTTCTTAACTCAAATAATCTAATTGTTAATTAAAAGATAAGAAATGACAACATTTCATAATGCATCATAGCAAGATAGACCAGATTTAAATATTAATTCAAATATTCACTGTTGGAAAATAATCTCAATGCTGAGATAAACTGTACCACTGTGGAGAGCTCATCGAGATAATCAAAATAGATATATTATTTATATATTTTAGAGCTAGAATGAAAAAGTTATTAAATTTTGAAATTAAAAAAAAATCCAAAGTCAACAACAAAAACATGAAGCACGAAGCCTGGCAGGCAGGTACTATACGGACGCACACATCACGCTCAAACACAGGCCAGCAGGTGGCAGTAGCACTCTAGCAGACAAGCTTGGGCCCAGCGCCAGTTGCTCACGCGGAATACCAGGAGGCAGCGTCACGGGCACCACCAGACGAGATTCCCAGACCGGGACGGTTCAGATGGAACCGGCCGGTTCACCGGTTCTGTAAAAAACCGGCCGGTTCAACCGGTTTTTACCGGTCCGATTACATGGACGGTCTTTTAAGTGAACCAGACCGCTATACTCTTTGGTTCGGTCTTTTACCGGTCGAACCGCCGGTCCGGTCCGGTTCTAATAACTAGGATGCCATAGAGAGTAACAGAGATGAATTGAACAGTGGACAGCTCAAAGTTCAAGGGTTAAGCTATTCCTCTTGAACACAAGAGGTTAGATAGCTCTAATATTCTATTTATCCCTAGATAATTACTAAAAAGGATTATTGAAGTTATTATTATACATGTTCGTACAAGAATACTAACTCATTAGTGTATAGTCTAATGGGGATAAAATGGGTTAATAGTCACAGCACGTACCTTTATTTGGCTCAGTGCTGATAGCTTCAAACCAGTCATATCTAGAACTTTTATACATTTGGTAACAGGCCGCCCAAACTGTTGTGTCAGCCTAGGCTAAACGTGGTACAGATAAATGTTAGGACTGGATTCATATGTTTACATAAGTGATCTTAAACTCGGTGCATTTTGGATACTCACCAAAATTATACGGTCACGGTACTCATTAATCTGGATATGAGATTGCACATAGTAGTGGACCTGAGACAAAATACCTCTATTTTTAGTTGACACAACAGAATTCAGTAGAAAAAAGCACGAGGCCACAAATAAAATGAAGTTAGTTGAATAAGATCACTATTTAGGTCACTAACTACTACAGTCAAAGCTTATATCAACCTCTGAAAGAAAACGTTTCCACAACATACAGTAAAAGGCTAAAAGCAGCCAGTTTCATGATTAAGCAGCCTGTAGCTGTAGCCTACTAAACAAATAGCAAGCATCAGAGCAATTACCGAAGCTTTGTCATATGTGCTATGTCCAACACCAATGCCAAAAACTGGGAGACCCTGCCAATGAGAGAAACAAAAACAAAGAAAAAATTATTGAAACAAAGATAGAAAGAAGGAAATTACTATAACAACTACCACATGCAACTTAACAATTGTGGTAGAAGGTTTGCTAATATTTTTTAATTTTTACAAAAAAAAACTAAGAGCCTCGAGGAACACAGACAAGACTACTATAGTATATAAATGGGAAGCTAATGACTCTCTGATGTTGCCCACAGGTGAGAAATATCAAGAAAGACAAACCCAAAGGTGAGAAATTATCACATAAGATCCTACAGTTCTTGCTAACAAAATATTGTCAGGTCAACTGCAGTTATCACAGATCCCAAGTGAAAACATCACCTATGATCCTACAGACCATAATAACCAAACAATGTCCAGTCAACTGTAGTTATCGCAGTTCAAGTAAAACTTGTATGCCACCATATCATACTTTAAAACTACAGACCTTAATAACCCACGTTGCTGTTAGTAGCACATCATTCCGTGAAAGTTTGACAAACAATATAAGTTAAAACTTTAACCTCTTCAGTGCCATCTTCATTCAGCATATTTAACTTTACTATTGAAAACTGAAAATCAAAGTACTCTGTTTTAAGAATTTCAACGAGGAGATAGACGAATTAAGTCCTAGAATATGGTAGCCTTAGAATACTAACAGTAAAAAGGCATGTCTATTTCAAACACACAAATGACTGGTTCATAATCAATTCATATAGGGTAATGGTTCAACCAACACAGATTTTATTATTGAAGTAAACAGCTATACCTCCTTTGTGTATCCTGACAGGCCAATAAGTTGTGAATCACGAATCGATCTGTATAAATCTACTGGGACTATAGGTCTCTGCAGATGGAAAGTGCAAACATTGATCAGAAAAAAGATAAAGAATTTAGCTATACAAACATACACAAATAGGTACATTATTGAGAGTGATGTTGGTGCAATAATAATAAAAAATAATCAAAATGAGAAATGATTAGGGAAAGACCAGAATCGTAGAACTTCAAGGGAATGTTCGGTAGCTTTCTGATTAACATATACAGTGATTGATAGATGATTAGTTTCTATTGATTTGGGCTAACCCTAGAAGGGTAGCTATATAGGTAACCATACATGGGCCTAATACACTCATAATCCAACACCCCCCCCCCCCCGGCAGTCTGAACTACCGGCGCAGCGGAGTTCCAGACTGAACAAAAAAGAAGAAAGAACACACACGAGTCCCCCCACAGACGCAACTAGCCACTGGTGATGTTGAGGCTGGAGCGAAACTCGGTGAAGATCGTGGACGGGAGGCCTTTGGTGAAGATGTCCGCGAACTGGGAGGTGGTCGGAACATGAAGTACCCTCACCTCGCCGAGGGCGACCCGATCCCGGACAAAGTGTAGGTCGATCTCCACGTGCTTCGTCCGCTGGTGTTGGATGGGGTTGGTGGAGAGGTAGACCACACTGATATTGTCGCAGTAGATCAGCGTGCTCCGGGAGGGCGGACTGTGGAGCTCGGCGAGGAGCTGCCGGAGCCAGGAGGCCTCAGCCACGCCGTTAGCGACAGCGCGGTACTCCGCCTCGGCACTGGACCGGGAGACCACAGGCTGGCGCTTAGATGACCAGGACATCAGGTTGCCGCCCAAGAAGACAGCGTAGCCGGAGGTGGAGAGCCGGGTGTTCGGACACCCTGCCCAGTCGGCGTCAGTGTAGACGACGAGCTCGGCCGAGGAGGACCAGTGAAGGAGTAGGCCGTAGTCGATCGTGCCCCGGAGGTAGCGGAGGAGGCGCTTGAGAGCAGTGAGGTGAGGCTCTCGGGGATCATGCATGTGAAGACAGATCTGCTGAACTGCATAGGTGATGTCCGGCCGGGTGAAGGTGAGGTACTGAAGGGCACGAGCAAGACTCCGGTATGCAGTGGGATTTGACACTGGAGGGCCCTCGGCCTGTGACAACTTGCCCTGAGTATCAACCGGAGTGGAGCAGGGGTTGCAGTCAGTCATCCCGGCCCGCTCCAGGATATCTCGAGTATACTGCCGTTGGTGAAGAAGTAACCCGGCAGGATGAGGCTCAATAGTGACCCCGAGAAAATGGTGGAGCACACCCAGATCCTTCATAGCAAACTCCTGCTGAAGAGCGGTAATGATGCGACGGAGAAGTGGCTCACTGGAGGCTGTGAGGACAATGTCATCAACATAGAGCAGCAGGTACGCAATGTTAGCTCCATGGTGATAGATAAACAGAGATGTATCAGACTTGGACTCCACAAACCCCAGTGTCAGCAGGAAAACAGCAAACCGATGGTTCCACGCCCGGGGGGCCTGCTTAAGGCCGTAGAGACCTGTTGAGCCGGCAGACCATGTCAGGACGGGAGGAATCAACGAACCCCGCCGGCTGACTGCAGTAAACTGTCTCGGTGAGAAGGCCGTGCAGAAAGGCATTCTTGACGTCCAGCTGATGGACGGGCCATGACCGAGCAAGCGCCAGCGAGAGCACGGTGCGGACGGTGGCCGGCTTTACCACCGGGCTGAAGGTCTCATCATAGTCGACTCCGGGGCGCTGAGTGAAGCCCCGGAGAACCCAGCGAGCCTTGTACCGCTCAAGAGTGCCGTCAGCCCGACGCTTGTGGGTCCATATCCATTTGCCGGTGACGACGTTGGAGCCTGGCGGCCGGGGCATCAATTCCCATGTCTGGTTGGCGAGGAGCGCGGCGTACTCCTCTTCCATCGCGCGGCGCCAAAGAGGGTCCAACAAGGCGTCACGGACGGAAGAGGGTACTGGGGAGACCGGCGTGGCGCCGGGCAATGCCGCAAGGGCCCGGGGCGGCAGTGTGCCAGCCGTGTGCCGTGTCACCATCGAGTGAACATGCCGCGGGTGTCGGTGAAGTAGCGGCGGGTGGTAGACCGGCGGTGCGACACTGGCCGGCGGGGACTGCGGCGGTGCTGTCGGTGTCCCCGGCGGAGAGGAAACCTCGAGGGGCGGCGGCGGCCGCGCACGGCGCTGGTACACCCGGACCGGCGCAGCGAACCGCGGAGGAGGGGCCGGGGCAGCACCAGAGGACGACGGCGCCGAAGCCACGTCGAGCGGAGAGACCGGGGCAGCACCGGGAAGCGATGGCCCTAGATCCGGGCCAATCGAAGAAGCCGGGGCTGCGAAGGACGACGGGCCCGGACCCGTGGAATCATGGGCGGGCGGGGAGCGGGGACAGGAACCCGGCAAGGAGGTCGGTGATGCAGTACCTGCAGGAGACCACGGAAAAGGTGGCTGGACCACCGGGTCAGTGAGAAACAGGGAGGGATCCGGAGCAGGAGTGGTGGTGGGTGGGCTAGAGAAGGGGAAGACGGACTCATCGAACACCACATGGCGAGAGATGAGAACCCGTCAGGAGGTAAGATCAAAACACCGGTACCCCTTGTGATCCGGGGAGTACCCGAGAACACAGAGAGTCGAACGGGGTCCAGCTTATGGGAAGAAGTGGCAGTGGTGTTGGGGTAACACGCGCACCCGAAGACTCGAAGGTGATCATATCGAGGAGGGGTACCGAAAAGAGCGTGGTGTGGCGTAGGAGCGGGACAGGCAGCGGAAGGAAGACGGTTGAGGAGATAGGTGGAGGTGCGCAGGCCCTCCGCCCAGAAGCGAGCAGGAAGAGACGCCTGAAACAGAAGGGTGCGCATGGTGTCGTTGGTGGTGCGAATCATGCGTTCTGCCTTGCCATTCTGTGAAGAGGTATATGGGCAAGACATGCGCAACTGAACACCGTGAGAGAGGAAGAAAGCACGAGAGGTGGAGTTATCAAACTCGCGACCATTGTCACACTGGACGGCCTTGATGGTGAGGCCGAACTGTGTGGACACCCAAGTGAAGAAATGAAGAAGCGTGGAAAAAGTATCAGACTTCGCACGCAGGGGAAAAGTCCACGAGTAATGAGAAAAATCATCGACCACCACAAGATAGTACTTATAACCAGAAATACTGATAACAGGAGATGTCCATAGGTCGCAATGTACAAGATCAAAAATACGGGCCGCATGTGAAGAACTATGAAAAGGAAGATGAACATGTCGGCCCAATTGGCACGCATGACACAAATGCTCATTAGGAGCTCGAGTACATGGAAGACCGGAGCTATGACTGAGCTGCATCAGGGCATCACGTCCAGGATGGCCGAGGCGCCGGTGCCAAGTGGTAGAGGAAGTAGAGGCGGCGAAAGCAGCCGACAAAACGGGCGGCGAAGAAGATGAAGTAGCCGCCGGGAAGCGAAGAGTGTAAAGGGCCCCCGTACTGTCACATCGGAGCAGAGGACGCCGGGAAGCCAAATCCTTTACAGTAAGACCAGAAGAGTCAAATTCCACAGAACAAGAATTGTCAGCTGTAAAACGACGAATAGAAAGAAGGTTGTGAACCATAGAAGGAGCAACAAGAACATCAGGAAGACGAAAGAAACCATGAGCACCAGCGGTACCCACAGACGTGACAGGAAGACACGAACCATTTGCGACCATAATGGACGAAGGGAGAGAAGAAGAGGGAGAATGGACAAAATAAAGTATACCAGGGTCAGGGGTGGTGTGGTAGGTGGCTCCCGAATCAGCGATCCACTCAGGTCCGACAGGTGTCAGGCCCATAGTGCTGAACGAACGAGCCAGGGCCGCCTGATCCCAACCGGCAACCCCGGGTGGGGTGCCGGAGGGTGTAGCCCACGGTGATGTAGGGGAGACGCCGGGAGGTGGAGCACCAGTGAACATGGCCGCCGGTGGACGAGGCTCGCCACCGGGAGCGTGGAAGGGCCACATAGAGATGCGCCCGGACCACGGGTTCTGGAAGGAAGGCCATTGTGTGCCCTGTGGTGCCGTCGGCGCATGGTTGCCCCCCCCCACGCCCCCCCCCCCACGTCCAGTGCCGCGGCGACGGCGACCGCCACGCCCCCCCCCCCCCCCCCCCACCCCCGCTCGGCCCAGAGGGAGGAGGACCAAGAAGGGACGACGGCGGCGTAGCGGACGGACGCGGGGAAGCGAACGGACGTGGTGGAGTGGCCGCGAGGGACGTCGAGGAAGTCGAGGACCCCGGTGCGGCGGTGGACCTAGGCTGGAGGCCCTAAGCAAGCTCCTCCATGACAAGATCGTCATGGACCTGGAGGAAGGTGGGGAAGGGGCGCTGGCGGGTGATCCATGTCCTGAGGTGGGCGTAGCGGTCGCTGAGCCCACGGAGGACATTGAGGACCAGGATGCGGTCCTCCACGGGCCAGCCAAGGTCACCGAGGGAGTCTGCCATGGTCTTCATCTTGCGGCAGAACTCGCCAACAGTGAGGTCACCCTGGACGAAGGTCCGGAACCTCACATCGAGCCGCAGAGCCCGGGCCTCGGCATTGCCCAGAAACTGCCCTCGAGCGCCAGCCAGGCCTGTCGAGCATCCGCCGTGTTGCAGACGAGGTCGTGGAGGTCGACGGAGATCGTCCCGATGATCCACGAGAGGACGATGCTGTCAAGGCGCAGCCACGAGGGGGTCTGGGCCGCGACCGAGGCATCGATGAGGACGTGGTCGTCAAGGGCGTAGCGGCGGAGGGTGAGGAGGACCAGGTCCCGCCAACGGGCGTAGGAGGGTGACTCGGGCTCGAGAACCACCGGGACGAGCAGACGGATGTTCTGAACACCCCCGGCCTGGTAGTGGAGCTGCGTCACGAGCGGATCGGTCGGATCGTGCCAGATGACCGCTGTGGTGGACGCCCGGTGGCCCTCGAGCCGAAGGAGGTAGCCCCGAGGTCGTGGTAGGCGGGAGGGACAAGGCGCTGCTCCACGTCAGCGATCTGACGGGCCAGGGCATCGGCCGCATCCCGCTCACGCTCCCAGGCGAGGGCCGCCGCGCGGACACGAGCCTGGCCCTCAGCAGCTGCAGCACGAGCGGCGACGAATGCAGCGGCGAGAGTAGGATCGACACGACCGGGGTAGAGGAGGGTCGGCGGCGGCTGAGGTAGGGTAGGGAAGGCGTGAACGCCATCAGTGGCCGCCGCCACCGAGAGGACAGCACCTGGGAGGAGGCCACCGGCGTCCAGGGCGCCGGGGAGAAGTCCGGCGGCGTCCATACCCGCGCCGGGGAGGGGAGCCGCAGGGAGGAGTGCAGCGTCGGCAGGCGGCGCGGCAGCCGCGCCCGCAGCAGCAAGGGCGGCAGCGGCGCCGGGAAGCAGAGCGGCGGTTGCGGCTCCAGACCCGACCGCGCGCCCAGCAGCAGCGCCCGCACCCGTGCCGGCCGGGGCTCCGTGGAGCAGGGCAGCGCCCGCGCCCGCGCCTGGGCCGGCAGAGGCGCCGGGAACCAGGGCGGCGGCGGGAGAGGGCTGGTGGTCAGCAGCAGCAGCGACTTGCGCCCAGGAAGTGGAGGGAAGAGGTGGGAAGGCATGGAAGTAGGAAGGAGAGGGAGGAGGAGGCCGGCCGGCCATGGAGGTGGCGGCGGCGGCGCCAGCCAGAGGGGCGGCGGCTGGGGAAGGGGAGGAGGAAAACCTAGCTTGATACCATGCTAGATGATTAGTTTCTATTGATTTGGGCTAACCCTAGAAGGGTAGCTATATAGATAACCATACATGGGCCTCATGGGCCTAATACACTCATAATCCAACAGTGATATCTGGAATGATTACATTCTAGACAGGATGACTCACCTCCAGCACACTATCAATTTCATTTTGAATCCTCCAATTCAAAGAATCTACAATCTATAGAAAAAACACATTAGTAATTAAATCCAGTGATCACTTCACCCACTGTTGAGAAACTTGTATGAAATGTTACCATTTTATGAGCCTTTGATACATTCCACTCTCTAGCCTTAAGGAAACGCACCAGTGTTTCTTTGGGGTAGCCCTGGTGCATATTCTGAAAAAAAAAAGATATGCTCATATTGTTTCCCAGAATTACTCAACAAGTTACAGATTAAGTTGATGAACAAATAATCATGTATTACATCTAACGACACTGAAGCAAAGGTAGCAATCAAACATTTTCAGAAATTTAATCATATCTATATAGTCAAGCGTATGAACATACGTGGACATGTGGGCAGTACATCCTATGGAGCCAGGCTACCAAAACACTATGTACTAAGGTAGTCTCTGTAGGGAGTTTCGTGATTCCAGCAATCGCGATATCGAACGAAACACATATCAGAAACAGAATGCTGACTCCATTCATTGAACATTCTCCTATGATGAATTCAAAGTATGTTTGCAACTACCCATCATAACAAAATATGTGAAAACTTAAAATGGGTTGATGGAGATGAACCAAGTAATAATCAATGATTTTTCTTATAATGGTTAATGAGATTCAATTAAAGTTTGCAGGTCTGGTTTGTTCCACAGAACATCACTCCTTGATCACAATCTTGAATCTCCCGATAGAATAAACTTATATTAGACATTTTCTTTTACAGACCTGAAATTTTAGCTTGGAAATAAATCGTCCAGACTGGGATAGGAGCATTTGATGGCGACACCAGTGACTTTCCAATTAAAATAGGACTGCATCAGGGGTCAGCTTTGAGCCCTTATTTATTTGCTTTGGTGATGGATGAGGTCACAAGGGACATACAAGGTGGTATCCCTTGGTGTATGCTCTTTGCTGATGATGTGGTGCTAGTTGACGACAGTAGGACAGAGGTTAATAGGAAGTTAGAACTATGGAGGCACACGTTAGAGTCGAAAGGGTTCAGACTTAGTAGGACTAAGACCGAGTACATGAGGTGCGATTTCAGCGCGACTAGGCATGACGAGGGAGACGTTAGCCTCGATGGGCAAGTGGTGGCCAAGAAGGATACTTTTCGGTATTTAGGGTCGATGCTACAAAAGGATGAAGATATTGATGAAGATGTTAGGCATAGAATTTCAGCTGGCTGGTTGAAATGGCGTCAAGCTTCTGGCGTCCTCTGTGACAAAAGAGTGCCTCAGAAGCTGAAAGGTAAGTTCTATAGGACGGCGATTCGTCCGGCGATGTTATACGGTGCTGAGTGTTGGCCTACAAAAAGGCGACATGTCCAGCAATTGAGTGTAGCAGAGATGCGTACGTTGCGTTGGTGTTGTGGGCACACAAGGAGGGATAGAGTCCGAAACGACGATATTCGGGATAGGGTTGGGGTGGCACCAATTGAGGAGAAATTGATTCAGCATCGGTTGAGATGGTTTGGACATATCCAACGGAGGCCTCCTGAGGCGCCGGTGCGTAGTGGAGTTCTAAAGCGGGCCGATAATGTAAAGAGCGGTAGAGGTCGACCTAAACTAACTTGGGACGAGTCCGTTAAGAGAGATCTTAAGGAGTGGAATATCTCCAAGGATTTAGCTATGGACAGGAGCGCTTGGAGATTGGCAATCAACGTGCCTGAACCGTGACCTCTTTTTGTCTTGTGCCCTTTATGTCCCTTTATGTGTATCCCTGTTTCTCGTCTCTTTTGGGTTTCATCTCTAGCCTACCCCAACTTGCTTGGGACAAAAGGCTATATTGTTGTTGTTGTTGTTGTTGTTGGGATAGGAGCATTTGAGTCTGGTTCACTAATGCTCCCATCCTCCCTCCCTCCCTATAGCAATAGAGGACTTTATGACGGGCCAAAAAATTTAAGGTATATTTGTTGAGAACTGCTGCAGTGGTCCTTCCATAAAACTCGCACAAATCTCAAAGCAAATCAATTGCTAATTAAATGTCCTATTGATCATTTTTATCTTGAATCTCATATGGTCCGGCTCTGCCCATGCCCAGTCAGCCACTTCCTAACTGAAATCCCTGATAGAATCCTCCTCCTGATCCACTTTCATCGCTCTTGGCACCTCATCTCCACGAGATGATCGAGTTCAGTTTGAACTCATGGGGAAGGACGACAGGATGCAAGCCACATATAGCCCTAGCCAATGCCCCTGTGTAGCATCAAATGATTGAGGAGCCTTCAGATCATGCAATCAAATTGTGCTCTCATAAATCAAACACGATGGAATTGTTTTCTTGCCTAGATAAACTAATAGGTTAAGTCGATCAATTCCAGAGCTTAATTAGCTAACTCGATCAATTGTTTCGTCTCGCAGCCGCTAAGTGCGACGAAAGCGGATTAGGAACTTCAGCTAGCTATAGGCATGGACTGGACGCAGGCAGGCCAGCCTAGACGAGACCCAAGACAAATATAAAGGGCGTACCCAGTGCAGAGAGGTCCTGCTCTGTGCGGGGTCTGGGGAAGGGTGTCAGTGGCAAGCCTTACCCTCACCTGTGCAATGCGAGGAGACCGCGACTCAAACCCAGGACCTTCCAGTCACAGGCGGTAAGGCTCTACAGCTTGCACCAGGCCACAAATATAATTAATAAAATTATTAACTAACAATTTTCATGGAAAGGACCAATGAAGCAGTTCTCCTATTTGTTTGGTCTGCCATCAATAAAAAGGAAAGAAAAGGCTAGCCTTTACAGCAATTAAATGTAAATATAGTAGACACGTTAACTCTTGGAGGGATTCATAGATCAACGTTCAACAGGTTTCCAGTGGTATCAGTTTCACCCCCCCCCCCCCCCCAAAATGTCAGAACAAAATGAAACGGCAAACAAAAACTAAAGAATCTGCTAAGCCGCGGTGGGGCCTGGGTCTAAGTTTAGCCAATCATAGCCACAACCCTTGTTGGTTTCTGAAGGTTTCCATTCACACCAAAGCAATGAATGGAACTGATTTAGCACACGTGTAAAACATAAGGCTTCGACAGTTTTAGAGCATCTCGTAAGCTGGTAATGAAAACATAAATGAGATGGACATGTGCCTTCACACTCCAGGCTGCAAGTTTGGTTGACATTAAAAACCAAAAGAGTGGATCATGCCGCAGGACACCAAAAGTTCCTAGATGGCGGTTAGTTACAAACCTATACAGATGGCACGTAGAATGCCAATTCGCAAATATGTCCAAATCAACTTAGTGTATTTAATGGACTAGAGATCAGCAGTCTTGGCATTCATTTCATCTCAGATTGGAAGCATGATCCACGGGGCTCCCAACCGATGTCAACCTAAATACGTCCAAACTGACTTAGCACAGCATTTGACACTATGGGATCAGCATGATTCAGCTACTCCATTGACAGTAGAAGACAGCCTTGATCCATGGGGTCACAACAGATGTCAACCCAGGGAATTATAACGAAACTTCACAGAGAGTGCAAGCCACTACACTACTGCCATTCTAGGTAAGGTCAAGCAGCCAAGCACCACCAAACCTGACTACCCCGTTGACAATGCAGCAAATTCACATAGCACATACTACTTGTTGCAGATCAAGCAACATCTCCGAGCATGCACTTTCCTAGCATTAATAGCTGCACCATCATATCCCCAGCATATACTATTAACCAAGAAACGATCAGAGATGAAGTGAATCACCCCCAATTTGATCTATGCCGATTTAGCCATTCATAAGGATTAACAATACACTGAGTAGCTCACTCCCCCACTCCAAATCAGCTCAAATCTCGCTGAAATTTGCAAAGCTACACTACGATATGGCTACATGGGCTAAATTCTACCAGAAACAAAGCCAAGATCCATGCTTTCCCAACGAAATGGACATACTGCACTCCAGATCCATACCTGAAACGATCTCTTCAGCGGGGCCTCCACTGCAAAGATCCGGACCAAGAATAGCGAAGTCAGAAAAACCGAACACCGCAACAGCCGCAAAGAAGCCCGAGAAACGGCGCGAAGCTTTGCTCCAGCAAGAAAGCACGCACCTTGCTCCATGAGGAGGCTGAGCTGCTTGACGGCGTCCTCGGAATCGGCCCCCATTGCCGCGGGAAGAGGCGATCCCGAGCTCAGATTCGGCGGGCCCGGGTGGAACCGGAGGCGCGAAGCGAGGTAGATTCAGTCGGCGATCGGAGGGAGGCCACCTGAAGGTGTATTTGTTCCCTGGTGGTGTGCTCCCCTGCGCGCCTTTGCTTCCACGGCCTTCCTTCCGTTCGCTGATCGCGCAGGCGTCTCAGTGTGTATGACTGTTGCTCGGTGCTCGGACCTCGGGGCAGAAGGGGAAGCGCGTCACGCCGTACAAGTACAATTCACACTACTCCACTTTTTCACACTCGCCCGAAAATGAAAATATCTTTTCTTTTTCTACTATATATAAACGATACGTGTCGATCTACGAAAAAAAAGCATATATCATATGTTCACTAAAAGAATTAAAATGTTAGATTAGGCCTTATAATAAGCATAGAAACTAATAATAATGATCAAATCGTATTAATTTATTAACATGGTAATATATCAAATCCTGGTATAATGAATGGTTAAAATTCACATAAAAATTACAAGATGTGTATTACCCTTGATTATAATCGTTTTTTTCTTTCTGAATGCAAACTATTGAGTCAACAAAACATATCTCTTATACATAGCCTTGTACGTTGAACAAAGTTCAAATTATCATTACTTTGAGCAGCTATCGTATCTACGATATTCTCCCTGTAGCTTGATGAACAACAACTCACACAACATCACCTTGATGATCGAACACATTACATCAATGTCGCCGTTGGACATATATACGAGGGGTTTTGCTATGGCACACTAAAATAATTGTGGACCGTCGATCTAAGTGTGGATATAATAAACATATTACCTCAATAAGAGAAATACATTTTTTATTTTGAGAAATAGGAAATTAAGCAAAATTTTAGGTAAAATGTTTATCAATTAGATTTAACATGCATGCAAGCAAACACATAAGCGCATGACTTTGTATGGATGGTTCCTGACATGACTTGTACATTTTTTAATCAAAATTAGTCTATGGGAGTCGTAACTTGCCTCAACGTTAATTGTATCAAGACATTTAGTTGTATTTTTTCTACAACGTGACAAATGTAGATGTGTATTTTAATTATTTATATATATTGGAACTTGAACACGTTGACAACGGAAACATAACATGTTGGTATTTAAATTTTTTGTATTTATTTTTAGTATCCCAATATGATTGAACGTGTACGCGCCAGGTCTGGCATGGTTCTAGGCACGGCACTGCTTGCCTTGCGCGCTGTGCATTAAGGACACCTATGGCATTCGTGACGGACGAGGACTCGTGAGCCAATCCGAATCTCTTCTTTACGTATCGCGCTAGGAGTCTTACATCTTACACATGTAAGATCTCAGACGACAGATGGCTCATATAACACGAAGTATAGATCCAACGGTTATTACGGAGGGAGAGCCCCTCACAAATTGCTCGCTCTTTTATAGTAGGATATATAAACGATATAAGAAAAAAACGGTGTCTGCGTATTCTCTTTCTCTCCATATTGAAATTATAAGGAACGACAGTGCTTACGTCTGGATGCCTGCGCGCTACACTTCGTTTCGCGCGTTCCACGTGGGTCCACCGCCCGAGCGACGAGAGGGGAAGGGGGTGGCGCCTCCGATTCGGAAGGACCTAGCCACGGCGTGATATAGATGCCCTGTTGGCGCCGGGAGACACACCAATCCGATGCAAACAAGGTGAGGAGGAGAGATGCAACGCCCGATCTGCTTTTAAAACATCCAAATACAACAGTTGCAACATACGTCTGAAGGCAGATGAAACACTTAAAACATGTTTCTGAAACACTTGAAAAATGCTTCTGAAACACTTGAAAAAAAACACCTGGTAATATTTGAAAACCATTGCAACGATACGCAACATCCAGATAAAAACATATGCAACGTATGTGTAAAACATATGTAACATCCAGATAAACACACTTGCAACGTGCATCCAGAAAACACATATGAAACATTGGTAACAAACAACATGCGTATACAACCATTGCAATATATGCAACATCCTGATCTACTTTTATAACATCCATTTGAAGCACTTGCAACATACCTCTAAAACATCTGGAACACTCAAGACATGTGTTTTTAGCAAAACACGGCAGTAAGGCGGGCGGAGCACGACACAGCGGGATCCCGACTGTGTGATTGCGGTGGGAGAAGGAGGATGCTAGCGGGTGGGTGGATGTGCGGCCCCCGGCGATAGGGCGCACGTGTTGCGCGCGGTGGAGGCGACAACAGCAGTCGGGTGGTTCGGCCTCGTGCGGCGAGCACGCCACGCGCGGTGCGGGCGTGGCGGCGATGGAGAGGAAGGACAACGGAAGGCGCGGTAGAGAGGGAGGCGTGCGGAAGCCGCGACGGAGCCGGTCGCGGAGCGGATGCGTGATTTTTTTAATCTACGGTGACTGGAGGGGAGCAGAGGGAGCGGATAGGAACGACGGTTTATGGACGTCAGGTCTGTCGACAAGGGCGTTTGACGCGGACGAATGTCTGACTCCTAGCATTACCGTATAAGGAATATTTAGTTTTGACATGATATTTCTCTTATAATTTTTTTACTAATATTGTAAAGCAATACTTTTGAAAACAAAATCCCATAATATATATTTTTTGTCAGAATAGCCGGATATATGATACTTATATTAGGTTTTGTTCGGATCTTGTTGACAGCTAAATTTGTCAAAGAGACTGGATCCAAAAAAAAATTAGTAGTTCTAAAATCGGCTAAGTTGGTTTTGAGATTTTCTTTCATATTGGGTGTCAAATGGATCCTGTAAAAGAAATGAAACTCATTATTAAGGGTAGGGATATGAAAAGACTTTGTTGAGCTGCATAATAGACTTCACCAATACGTTTCTCTCGTGAGCCAGTCGAAAAACATATATAGAACGTTCGATTTGGAATTCGTGTGAAGAAATGTGACTTCCGAGAAACCATCCAACAAAAATCGGGTAAGTCGGTTTGCACAATAACGATGAGCTTCCCCGAGGAAATTGGCTAAGAGCCGATTTTCATAGACTGAGTTAAAATCAAAATCTACTTCAATGGAAACTCATCCAATCATGTAGAAAACTAGCAGATTTTGTGTGCGGCAGGTTTCCTACTGTTATAAGATCACTTCCTTCTCTATATATTAGAGGATCACGACTAATTGAGGTATTTCATACACAATCGACTAAAAATCAATTTATTATCTTCTTCTCATACCTTTAGCTTTTGAACCCCTCTGGTGTCCAGCGTCTCTCTTGACGAGATTTGTTGGCACTCTAGGTAGTTGCTGATCCTAGGGCAACCATGTCATGCTACTCCCCGACGGGTCTTCCCTAGAGGTGTTCGAGGGTTTTTCGAACGAATCGAAGAATGAGCATCATATCTGTGTTGCCGGCTTGCTAGTCGGTCTCATTGTTTTGACCTATCTCCGTTGCGTGTCTAGGCCATGTACAGCCTCGGGTGATCTTGTCGTTGTTGGTGTGTGACCGAAATTCATGTCAATAGATCTCCTAAGTAAAATGAGAATTAGATAAAAATAATTATAATGAAATCATTTTATAATATCTACCTAAAACCTATTATTTGAATATTCTCACTATGAAAATAATAACCATAAAAATGTGATTCTTACACCTTCTATTTTTTTTATCTAGAGTTTAGATTCTATATCATTATCTAGAATCGTAATGATGGGTTGTCAAACAGTACCTTAATCTGATGGCCACACGTGTATTGAACAGCCTAAATATGGATTGGGGGAGTACACGATGTTTATAACCTGACGGTGTCTATATCTTCTGTCCACTGGTTCAAGCTCAATCCCGCTATATAGTATTTTTGTAGAAGTCAATTTTGTATTTAGTGATTTGTTTTCTCTTTGGTCGTTTCTTTAGTGGTTTATCCTTTAATAGTTGTTGGCCGTGTTGTTGGAACTGTACAGTCTCCAGTGTGGTCTCTGTCCTTCTCCATCTAGGACATATTTGACAAAGCTTTTTTCCAGCTCTGATTCTTTCTACAATTCGTACTGCAGTAACACTGTTTGTAAAAACTTGTGGTTCCTCCGGCTCTGGCTCCGGCTCCGGCTCCTTCGATGCTATAGCGTGGAGCCAGGAGCCCAAAAGAGCTCAGCGAAACGGTACAATGGGGCCTTAGTCTTAACTTCCAGCCAATAGTTTTTGGTTAGTTGCGGAGATAGGATGAAGGTTGGAGTATGTCTAGTTGTATTCTTTATTCTTTTTCATATTTCCTTTTTTCGTCTAATAAAACCGTGGCAAATTTCTTGTCATCCTTTCTAAAAAAAATACTCCATATATCTCGAGTGTTTTTATCCCTTTTAAAATGTAGTACAACATATTTAAAATACTTTGAATATTTTGTTGTCAATAAATTGTATGCATTTATTGGATTGTTTCCTAATACCCAAGAAGTAAAGAGCGTTAGGATTTTGCGGATGACCTCTTTGTTCTCGGTTGACATTAGTCGTTTCCCTGGCTAATCGTCCTAGCAGTCTTTCAGCTCTTATCATTTTCAGCTGCTAGCATATTCTATGAAATATTCCCATCCCAAATGTTGTAGCGCCAGTTCAAAAGCGACAGCGAATAAAAGATGATGTTGGCCTGTTGCTTGCAAGTTTTCACCCTTGAGAAAACAAATGCCAAGTTTCAGGCCGCGCCGATAAAATTCGGGCCTGTTCCAAACTCTAGAGTAGACTTTACTGGCCTAGAAAATAGAATAATAAATGCTCCTATAATACTAACCTATAGCGTTCAACCCAATTAACATAAAAATACTTTCAAATCATAACACAAAACAATCGGTTAATTACCTACAAATCTTATGAATTAGGATTCTGCTTACTAGGCGCTGGCCATGAGTGCCTATCAGCTCATATTTTTAAAGAATCTGTGATACTATATTAGGGCAGTCCCAATGACGTATTTATTATAATTTCTATCTCTATTTAATTACCATACCAACTAAGCATTTGTTGACGTGACACTAGTTTTATTATGGAGAGATAAAAAAAAAAGGCAGAAACCGTTTCCTGAGGAGGAAATTGAGTCCTCGCGTATACCGACGGTCTATGAAATCGGCAAATCTGCGTTGGAGAGATTCAGGTAGTTTCTTCCTTCTTTCCTCCCGGATTCCTTGCGCCGCCACGAGATCCCATCGCACGCTGTTCGCTAGTTCAGCACCTGCCAGCACACCCTCCTAGACTCCATTGACATCGCTTTGTAGTCTGTACTTTGATGTTTGAAATGGAGCAGTGGACTCGAGGTTCCCCGACCACCTAGCTAAGGGTTCGTTCGGTTCCCTTCGGAACAAGTTTCTAAAACAATTATCAGTTCAAATGGCTCATCAATTTGTATAATTTTGAGATAAGCTAGAATGGTTCCTAGATCCAATCCAAACTGATTCGGTGAATTTGATCAAACGGAGAAGACGGACGGACGGACGGACGTTGATGAAACTGCGGAGTGCTAAATATGAACACGGCTGTGTTTAGTTTCTCTAAAAATGCACTATGTAAAAAAAATTCCATCACATCAAACTTGCGATACATGTATGGAGTACTAAATGTAGATGAAATCAAAAACTAATTGTACAGCTTGGTTGTAATTTGCGAGACAAACGTTTTAAACCTAATTAGTCAACGGTTGAACACTATTTACTAAATAAAGCCAAAACGTGTTACAGTACATTTTTCACCCGAAAACTAAACACAACAATTCCTTGAGTCTACACGGCTCCTTGATGTGAGTGTGACTGTGAGCTCCGTATGGTCAGCCTAGGGTACTATTTGAATATTAATTATGTGATTGGATGTGGTTTTTTGACCCTAGAATTTGGGGCCTGTACCATCGCTCGGCCATGCACGGCCTGCCAAGTTTTGATCTATAGACTAAGGCCTGGTTTAGATCCAAAAAGTTTTCACTCAAAACTATCATTAAATTTTGTGGCACATACATAGAACATTAAATATAGATGAAAAAAAACTAATTGCACAGTTTGGTTGAAAATCGCGAGACGAACGTTTTGAGCCTAATTAATCCGTGATCTGACACTAAAATGCTACAGTAACAAATGTGCTAATGACATATTAATTAGACTTAATAAATTCGTCTCGCGGTTTTCAGACAAGCTATGTAATTAGTTTTTTTATTAGTATCTGAAAACCCTTTCTGACGTCGCACGGAACATCCGATGTGACATTTTCACAAAAAAGTTTTCACATCTAAACAAGGCCTAAAGTTCAGTTCCTAGTACGTCGGATATTTGATGCTAACTAGGAGGATTAAATATGAGTTAATTATAAAACTAATTGCGTAAATAGAAACTAATTTACGAGACGAATTTATTAAGCCTAATAAATCTATCATTAGCACATGTTTACTGTAGCACATTATTATCAAATCATGGACTAATTAGGCTTAATAGATCCGTCTCGCAAATTAGTCTCCATCTGTGCAATTAGTTTTGTAATTAGTCTATACTTAATACTCTAATTAGTGTCAAACATCGATGTAACTGGGACTACGGTTTAGGAGGTTCTTTCCAAGTTTGTGGTCCTGTACACATAACATATATATATGTGCATTCAAACATGTGTTGCGTGTGCATGTCTATAGTTCCTTTTCTTTTTTTTCTGAAAAAGATATTCCCCCTCATACATTAGCAGTAGTGTCAAAGTTTGACTGAACAAACAAGGAGGGTTAGTTCATGTAATAACTGAACTCAAACACCCATAGCAATACTCCATCCATTCTAAATTATAAGTTGCTTTGACTTTTTTAGTTCATCTATTTTGCTTTATGTCTAGTTTATTATTATATCTAGATGCATAGCAAAATGAATATACCAAAAAGTCAAAACGAATTATAATTTAGAACGGAGGGAGTACTAAATATTGTTCGTTGCTTCCACGTCAATTTAGTTTTTAATAAAGGTACTGTTGCCAACAATAATCAGCTTAACCCAAAAAGATTGAACTAATAAGAAATTGGGTAATTCACTTTACATTTCGACTCCACTTATATGCAAGTTTTCTCGAGCCTCAAAATGTGGGAATATGTATTGCCACTAACATTTGAACTTAAGACCTTTCATCCTAAATATTCCTAATACCATACCGAATGACATGCACTAGCTACAAATCAACCAAAAAAAAACTTAGGCCCCGTTTGAATTCTTGGAATTGAATTTATTTTAATAATCATAATTTAGACACATATTAATAATAAAGCTAATATGGTTGTATATGGATTATATTTGTATATTATTGTTGGCTATAAAAAAAGATATACTTATGTGTTGTATTTCTACTGTAGGGGAGTGAGTTGAAGAGCGTGTTATAAGTTGCAAAAGTAGAAACATATCATGATGATTTATAGAATCAATTTTCATCTCCCACCCTATGAATTTGATATAGACTTATATGTGAACTTTGGAAAGTGATGGAATGTCAGATAGCCAAGTTGCCCAGTTTATTAAGTAGATTTTAATTCCTCAAAATAAAAGGATCCAAACAGACCCTTAAAGTAATAAAAAGATGGACATGCAACCATAACTTCACGAACATCAAAATATATGCACACTGAGATTTAAATCCCGGTGGTGGAGTCATGCACCACGCCTCTACCATCACACCACACCGATGGTACTTTTACATGTCAATATGTTTGCTCTGTTCGCTTGAGCTTATCAGTCAAAATCAGCCAGCCATGCAACAATGTTTTTTCTCTCACAACAAATTAGTATCAGCATCAGCGTCAACAAAAAAATACAGCCAGTCGAATACAGCCGTTGTTGTTAGACACCAGATTCTTTGTATACTTGGGCAGTTGGGCTGTTGGGCAAAAGATGATGTGTGTGAAACAAGTATAGGTGAGCCTTCATTGTCTAAAATAAGTATAGGTGAGAGTGATGGAAATGAAGAAAAAGGTCCAATAATATCAATCAATAAGCATCAAAGCAGGTAAGAATGACGGAAGCATGCATGTTTCAATAGCATAGACTTGCAATTTTGCTCGGGTCATGGCATAACAAGTTCACATGAACTGGATATAAGAAATATCCTATCCTCCAATGTAAGCATGTTTTCAATAGTGTAAACAAGATCACATGGAAGCATATTAACAAGTTCATATTAACAAGTTCATTCACATATTCACAACTTTTTTTAACAAGTTTACATCACATGGATTTTTTTTTTGAGTGGAACATCACGTGGAAGTACGATAGTGTTACTGATCCGACCTAAGCCTGTCCAGAAGTTTCCGTGAAATAGTATAGCCCACTCCAGCCCAGTGGCCCAAAGAAACACGGCCCACCATGTTTCCTAAACCACTCCGCGGGTCCAAAAGATGTCACCGTGTTCAGTTCATAGAAGGCCCGGCATCGTGAGCTATGCAGCCAGTAGATAAGCGATAGCGCACTAGTCTATTTTACGTAACCTGCGCGATTCTCTTCTTGCGACGGAAGCAAAACCTGCGCGAGGGAGACAGACGACGAGATGGCCGACGGGGAGGACGCCGCCGCCGCGCGCCGACGGGCCGCCATCACTGACTACCGCAAGAAGCTGCTCAACTGCAGGGAGCTCGAGTCGCGCGTCGGCACCGGTAAGTCCTCCCCATCCCCCTCCTCCCTTCACCCACCTTGCTCGACTACAGTCTCCCTAGGGTTCGGGGCGGCCGATTCCCGTGTCTCACTAGGGGGGTTAGTGGATGTGTGCGCGGGATCTAGCTGGAGGTTTGGATGTCGAGTAGTTTCGGTGTAGATTCGCTGTCCGTGGCGCGGCGTGGTCGGTGATTTCGAGGCTTTACTAGGGGGGTTGGTGATGATTTGCTTAGCGGCTCCTTCGGTGCTAGATCGGGACCTGTGGCGTTGGGTCTTGGCATCTGTTGGTTCGGTAGATTTGGCGTTGGAGCGCTGAATCTGGCCGTTTGGGGACTGGTTGCTCTATGTGGATCTGAAGTTCTGGAAGTTCTGCAAGTATGAGGTCACTTAGTGTTTAGTCTGGTAAATCTTGGTAGCTGTTGGGAGGATAATTGGCCCCAATACTTCTCTCTCACCCTGGTTGACCTGCGTAGTATTTGTTGATCACTCAGTAACTTTGCTTGCTTGGTCATTCAAGCGTTCGCAGTTAATACACAATCAAATACTTGTTAGGGCATCAATTAGACACTGGCAATTCTTTTATTTTCTGTTTGAAGTGCCAAACTTCAATTTTCTTAGAGGTTTTTATGTGTGGATTATCTACATTTTATTTGGATCGATTTCAGTATTGACTATTGAGGGGTATGAAATTCCATGGCAAAAAGTAGTATGTAGCTTGAGCTTAGTTACAGCTGTCACAACCCAAGAGTTATCCAACTTCTCAGCATGCTAACTGCATGATGGCTGTTTAAGAAAATCGTATGGTGCAAACGCTCCTAACTCTGTTCTCTGTATCTGATTATTGGTAATGTGTTTTATTGAGAGCTAGGGACTAATATGTTGTGTACCAAGAGTTATCTGGTTATGTTTAATAAATCCTTAAAAGCTTGTATTGCCCCAGTTCCCCGGTTTAAATTTCTTCCCATCGCAAGCTTTGGTTTCTTCTCTGTTAGTATTATACTGTTGCTACGAGCCTACTGTACTCTATTGCTATTATTTTCCATTTGTAAATTTGATGCACAGCAAAAACTATCAGCATTGGTGCTCCACAATAGCTTGTGTTCTTAGGGGTTAATCTAAGAATTGACGAAATACATTGTTTGGTTGTTTTCTGAAAATCTCGTTCCAATTTAACTAATATGATTTGCTTGTCCCCTTGCATGCAGTGAGAGAAAGCCTTAAAAATGCAAAGAAGGATTTTACCAAGACTGAAGATGACTTGAAGTCTCTGCAGAGCGTGGGGCAAATAATTGGAGAGGTTCTCCGACCTCTTGATAATGAACGCTGTAAGTCCAGTGCATTTCCTGTGTCTTTGGATCTGTTTTCTTGTACACAGTTGACTGGCTTCAGAGTCAATTCTTTCCCCTTACTATAAAGGAACATATCTGTTTTTGCCATTCCTCTCTCCTTGGTAGCAATGAATGAGAATACTGCTGTTAATCTATAGTCACCAACTGTCTATTTTCTTTGGCATGTCTACATCAAGTATCACTTTTAGTTTCTGTTTTATATTTATCAATGATATAAAGCTGAACACTGAAACACCTGTCTCTTCAGTTATTGTGAAGGCCAGCAGTGGTCCCCGATACGTGGTCGGTTGCCGAAGTAAAGTGGACAAGGAGAAGTTGACGTCTGGAACTCGTGTTGTACTTGACATGACGACCTTGACAATAATGCGCACTCTTCCACGGGAGGTATGTTTATCAGTCATTTTATGTATTTTTCTTCATCTATTCTTAGTTTTTTTTTTCTGTTGAAGAACAATTGTTTTCAATGTGGAAAAATGTATTTTGATGATGTGGAATGAAAATCCTTCAGGTGGATCCTGTGGTATATAACATGCTTCATGAAGATCCAGGAAATGTCAGTTACTCCGCTGTAGGCGGTTTGTCTGATCAGATTAGAGAGCTTAGGGAATCCATTGAGTTACCTCTTATGAACCCTGAACTCTTTCTTCGTGTGGGAATTAAGCCTCCCAAGGTAAACACAAATATGTGTTTAGATCCCAATTATGCATATGAGGTGAAAGAGATTATAATGTCTAATGTTCTGACTGGATATCAATGCTTGTTCGATTTACTCATCCAGGGTGTTCTACTCTACGGTCCTCCAGGAACTGGGAAAACCCTATTGGCAAGGGCTATTGCAAGTAACATCGATGCTAACTTTCTGAAGGTGTGTGGCTTTTCACTTCATTGATGGCATTCAATATTTCTTACACTTC
Source organism: Saccharum spontaneum (assembly GCA_022457205.1). Taxonomy (NCBI): domain Eukaryota; kingdom Viridiplantae; phylum Streptophyta; class Magnoliopsida; order Poales; family Poaceae; genus Saccharum; species Saccharum spontaneum. Next base: position 16,362,968 of record CM039594.1, on the reverse strand, counting down.
ACATATATTGCTTACATAATGTCTAAAAACAGATTGTTTCAAGTGCTATTATTGACAAATACATTGGAGAAAGTGCTCGTTTGATTAGAGAAATGTTTGGCTATGCACGGGATCACCAAGTAAGTAGCAAAGGCTTGATGTTACTCTTTTTTAATTCCTGCAAACCTAATGGTTCTGAACTGATCTTTCATTTATCTGGAAGACACTACCATGGTATATTGATATATTCCCTAAAGATGTGCGTCTAAAGTAGCTATGCAAGCCTGTATACAATACTACAATAGTTTATTTGATGAACATATTGTGTCGTAAAAATATTTCCCACCAATGCAATGTGGAAGATTTGCTTTACTAATAAAACTGATCATTACTTAACGTTTGGATTTCGTTGTTAGTGTTGCATGAGAAGAAATACTTTCCAAACTATCATCTTTGCATGAGAAAAATCACTCGTATCAATTACTTCATTTGAATTCCTGTCGGGTCACTACCAAATCAATAATGCACTTCCCTTACCTGACTTGTATCATCATTCATTTTAGTTCCATCACTCATGATATTTGTTCTTTTCATGTCTATCTTTTCTTATCTAGCCATGCATCATCTTCATGGATGAAATTGATGCCATTGGTGGGCGAAGATTTAGTGAGGGAACTAGTGCTGATCGTGAGATCCAGCGGACGTTGATGGAGCTCCTTAACCAATTAGACGGATTTGACGAGCTAGGAAAGGTAAATTTGTTATTTTGATAACTCATATTTTTCTAGGTATAACGGTAATGCTATCTGTAAATGAAAGTTGATCTAACCAAATTTATGCACTCTACATTTATTGGATATATAACATCTGGAAGATCATCACCACGTGATTTACTGTTGTAACTTCTCCATTTTGCAAGTTCCATTTGATAGTACTGTTGAGCAAATGCATGTTTACTGTTAGAATTTGTAATATAATGAAACTTCATTTGAATATAATTGGAATACTGGATGCTGAAAGGTATATTACCTTTATGTTGCTGCTTAATCATTTGTCTAAACTTGATTTTGGGGGTTTTAGAACTGAGGCAGGTTTAACTGTTTAAAATATTATTTTGCCGTGCTCTCCCAGTCACGTAATCGGTGTATAATTTTCACGAAATATCCATCAACACCAACGTTCTTGTTTTTCCAGAGTCTACATACCCTATAAAGTTAGCAATTTGTATGCTTGGTCGGTTTTGCATGGTTAGCTAACTAGGCACAATCAAGGTTACTAGTAACATGATGCCACTTTTCAGAATCCTAGGTTCAATGTTGATTTTTCCACTTGCTTGGCACAATACTCATGACACTCTATTTACCTTGCATTTTCTGTGATTGTTACATAGAGCAGCTTGTGTCTTGTTGCTTATGTATTAATTCAGTTTGACAAGGATAGTTTGGCTTGAACAGGTAAAGATGATCATGGCCACGAATCGACCTGATGTTCTGGACCCCGCGCTCCTGCGTCCTGGACGTTTAGACAGGAAGATTGAAATTCCGCTACCCAACGAGCAATCAAGAATGGAAGTTTTGAAAATCCATGCAGCTGGTATCGCCAAGCATGGGGAAATTGATTATGAAGCAGTTGTGAAACTAGCTGAAGTGAGTGAGTGTATTATTATCATATCTAACCTCTAATCCCAATGTATAGTTTCACCTTACTCTCCTGGTTTTAGGGTTTCAATGGGGCTGATCTTCGGAACGTGTGCACTGAAGCTGGTATGGCTGCAATTCGTGCAGAGAGGGATTATGTAGTCCACGAAGACTTCATGAAGGTGCACTACCTTACACTCCAATCTTGTGTACCGTTGCATAGTGGGGGTTACACATTAACACTCAAAATCCCTGCATCTTTCATTTCAGGCTGTGCGTAAGCTAAATGATGCAAAAAAGCTGGAATCGAGTGCGCATTACAGTGCAGATTTTGGCAAAGAGTAATGTATGATGCTGATGCAACGGATAAATGCATATGGCGTGTATCATCAGGGAGCTCAGTCAGATGCGATGCAAAAGGGAGAAAGAAACCAACTATCTATTCAGGCTCCAGGCAGCTCCTCTTTTTCTGATATCCACAATTTTAGTGAGGAGGATTGTCAAGCTGACCAGTGGGAGAAACCATTCGAGAATTTAGTAGTTCTGCACCAGATGCTCTTTGCTTCTGTAAATCGTACGTTATCTGCTTCCGTGCGTCTTAGTCCGGTAATAACTCTGGTTCTGGCTGTTCTGTTTCCATGTACTTTTGACAGTGTGCTTGATTGCGCGGTAACAGAGGAAAAAAAGAACAATTTGTATTCATCCTGAACTACGATTTCCCCCCATTTGCACTATTCGCGCTACAATTACTACACAAGCTATACTCAGTATTCGGCCTTAGACTGTCCGCACTGGGGGCCTGGAAACGAGCCGGTATCCCGTCACCTCGGATATGGCGGAGGAGATGGCAGTCGTATGGCCTGCAGCGGGGACGGGAAACCAACCGCTACGCGTAGGACGTCCGCCATTCCTGGCACGTTCGCAGACGTCTGGTACGCGCGGACGTGGCGCGTCGGGCCCGTTGCCCACCACCGCGGAGGAGGGAGGAGACCGAGGAGAGAGAGAGCATTTGGAGCCCACGACGCAACGGCCTCGCTTCGACCTGGCGGCGCTTCCACTCCCGCGCCGATGGAGCTTGCGACGGAGCCGGTCCCGCGGCCGAAGAAGAAGACGGCGCGCGTGAGTCTGTCGGTGCCCGAGCTCACCCGCCCGCCGGCGGCTCGCCGGAGCCGGAGAGAGCAGGGGAGCGCAGCAGGGGAGCGTGGAACGGCGGAAGAGGAGGAGAGGCACAGCGGAGTGGAGCGCGGGCGTAGCGGAGGCGCGCTCGCGGGCGTCCGGCGACCTCGCGCCGACCTTGCACCCGCGAACGCGCCTGCGTGGTGGCGGCGGCGGCACCCGCGACCGGGGGCCGGCAGGGCCCGCGCGTCCGTGCCGGTGGCAGCGCTGCGCCGGCGGCCAGATGGCAGCAGTGGCGCCCGCGTTCGTGCCGCGCCGGGGTGCCCTCGCGGTGGCGCAGGCGAGCAACGCGAGCGGGCGAGAAGATGAGGTGAAAAGATAGAGGAAAGAGAAAGCGGTGGGGAGGTGGAGAAGAAAAGGAGAGAGGGGGGACGGTGAATGACATGTGAAATCCATCGTATAGAGTGTGGGATATAGAGGATGGATGAGTGCGGGAAAACTATATATTTTGTGGTGACTAGAATGAAATAATCCTTTTAGAGGATGAATATAGAGGTTCATGAGTACGGATAGTCTTAGGGGTCAGTGTAATCCGGTGCCAAGCAAATGGTACAAATTTTCGCACAAGGCTTTAAACTCCTGCAGGGATTTTTGCACAATAAAGCCTTGGTCACCCATCAAGAGGTAAATCGAATCATATTGAGAGTCTAGGGTCGTCAAATGGACTGAAAAATTTTATAGAAATGAATTTCCAAAGTTGTCCAATATGTTTTTAAAAATTATATAGCTAAAAATCATAAAATGTGATTTAATCTTAGAAAATCTATAGATTTTTTTGTTTTAGCTCGTAAAAATATGAGACTAATTTCAATTTTTTTTCTAAAATCATGTTCTATGTAGCTTGGATTATTTGTATATTACATGTCCTCCTTTTGAATTTATTTGCCACTAGATGCCCTCGTTATATGTGTTATAACTAGTCTAGGTGACAACAATACAAAGTGGACATAGGCACCGCACACTTGATCCTATTTGGTATGTATCACTTCTTAGCTTCTTGGATGCATATATTATTTTTTCGAAACGAGGAGTGCATATATTACCAACTACTAGCTGATATTTAATCCAAAAAAAAACTACTAGCTGATATAGTTGTCAAAACTATAGGTTCGAATCTACTTGGACTCCAAGGTTCCAGTTGTTTTTGTTGCAACTTATTTTGGTGCTGAAAGTTTCACATGTCAATGCCGTTCATATCAATTTAAGCTCGTATTAACACTTAAATGCAGCAGTCATATGCAAGGGCCATTTATCAGCATAACAATATGATATTTCTCGTATACCCTTAATAATATACATGGGTTGGGCTGTTCCATTTTCATGTGCTTTTGGCAATGTCCTTGCCTCTGCGCGGTAACAAGAAAGAAGAAGAGATTGTTTGACCTTTAGTGGTAATGCAGTGCCAAACGAAATTTAGCTTGTTAACTTGTTGGAATGCATGTTTTTTTCTTCATATTTCGCAAGACAAGCTGCTGCTGCAGCAACAGCAACCCTTGAGGAGCACCTACAGGCTACAGCTCGTAGATACGTACTAATCAATACACTGCAGCCACTGTGGGAAAATCACAGCGGAGCACAGCTCATACTCGTATAATGAGGAGAAGTTGCTGCCCCGATTTAATCTCATTTATATTCAGTTTATATAAACCTGAGGCGTTCCGAGCCTATCGGAACAGCCCCCACGCGTTAGGCTGGAACCACCCCCACCTCCCTCGGATCCAACGGCCCGCGAAATGCCTCCTCCTCCCACACGCACGGATCATGAGGTGAGAAATGCGCCACGGGATAAACGCCTCCCGAATTCAAACGGCCGCGGGCAATCCCCCACGGCCCCACCCTCTCGCCTCATCCAAATCCCCAATTCCACGGAGGTCGGTCGCGGACCCGCCATTGCTGCTCTCTCTCTCTCTCTCTCTCTCTCTCTCCCCTTCTCGTCGCACCATCGCGGCGCTCGTCCGTCCCCCGAGGCCCCTGCCGGATGGCGCGGCCATCATCGGGCCCGCCGGGTGGTGGTCCCCCCGAGCCCGGCCGCCACGACGCGCCGATGCTGCTGCGCGTGCACGTGATCGAGGCGCGGGGCCTGCCCGCGATCTACCTCAACGGCTCCAGCGACCCCTACGTGCGGCTGCAGCTCGGGCGGCGCCGCCCGCGGGCGACCACGGTGGTGAAGCGGAGCCTCAGCCCCGTGTGGGACGAGGAGTTCGGGTTCCTCGTCGGCGACGTCGCCGAGGAGCTCGTCGTCTCCGTGCTCAACGAGGACCGCTTCTTCGGCGCCGAGTTCCTGGGCCGGGTAAGGGTGCCCCTCACCGCCATCATGGAGACGGACGACCTCTCGCTCGGCACCAGGTGGTACCAGCTCCAGCCCAGGAGCGGCGCCGCCAAGTTCAGGAAGAAAAGGCGCGGTACTCCCTGCTTGCATCCGATTTTTCCTCTTTGCATGCCATGGAAATCAATGCTTCATCGGTGATGATATGGTTCAAAGCAATTGAAACAGATACCAAGGAGATGTGTGGGTAGGAGAATGGATGCTTGCTCTGTACACATGGATTCCACCTACATGTTCAGGGAAATAAAATCATATTGCCTTGATCAAGTCGTTCATAGTCAAGATTTTTCTACTTCCCATAGCAATGCGCCAATTCCTCTTTAACCGAGTGATTTTCCATATCACAAGTCTTTGTCCCTAATCCTCAGCAGTTTCTTTTATCCCCATTCTGATGAATGCTTTAATGTTGAGAAGATCATTTCAAATTTCTGCAGAGTAAATTGCTGTGGTGACTGAAGCTAGCATTATTCACTGTTCAATCAAATTTCCTTGCAGGTGAAATTTGCCTGAGAGTATACTTATCGGTTAGGGCCACCCTTTGTGAAGACGCACATCAAGCTCCACCGCAACCTATTGATGATATATCATGCAGCTCCCACAGGTCAATTGAAACTAATGACTCCTCATTATCAGCTACTGCTAGTAGCCTGGATCTGTCAGCCTGTACCAGCATTGATCAGGCATGCCTCAAAAGTTTGGATGGCTTCAACCAAAGCATAATGGAGGCCCGAGGCCCTAGAAGCACAGGGCCACCGTCTTGTGTCAGCACAGAGCAATCCATTCTTCTGGAGCCTGAAGAAGACGACGGTAGTGCCATCGCTGATACATCATCAGTAGTGGAGGTCATGTCACGATACTTCAGGAAAACTGCTGACGTTACACATTCTGTAGCATTAGATCCTGTTTCCACAGACCAGTTTCGAAACACACAAATGAATTCTGAGTGTCGAGAAAATGGCGAGGGTTGCACACTGCCTGAGGTCAGTCTTGATGAACTAATGAAAAATATGGAGTCCAAAGACCAAGCTTGTGAAATGCCGGCAAACTTGCCTGGTGGTGTACTAGTGGACCAATCTTACATTATTGCACCAGCTGAACTGAATTCATTGTTGTTTTCTGGAACTTCAGATTTCTGGCCAGAAGTTTCTGAACTTCAAGGAACAAGTGGATTTCAAATTGAGCCCTGGAAGCATGACAATAGCGAGAATTGTTTAAAAAGAACAATAACTTATACAAAAGCTGCTAGCAAATTAGTTAAATCTGTAAAAGCCACAGAAGAGCAGAAATACTTGAAGGCAACTGGAAGTTCTTTTGCAGTTTTGTCTAGTGTTAGCACTCCTGATGTTCCATGCGGTAATTGTTTCAAGGTGGAGATATTGTACCGTATAATATCTGGTTCCCAGTTGCCATTAGAAGAACAGATCACACAACTTACTGTAAGTTGGCGTCTGAACTTTGTTCAGAGTACAATGCTGAAAGGCATGATAGAGAATGGAGCGAAACAAGGCCTTGCAGAGGGTTATTCACATTTCTCTGAGGTACTGTCCCGGAAAATTAAAGTAGCTGAACTTGACGACGCTAATTCCAAAGAAAAGATTTTAGCATCACTGCAGACGCAGAAAGAATCAAACTGGAAGCTGGTTGCCCGCTTCCTTGGAAGCTTCGCATTCATATGCTCTCTCAGTACAGCACTGTATATCATTACACATCTTCATCTAGCCAAGCCTAATGTGGTGCATGGCGGTCTTGAATATTTCGGTATTGATCTTCCAGATTCCATTGGAGAGATTGTATTTTGTCTTATTTTGATCATCCAGGGGCATAATATCATCAAAGTAGGGCGACGTTTTTTGCAGGCCTGGAAACAACGTGGTAAGCCAGTAATCATCTCTGTGTGATGGCTGATATTTACATGTCTTTCTGATGGCCGATCTAGGCTATCCTGTAAATGTTAACGAGTTAATCCAAATGAAGCAAATATTTTCTTTTCACTACTCTCCTCTGTTAGAAGAGTCAATGGCCTATTGGGCCTTAGCCCGTTAGGGTTAATTAGTCGTTTGCTTAGGAGTCAAGTAAGCCTTGCTTGTAAGTCAAGAAATCCTCTCTATATAAGGAGAGCAGATGTATCAATCTAATCAAGCAAGAGATTAGAAGGAAAAACCTTCTCTCTTGCCGGCCGTGGGCAAAGCCCCGCGGCCGGCGTTCCCAGCGCCCCTCACAGCCCTAGCCGCCTGCCCCCCGGCCGTTCCGCCTCTCGCCGACGTGAACAGTACCCGCGGGTACTGTAGCGCGGGTACTGTAGCGTGGGACTCCTAAGCAAACGACTAATTAACCCTAACGGGCTAAGGCCCAATAGGCCATTGACTCTTCTAACACCTCTATCTAGTCCTTTGTAAGTTTCCCTTAGTCCTCTAAATGACTTTTTTTTAAAAAAAATAATCATCTTTCAAAGCTATTATCATTCATTTTCACTGTAACTTGCAAAATTATCCATTCCTTATGGACACATCTAATTTCCGTTTTTCTTGTCTCAACATTAGGTAGTGATCATGGGGTCAAAGCTCATGGAGATGGTTGGTTGTTGACTATTGCACTTATTGAGGGAAGCGGTGTAGTAAGTTCAGGTACACCTGGTTTTCCTGATCCTTACGTAGTTTTTACCTGCAATGGAAAGAGGAAAACCAGCTCAGTCAAATACCAGACTTCTGAACCAAAATGGAATGGTAAGTGCTGCTTCTACATTATAAGTTTACCTCATCCCACAAGTTAAAAAGGACAGCTGGAAATGGCATGCTGGAAACACTTTCATCCTCTTGACCTCTGAGTTTTGCCTGATTCTTTGATTTTTCAACTCTACAGAAATATTTGAATTTGACGCGATGGACGACCCGCCAGCAAGATTGGACGTGGTTGTGCATGATTCAGATGGGCCAAGCAATGAAACTCCTATTGGTCAAACAGAAGTCAATTTTGTGAAAAACAAGTTGTCAGATTTGGGTGACATGTGGCTTCCTCTTGATGGAAGGTTTCCCCAAGGGCACCAGCCCAAATTGCATCTGCGGATCTTTTTGAACAATTCGCGGGGTACTGAAGTTGTTATGAATTATCTGGAAAAAATGGGGAAAGAAGTTGGCAAGAAGGTACGAGTTGTCGAAAATTTGATCTGGGGAAAAGTTCTCTGAATTTATTTTAATGCTCGCACAATGCATTCTTTTACTGAACTTGCATAACTGAATGTTCAGATGCAATTGCGCTCATCTCAGACAAATTCTGCATTCCGTAAGCTCTTCAGCCTTCCTCCTGAAGAATTTCTCATTGATGATTTCACCTGCCATCTAAAACGGAAAATGCCACTTCAGGTAATCAGGCTTCACTACATGTTCTAACTTAGAAGGTCTTGACTTGTCGTTGATTCATTTGTTCATGGTACTACTGAAATTTTACTCAGAACAGTTAATAGTATTTTGAAATATTTTCCTTTATTTTCATCGTCCAATATACAGTGCCATACCTGATATCTTGCATATGTGATATAAACCAATGTAGATCATGCATATGAAATTCCTTTTTTTTTTGTCTCATTGGAACCTTAGTTCATTAAAAATTAAAAGAAAAACAACATAAGAGTTGTGCTCTGTTTTATCATGGTTCATGATAAATTGGTGTCCTGAACACTTTTGAATTTGATGATATGTTGCACAAACACTTTTGATGATTTGTTGCACACTGGTACTCGCCACAGTTTGTTATCTTATTTCTATCTTTTGCATCTAGTTTTGGTCAGACTAATCAAGAACTGAGGTAGTTATCATTTTTCATAGGGGCGCCTCTTTCTTTCCCCAAGAATAACTGGATTCTATTCCAATATATTTGGCCGGAAAACCAAGTTTTTCTTCCTTTGGGAAGATATCGATGACATCCAGGTTGTTCCACCGAAACTAGCAACAGTCGGCAGTCCATCATTGATGATCATCCTTTGCAAGGACAGAGGTCTTGAAGCCAGGCATGGCGCCAAAGCACTGGATCCTCAAGGGAGACTGAAGTTCCATTTTCAGACATTTGTTTCGTTCAATGATGCTCACAGGTATGAGGTATCATTCCTTTAACCCCCCCCTTTCTTTTCATTCCATGCTGATATGAAGATTCCAAAGAGATATGAAACCCTACTGTACATTTGTTAAGATTGTTACAGGTTAAAGTTTTAAAGATATGCTTTATCGATTATTGTATCACACCGGTAGATAAAGTGCCTTTCAAAAAGGATTGCCATCAATGCTTTATGGAAATTTTGTTTCCTGAGTCCCTGAGTCCTGACAGAATATCTTCAACAATCAACACACTTTGACATGACATAAATAAAAACATGGCAGGAAAAAAAAGATATCTCCAATTTATTCATCATTCAGTAGGTATTTAAGGTAATAACTGGTGTTTGCTTACCGTAGTATGATGGCCTACAACCGAGTTTCCTGCCTCTTTTCTCTATAGGGCTTGCTGTCTTTCTGATGCATTGACTGAAATAATCCCCTATTTAATAATAGTTTTCTGTGGATGTCATCCTGCCTTAAAGAAGTCATTAAATAGGTTACATCATATATAAATAATGGTTTTAAAAGGAAACTAAAATTTCTTCAGGTGAGTACTTAAATATACATATCCAAGGTCCAACCCAGGACCTGGTTTTTCAATGGTAACAAGCAACTAAGTTGATTTCCCAGACTGGACCCAGCGAACATAAATCTGAAGCAATTTCCTGGTAGCCAGATTGGTTACAATTTGTCTCAATGTTCATGCTAGAAACTCAAATTGGTGAACTGAGCAATCTGTTCTCATTACATTAACAGAAAGCGATGTGGCTAGGGTCTTTGGGTTTAAAGGTAGGATCATTCTAGAGCGATGAGAAAGAACCATGCTCTAACCTGGGATTCTTTCACATCTGTGAGCTTGGTGTTTTTCTTGGGTCTTTGATGAAGGCATTCGAAGTTACATCAAAACTTTTCAGGATTTTCAAATTTCCATGGTTATAGTCGTTACATAAGTTGTTAGAAATGCCCCTCTTTTGTGTGGCTTCAAAGGAATTTTTAAGGAAGCCTATTTTGAAATAAGCTCCACAGACACAAATACTTCTCCCTAAACTATATGAACGTTCATACACAATTGAACAAACGAAATCGAGTCATCCTACCCAAATTTTCTGGAACAAAATAGCGTATTAATAATAATTTATTTTATATTATTAAGACCCCTTAGCGGTAGCTTGTTATATATTGTTTGGTCCTATTCTTCCATTGCTATTGCAATATAAGCTTGTCTTGTCAAATAGTTATGTTAATGTATCAAACAACTTTTTGACAGAATTATTATGGCAATTTGGAAAATGCGGTCACCAGGTCTGGAACAAAAAGGTGAGATGATTGATAAAGAACCTGAACTGAAAGAGAACCCGTATGAAGAAGGTTCTCTATTGGCCAACGAAGATGTAAAAATGTCAGAAGTCTACTCGGTAGTTCTTTCTGTCGACGTGAGTCTTGTGCCTTGCCAATGAACACACGTCTGGAACCTCATAAATGAAGTCGCAAATGCTTCTGTTGAAATCTCATCAAATTCTGTATTTGCAGGTCAGTGCCTTAATGGAGATGTTCTCTGGAGGTCCACTGGAACACAAAGTGATGGAGAGAGCCGGTTGTGTTGACTACTCAGCTACAGAATGGGAGCTGCTAAACCGTAATGTATACCAACGTCGTATAAGCTTCCGGTTTGACAAAAGCTTGTCAAGATATGGAGGGGAAGCAACGACCACTCAGCAAAAGTATAACTTACCGAACCAAAATGACTGGATTGTCGAGGAGGTGATGACCCTCCAAGGTGTCCAAAATGAAGATTACTCCAGTGTAAGATCATAAAAGCAGAGCTCGATTAATGCACTCGGATATTTTACTCAAATTGTCAGGTAACAGTTGGTGCTTGTTGAAATTGCAGATCCAATTGAAGTACCACATGACTAGCACGCCCTTGAGACCAAACAGCTGCAGCATCAAGGTTTTGTTAGGGATTGCCTGGTTGAAGGGCACTAAGCATCAGAAGAAGGCTGCAAAGAATGTCATGATGAATTCCGCCAACAGGCTGAGGGAGATTTTTTCAGAAGTCGAGAAGGAGGTCACATCAAGGAAAGGTAACCCTTTTGAAAACCAACTGATTCCTCATACCAGATTACCAGTAAATAAATTGCTGAAGCAACCCTGGTTCAAGACACGATAAATGCTCAGAGGAACTTCATCTCACCCAAGCAATGCAATTTAATGTCTCTGATCTGGAACAACACTAATAATGACTCGTATTTGTGAAATGCAATTCCAGGTTCAAGCTAACTGGCGTAAGGTGAACATGGATTGGTTCAGGTAGATGATGATAGCAATTATCAGCTGTGGACATGATCAGCAATAGCCCGTTAGCGTCACAGTTTGTTTCAGCTCTTACCATTACTTCTGGTGGCCAACTTTTGCACAGATGGCTAGCCAATGTGAAAATAGTTTTTGCACAGATAGCCCTAGATATGTCCTCACATGATTAGTTCAGTGTTAGTTCAAGTAAAGATGTGTATATAGTATATACAATCAAAAATCATCACAAGATTTGAAGGAGCTAAGATGAAAGAATCCATGTATCGTGTCATGTATACTCACAGATAGTTTGTATACGCACATGTTAAATTTGGATAAGAACTAAACTTGTATCTTGGAATAAGAAAGCAGCACAAAGCTACAAGCTATTGATTCACACGACAGGTAGCTGCCAACACAAGGTATGGAACTATGGTGGGTCAAACATAACGAAGCGACAAAGAAATTTAAAAAGTGTAACTTATTTCTTTGGAAAATTGTGCAAACAACTCAGCAATGAAGTTTCTAACATACAAACTTCTGATCTCAGCTCAAAGCACTATTACAACATCAAAAGGGAAAATTCAGAATGTCATTCGAAATATGGCCATCAAAAGCTGAATTAGGCCATGTATCAGCCATCTGCCAATGCCGCTGGAATGGGCTCTTCCATCTTAATCCTACTGAAAATATCACGAACATCAGCATGGTTTTGGATGCTAGCAGGAGACTGGGAAAGCAGCTGCTGTGCAACTTCATGCCTATCTTCTTTCAACAAAGCTTGAAACAAGCGCACATAAGCTGTTCTTGATGGCAACCCTTTTGATGATGTCACATTCAGCAGGCCCAGGGCATCATCCACTGTCCCAGAATTTGAAATATGTGTGATACAAGGATCAATAAATGGTGGATAGCCATGACTTTTCATCAAACCTAGCACTTCAAATGCTTGTTTTAGATGCCCTTGCCGGATCAACTTGTGGATCAAATACTTGTAGGTTGTTTGCCAAGGAACCACAGTCTTTTCGGACATCAGGTTCTTCAGAACTTTGAATGCTTCCTTTGCCCCTTTCTTCTTAAATAATCCAGAAACCAGTGTCTCAAGGGCAGAACCCACATTCTCGTTGCCGCTTCTTTCCAGCATTTCATGGAAACATGACACTGCTGTGTCAATATTTTCACCAAGAGAATACTTCTGAACTAAAGAAGACCATACCTTCGAACCCAACTTATGCCCTGACTCTTCCACATCAACCAAATACTTGTGTGCTTCTTCAAGATTGCCAGCATCACACATTGCAAGAATAGCTTTCTCATGGTCGACACTGTCTGGTGCAAAGCCACCTTCCTTCATCGCCATCAGCACTCTACCACTCTCCCCAAGCCTCGCCACACTCCTCAATGATTTGAGAACAGAATCAAAGGCGAAGGCTTTGACCTCATTGCCTGCATGTTGATAGTACCTCACAACCCTTGTTACCAACTTAAGATCCAAATCACCAGTCACCACAACCTTCTTGAGCAAGACAACAAAATCCTCTCTCGAGAGCTTCTCTGGCCTGCTTGCCATGAATCGGAACAGGTCCACTGCATCCTCAACCATCGTCCTCTTGAGGAACCTGTCGGTGACGGTAACATACACATCCCGATCCATCTCAAGCCCCTTACCCCTCATCTTTCGCAAGACCTCGCGGAACTCCTCGATGCAGTCCTCGCGGCCGAGAACCCTTGCCATCGCATTGTAAACCTTGCCCCAACCAATTCCAGACCCAGCCGACTGCTCCACCCATCGGAAGAACACCATTGCCTGCCGCGGGTATTGCCCGACCTTCTCCACCACCAATGCCACCAACTCATCAGTCACCTCAACCCCCGATTCACTCAGCATGGCCAGCTTCGAGGAGTCATCCTTGTCCGGCGCCCGGAGAACTTTGCATACCTCGGCCGCCGCCGCGTTCCTGCCGTGCGCGGCGAAGGCGTCCTGGAGAAGGTCGGCGTCCCTGGCCATGTCCTTGGCCCGGAAGCTCTCGGAGGCGGCACGGAAGGCGGCCTTGGAGATTCCGTAGCCCTTGGACCGCATGGAGGTGACGAGGGACCAGAAGCGCTCGGCGTCGCCGTGCGCGGCGGCGAGCTGGAGCATGGAGTTGAAGGACCGGGAGTTGAGGGCGGCCTTGGCGGCGGGATCGGAGGCGGCCCAGGAGAAGAATCGCGAGGCCGCGGGGTAGTTTCCCGCGAGCCCCGGGTCGAGGAGGAGCGCAGGGACGGTGTCCGGGTGGGAGAGGTCGACGCCGGCGGACTGGATCGCGGCGGCCGGGTCAGCGGGCGGGGTGGCGTCGGAGAAGAGGGCGGCGATGGTGGATGATGATGAGGAAGAGGAGGAGAGGAGGCGACCGAGGTGGCGGGGTACGAAGGCGGTGAGGCGGCCGCCGCCGGAGGTGAGGGCGGCGCGGAGCATGGTGGCGGCGGCGGAGAGGGGAAGGGAGGAGGTTCTAGGAGGGTTTCTTTTTTTGGACAAAAAGACAATTTATTATTAGCAGCAAGATGCTGCAAGAAGGAAGAAACCCTCCCAGTTTACACCTCTCAGCGCCTCTAGGATAGGGCAGCTATTTACATGATTGCCATTGCTACAAGATAGGACATCATAGTTTACATTTGGCACAGAGCTTCTGAAAGCCTGGGATGTTAACACATGAGCTGTGGTGTTTAAATCTCTCTGGATCTTCATCATCTTCCAATTGCAGTTTATCATATCATTCAGAAATCTTTGAGTGAACGGCTTGATGTTCCAGTGCGGCGGCGTATGCAGATCTGGACCATTGAAGAAATTTGCAAGCTGTTGACTATCAGTGAGGAAAGTCATGCCACAAAATCCCAACGTTGAACTGATTTTTGCAGCCATAGCCATGGCAGCCGATTCTGCCATTAAGACAGAGGTGACTTGATCCACTTTTGCTTTGACATAGCACTTGGTCTGGTGATTTGGATCTAGGAGAAATACTCCTAGTCCAGCAGTTTTTGCCTCAGCAGATATGCCATCAGGTTCAACAGCAGCATCCGAGTAGCACCTTGGTCCTTCAAGCAAGGTAGGTAACCTGCAAATATAAAAATTCGAGGAAAAGCCAACCTCCACCTGATTTGAAGGTGAGAGGCCGTGGGTGACTGCTCCATTTAAGTTTGAGCCTGGAAAAGAGGTAATTTGTTTTTCATGATCCCAGAAGGGGTTATCTCGTAGCATCAACAAGTGCCACCTTGATATCTGCTTCTACTGCATGATGTACCTGCAAGACAGACCATTTTTTTCTTTTGGAAACGTAAATCATTCCTTGCCTTCCAAAGATACCATACAGTAGTGGTTGTCTTGACAATCCTGGAAAGGATGTCCTGTACACCATCCTGCTCAAAAGGAAGCATTGAAGTGCGAAGAGGGGTTTTGGAAGAGAACCAAACCGCTCTTGCAAAATTGCAGTCAAAGAATAAATGAGAGTCATTTTCAAGCATATTGCAGTTGTCACAGTTCTTACTTATCCTTGTGGACAGGTTCCCCGCACGCACCCCTGTAGCAATAGCTCTTCTGATCACCCTCCATGCAAAGGTTTTGATGTTAGGTGGGAGGAGCTTGTGCTTCCAAATTCTTCTCAGAATTTCAATTGCTTGGTCACTGATACCTCTTGAGCCTTGTCTACTATGATGAACCTGCACCTGAGAATTCAGAAATCTAAAAGCTTCTTTAGCAGAGCAAACACCCTTCCAAAGATACCATAGAGTAGTCATAATTCTGTGCAGCGGCGAGCGCGCGGAGCCTGGACAAGATGCGGCGGCCGCGGACGAGGTTGAGCATGGCAAGCACGGTGACCACGAGGAGCACCCCAAGTGTACAGACGAAGAGCTTGCGGCCGCCGACGAGGCAGCCGATGTCGACGTACTTCTTATTGCGGTAATGGTGCGTATCGTACGCGTGCCGAACGCCAGCCTGAACCGTACGCCGTGCTCTGCTCTTGAGCCAGGACATCAATCTTTGTGAACGGATGCACATGGCAGGGTAGCTGCAGGTGCATGCATCGTTGATCTCTTGGTCGCTCATGCCGGTGACGGCGTTCTTGACAGCCTCGACGTCGGCTTGCTGCATGACATGCTGCACCTGTGCACCGCCCTCGTCGGCGTGCCCCATGGCGGCGTGCGCCACGTCCTCCTTACGCTGCTGCGCGTGGCCCACGGTCTTGCCGCCCCGGTGGCTCAGTTGCTGCGCGGCCTGCGTGGCGCACGGCAAGGAGGAACCGTTCGAGCGGCCGAGCCACGCGTACGCCGGGAGGAGGCAGGAGCACGCAGGTTCGAAGCGGCGGGTTCGCCTGAAGGAGACAGGAAGACGAGGGATATAAAGTACTATTCTATCCTTTAATTTTTATTTTATAAATAATTTCTAACACATATTTTTGTTCCAGATCCACATATTTCAGATCCTGCTCATAACTTAAGTTGCTCCATATTAGTTCTTCTTATTTTATTTTATAGCCATCCGACTACCTTTTTTTTTCCGTGCGCCGTTGCTCCATATTAGTTCTTTTTATTTTATTTTATAGCCATCCGACTACCTTTTTTTCCGTGCGCCGTAAAATTTCACCTTTTTTTATGATGAAAATGACGGCGGGCCGGGCCATACCGTATAGAAGCAAGCATCCCAGGGCGGCGGCAGCCACCAGTTTTGTCTGCAACCAATTTGGCAACGACGAGCCGACGACATGACAGACGACGCTACCCCAGTAACCCACACGTCTTGGTGGAACCTGGGACGTGCAACGGCTATAGGCTGCTGACGACCTAATCGCTCTAAAACTTCACTATCATTAAAACAACGAAGACCATAAAACAAAAGTAGGGTACGATGATACAAGACATGTGGTGGGTTTGGTTCAATTAGGATGATTTAGTGTAATGAGTTCTAGATCTCAAACTCAATTAAACTACTCTAGTCCGGCTAACACTACTTTTTTATTGGAAAAATTCCACGTATCATCCCAAGCCGAACCGGAACAAAACGTGTCCATTTTTTCCTTATGCACTCATCCATAATTAACACACGTGCATGAATGCACGTATTGATGATCCTTCCTTGGAATTTCGTTGCAGTGCATGCACGTTGGATCTCAAAACCAAATTGATTCAGCCTTAATTGATATGACTAGGCCTTTTGAATATCTGATGACTTCGCTTTGAAATTGATTCAAAAGGTCTTTATTCAACGGACAAATATTTGACCTGATACTGGTAGGCTAAAATTGATTATCAACACTAACCATATAAACATTTTTAGACCATTTTGTTTTATTATACCCAAAAAACTTCAAATCGTGTACGTGGTTCTTGGAACAATCTAATAGAGCTGTACCAAGCAAATAGCTAGGGCCATTAAGAGCATGTAAAATAGTTGGATGATAGGCTAAATTTGATTATCAACACTAACCATATGTGATTTCATAATACAAATATACAAGAAAGAAAGAAAGTAATAAAATAGTTGGGTGATTTGAAAATTGTCTTGGATTCCTTATGTAAAATTGTCATTTATCTTTTAGGAGCGAGATTTCAAAAAAGATTGGAGGAAGCCAAGAAACAGAATCCCAACTTTTTATGGCCACTTGAGAAACTTATTGACTTGCTAAGTGGTTTTTTGAAACGGGTGGAGATGCTCTAAGCTCGACTGAACTGCGAAAATTTAAAACCGTACCGCTCTTGGCACTAGCAACTGTCATTATATTGGTGAATGAAAAACACTTGGATGATATTTTGGCTTGGCGATATTCTCATATTTCATATTCAAGCTAAGGTGACGGCGATGCAAATTGAAGCAAAGCAAACATTTTGTCTCCATCGTCCAATTTGGTACGTATACGTACGAGGACGCCCCAACTTGCAGGCTTTATTTATTTCCTGACCAGAAGAATAGCAGGTTAAAGAAAAAATATCTTATCTTAAAAAATATCGCAACTTGTTCACAATAAAAAAAATATCGCAACTCATCTGTCACGGTGTGTGAAGTGTGCTAGTGGTTCCTCTTCCAAGTTCCACCACGACCACACGTACCGCGCACATGCTCAACAAAAGGTGTGTACGGTTGCAAGAATGATACGCGAGTCTAGGTGGTTGGTGTTAAAACTAGAAGTTAAGTAGAGATCGGTGTTTAGTTTCCTGGACCGTTTCGCTTAGTGGTATTTTAAACTATATTGTAAGCTGGTATTTCCAGCATGGATCGTTGGCTTGATACGCTTTCAATGAGTCTATTGCACATGCTACTATAACTTTTACTGTATTATTGTGTGTATTCCTCATTTTGCTACCATGCAAGCTCACGAAGGATCGAAGGTCCTAGACTTTTTTTTACACCTCTATTGACTCTCAAAATCACACCTAAACTACAATTGGTTACACCTCTATTGACTCTCAAAATCACACCTAAACTACAATTGGAGTTCTCACTCTCACTCTGTCACTCAACCTGTTAGAAGTATTTCGTATGCTTCTTTTTTTAGGTAGCTACTATTGCTAAGGTCTTGGAACCCTTGAGGGTGAAGCTCACACCCTCCTTTTTTTTGCCAAGCTGGCTGTTGTACTCGATCTCCGAGATGCAACTCTTCTAACTGACAATCAAGTGTTGGCCTTTGTTATGTTTGCTGCTGAATCGCCACGCACTTATCTTGAACATTGGTCAATGGTGTCTTATCTTTTTGGGTAAATTTGCTATTGGACATGCCAAATGCTACCTCTTTGCTGGCGGACACCCACTTTCGAGCCTTTTGCCAGAGGACACTCTGGTTTCTGAAAATTTGGCCAGTGGACACCGCTCCCCAGTTTCAGCTGGTTTTGAAGAGAGAAAAATTCATTTTGGACATCGGATGCCCCTAGGCCAGACTTGGGTCAACTTGGGTTTGTCCCCAACCGGTCTGGTTGGACCAGCTTATAACGCCCTGGACCCGTCGGTTAGGGTTTAGGGTTTACTTGCGCCACTTCCCTAATCCTGCCGCCGACACCCACACCCACGCGACTCCACTGCTCGCCGTGGCGCCGTCCACTCCACTGCCCGCCGCAAATGGTGTAGAGCACAGAGAATGCATGAGGCATTTTGTCAAGAATTTTCAAAAGAGATTCAGGGGAGAAGTGTTTGAAAGGAACTTGTGGCCTGCATCAAGGTGCTATAGACAAACCACCCATGACAGGCACTGGAATGAGATGCACAAGGTATGCCCAAAGGCAACTAGGTGGCTGTTGGACAACCACAAACAGCTATGGGCAAGGTCAAAGTTCAGCACTGCCAGCAAATGTGACTATGTCACCAACAACATAGCTAAGACCTTCAATAGTTGGATCAGGGAGGAGAAGTCCATACCTATTGTAGAGCTCATGGACAAGATAAGGCAGTTGATCATGGATAGGTTTTGCACTGGGAGGCAGCTGATGGAGAACTTGTCTAGGTTCAAGATTCTGCCTAGTGTCATGAAAGATCTGCACAACAAAAGCAGAAATCTGAGGTAAAACATTCGCAGGAGTGGCCCATTGGTAGGAAAAGTAAGAGGAGTCAATAAGGACATAGTCCCTTAGAGGTTCATTGTTGACCTGGACAAGAAAGAGTGCACCTATAGAGGCTGGTAGTTAACTGGTCTGCCATGTGTGCATGCCATAGCTTTCATTGGCACAAAAAGGGTTGATTTGGAGGACTATGTTGATCATTACTATTTTGTAGAAAAGCTCAAAGCAGCTTATGCAAGTGTTGTGCCTCCTATGCCAAGCAAAGATGAATGAGAAAAGGTGGACCTTGGCTTCAAGCTCCTTTCTCCTAAATGCAACAGAGTAGCAGGAAGACCAAGGAAAAGAAGGATAGTTGGAGTTGAAGAAGGTGGGTCAAGCAGTAAGGGCAAGAGAAGGTGTAAAAGGTGTGGTGGATTGGGACACCTGCAGAAAACCTGCAATGAAACTGTTGCTGATCCTAATGCACCACCACCTACACCTCCAAAGAAGAAGAGAATGACCTACAAGCCAAAAGTGGTTGAAATTATAGAAACCACAGATGATGCATCTAAGAAGAAGAGAAAGGCCTCCTCCAAGGGGAAACAACCTAGCAAGAAGAAGAAGACAACTCCTGCTAAGCCTACACCTCCTGAGCAATCTGTGCAGTAAGTGATCCATCTGTTCTAACCATTTTCCTAATTTTGAAGCCATGTGTAGTTGACAACATGTTTACACCTGTCATCTTACATGGTTCCAAGCTCCCCGGTCACTAGGAGGCAGGCCAAACAGCAAGTGTCAGGTAGCCCAGAGGCACTGACTAGGAGTCAGGCTTCCTCAATGCTGACATCCAGTCCAAGCGCCTGCACTAGGAGCAAGAGGGGAGGGTCTGATGCAATAGAAGCAAGATAGAAGACAGATTTTGACTTCTGTGCTTTTGAACTTGGCACCAGTGCTTATGTGTGCTGCTGAGCTACCAGTGCTTTTGTGTGCTTTTCTAAATGTAATGTGGCATATGAACTTGGTATTGTAATGTGGCATGTGAACTTGGCCTGAACATGATATTATAATCTGCCATGGGAACTTGGCAGCTGTTGGTGTGAACTTGGTATTGTAATCTGGTATAATATAGTGAACTATTTGTCATGCTGAAAAATTAAGACTTCATAATGTATTCAAGTTTCTCATGCTGAAAAATCAAGACTTGGTAATGTATTCAAGTTTGTCATGTTGAAAATTTAACAGGGCAACACAAGCATAAGGCAACTGCATTTCATTCATTTCAGAAACATTACAAAGCAAAGTTCATGCTTGGTTATACAATACCATGCACAAAGCAACAAAGCAAACAACACCTACAAACACACTGACCCCAATCATCATCCTATCAACTCTCTGCTCTCCACCTATTCTAATCACAGTATCCCTCTGAGCACAAACAACATTGTTCACGTTCAACAGAGAATTCTCTAAAGCCTTCAACGTGGCCATCACTGCTGCAGCATCCATGCCATCTCCAGCGCTCACTGGCTTCCACATGAAGAAGCTACAGTTCCCGTGGCCCTGTTCATGCCAAAGACCACAACAATGGGATGAACCCTAGATCCGATTTTAAAATGCCAAAATGGACCAACAAGAATTAAAAAAAACTCACCTAGCCACGATTCCTACAAGTGTAGAATTGCTTGTCTGGGTTGTTTTGGGTTCTCGACGTGCGCTCCACAACCGTCGCCGTGCGGCAGAAGGGGCACAACGGCTGCCCCTCTCTCGCTCCGCGTGAGCTTGTCGATGACGAAGCGCCCGAGCCTGTCGCCGTCATCTACAGCCCTCTGCTTCCACTCCTGTCAACGACGCCCACCCGCCTAATCCGCGCCCGCACCCCCGCCCGAACGACTGCCGCCGCCGCTGCATTTACTGTGGAGACGGGGAAGGAGGAAGAGACCGGGAAGGAGGAAGAGGCTGTTGGTGCCGTTGGGTCCGTGTCACGGAACCGCCCAAATTATAAGAACAAAAGTACAAAAACAATCGCCGGAGCAATTAATTTCCTGTACTTAAGCTCCTATAACTCCGGTAGTCCAATAAAATCACGAGAGATTTCAAACCAACCAACATACAAGCCAAGATCGTAGTGGTCCAACATAACAGGTCATATGTTACATCCATTTCGTAAGTAATTCAACATATATCAGAGTTCAGTAGAGTTATTACAACTCAAGTTCAAAAGTAGCAGAAGCAAAGTAGTTTGAAACTAATATCACCTTAATTCAAATACATGCCAGTACCAAGGTCAATTTTCCCATAAAAGCATGAGAGATAAGATAGCTCAGAAGGATCATGCCCATGATCACACTCCGCCACTACAACCGGAGTCTTCCAATTCTTGCAGTAGCTATGATACATCACAACCTACAACAAGTGGGAATAAACCTTGAGTACGAGAAGGTACTCAGCTAGACTTACCCGTCATAAACCAAAAATAATATGACACCAAGGAGTATGCAAGGCTTTCTTTCAGTGGACTAGCTTGACTCATTTGCGAAAAGCATAAGTTATCATGAATAAACTAATTTAAGTCCTTTTGCATCATATTTATTATAACCTATTCAATCTAGGTAAGCACCTATGCTAAAGCAATCACTTGATTAACCATTAACATCAAAGGTTACCATCTCAGGTTTAGCATTTCCAACATTATCCACATAACCATCCGTGTTCCATCATTATTACTACGATGTCGTAACTCGAGTCAAGTGCTCACTATCCAGGAGCGATGGCGATTCGAATCGATTATTAACCAGCTGGTAATTTATTCCTCACACAAACCTCACTCACCCGCTAAAGTGAGGTGTTGGTCACCGAGTCAACTATTCAGGTAAAGTCACAAGCTTGCCAGGAACCACATGTACCCGGGGGCCGTCCGACTGCTCTTTGGCCTTATCATCGCGCCCCCGTTTCCTGCCACTACTGCTCCGGTACAGTGCGTTGCGGGCAATCCACTCGGCCCGAATAATCTCCCGGCTTCGCGGTCGAAAGGTACTTTATTCGGCCAGCTAAATGTGAGGCATGCGTTCAACATGACTCGAGGCCCAACAACGGTCGGTCCTTAATCGACACAGGCGGAAACTACAAGCACCCCAGAACCCTGTCTGGTCCCATACTTATTCCGCCCGGTCTCCAATTATCCATCAACACTTGGTTATTTCCAGGATATCATCCATTCCATAGCTAAAGTATTCCAGTAACCACCTATAGTTGCCGGTGACAGGAAATCACCGATCGCTACCGGTCTAAGCAGGGCTAAGCAATATTTTCGATCCTAAACCAAAATAGGGTTCCAGGCATATTTACGGGACAAGGAAAAGTCCTATGTTTGGTGTTGGTAATTAGTGACAATGCCTAAGTACTAATCCTATGCCTAAGTTGTATGTAGCATATGAGGATTAGTACATTCCAAGGTTGGTGGCAAGATGGACATGGTGATCATGATGGCCACACTTGGATTTGGATGCAACCCTACGTGATCAAGGCAAAGGTATATGCTTAAGGGTTGTGTTTTAGTAACCAAGACACCTAGTGGGTGTGGTTACATTATAGGATAGATAGCCGTACTATAAAGAGGGGAATGACGCGGCTTTTGAACTCCTAAGTGCCTCTAGGTGTGCATTTCATAATCATATGCATGTGGATAGAACTAATAACGCCTCGAAAAATGATTGTGAAAATGCTAACACACATACACATGGTGTTGATCACTTGGTGATGTTAGCACGTTTGCGAAGGCGGTTGAGTTTGAGCGGTAGAGAGGGTTTGGGGTCCTCTCTCCCAAAGGGGAGTTCAAACTAGATCAAGATTGGCATCATTTTGTGCTCACTCTTCTTTTGTGTCAATGGAAGAACCCAAGGACATTGATAAAGCATTGAGAGATCTGGATTGGGTAAATGCAATGCATGAAGAGCTCATCAACTTCAAAAAAAATGAAGTATGGGAACTAGTTGAGAGGCCTAAAGATCACAATGTCATTGGAACAAGATGGGTCTTTCGCAACAAGCAAGATCAAGATGGGATAGTAGTAAGGAACAAAGCAAGACTAGTGGCTCAAGGTTACACACAAATAGAGGGTCTTGACTTTGGTGAAACTTATGCCCCGGTTGCAAGATTGGAAGCAATTAGGATCTTACTTGCCTATGCTTGTGCTCACAATATCAAGCTATATCAAATGGATGTGAAGAGTGCATTTCTAAATGGGTACATTCAAGAGGAGGTGTATGTGGAGCAACCTCCCGGTTTTGAAGATGACAAGAAACCCAACCATGTATACAAGCTAAGGAAAGCTTTGTATGGATTGAAGCAAGCACCTAGAGCATGGTATGAAAGATTGAGGGACCTCTTGCTATCCAAAGGATTTGTCATGGGCAAAGTTGATACAACACTATTCACTAAGAAGATTGGGAAAGACTTGTTTGTATTGCAAATATATGTTGATGATATCATTTTTGGTTCAACCAATCAAGATTATTGTGATGAGTTTGGAAAAATGATAGCAAAGGAATTTGAAATGTCAATGATTGGTGAACTTAGTTTCTTTCTTAGACTTCAAATCAAACAAATAAAGGAAGGAACATTTGTGAGCCAAACCAAGTACATCAAAGATATGCTCAAGAAGTTTGGCATGGAAGATTTAAAGGGCATTACAACTCCAATGGGCACTAGTGGAAGCTTGGATAGTGACAAGAGTGGCAACATGGTGGATCAAAAGCTATATAAATCAATGATTGGTAGCCTACTCTATGTGACGGCATCAAGGCCTGACGTAATGTTTAGTGTATGTATGTGTGCAAGATTTCAAGCCTCACCAAGAGAAAGTCATTTGAAGGCAACAAAGAGAATATTGAGGTACTTAAAGCATACACAAGATGTTGGATTGTGGTATCCCAAAGGTGCAAGCTTTGAGCTAGTTGGATATTCGGATTCCGACTATGCCGGTGACAAAGTGGAGAGAAAGAGCACTTCCGGGACTTGTCAATTGTTGGGAAGATCACTTGTCTCATGGTCATCCAAGAAGCAAAATAGTATTGCACTATCTACCGCCGAAGCCGAATACATCGCCGCGGGTAGTTGTTGTGCACAAATCTTGTGGATAAAGGCAACATTGAAGGATTTTGGAATCAATTTCAAGAATGTGCCATTGCTATGTGACAATGAAAGTGCCGTGAAGCTAACCAACAATCCTGTTCAACATCAAAGAACAAAGCATATTGATGTTCGTCATCATTTTATTAGAGATCATCAACAAAAGGGTGACATTGCTATTGAAAGTGTGGGCACCGAAGATCAATTAGCCGATCTATTCACCAAGCCACTTGATGAGAAGAGATTTCACAAGCTAAAGAATGAGTTGAACATACTTGACTTCTCCAACATGAGTTGATGCACCCCAATGTTATGACATGCCTCTCCTTTGAGCCCCAAGGTACAATTGCTTGACATGTCATACATTCTATACTAAGGACATGTTTAGTGCATCTAGTCATGATTTCTTATGTTCTAGGCTCATTCATGAAAATCAAATGAATTTGAAGTTTATATGGTGCCACTATTGTTTCCATGTCTTGTATGATCTAGTGGTAGCATATAACTTGTTTAAGTAGCTTGTGATCCTAAGTGTTTAATCTAGAAAACTTGTCTAAATATTTGCTTCGACATGGTGCATGATAACCCTTCTAGTGAGGTGTGAAGAAGCTTGCCCTTGGATCAAACCGAAGCATTTTATTTATGCAAGCAATCTACGTTGAATCACAAACTTGATCCTCACCCCATAATTCAACATGATAATCTATCTAAAATTGGTCCCTTGTGGTCATTGGTGCCAAAGGGGGAGAAAATGTTGTTCACAAAGATAGATTCTAAAGGAGGAGAAAACCCTAAAGGGAAAATTGATAAAAGAAGGGGATCAACTAAATTTTGAGCACACAAGTAGGGGGAGCAAGCTCTTAAACATGAATGTTGCATTTCTTTGTGCACTTCATATGTATGATGCATAGTTATGCATTTCTTTTTCTCCAATACTTTGCTTGTGTGATGTTTTGCTAGTATACAATTAAATGGTGTATTGAAGTACTAGCATGAATAGGAAGTAGTTAGATTTTTCTTGCTTCATGTCTTTCAAAGTGGTACTAGAACCTTGCTTATAATGTTGATCTCACGAGGTTTCTAGTTATGTTTGTGCTTTTCCAAGTGGTATCTAACTACACAAGGTGCTAAGATGGTGTTTATCGCTACTCCGATGGTATCACGCTTCAAAGGTCTATAATCTAAAACACTTAGCACCTATTGGTAGTCAATGCTCCTAATCTTTCCTATCTAACATGTATGCTTCCAAAATCCAAACATATAGCATACATGTAGGGGGAGCCATTGCTATCAATTTGAATTCATGATCACTTGTCCATACTTCTTACACATGGTAATATACTTGGACAATGTGACATGGGTTCAATCAAAATTTTATTATAATATCTTTGTGAAAGGGTTGTCACCAATTACCAATAAGGGGGAGATTGAAAGTCCTATGTTTGGTGTTGGTAATTAGTGACAATGCCTAAGTACTAATCCTATGCCTAAGTTGTATGTAGCATATGAGGATTAGTACATTCCAAGGTTGGTGGCAAGATGGACATGGTGATCATGATGGCCACACTTGGATTTGGATGCAACCCTACGTGATCAAGGCAAAGGTATATGCTTAAGGGTTGTGTTTTAGTAACCAAGACACCTAGTGGGTGTGGTTACATTATAGGATAGATAGCCGTACTATAAAGAGGGGAATGACACGGCTTTTGAACTCCTAAGTGCCTCTAGGTGTGCATTTCATAATCATATGCATGTGGATAGAACTAATAACGCCTCGAAAAATGATTGTGAAAATGCTAACACACATGCACATGGTGTTGATCACTTGGTGATGTTAGCACGTTTGCGAAGGCGGTTGAGTTTGAGCGGTAGAGAGGGTTTGTGGTCCTCTCTCCCTCCCGCCGAGCTTGCGAGGCGGGATTCAGGCGTTTTCGAGGAGTTGAAACGACTATTTTCCACTACGTCGAAAGTCAAAAATTGAACGGAAGCGAACGGAGGTTACAATGGTGACCGGACGCTGGACCGGACGCGGTCTCTGTTTGACCGGACGCGTCCGGTCAGTGTTCAGCTTTTGCGCGTTTCTCGGTTGTCTGATCGGACGCGGTGGCGCGTCCGGTCATGGTCGACCGGACGCGTCTGGTCGATCAGGGAGCTTACTGGACTCCAACCGGACGTTGGCACTGTGGCGTCCGGTCAGTTATCCAGCGCGTCCGGTCGCTATTTCGTTGTGCACTGCTCTGGGTTGACCAGCGCGTCCGGTCAGTTACGGGACCAGCGCGTCCGGTCGAGCCCAGCGCGTCCGGTCGTTGCGACCAGCGCGTCCGGTCGGTGCTTCGCGAAAATAGCCGTTGTGTGATCGGCGCGTCCGATCAGTTTGACCAACGCGTCCGGTCAACACGACTTCGGCTGTTTCAAGTGAGTAACGGCTATATTCGAAGGGGTACGTCTATAAATACTCGTTGGCCGGCTCAAGGCTCTCTCTTGGACTTTTGACATACTTGTGAGCACTTTGAGCTAAGCAACTCCCCTCCCACTCATCTCTCTTGCATCTTTGCATATTCGAAGTGAGATTGAGTGATCCAAGTGCATTTGCATTGTGAGATTGCATCTAGTTGGCACTTGGTGGTTGATTTGCTGCGGGATTCTTATTTCTCTTAGTGGTTGCCGCCACCTAGACGGCTTGGAGCAGCTTGGAGGCGGTGGCAAGAGTTGGTGATTGTTCTTGGCCACCTCCGGTGATTGTGAGGGGTTTGTGCCTACCTCGGCAAAGCGCCAAAGGCAACATTAGTAAATTGCTCGTGTCATTGCAACCTTTTGCCATTTGGTAGGTTCTTGTGGCGCCTTTTGAGAGGCTCGGTGTGAGACCGATTAGCCACCGAACCACGTGGTGAAGAGGGACACAACGGGGACTAGCGTGCCGGCAAGCACGTGAACCTCGGGATAAATCTTGTGTCATCACTTTCATATTGTGATTGATTGATCCCGATGTTCGGTTGTCTTGGTATTCATTGTTGATCATATTGGTTGGCTCAATACTTCGCCCCTCGGTGAAACTCTCCTAACTCAACTCCACATTACTTTCTTAGTTATCTTTGCTAGCTAGTTAGCTTTGCTAGAGTAGCTCTTTTGTGTAGCTTGCTAGTTGTAGTTGTAGTTACCTTCTCGGTTTGACTTGTGCGGTTGAGTGTCATTATACTAGAATTGTGAATTGGATAGGTGGCTTGCAAACACCCCGTAGGCTAAGCAAAACTCGCATCTCGCTATTTGTTGTATTGATAAACTTGTTTAGCTTGCCTTTGTAGAATTTTTTTAAAAGGCTATTCACCCCCCTCTAGCCATCAAGACCTTTCACCCGTCATAAACCAGAAATAATATGACACTAAGGAGTATGCAAGGCTTTCTTTCAGTGGACTAGCTTGACTCATCTACGAAAAGCATAAGTTATCATGAATAAACTAATTTAAGTCCTTTTGCATCATATTTATTATAACCTATTCAATCTAGGTAAGCACCTATGCTAAGCAATCACTTGATTAACCATTAACATCAAAGGTTACCATCTCAGGTTTAGCATTTCCAACATTATCCACATAACCATCCGTGTTCCATCATTATTACTACGATGCCGTAACTCGAGTCAAGTGCTCACTATCCAGGAGCGATGGCGATTCGAATCGATTATTAACCAGCTGGTAATTTATTCCTCACACAAACCTCACTCACCCGCTAAAGTGAGGTGTTGGTCACCGAGTCAACTCTTCAGGTAAAGTCGCGAGCTTGCCAGGAACCACATGTACCCGGGGGCCGCCCGACTGCTCTTTGGCCTTATCATCGCGCCCCCGTTTCCTGCCACTACTGCTCCGGTACAGTACGTTGCGGGCAATCCACTCGGCCCGAATAATCTCCCGGCTTCGCGGTCGAAAGGTACTTTATTCGGCCAGCTAAATGTGAGGCATGCGTTCAACATGACTCGAGGCCCAACAACGGTCGGTCCTTAATCGACACAGGCGGAAACTACAAGCACCCCAGAACCCTGTCTGGTCCCATACTTATTCCGCCCGGTCTCCAATTATCCATCAACACTTGGTTATTTCCAGGATATCATCCATTCCATAGCTAAAGTATTCCAGTAACCACCTATAGTTGCCGGTGACAGGAAATCACCGATCGCTACCGGTCTAAGCAGGGCTAAGCAATATTTTTGATCCTAAACCAAAATAGGGTTCCAGGCATATTTACGGGACATGGAAAGGATATATATGCAGCAAGTGTTTTCAATCAACTCCTATAACTTAATGCAACAATACATATATAACATATATATACTCAATTGCTTTTGTAAAGTAGGAGGCTTAGAATGCTCCGGGGCTTGCCTGAGATCGAACACTGGGTTAGTGATTGACAGATGATACTCGCTTGGCGAGCATCTCCCATCCCGACACTTGATTAGTCCTTCCATCTTCAGGATAGGTCCACCAAACACCGTCTTCAGGTTTGGCTTCAACATCTCATCCTTCACGTGGTGCATCTAGCGTACCTAGATGAGATGCAAGATGCATGTGTATGAATATGGTGAATGGTAACACAAGATGCATCACATAATTATTCATGTAAACACACGATTAAGACAGACACCAAAAGCTAATTAACTAACATCACACAACCAATTAAAGAGGGCAAGCACATTAAGCACAACACAAGTTTAACAAGAGCACAAGTATCTTAACTTGACCATCATCAAGGGTATAAGCCACACTTAGCAACACATGGAGTAAACAACCATAACTAGCATTTGACAATTTCTGGACTGCAAACAATATCTACATGTTTTGATCATAACTGGAGTTATAAAAATCTAATAGCCATGAAACAAGACATTCTGGAAAGCTTATGAATTTGTCCATAATTCATCTTTAATCATCTTAGCATGATTCTCAAGTTAACCAAGTCAAACATGCATAAATACAGAATCTGGTCCAGAGATTCCAGAGAACAACTATTTCTGGAACCCAACTTGGAACAGTCATAACTCACAAATTATAAGGCCAAATGCCACCAAAATTTAACACAAGCTATATTAATGAGTTATCTACAACTTTGTTATAAGCATGTTTCTCAGCAAACATCATTTTCATGATGCAATTACCAAAGTCTCAGAAACTGTCCAGGAAAGCATCAATTGCAAGAATAAATATTAACTTACATTCCAAACATACATTTGGCCACAACCAATGTAACCATCATAAAGTGCATGTTAAATGATCACCAAAAAGCATAGTGCTCATCATTAAATCATTTCTTTTTAATGCATTTCTTAATTTATTTAAATAGCAAGGTGAAATAATAAACATATACCAAAAGTCCATAATAAAATCTATAAAAATTACAGTAGCTCTTACATACACCCAATAGACTACTGTACAAATTGCTAATGCAAGAAATCATGTGAAAACAAGATACACTAATAACTCACTCATATGGCAACCAAAATTCATGAAATTTTTACCACACATCAATCATCATATGAGTAGCATGCCACAAAAATTTCACTTCATTTGGACCCCTAGATCTACAGTTATGAAAATGACAAATACAATTAACATTAAAAACCTAGCTGCACAAATCCATTTTTACAGAGAAAACTTTAAACTAAAACATGCCATATTATAGATCTACTGCATAGAGAATTTCACAAGGATTCCAAAAAGTCCTCATTTGCTATTTTACGATTTTTCTACAATTTACTACAATTTTCAAAAGCTCTAGTCATTTTTCTGCAAAAGAAAATTATTAAACCGAAAAGGACAGACACTTTACAACGGGACCCCTGGAAGAAACTTTAATTAAACCGAGCGGATAAGTCCTTCTTGCACTATTCAAATGAGTCACGATTCCTGCAGAAAGGCCCCTGGAGTTAGTCGAATTCTCCCGCGAGGTCTCTAGTCGCGATTTACAGTAGAGGAGGCAGCAGAGCTCGCGGATTCGGTGGTTGTGGTCGTCGTCGGCCGTGGCTGAGGGGTGGGGAAGCACGCGGAGGTCCTCGCGCACCCGTTGGGCTACCTAGCTCGGCGCGAGGCGATCCGTGGCGGTGCGGCCACGGTAGCAGGCGGCGGCGACGGCAGAGGCACGGCGGCAGCGACACTCCGGCGACGGTTGGAGCCAGGGAAGAGGCGCGGGAGGGACGGCGCGGCGAGGGGAAGGTGATGGCGCGGTCGGCTTGGACGAAAGAAGGGCGAAACAGCGGGGACGCGGCGGGGCCGAGCTCGGCCATGGCGGCCATGGAGGTGGGGTGCCGGCGGCCATGCTGTACACGCACTGAGCGCGCGGCAGCGGCAAGGGAGGGCGGGCGCGAGTGAATGGGGAGTGCCTGGGGCAGCTCGGCATTTGAAATGGAGCAGCAGAGGCGCGGCAGGACGCGCTGCAAGGAGGTGTGGCGCGCTGCTCTGCATGAACGCCACGATGGCAAATCGTCGGACACCTGGTGAGCGCGGTTCGGCCCGACTTGGAGGCCCAAAATGGCATATTCCTTTGCGATTCGGATCTTGGCGCCTGAACAAAAAATCTTCTACACTGACCCAGCTACAACTTTGATTAAGGGTGTGCTGTCATTAGGGCTATGGATCCATGGGTAATTAGCCGCCAAAATGACAATGTCAACATGCCAATGACGATCAAAATAGAGCTCGGTTATGGGGTTTTGGGAGGTCAAACTTGATCCAACTATTCCCATTCTTTTACAAGATCTTCTCCAATGAGTTAGCTCCAACTTCTATTTTTGGATCGAATCAAGTTGCTTAACGAAAACATGAGAACGCGGCATGCCAACCGTAATGGTGCTGGAATTCCCAGACTTAGAAATATTTCTAAGTGCTGAAAACTGCGGCAGATTCAAACTTTGTGCCCCGATTAGACTCACTTCTAAGCTGATCTAGCTCTTGGTCCAAAAACAAACTTTCTTCTACAAAACATGAACTACAACTTTCATGTAATGTCCAACATCAAAACTGGTATAGAAACTATATTTCTACTTTGACCAAAGTGGCATCACAATAAAGCTTGAATTGTCCGTTTTGATCCATTGGAGCATTTTCTAGGCATTTGCTCAACACGAACCTTTCATGACTTTTGTTGTAGAGTCCATATAGAGTCATTTGGGCAAGGTTACAAGGTTTGGTTGATGACCTATATTTCCATCCACTTAATAATGCAATTCTAGCACTTATTAAAGTCATTCCAACCAGCATATAACTTATCATTTCATGTGACTTTTTGATTCCAAACGTCATGAAACTTTGCCAGTGACCAATGTAGATAGGTACTAAGGTGAGACACATGAAGATATTGCAATAACACCACCCAAGCATATATCTTAAAAATGGACTATATGTGTCACACCCATTTATCGACCAAATGGAATGCATACCCTTATGTGCGCCCAGAGATCAATCACACATAAGTTCACAAATTATAACGGAAGTATTATCACAAATGTTATTACATCACGATATTTAAACACATAGTCTTAACACAAATGTGGCGGAAGTATAAATAAATAACTCTCGTGGTAGCTCCAATCACAGGTACATTGACTGGTTGACAGCAAGACTAGTAATCCTCAGGGAAGTAGGCGTAGTAGTCACTATTACCTCCATTTGTCTGGGGATGATAAGCTGTACTAAAATTCAGTTTGGTCCCCAATGATTCATGTATCTTTTGCCAATAATGAGATGTAAACTGAGTACCTCGATCAGACACAATCTTCTTAGGTACTCCATGTAGACTCACTATTCTTTCCATATACAACTCTGCCAACTTCGCACTGCTATATGTAGTCTTCACAGGCAGAAAATGAGCAACCTTAGTCAGACGATCCACTATCACCCAAATTGAATCATATCCTCTTTGAGTCCGTGGTAACCCAACTATAAAGTCCATACCAACCTCTTCTCATTTCCACTCGGGTATCTGCATAGGCTGTAACAATCCTGCAGGTCTCTGATGTTCCGCTTTCACCCTTTGACAAGTGTCACACAAAGCAACATACTCAGCAACGTCTCTCTTTAAACCATACCACCAATATTTCTCTTTCAGATCCAAGTACATCTTAGTACTCCCCGGATGTATGGAATAAGCTGACTCATGAGCTTCACGCAGAATTGCCATTCTGATATCCTTATCTTCGGGCACACACAGCCTTTTTCCAAACCATAGCGTACCATTATCATCCTTACGGAATCCTGGAGATTTACCTTTCGCTATGTTTTCAGCTATCTCTCTCAACTTTTCATCCTTCTGCTGACCTTTACGGATTTCTTGCTCCAAAGTAGGCTCTAATACTAATTCCACTGCATTGGTAGTAAATCCTAAGTTCAGATGCTTGCACTCATCACACAATTCTTTTGGCATAGGCATTACTTGTATTTCATTTGCATAACTTTTCCTACTTAGAGCATCAGCAACAACGTTGGCCTTTCCTGGATGATAATGCACCTCTAGATCATAGTCTTTTATCAACTCCAACCATCTACGCTGCCTCAAGTTCAGATCCGTTTGAGTGAAGATATACCTTAGACTCTTGTGATCAGTGTATATATCACTCTTGTGTCCAATCAAATAATGTCTCCATATCTTTAATGCATGAACTACTGCAGCTAATTCCAAATCATGAGTAGGGTAATTTAACTCATGCTTCCTCAACTGCTTTGATGCATATGCCACAACTCTACCTTCTTGCATCAGAACATATCCCAAACCCAATCGAGATGCATCACAATAGATAGAGAAAGGTTTATTCAGATCTGGCAAAACTAAGATGGGTGCAGTAGTCAATCTTTTCTTTAATTCCTCAAAATTAGCCTGACACTTCTCGGACCACACAAACTTGGCATTCTTCTCCAACAATGCAGTCATTGGTTTTGCAAGCTTTGAAAATCCCTCTATAAATCTCCTATAGTAACCAGCCAATCCCAAGAAGCTACGGATCTCACTCACATTGATGGGTGGTTTTCCAGTTCAATACATCTTTCACCTTGCCAGGATCTACTGATATTCCTCCATTTGAGACAATGTGACCCAGAAAAGAAACTTCCTTCAGCCAAAACTCATATTTACTCCGTTTTGCATATAGTTGGTGTTCTCTGAGCTTCTGCAAGACCAACCTCAAATGTTCAGCATGTTCTTCCTTAGTCTTGAAAAATACTAGAATATCATCGATGAATACCACTACAAACTTGTCCAGATATTCCATGAACACCTTATTCATTAAGTACATGAAGTATGCAGGAGCATTAGTCAAACCAAAGGACATCACTGTATACTCATACAACCCATACCGTGTGGTAAAAGCTGTCTTAGGTATATCCCTGGCACGAATCTTCAATTGATGATATCTAGAGCGAAGATCAATCTTGGAGAATACACAAGCTCCTCTCAACTGATCAAACAGGTCATCAATTCTAGGCAATGGGTACTTGTTCTTAATAGTAACCTCATTAAGAGACCGATAATCTACACACATCCTCTGAGTTCCATCCTTCTTATCCACAAAAATCACTGGTGCTCCCCATGGTGAAGAACTAGGATGAATAAAACCCTTATCCTGCAGCTCCTTAATTTGTTTCTTAAGTTCTTCTAATTCATTTACTCCCATTCTATATGGACGCTTAGCTATAGGTGCAGTTCCAGGTAATAATTCAATAATAAATTCAATGTCACGGTCTGGTGGCATACCTGGCAATTCCTCTGGAAACACATCTGGGAACTCCTCCACAACTGGATCTTCCTGGTTGGCACCATCATTGAGCTGGTTCACTGTAGCGGTCTCTTGTTTCTGCACTTTTACCTCAACCTTGATTCTATCACCCTTTGGTGTTGTCAGTACAACTGATTTATCCTTACACTGAATCTCTGCTTGTTGTTGCATCATCCAATCCATTCCCAATATAAGATCAATCCCAGCTGTTCCCAATACTATAGGGCTAACTGTAAACTCTACCCCCCTTAAGTTGAGACTAATTGGAAGACAGCGACAAGATGCTGGCATGCTTCCACCAGGTGAGTTTACTAAGATAGGGTTCTTCATGGCACACAAATGGATTCTATGTATTCTAACAAATGATTGTGATATGAAAGAATGTGATGCTCCAGAATCAAAAAGAACAGTGGCGGGAGTAGAGTGGACATCGAACGTACCAAGCATAACTTCTGGCTCCTCCACTGCAGTTTCTTGGGACAAGTGATTCACCCTTCCCGAGTTAGGTGCGGGCTTCTGGTGGCTGCTCTGTCTCTGGGGAGTCTGCTGGTTGGGCTTCTCCGGGCAATTGTAGGACAAGTGACCTTCTTTTCCACACCGGAAACACCTGTTGGGAGTATTGGGAGCACTAGTCTTCGTAGGAGTGTTGTTGGAAGGACCCTGACGCTGTGCTTGATTACCATTCTGCTGCGGAGGACGTTGGTTGCTATTCTGTGGCTGGAATGGGGGACGTTGCGGGAACTGTCCACGGAAAGGGGGCCTGACCATGATTCCACTGTCCAGAAGGAGGCCTCTGCTGATTATTCTGTTGAAAGCCAGTACGCGGACGGGTGTTGCTATTGGAGGCTTGTCCCTGTAACCTCTTCCTCTTTGCATCCATTTCCTTGCGCTTGTTATCCACCACGATAGCGCGGTTCACAAGCGTCTGAAAGTTAGGGTAGGTATTGGACATCAACTGCAACTGTAGTCCATCATATAATCCCTTCAAGAAGTGGCGCTGCTTATCATTGTCATTGGCCACCTCATGTGGAGCATATCGTGACAATTGAGCAAACTTGTCACGGTACTCAGCTACAGTCATTGACCCTTGGGTCAGGTTCCTGAATTCCTCCGCCTTAAACTCTATCATTCCTTCAGGTATATGGTAAGCCCTAAAGTTCTCTCTAAACTCCTGCCAGGTGACTGCAGGAGCATTGGCAGGACGACCATACTCATATGACTCCCACCAATCCTGAGCTTCTCCCTGAAGTTGCCCAGAAGCGAACAACACCTTCTGTCGGTCATCACATTGTGCAATAGTGAGTTGTTTCTCCACAGCACGAAGCCAATCATCGGCCTCCAAAGGATCAACAGCATGTGTGAACACTGGGGGACGACCCTTCAAAAATTCACCACGCTTATCACGTGGTTGAGCCCCAGCAACTGGCTGATTTTGCTGATTCTGCACTAGTTGTTGCATCAACTGTGTCTGTACTGCCAACAGTTGCTCGATAGTTGGTGGCGGTGGTGGTGGTGGATTTGGGGGAATGTTTCCATGACCCCTGCCTCTTCCTCTTCCGGCCATCTGCCACCCATAAACATGCAAACTTTAAGAATTCCAGGTTATCAACCACTTATAAGATTAAGAATGAGATCTGAAAGTTTTCTGGACGAGTAGCAATATTGACAGTTCAGTATTTCAATCATATCTCGAGCTACAGAAGTCCAAAAGAGGCGTGCTTTATATGGTTGGAAAGCTTATGAAATTATCCACAATTTCTATTCAGACCTCAAGATCAGATTATGTCGTTAAGTCTGAAAAATAAGGCGTAACAGAAATTGTTCTAGATTCCAGACTGTGCAGAAACTTTAACTTGTGAAAATTATATCTCTCGAACCAGATCAGATAAAAAGTTGATTCCAGTGGCATTTGAAAGATGCTTGAGTCTAGTTTCTCTCATAAAAATTTCATAAATGTTGCATGAACCGTTTTTAAACTATAGTAGAAACATTGAAGACTGCTCCAGAAAACAGCAAGGACAGAAACGAGATAATATCAAACCCAACTATTATTCCTTGACTATTAAACTTATTATTCTTAAGAATGGAACTTGTAGACATGCCTACAAGTCCCGACACTCAAACAAAGATCCAACTCACACATAAGAATAATAATAAAGCAACTAGCACACCAAGGTTCAAACCACACGACAGACTCGACTGACTCAACTGACGTTACTAAGAACGTTCTTATTACATAAAGGACTCCTACTTCCTAAGGAAGTGGCTCATGCTCTAATGTCTCATAAATCTTGGGCATGCCTTGGTTTGCTCGGAGCTCATCAATGGTTGCCTAGCACCTCTTGATAGTCTTCCCTTGTGCCTTCACCATCTCTTCTAGCTGCAGCTTCCTATCCATCATATCATAGACAAGGTTCACCATCACCCGAGGTAGTGGCTCTAGCTGCACTGGATCTGTCATAGCCCATCCAAGTTCGGGGTGTGCACGAGGAAAGAAACGATGGATGTCATACTTCATAAGGTTAAAGCGAAGATAGCGGAGACCCATACATGCTTCAAAAGCAGCATCTTCAATGCTATCCTCTATAGTAGCTCGATGTCCCACGTGAGAGAACATCCTGTCCAGCTGATATGCCCCCTTGTCTTGCTTATGTGCAAAGATGCTCGCCCTTGCCTTCCAGTACGTGTCCTCCAGTGGATGAGTGTACTCCCAGCAGACGTACTCCACAGCTGGATGCCAATCAGCGAAGTAAGCAGTGAGCATCCCCACCAGGCG
Source organism: Saccharum spontaneum (assembly GCA_022457205.1). Lineage (NCBI taxonomy): Eukaryota > Viridiplantae > Streptophyta > Magnoliopsida > Poales > Poaceae > Saccharum > Saccharum spontaneum. The sequence goes on along the minus strand of CM039594.1, from coordinate 16,326,319 downwards.
AAGATGAGAGACAGCATTCCCTCCATTCCTGTGGTAGATCCTCACAGTCCACCCCATTGGAGGAGGTGGCATATCTTCAGGAGCTTCATGTGGTGGAGGCGGGGGTTGTACTCCTCCATTAGCTTCCTCTTCATCATCTTCAATCTCGACGATTTTTGGATCTTCTTCAGGCTCAGGCTCTTCCTGGGGAGGTGCTGGTGCTTGGACTGGTGCTACAGGAGCCTGCTCCTGTTCCTGAGGTTCTGGCTCTTGTGGCTCTTCAGTTGCAAGCAGGGCACGAGGTGGGTAGTATCCTCCAGAGCTGATGCGGGCAGTCTTACGGTCACGGGCCATCTACAGAATTTTTAGATAAAGTTAGAATAGAGGCAAAATTTTGTAATAGAATGAGACATAAGAAGCATAAAAATTTATCAAATAACAAGAGCAAGATAGTGACCATAAAAATAGTGTAAAGATGATACTAAATCGACCATTTCTAGCTAGGCTTGCGTCCTACAGTCAACAAGAGCTCTGATACCAATTTGTCACACCCATTTATCGACCAAATGGAATGCATACCCTTATGTGCGTCCAGAGATCAATCACACATAAGTTCACAAATTATAACGGAAGTATCATCATAAATGTTATGACATCACGATATTTAAACACATAGTCTTAACACAAATGTAGCGGAAGTATAAATAAATAACTCTCGTGGTAGCTCCAATCACAGGTACATTGACTGGTTGACAGCAAGACTAGTAATCCTCAGGGAAGTAGGCGTAGTAGTCACTATTACCTCCATCTGTTACCCATCCGGGATTTTTATCCAAGTAAGAAAAATAAACAAGCGTAAGTACGTCTCGTACTCAACAAGTGTAACATGGGGTTCATGAGGCTCAAAAAGGCATAACATTGGTTTATCAGCATGTAGCTTTTAGTTAACATGATTTTAGCATATCAATAGCATCAAATTGTCTCAATGTAAACAATAAACATATGATCCATGTGAAATGATTAATGAATAGCAAAAACATAACCATAAACAATTATTCAATTATTCCATAAGGGTCCAAGGCCACTCGTGATCGTGAGCACGGCTGTTATAACAGTTTTACACTCTGCAGAGGTTGTACACTTTCACTGTGAGTCGTGTTACCCAAATGCCCGGGTTAATTACTCCCAAAACACTACCAAGGTGAGCAGGCAGGGTAAACACTATGAAGTCTTTCGAAGGTTCGTCTAACAAGTTAGGGCCATTAGATTCACTCGGCAAACAGATGTAGAGCCCCCCTTCCAAATGGCACAATAACCCGCAGCCTATACACATAAGGACAGAGGCCGCACTATACCCGATTCATCAAGCCGTTCTTACGCCAAAAAGGTTACCTCTAACAAGCTAGAAAAGGTCCTTCTATATGACTAAAGCCAGAGCCATATAGCCCCCACAGTTGTACTGTAAATCCCGAATTATCGCTTATAGATGAGTCCTTATGGAGAGCAATTAGAGCATCAAAAGTAACCCCCATGCTCTAATCCCCTTTAAATATTAATCAAAACCATCTTTTAATGTTTGTTGCATATTCCTCTAATCAATTTACATGATCATAGTCCATGTTTAAGCACTAGCCATACTACTCAATGCATCACAATAGGTACCAAGGTGTAGGATCAATCACTAAGTCATCCTTAACAAGGAATAAATGCATAATGATATTAATTGCATAAGGTGAATAGGACAACAAGGATAATTCCATGCTATACTTGCCTTGCTCAAACTGGTCCTGAAGATCTTGCTCGTAGTAAGGCTCTTGATCTCCAACGAATTGCTCACCGTCTATACTCGATCAACCAATATCAACAACACACATCCAGAGGCAATCATGCATAGACAAACAAGACTATAATTAGAACAATACACCAACAGTAAGAAAATAAGATAAAAAGTCTTTAAAACGAATCTACAACTCGCTAGGTTCACACAGACGCGAAGATCACGAAAAACGGAGCTAAAACGACAAAGTTATGAATTTCCAAAGATTTTCTATAGAAAAATAAATACTTTAATAAAAACTCGAAAATAAATTAATTCAAACCTACTGTACAGTTGTATAGTTACATAGAGCTCGCAAATATGAATCTAACGAAATTTGAATAGATCAAATCGGAGTTAAAACGAAGATTCTACGACTAAAACAAATTGAGTGGCAAAACTGTAAATATCAGAAAGCGTATTTTTCTTTTTCCGAAACAAATTACGTTTTCAATTAATCAAAACGTATTTTCCAGATTACGCTTTGGACCGCGGGTTCGAAAAGATAAAAACTCAGGGACTCTTTTACAAAATTACAACCGAACCGGTATCTTCTAATTTCGATCGTTAGATTCAAATCGGACGGTCCAGATTGGATCTGGGAAGACCCGGCGGCGCTCCGGCCGGACTCCGGCCGTCGGTGAGCTCCCGCGGTGGCGCCATCATCGGAACATGCAAAAACTCAACTCCGGGCACCATTCGACGAAGGGGAAACACCGGGAGGTAGCTTGGAGCATGGCGAACTCACCCCGGACAAGAACTAGGGCACGGGATGGACGAAGACGGCGGCGTGCTTGCGGTGGCGGACGGTGGAGGCGGTGGTGCTCACGGTGACGGCGCTAGGTGGTTTTGGCTGCTCCAAAAGGGTGGGATGAGGGCGGTACGATGCGGGGGTCTCGTTTTTATAGCCCGAAGGCGTCGCACTTAAGGAAGGAAGAAGATTGAGCCGCGGATTCAAATCGGAGAAGGAGGAAGGCGAGCTCGCGGTCGGAAAGAGCTGGAGGAAGAAGAAAGGAAAGGGAGAAGAGACGCTGACATGTGGGTCCCACGTGTCGGCGACTCGGAGCGGGAAACGGCCGCGCGCGCGAAGACGGGCCGGCTGCTGGGCTTGGCCCACGCGGGCGAAGGGGGCGCGAGACTGGGCCGCGGCCAAGGCAGCCGAGACGGGCCGAAAACCAAGTGAATAGAATTTCTCTTCCCTTTTTCTTTTTCCAATTTTTCAAATTCATTTTTCAAATGATTTTCAAATCAAATTTGAATTTGATTTAAACCACTCAATACAAAATTCTAAATGCAGCAACATGAATGCTCAATCATGTTTCTACCCTTATATTTGATTTTAAATTTATAAAAATTATTCTTATTCTAAATTTGCATGCTTCACAAAAATAAATATAAAAATCATATTTTTCCTATTTTTCTTCTTTTCAAATTTTTAGGGTGTTACAATATGTAAAGCAAGGGTGCAACATCCAAGTTTAGGTTGGGGCTCGCTTCCATAGGTTTGACCTTGATATCTTCATCACCACTTAATCTACCATGTTTGAGATCAAACCCACTGCTTAACTGGTGGCAAACACCTCGGGTGTTACAGTCCGGGCCGGCCATTATAAACTGGTCCAACCAGACCAGGACGGGGATGGACCCAAGTCTGGCTCAGGGGCACCCGGTGTCCAAAACGAAATTTTCTCTCTCCAAAACCGACTGAAACTGGGGGACGGTATCCACTACCCAAATTTCCAGAAACCAGAGTGTCCCCTAGCAAAAAGCTCGAAAGTGGGTGTCCGCCAGCAAAGAGGCAGCATTTGGCATGTCCTATAGCAAATTTTGCCTATCTTTTTTGAGGTACAGGACATCAAGCAAACAAGAAGCTACTCGATAATCAAGAATTCAAGATATATCGTTTCGCTGAAATTTGGCTTATGCTGTGAGAGGAAAACACTATTTGTTCGCTGGAAAGTACTGCTGAAGTGGTTCAAGCGAACAGAACACACAACAAATCAGCATAAACATCAACATAATCCAGAAAATGATGTGGGGTCTATGATAAAATATTAGAAATAGATTATTAATAAGCGATAAAATATTAGCTTTGGCGGCAGGACCTCGATTCTGACTGCTCAATCAAGTGGTAACCTAGCCCTATTGCCTTTTGAGTCATTATCCTACTATACTCCTGTTATCCTATACAGGGCGTGTTTAGTTGGAGAGAAAAAAAATTTAGGTGTCAAATCGAATGTGTCGAAAGGATGTTAAGAGGAGTTTTCGAATACTAATAAAAAAATAAATTACAGAACCCGTCAGGTAACTGCGAGACGAATCTAATGATACTAATTAATCCGTTATTAGCATATGTTGGTTACTGTAGCACTTAAGACTTTTTTATGGGCTAATTAGCCTTAAAAGATTCGTCTCGCGATTTCACCGAGAACTGTGCAATTAGTTTTTTCTCATATACATTTAATACTCCATACATGTATCTGAACATGCGCTTATATTATAGAAGGCAAAAAAAATTTTGGAAACTAATCTAGGCCATCGTATATATTTGTCCATGGGCCCACATGACACGACTTTGTCGATTCGCCACGCGGCCCACCACGCAGCAACCACTCGCTGGATAAATTATTAGCCCGCGCAGCGCGCACGCATACGCATCCAGTTCCAGCTCACGCCACGCCTCTCCTTCACCCAGTCCCAGTCAGTCACAGCGCACACCTCCCAACCTCGGCCTCGGAGGTCGCAGCTCACCGCGGCTCAGCCAGGGCGGCAGGTATGGCCGGCCACGAGGCAGGCGACTGCGTCGGAGAGGGAGAGGAGCCGCCGGCCCGTGAGCTCCCCGACGACATCACGGACGAGATCCTGCTCCGCCTGCCGTCGCGCAACGCCCTGGCGCGCGCCGGGGCGGCGAGCTGCGCCTTCCGCGCGCGCGTCTCCTCCCCGCGCTTCCTCCGCCGCCACCGCTCGCTGCACCGGGACCCCGGCTCGCTCCTCGGGGTCTTCACCTTCCCCCTCGTCCCCGACGGCGCGCGCGGCGGCGGCGGCGGCACGGGCTTCCACCCTGCCGAGCCACCGCACCCGGCGGCGTCCGCCGCCGCCGCTGTCGCCGCCGCGGCTGACTTCTCCTTCGGGTTCCTCCCGGCGGCGGCGGCGGCGGACCCCTCCGCCGCGGCTGGGTCTGAGGCCGCCGCCGCCGCCGAGTGGATGGTCCGGGACTACCGCGACGGCCGCTTCCTCCTCGACCGCGTGCCGGCGGCCACCGGGAGCACCGTCTTCACCGAGCTCGCCGTCTGCGACCCGCTGTCCCGCCGCTACGTCCTGCTCCCGCCCATCCCGGACGACCTCGCCGACACCGTCCACAGCGTGCTCACCGTCTTCGGCGGCCGCCGCGCGTGCGAGCCCTTCCTCGCGCCCGCCGAGGCCGAGGCCTGCGGCGCGGACGACGTCGACGCGGATCCACCTCTCACCGTGTTCTGGACGGCCCGTTCCCCGAGGAAAATGATCGCCTTCGCCTTCTCGTCGCGCGACGGCCGGTGGCGCGCGCTCGAGTCGCCGCACTGCTTCGTCTGGCGCAGGCACCGCTCCCCGTTCAGCTGCCCCATCAGCGCCGTCTGGAACCGCCGCCACTACGCGCACGGCCGCTTCTACTGGGTGGACTGCCTCACCAGCCGCTGGCTCGTGCTCGACGCGCGCACCATGGAGCTCTCCCTCGAGGTCATCCCGTCGCCGGCCGGCTACTGGGAGGAGCACGTCGCCGTCGTGGAGGCCCCGGACGGGAAGCTTGGCGTCTTCGCGCACGGCTTCCACCACCCCGGCGGCAAAGCCAATCTGCACTACTATACGATCGTGCACGACACGGAAGCCGGCGGCAGCGACGCGCGGCGGTGGCAGCTGGAGAAGACGATCCCGCTGCCGTGGCCGTCTGACCACCGCCCTTTCTGCCTCCGGGGCACGGCCAACGGATGCCTCATCATTGAAGTCAGCGAGGAAAAATCGGTATTCATGGCGAGCCACCGCGTCAGGGACGCCGAGCTCTTCAAGATCGACGTCAAGAGTTTCCAGCTCCAGAAGATCTGCCGGGCACGGTGCGCCGGCAGTGCTGCCGGCGAGTGCTGCTGGCCATACTTCGGCTTCCCGCCATCGCTGTCGTTGCCCACTGTGTGAGCACTGAGCAGCATGATGTTAATGAAACAAAATTATTTTCAACTTTAGAGCGAGCCTTCAGTTTGTATGGTCTACATGTATAAGCAACACTTGTACTCGTCCAGTTTGTTTACAAATGCAACGCATACATACAGATACAGTTTACAAGTACAAAGCAAACAACAACCTCAACATTTTTCAACTGTATAAACCCCACAAAGCAGGAGTAGACCATTGCCCAAAGGCATAGATTATAGTCAAAGCCACGTCACTTGATCATGATGTTTATTGATCTCCTCTTGTATACTACGTCCCATTGCTGGTTGCTTTCAATGGTACCATAGCAATGAGCAAGTACAGCATTGCACCTTCTACACAAAAGATGGCAGCTTGCTTGTATGAGACAAAAGGAACCAATGCTCCTAGCTTGCTCTATGTTTTGATATCTTCCACTGCATGTTTGTCGTTCTCTTTGTTCTCTTAAAGGATTGCTCAAGGTCAGCTGAGGACCATCCAGTGAGACCAGAAGATCGCCCACGACTTGCAGAGGATGATCCTGCGCCACGGAAAGATGGCCCAGCGTCCGCTGAGGATGGTTCAGCCAGACGAGAACGGATACCATACGATGCTGCAGTCGAGCTCACCATACCTGTCACAGCAGGTGCAAAGCTCTCCACAAACATGCCACAAGATATCAAAGTCTCACCAGGAGGCATGTTGATGTATGAAACTGTACCATCCTGAAGATCTACACAGAGGAGTCTCTTCTGGTTGCCAAAGAAGATCTTAGTCTTGAGCTGGAAAAATGGGCTTATGCCCACAGGCATCCGAGGAACAATAGTCTGCAAGTGGATCCAGTCTTGACTATTCAAGTCTGCCACCCAAATATCTGACACTATATTGTTAGATCCATCAGAATGTGTTGACAACAAACGAAGCTTTCCTTCCCCTTCAAATAGTTCCAAATTATGGTTTTTTACAGCATCTGGGATGGCAATTTTTGAGAACCTCTCATCTGTCAGGTTGAGCGTCAGGATTTCTCGACACAAATGGGAGGAAGCCTCATTAAGAAGTAGCCAATACATGCCATCATTAACAATGACTGCCTTTGTTGCCTTTAGAAGATCTGCAGATTCATGTATTGTCCTCCATGTCCTCCATGACAGTGCACCAATAGTGCATATTTCAAATGTCAAGAACCGCACACGGTGACGGATAGAGACCACCTTGTACTCTTTTGTGGAGGGCACAAATCCAACAAAATATTCAGAGTAAAGAGACTGCAACTTGAGTACTGAATCTGGGAGCCTAAAATGCTTCCTTGTTGTGGGATTCAAGACCTCAGCATCGCCTTTTATATCATAGGCACACACCAAGCCATTGCAGGGGCCTGACATGTTAAACCTACTTGAGAATACAAGCTCCACGCTTCTGAAATTCATTGTGGCAGGATCAAATGTGTACATGTGGACTAGGCCATGATCAAGCGAGGTGAAACAAGCAATGGACTGGTGGAAGCGGCAAGCATTATTCAGGTGACGGTCCACAAAACTAGGTTCTTCAACACAGTCTCGCCAGAACTTGCACACACTGCAGAACTTGACAACATTTCTGCCAGGAAGAAAAGCAAGGATAATCCCTTGGGCGTCTTGAGGAATGAATATTTGAGTTTCCGTTGCTTCATTCTGCTTATCAAGATCATCATTGTTACAGTCCATACCAAGGATGCAATCTACAATTCTGTCCAAGGTAAAGGTTTGGTCAGTAATCACTATGCAACAAAAAAAAAGCAAGACAAGGCTTGCCAATACAAAATTGTACTCAGATAAAAATATGCCCTTTAGTGTCCAACATAAAAGTTTCCACTAGAGCAATTAACATCATAAGGGTTTGGTACTGCTATGTGAATCCATTCGTAAATGGCTGAAAGTAAACGTAGAACACAGATACAGAATCAAATGCGCACCAGCATGTTCTAACTAACATCAAAACCATTATGGATGCACCACTTTGATGAAGTAATAAAGAGTTTTAAACTTCTTCCAGAAATGGATATTGAAGAGCATCTCCAGCAGCTCACCAATAATTCATCCCCAATGGGATGGTCTTGATGGTCACCGATACTGCTTTTTTGGAATATTGGGGGAGATGCTCCAGCAGATCACCAATATTCTTCCCCAATACATAGGACTCACATGTCAGATTACAATTTTTTATTTTCTTTCCTCTTTCTCTCCAGCAGGGTGTTTCTTCCCCGCTGCTCCCACCCTGCTAGCATTTTCCCCGCCCCTCACGCTGCTCTCGGCCGGCCTCCTCCTCCTCCGCTTCGCCACCGTGTCCCGAGGATCCCCGCTCTCCTCCGCCCAGCCCTCCTTGCACTCTCTATCCTCCTCTGGCTTGTGGCCCTCCGCATCCTCCCCTCCCTAGGCCTCCTCGTCCTCGCAGACTCCGCTGGCTCCCTGCTCGCCCGCGCCTTGCACCGGCCCTATCTCCGTCGCCGGCAGACGAGGTGTCGAGGTGGAGGCGTCCTCATCACCAGCAGCGGCGCGGGCAAGGAGCAAGTGTTCAGATCCACGAGCCAGCCACATGCACACAATACCAGCGCACACGGTTGTCCAAACCCCTACGGCGGCGGCGGTTGCTGAGTAGCTTGGAGGACGGCGACCATGCCGGTCTGGTGTGGGCAGTGTGCAGGGAACAAGAAAAGTTACAGTTATCATGGGGTCCACAGTATTGGGGGAGATGCAACTCCCCCTCGATTTGAGGTGAGCTGTTGGAGCAATGAAATCACCTCATCTCCCCCAATATGACAGGTTTCTGGGGATGAGGGATTGTATTGGGGTGCTGCTGGAGATGCTCTGTACTACAGATGCAAGGCTCTATGAATCACAATAAGATGAGACCCCCAGGCCCCCTACAAAAAAAGGATCATTCATAGAGGAAAACAGTACTGGGCTATCGTGATAGAGATTAAATGATTATGTATCAAAATCAATTCACCTTAAAGGTGGAAATAGTAAAAGGTGCACAAGCATATCAAATTCACAAGTTCTAAATAAAAAAAGAAACATATATGACACAAAAAACATGGTATGCAATCAATATGCTTTGCCCTCCCTCCCTCCCTCCCTCCCTACCATTTACAATGCACTATTGACCAGTCACATGTTAGATATTAAACCCATCCAACCTTATCTTCAATTTCAGATCACTGGACTACATCAAGGACAAATCAGCATTTTTTTACACTAAATACTTGTTATTTTAGCTTCCATCAGGTATGCTAGTGTCCATCGCTCAGTGCAGCTTTATATCACTGTCCATTTCTACTCCAACTCCAAGTTAGCGATGCGATCCCTATATCTGCATAGAAGCAGGAAAGTCCCAAGCAAGTTTTCTCGCAATGAAAAAGACTCCGCAGGGATAGCCTTTGCTTCACAAGCTGGTAATAGAGGTTCAAGACTACGATCAGTTCCATCATCAGGATAACATCTATGCATTTCCAATTCCATTGAGAGGTAATTCCTATTCCCCATGATATATGCAGCCACCGGATCTAAACTGTTTGCCAACAGATGTAGATTCAACCAGTGGTCTGGCTAAAATGGTGCCAATCATACAACGAACTGCACATACAACAAATGGCACAGAGATCTACCACTTTGTGCTGTCAACCGAACTCCATTTCGCGTGATATTTCAACATGATCTCAGCGCATATCCGCAGTGAAAAGCAGGGGCGGACCCAGCTATACATTTTTATTTTTATTTTTATTTTTTTGCAAAGCAATCGAAGTTAGTAGCCGTAATACATGCATATACGCTTGTAACTAGATCAGATCCGGATAGAAATACTAAGTTAGGGTTTGGGTGGTGCACCGTTTCGCGCAACAGGAAGGGAAGACCGAGGGGAGGGCGTACCAGGCGGTGCTCTTCGCCGGCGAAGGGGCCGGAGAAGACCTGGGCACCTGGCCTAGGCGGCAGCGACGGCCGCCCAGGCGTCGCCACGGCCCACGAGCGAGCGAGAGAGAGAGAGAGCGCTGGGGCCTGGGGCCTGGGGCGGTGGTGGACGAAGAAAAGCAGGTTGCAGCATACAGGCAGAGGCAGCTCAGGTCCGTGTAGGTCCGGCCTGACACTGGAGTAGATTGTAGATAGATTGTACCATTTCAGCTTCCAGGGGCTAGATATCTCCCTAAAATACTCCCGGTGCTAGATTTGGAATTTAGAAGGTGAAGTAAAAACAAGACTTATGTTTCACAGTTTTGTTCAGTTTTCACGTGTCTACATATATTTAAGTGTTGGTAATGAATTTCACTCAATTTTTCTAACTAGTGAGGATGAAAAACATTCTCAATAGAGTTTTAGTCAATTTCCAATGTACTACGGAGCCAAAACCAGCTTAGCCGAGTGCCTATACCGACTTGGCTATTTATGTCCGAGCTTATAGGTTTGTGATGTTTTTCTCCCATTATGTCCCGACCCGCCGTCTAGCTATTTATTCACTGTCAATTAAACGAGATGGATGACTAACTAAATGGAAAAAACGTATCATTGTGTACCATTTCTATGGTGTTTAAACGATATGATTAGACGAACAATAGTTTAATTTTACGAGCATATTTACTACTCCTTTTAAAGAATTACATTCCTAGTAGGGGTGGATCTACGGTGGGGTTGTTTAGTTGGTGAAAAAGTTTGGGTTCGGCTACTGTAGCACTTTTCGTTTTATTTGTCAATTTGTGTCCAATCATAGACTAATTAGGCTTAAAAGATTTGTCTCGTGATTTACAACTAAACTGTGTAATTAGTTTTTTCTTTCGTCTACATTTAGTACTCCATGCATGTGCCGCAAGATTCGATGTGACGAGTACTGTGCAAACTTTTTTGGGTTGCATGGGCAACTAAACAGGCCCAGTATACCATCGGCGTCCGACGACCCTGGTAAACTTCAAGCTAATTTGTTTAGTCATAATTCTCAATATAACATCATATCACACTAGCTTCTTTAAGGGTGACCCTAATGCCTGATTTTGCTAGATTCGCCCCTGATTCCTAGAGGTCATAACTACAAGGAGAAAGTCTTTTTAAAAGAAATAACATGAAGAATATTCCTGGAAGTCATAACTACAAGAAGAAAAATTGTGTAACTAAAATCAAATAAGAATATTCCTGAAGGTCATATATGAAAAAAAAAAGAATATTTATGGAGGTCATATGAAAAAAAAAGAAATAACATGACGAGAGTGGGTTGTCATAACGACAAGGAGAAAAAAATTGTAACTAAAGTCAAATAAGAATGTTCCTCAAGGTCATATATATAAAAAAAGAAGAATATTTCTGGAGGGCATATGGAAAAAAAAATAAAAAATAACCTAACTAACCTGAAGGTCATATATGAAAAAAAAATTCTGGAGGTCATATGGGAAAAAATTAAAAATAACCTGACGAGAGTGGGATTTGAACCCACGCCCTTTCGGACCAGAACCTTAATCTGGCGCCTTAGACCAACTCGGCCATCTCGTCAAGGTGGTAATGCTGTCCACATTTCCTTATTTATTCTATTCATTGTTATCTCTTCTCATCAGCTGTGGCCGAAGCAGTATTCCCATTATCCAGTTCCTCCCTCGAAGCTGCAACAATGGAGTCTGCGTCGCTCACGTCACTCACCAATCTATTCCCGTGCGCTTCCCCGTCTCCAATGTAATGCGGAACGCCATCTCCTCCTACAGTCAAGATGAGAAAAAATCGCGTTCAATTTTCATAATTTATCTTGTCCCCATTCCGGGAGTTCTTTGAATCAGATGCTGGTGTCCGTCGGAACCGAAGAAGATCGGGCCGGGACGCCGCACTAAGGCTTCGTCTCTGAAGGCAACCTGTGCGCTCTCTAGGCGGATGTCAGTTTCAGAGCTGGTGGTTCTTGGTGCTGTGGCCCTCTCCATGCCGGCGCAAGCAGCAATGTTGGAGCCTGATATCATCAGGTAACGCGGAACGAGTCGTCGCAGCTACACAGATTTTTCCAGTGGTCACGCAATCTGATCTCTTGTTGCCCTTTTGAAGTTTTCAGGTACCGGAAGCTGGACAGCGGAGTCATACTCGAAGGTACTGTACTGGTAGCAGGGAGTTGCTTTCGCACAGTGTTTCAGTTATGTTTCTGATTGCTCATGGACGAACTACGCTTCTTGATCTGAAGATGTCGTCGGTGGGGAGGGGCCTGAAGCACGGGAAGGCGATATTGTGCAGTTCAACTACGTGTGCCGCCGCGCAAACGGTTATTTTGTGCATAGGTGTGTGGAATTCTAATGCCAGTGTTGTTCAGTACATACACTGAAAACCCGTTGCAGTTTCAGTTAGATGGAGTCCGGTAATATGGTGGTCTCACCATGTTTTCCCTGTCTGCTGCAACTCAGCACGGTGGACCAGTTCAGCGGTGAGAGCAAGCCGGTGACACTTGCACTTGGCGGAGAAGAGGTTACAAGCTTCACTCCTGAAAATGTTTTCCCCTCATTCTTCAGAAGTATGGATATTCTCTAGGTGCACTCTGCTGCAGTTTCTAGTTCTGTGAATTTGTTTGTTGTGATGTCTAGCTTATGTTCTATTCAGATGATTCGAGGCCTGAAAGACGTCCTAATTGGTATGAAGGCCGGAGGTAATTTGGATACAAGCTTAGTTCCCGTTCCAGGCAGACAGGCAGCATACTAAAACAATTGTTTAGTTCTTTTTCCTTATAATGATGTGAATCTTGATGGTTGACACTATGGTTTTAGGACTGCCATTTTATTCTAACCTTTTTCATGACTTGGTGTGCACTGTGCAGGCAAGAGGAGGGCTCTAATCCCTCCTGAAGTAGGCTACATCAGTGAGACATTGAAGCCCATACCAGAAGAGGTGCACGGTCTCGATGTCGTACTATCTATCTAGATTTGATTTGAAGGAACATTAGTACAGTACTTCCAAAATGTAAATTCTGCACAATTCTGATGGTTTATACAATACAGCTGATTTACGGTTACTCTTCTGCTTGTTTTTGGTTCAAATTGCAGTTTGGACCGAGGCGAAGCCTGCTGTCTCATGCCAAGGAACCACTGGTGTTTGAGGTTCAGCTGCTGAAGGTCCTGTGATTCTGCATTTCTGCCGTCATCATCATTGGTCAATGCAAACGGTGCTCCAAGGGAATCACCGAGTTCATTATAAACTTAAATGTTCTCCCTTTGAAAACGAAATCAGCAAATTAAATTAATGAAATAGTCAAACAGCAGCCATCCTGCTTGTGTCAAAATTTCTGCTCTGAAATGGAGAAGCGGGTCAAAATTTCTGAATGGTTCTGCACTGAAACGGAGAGACGGATCAAAATTTCAGAATTTCTTCATGGCCATTTGCAAATATGCCATTCACGAACTGCACGGCAAGTTTATGCTTAAAAGCAGGATCCAATTACTAGATTTTTTTTCTTGTAACTCAAAAGAACACTTCGAACTGGTAAACCCAAAAGTTTGAAGGAAAAAGGTGATTTTGAATGGCATTGCTGTTTGTATTGTATGCGAGATTTTTACTGTTTTCTCTCTGCATCGATCGTGCAATAAGCGGTGTAGTACAGGCAGTAGGAGGGGAAGACCGACTTGCAGAGCAGCACTGGCAATTCCAGTCGGCCGCCACCGCCGTCAGCGTCAGCGGGAGCTGTCAAAGTGGCGGCTTGGAGGCCGACGAGCCCTCTCACTGGCGAGCCAGAGACAGCGACGCCGCGCACCGTCACGTGCGGAGGGAGGAGGCTGCCGGCCGTGGCGGCTACATAGTCGCCATTGCCGAACCACGAGGACTCGGCGTGGCTGGCGGCCAGCACCCGGCGCCACAGCCTGTGGTCCGGGCGGGACCTCAGCAGCGCGCCCACGGCCTTGGCGCCGAAGAAGGAGCCGCGCAGGCGCAGCCTCTTGGCGATGGCCTGGCCTGCCGCCGCCAGCCGCGGGTCCGCCTCGGCATCGTCCGCACCGCCGAACGCGTGCGCCTTGAAGAAGAACCAGTACTCCTCCGGCGGCAGAGGCCGCAAGATGATTGGCTCCGTCGTGCCGAGTTCCACGACGTGCTTGTCGCTGCCGGTCACGATGATCCTGCTCCCTGTCCGGCCGCGCAGCAGGGCTGGCATGATGGCGTCTATCACTGGCTTCTTGCGCGGGTCGACGTTCTCGAACACGGCCAAGAACCTCTCGCCGCGCAGCTTCCGCTCGAGGAGCCTCAGCTGCTCGCCGGCGGCGGCGAGGCTGGTGCCTGCCGTGCTGGCGACACTGAACAGAGAGCGTAGAAGCTGCACGGCCTCGCTGGGTACCGTGAGGCTCATGCAGTGGAAGTCAAGCAGCATGATCAGCGAGAAGTGGCGGCGCACCGCGGGCTCGTCGCAGACGTGCTGCACGAGGGTCGTCTTCCCCAGGCCGGCGCGCCCGATTATGGGAAGAACACCTAGCTCGCCGCCGCCGCCGCCAGAGTCTCCTTCGTGCAGCAAGAAGTCAATGACACGGCGCCTCTCGAGATGCCTGCCGAACACCTGGCAATCGGCGTAGATGTTCGTGGCCAGCGGCCGGTGCAGCGCCGTCGGGCAGCACTGCAGCAGCATGATGAACTCGGCAAGATCGCTGGACACGCTCTCCATGTCCGCGAGGGCGCCGTCGAGCTCGCCAGCGCCGCCACCGCCACCGTGACCGTGGAACAGCGTCCTCCTTGCCGCGACGCGCACGCGCTTGGCGGCGTTGAACGAGCTTGGCGAAAACAAAGACCGGCCCGGCTCGCCCCCGCCATGGCCGTCGTCCTCATCCTCGTCCGTTACCTCGACCGCCTTGCCCCCGAACGCGTCGAGGAAGTAGCGCCCTCGGTGCGCGGCGCCAACGAGCTCCGAGAGCCACTCCAGAAGCGCTCGGCTCGTGATCCGCCTCGCGTCGGCGGCCTCCACCACGCTCTCGAGCTTGACCACGAGGTGCCGTAGCCGCCGGAGCTTGCCCTCGACACCCCGCCGGTCTTGGAGCTTCCCGGCGAGGAGGGATATCGCCCTGCCCACAAGGTCGGCGACCACCGCGGATACGACGGCCTCGGCCATGCTCAATTTCCTCCGGCTATTATCTGCACATTGCGAACCAGCCGCGGCCAGAAACTTCGTCTTGATCTGGTAGGACGCGCTGTTTAAAAAATGACGCGCCGAGACCTACCTCGCCGCCGCCGCCGCTGCCGGCTAGCGCCCAACTGCCGCCTAGACTCACAAGTCACAAGGCGATGCTGAGATGCCTAGCTCACCGTCTAGGCGCAAGACGCCACGCGACCGTGTCCGCCTACCACCTGGCGATTTTTTAAAGAATTGCTCAAGATGGTACGGAACATTGTTCGAGATCATCAAACTGGTGCTGGTGGTCTGAAAGAATTTTCTTAAATACGCTACTGGGTTATCTCTACTCCGAGCGTCTGATTTTGACTTATGATACCAATCAACCCGACAGCATTCCTAGTTTTCAACTCTTTATTCAAAGATTGCCGGCTTAGCCATTAGAAGTGTCCACGGACACCTCGGTAAGACCATTACCAATGCAGTGCTGGTAACGAAGGCCTGCTTTACTATTTTTTCAGGAACCTTTTTCGGTTCTTTGGCTTTTGTTCGTTGGATAAGCTTTGATTTCTGATAAAACAAAAGGCTGCAATTTCCAAGTGTTTTGGTCCTCGATTCAAACTCAGATAGAAAGGTCTTGGAGACCGAACGAAACTTGCCGGGTAGAGCTCCCGGCTTCAGCCAAAATCGCTCTAGCTATGACCTTTTTACGCAGCAACTCTCTCTAACTTTGGCTTCTCTCGTTAGAAAAAAATGTTTGGTGAAACAGTTTCTCATGATTGTTGAAAATGATATCTAGAATACCCTTCCATTTTTCCTCCCTTATTTCTCTTTAGTCCTCCTCTCTTCACCTTATCCTCACGTCTGCACGTATGCCTAGGCAACTTCGCGCCAGTCTCACTCTGTCCCGCAGTGGCCCTGCCCGCGCGCAATTGTTGCTTGGGCTCAACCTGTCCTCGCACCACCATGCCTGCCTCGCCTGCACCACCATCTCTTCACCTTGTGTCACTGTTGCCCAGCCTCAACTGCTCCTTGCGTCGTGCCGCCGTGCCACCGTGGCAAATCGGACCATGGCCTCGTGCTGGGACCACGGGAGTGAGAGGGAGCCGAGCAAAGATTCGTTTTAGCTCCTGCTCTATCTCTACACTCCTCTCGGCGTGTTTTCTGGAGTACCATCCACAGAGCGATTTGACGGGGAGTGTTTGGTCAATGAAGTCACGGAGCTTTACCAAACATGGTCTAAGAATGACTATAGTATAATTGGAATTGAAGAGGTCCCATACTAGGCTTGCCACAGCCCACAACCATTGAATGAACTTCTTCCTAGAAGCTAGTTCACTTGCTACTTGATTACACTCTCCTTTAGGCGGGATGATCCAATCAGCTTTAGGTCGGACCTTTTCCCTTGGTAATGACAAAGATTATAATTATAATAGTTTCTAAAGAGTTTTTAGACCATCCATTAATGTTGTTTTTATTTGAATAGTATTTTTTAATCCCCAATCATGCGCGGTGTTGGAGTTGACCAGACACGATGGCTATGGTGTTCCATGTAAGACAAGGGACGAATATGAACTGAAAATAAAAGTTTAAACACTGAAATACACTTTGATAGTTTATGGATGAAATTGAGTCCAAAATATAAAGTTTGAAGAACTGAAATAGCCACTTCGATAGTCCTATGACGAAACCAAGCCAAAAAATAAACTTTGAGAACAGAAGTCATTTTGAAAGTTCAGGAATGATGGGGGCCTCATACGGTGGTTAAAGGAATTGAAATGTCCATTCCAAAAATATATTAAGATAAACAAATATACACATACAGTCAAATACATGAGTCTCAAACATAAAAATTGCTTGTTTTATTCCTATTTTGTTTGTCTGGAGCATACTCATACTTTTAGTTGTTCTGTAAGACAATAGCTTACCAAGACGATATATTATTAATTTTAATAACTCAAACTAGCCACAAAGATTTACAAGAAAAAGAGAGTGCATATATATATATATATATATATATATATATATATATATATATATAGAAAAGGAAAAAGTCCATTTTACCTCTCTGAACTATCGTTAAAGTTTATTTTTCCTCCCTGAACTCCAAAATTGAGGAAACCACCTCTCTCAACTTTTAAAACCGTTTATTTTACCTCTCTGGCCCGGTTATAGGTGGTTTTCAAAGGCGGTTTTGTCTTTTCTTTTTTATTTATTTTGGCTGAATTTTTAAAAAATCATAGTAAATCATAGAAAAATCATAAAATGAAAAATCCAATTTTCTTGGACTCCACGTGAGTAGATCTACGCACTGAATATATAATATAGTATGCTTTAGTACAAAGTTTTTATTGTAGCTTTAGATCTATGCTTTTCTGTAATTAATTCAAAGCTGCAGTTTCTATGGTCCAATTGTGATGAAACTTTAATAGTGGGCTAATTATTATATGACTAAACTGTAGTAAAAAGTTTATGCTCATTGGATCTTGTATAACTGAGTTATAGATTTATTTATTTTTATGCTTGTTAAATAGTTTTAAAATAGTTAAATGTGTGTAAAATAAAAACGAGTATGAAATTTTTACTACAGTTAAAGCATACAATAATTAGACCACCATAAAAATTTCTCCACAATTGGACCATAGAAGCTGCAGCTATGAATTAATTACAGAAAAATATAGATCTAACGCTACAACAAAAAATTTATACTAAAGCATACCATATTATATGTTTAATATATAGATCTACTCATGTGGAGTCCAACAAAATTAGATTTTCTATTTTATAATTTTTCTATGACTTACTATGATTTTTAAAATATTCAGCCAAAATAAATGAAAAAGAAAAAGAGAAAACCACCTATAACTGGGTCAAGGAGGTAAAATAAATGGTTTGAAAAGTCGAGAGAGGTGGTTTGCCCGGTTTTTGAGCTCAGGGCGGAAAACTAAACTTCGAGGATAGTTCAGGGAGATAAAATAGACTTTTTTTTTAGAAAATAATGGAAGCGGGCTGGTTCTTTCTCACGAGCTAGCTGGTCTGCTCGTATCCTTAGGCCCGTTGCTTCCCCGCTGGGCCTACATGGGCTGGCCGATCTCCTGCAAGGAGTCAGTCTAACAGACCTACCTCTCCGGCTCTCCCGTTCACCTCCCACTGCCCGTCTACCTCGCTCTCTCGTGGCTTCCTGGCGGCGGCGGGGCGAGCGGCGGCGCCCTCGTTGGGCCCTTCACCGGCGACGAGCATCCATCTGGTATGCCCTTCGCTTCCCGTCCCTTTCCGCTGTGCGAAACCGAGAACCCCAAAACCCTGAACCGTAAGCTGTGTATCCATCCGGATCTGGCCCAATTACATGCATTTGCATATGTTTTATATGTACGCAGAAACTTCGTTTTCTGCAAAAATATTTATCGGGTGCACATTTCCACCGATGCCCTGTACTGGATCCACCCCTGCCCTTGAATCGATGACCTTGAGCAGTTTGGCTGTTGTTGCTCTCCCTGCATATCGGTGTGATCCCGTTCAGAATACAGAAACTGGGATTTTGGGAAAAAAATGGGGATTTTTTCATATGAAAGAGACACATTTCTGGCACAAGTTATTATGCTTTGTATGGGTGTAAATGGAATGCCACCCAGCAGTACTGGCTTTGTAAACTATCTGTAGTTGATCCCATTTAATATATCATATTTATAAATGCTTATATCTGTGTGCTTCAAGATGTTTATGGATTCAGAGTGCAAGCTGAGATTTTCTTCAAGTCTCATTTACTATTGTTTCTTGTTTGTTGTGGTGCAGGCGGAGAATATTGCACTCACATAACTGATATTAGGATGAGTCTCTGTACAATAGCTCGACGACTATGTCTTTCAAAACCATCCTCTGGGAGTCGCCTTTCGGTAATTTGCGCTCATCTATACAGCACTGAGGCTGCAAAGGACACGGGTGCTAAGAAGTACAAGTACCCTGATGTATACGACCCATATGGGCCTATGCCGCCGCCGTCAGAGAAAGTTGTGGATCTAGCTGACCGCATCGCTGCTCTCCCTCCTGGGGAGATCAAACAGATTGCTCCAGCTCTTCTCTTCAGACTGAACCAAGAACCGCCACAGGCGATATCTGGCCAGGGTTTCAGTTTTGGTGCTCAGGGTGGTTCTGGGGCCGGTGCTGGGAAGGCTGAGGAGAAGAAAGCTGAGAAGACAGTCTTCGATGTCAAGTTGGAGAAGTTCGATGCTGCTGCAAAGATCAAGATTATCAAGGAGATCAGGACATTTACGGATTTGGGGCTGAAGGAGGCAAAGGAGCTAGTGGAGAAGGCCCCTGTCATTCTGAAGCAATCGCTCACAAAGGAGGAAGCAGAAGCAATCATAGGGAAGATAAAGGCAGCTGGCGGTGTTGCTGTGATGGAGTGAAGGACGATCATCTAGACACAACACACCTTTTTTTTTATTTCCTATTTTTGTTGCCATGATCAGGCATTTGAGATTGCACATTGCAGTGCCTTTATGCCGATTGGAGGAAATAGTTAAGCTACGATTGGTAACCAAGGCGAGATGGAAACTAGGTTTAGTTGCTATGATGATAGTCATGACCTGTTCTAGAATAAGCAGTTCTTTGGGCTCGACACAACTTTTCTGGTGGAGTGAATGAATGTGATCATCAGAGCCAATGCCATGAATTTGATGCTCTTGTTGTATGTGCTATGACTTAAAAACACTTCGCAGTTGCTTAGATAGCCTGATATCTTCTGTCAGTTAGTACATTGCAGTGTAAAAAAAAAGTTCTATTGTTGTATGACATCTGGTGTGCTTGAATTGAATTTCCAGTGACAGAAACTTCGATTCACTTGAAGTGTTCCTCGTTACAAATTTGTAAAGCTGGATAAGCTTTCAATGTCATTCATATCAACATATCAGTGGCGCAAGGACAAGATTATTGCCTTCAAATTTCACCCCTATTCTATATGTCACCGCCTCATTCCGTCCTCCATGCCTGAAGGAAGAAACAGAAGTCAGTCCCTTCACCCTGGATGCCATTCCCTCCGCTGTCCTCTTGGATCTCTGGCGGCGCGCCGGGCTTGAAGACGAAGACTGCCTGCGTGCCCGGTCCGGCGAAGAGCCAGTCGTGCACGTCCCAGATGACCTGCACGGGCGCCTGGTCGACGAGCAGCGTCTCGTTGCCCCGGAACTTCCACTGCAGGCTCTTGACGTGCAGCAGCACGAAGCCGTCCACCGTGATCCACATCTCGGGATCCCTGTTGGAGCCCGCGGCGGCGAGCGCGTACTCGATGATGATCTCGTGCTCCTTGCTCCTCCTGGCGTCGAGCCGCGCGCGCGCCGCGAAGCTGCGGCGGCCGAACACGCTCTCCCTGCGGCATACCAGCACGGCGTCCTCCAGCGACGGCCGGGCCTTGGTCCGCTTGTACGCGTCCTTCTTGCAGTCGCCGAGCAGGAGGACGACCTCGTCGTTGCTGACCAGCGCGACGTAGTAGCCGCCGGCGGGCTCCGGGCTGCTGCCCGCCGCGAACTTGGCGGAGCGCAGGTCCCAGAACATGTCGACGCGGTCGCCGCCACCCACGTCCAGCGCCTTGCCACCCTTCTTGCTCCAGAACGGCCACGGCTTGAGCTCCACCTTGTGGGTGACCGGCCCGTCCCCGTCGCCGGCGCCGGCGCCGGGCCGGTCGATGGAGATGGTGAAGGACTGGTTGATGAGGCTCTTGCTCCAGACGGTGGTGACGAGGCGCGCGGCGCCGTTGATCTTGGCGAGGAACACCGACACCGTGGAGCACTGCGCCGCGGCGGCCGCCGAGGACGGCGCCCTGCCGGTGGCGGAGTCGTCGCAGGACGTCGCGGCATTGCTGGTGCACCCGACGCGCTCCTCCATCTTGCTGTACGGCTCGCAGGATTTGGATCGCTTGTGCATGATAAAAACTCAACCACCCGAATCGCTACGGATTAATAATAGGAATGAGATCAACCGCATTGGCATGCGTCGTTCGACCCACGTTCGTCGTCGCGTTCGTCAAACATGTTGGGAGATAGGATCAAGAACTAGGCTCCTCCATGCTCGCTCGTCATGGGCTGCATGCGTGGGCACGAACGGCATCAATGAATGGGCAATTAGAAAACAATAAATGAAACAAAGAACATGAAATGAATCTAGAATTCAAGAAAAGAAAATGGCTGGACAATTCGACGTGATGAACATACATTCATGTCCTTTTGCAATCGATTGTGGTGGAGAGTATCTTTTCCAGAACGAGAAAATTCCTGTTTGGGCGCGAGAAAAAAGGTTGACGGAAAGGAAGAAATGACCCGGAAGACAGAACAAGACGGGCACCTCAAATTAGTTGTATTTTTTTCTTTTCTTAATATAATTTCTACATTTTACAGGTGGGACGATCTTGCCCACTGACTGGACTAGCTCCAATTACGTGCTGCCTAGCTTGTTAGTCGGCTGCTACTATTTATAGCCAGCAGTAGTTTGTAGAGATTTCGAGTTTTGAGGCTTTAGCAAAGAAACATACACGTCATGGTAGCCACATTCTTTTTTTAATCATATACGGTTGCCACATTCACAACAAGAAATATAGTGATACATGACGGTCCTTATAAGAGCATCTCCAACAATTTGGAAAAAATCACTTGGTAAATCTTGAGTTTTAGCAAGTTGTTAATTTATTCGGCAAGTGAAAAAAAGACCTTTCTTCAACAACTCCTTAAAACTCACTTGCCAAAATGAAGAAGCTCGCTAACGAACGAAGAGGCCCGGCCGCTAAACGAACGAAGAGCCCTGCTAAGCGAACGAAGAGCCCTGCTAGCGAACGAAGAGCCCCGCTAGCGAACGAAGAGCCCCGTTAACTTTTCTCGTCACAATGGCGGCCCACGCTCGTCGCCGGCGCCTCACCGGCGGCCGCGGCGCCTCCTCCCCTCGCTGGCGAGGAACAACAGCACTGGCGGCGGTCCTCCTCGCTCCGGCCAGCCCCGCCCCTCGGCTCCAGCCCCGAGGCCGTCCCGGAGCATCGCCAAGGCCGCCCGGGAGCGCCGCCGAGGCCCTGAGATCGGGATAAGTCCTTTCCGCGCGCGTATTCTTCCGCGCGCGAGGCCGGTGAATAGCAAGTTTGGATAAATAGCAAGTTGGTTTGAGGAGTTGTTGGAGAAGGAATTTTGTGTTTTTGCCAAAGTTATAAGAATAGCAACATGTTTTAAAGAGTTGTTGGAGATGCTGAGATCATTTTTTTCGCGAGCGTGTCATTGTGACACGTGTTTCATTAAGCAGAAATAAAGTGTCACGTTCATTAGTAATCCAAGGATTACTTAGAAGAGGTGGAACCCTGATGTCGGTACCAATAGAATAGGGTACCCACGTTTAACGATAATCAAGACCAAAACAACCTAGCCACGACAAAACACTATCCACTTCAAAACGCACGACAGGTCCGCCCCGTACGAGACCGGCTCGACGGAATGCCTCGACCGCATCCCATCTCCGACTCGTACGAGGCCCCCTCGACGGGAGACCTCGACCGCGCCCCGCGCGACAAAGCGCCTCGACCGCACTCCGACTCACGTGAGCCCGCGTTGAGGCGCTCGACCCCCTCTCTTCACCTACCCCAGGACAAAAGCCTTAGCATTTAAAGCAATTACCTACTACCACCTACCGGCATGGCTGCGAGCATGGTCGACGTGAGAACAATGCCAGTATCAGATGTCACTGTTTTACCGCCCATACCGTGATGGGAGGTGAAAACCGTCACTGTACCCACCTTACCACGCACAGTACATTACTAGTTACCCTCGAGGGAGGATACAACAAAGTCCGTACACCGCGATTCCAGGGATTCGGACTTATCCGTTCGCCCTCGACCCAGCCTCGACCCGGCCTCGACGCCTCACACGGCTCAACAGGGGAAAGAGAACGGCATGGCACGGCGCTTCGGGCCATTTCAGCGTCTCGTCACCGTGGTGTCCAGGGATGGCCCTCTATTTCTAGGACACGTCGCTACAGCCACCTCAACAGGGATCGACAAAACATCATCTCAAGGCTCCCGTCGTCCTGGCCTCCTCTCGTCCTATAAAAAGGGGTAGGCCGGGGCCCGAGAGAGGACAACGGACGACGAGCCATACACAATCTAGAGATCAACATCTCAAGCAACCATCTTGTATTTTCTTTTTCTCCTCTTTGAGACCTGGGCTCACTGCCCTCTCTCACAAGCTTGTAACCCCTACACAAGCACTTCGGTGCAAGGAAATACAAATCTCTCCCCCCCCCGCTGGACGTAGGGCCTTCTCTTGCCCGAACCAGGATAAACCCCTGTGTGTTCTCCTTGTACCACCATCCAGGAAAGGGACACGCAGCATTTACTCGTTGGTCTAGGACCCCCTCGGGTCCGAACACCGACAGTTGGCGCGCCAGGTAGGGGATCGCTGCGTGCCGACGTCGCTTTCCCGCCTTTTTCCTGGATGGCTGACCCGATCGTCCTATCCCGTTGGCCACGGTGATCTAGTTCGGGAGTTTGGAGTTCATGTCGCTTGGCTATGGCTACGACATGGTCCTACTCCCACCTAGGCACCCAACCGACGAGGATTACGAGCTCTCCCAGCCCGGGGGAGCAATCCGTCGGTACCGTCGTTCCAGGCAGGCACGAGCCACCCGACGACGACGAGCCCGGCGCAACCACCGTCTTCGCCTCGCGGAGGGCGAAGGGATCCCCCGGTCCAGCACCCCCCAGCCGGACGCCAACCCAGACCCCCTCATAGAAGGTCTGGGAAGGATAAGCTTGGCCGAGGGTAACATGCCGACGGAGAACCCCGCCGCTCACCCGTCCGGTGAGACGCCACTGTCCGGAGCACCCGCTCCGGCGGGGACAGCCACGTCTCCTTCGTCGTTCCCGTTTGGGATAGTCTCGGCTGCCCAGGTGTACGCTTCTTCCGTAAGCACTTGTATGAGCGCTTATGAGGAACTCCCTGGGCACCACCTACGCTCCACTCTGGACCTCGTTGCGTCCACGCCGGCTTCTGATTATCCGGACTCTACGGAGGTACCAGAAACAGAACCCCGCGTGACCGCTTCCCCACGCTGCAACCCCAGTGGCAATCTGCAACAGCCACGCATTCCCCCGTCATACTATTATTTTGGCGCTCCTGACTCCGACTCGGCTGACGACACCTACGATCCGACCCGCGAGTGCTTCAACATCGATGTTGAAAGCGCGTCGGATTCGCAGGAAGAAGAGCCGGTCGGAGGAAGACACACGCCCCCTCATGTCGAGCTCCCTGCCGAGCGGGACGAGGCTCAACTCCTTGCGGATCAAGGAATGCAGCTCGAGCAAATCCGCGAGTTACAGGAAAGGCTCGAAGAGGAACGGGAAAACCTGCGTCTGCTTCAGCAAACCCTCGAGCGTGAGCGTGCGGAACGCGCACTTGGCGGGAGAGCTCGCGACGTCAACCGTCGCATCGACGAGGACCGGGTGACCGACCCCCCGGTTTTCGCTCGAGCCAGCCAGAACGTCGTCGCCGCCGCCATGCTCCTACGCAATATGCCCGAGCCGTCAAACCCCGACGCTTGCCGGGCCCGAGATGAGATCTGAGAACTCCTCGAGACCGCTGCCCTGCAGCAGGCCGAGAGCTCTGCCTCGAGGCGACGCGAGCCCGCCTCGGAGCGGCTCGCAGAGCCCTCCCGATAGGAGAGAGAGGCCTCGATTCATCCCGAACCTCCCCGACGGATTCGAATGGCTCCCGCCCCCGAGCACGTCGCTCACGACCATGGACCTCGAGACACCCGTGGCAACATCGTCGAGCGCCGCACGCGCAAGCACGGTGACGGTGTGGCTCGAGGTTACCATGTGCACAGGGGCGGGCGTTACGACAGCTCGGAGGATCGTAGCCCTTCACCTAAGCCTCCGGGCCCACGGGTCTTCAGTAAGGCTATCCGTGAAACCATACTCCCGGCACGGTTTCGCCCTCCCACGACTCTTGCTAAGTACAACGGCGAAACCAAACCAGAACTTTGGCTCGCCGATTTCCGCTTGGCATGTCAACTGGGCGGGGCCACCAACGACCGGGTCATCATCCGACAGCTCCCCCTGTTCCTCTCCGACACTGCTCGAGCCTGGCTCGAGGATCTCCCACCTCAACAGATCCACGACTGGGATGATCTCGTGAGGGTGTTCGAGGGAAACTTCAAGGGAACTTACATGCGCCCTGGTAACTCGTGGGACCTCCGGAGTTGCAAGCAGAACCGGGTGAGTCCCTCCGGGATTACATCCGACGCTTCTCTAGGCAACGCACCGAGCTCCCCAACGTCACCGACTCCGACGTGATCATGGCTTTCCTCTCTGGCACCACTTGCAAGGAGTTGGTCCGAGAGTTGGGCCGTCACACCCCACTCACCGCCAACGGATTGATGGACATCGTCACCAACTTCGCTGCCGGCGAGGAGGCCGTTGGTGCCATCTTCGGAGGCGAGCAGGACAAAGGGAAGCAGAAGGCCGACGATCCCGCGAGCTCCACCCGGGGCTCCAAGAGGAACAACCGTAAGAAGAAGAAAGGCCAGCAGGGCAAGCTCGAGGCCCCGACCGACGAGCTTGTCGCCGCTACCGAACGCAAGAAGCCTCGAGGCCCCCCCCGGCAGGGGCATCTTCGATAAAATGCTCAAAGAGCCGTGCCCTTACCACAAGGGACCCACTAACCATAACCTCGAAGATTGTCACATGCTTCGCAGGTACTTCGAGGGCGCAGGCAGCAAGAACACCGACAAGAAGGAAGACCCCAAGGGCGACGACAAGGACGAAGGATTCCCCGAAATCCACGACTGCTTCATGATCTACTGAGGACCCTCGACCCACCTCTCAGCGCGCCAGCGCAAGCGAGAGCGGCGCGAGGTCTTCTCCGTACAAACGGCGGTTCCCCGTTTCCTCGACTGGTCTACGGTGGCCATCACTTTCGACCGTGATGATCATCCTGACTACGTCCCCAATCCGGGAGTCTACCCTCTTGTTGTTGATCCCGTCATCGCCAACACACGCCTCACCAAAGTACTCATGGACGGTGGAAGCAGCCTCAACATCATCTACTCCCAGACCCTCGACCTTCTGGGGGTCGAGAGAGCGCGCCTCCAACCTAGCGTCGGGGGTTTCCACGGAGTCGTGCCAGGGAAACGGGCGGAACCCCTCGGACGGGTTGATCTGCCTGTTTGTTTTGGCACACCAGCCAACTTCAGAAAGGAGACCCTCACCTTCGAAGTGGTCGGATTCCGTGGGACATACCACGCTATCCTCGGGCGCCCATGCTACGCCAAGTTCATGGCTGTTCCGAACTACACCTATCTCAAGCTCAAGATGCCAGGCCCAAACGGTGTCATTACTGTGGGGCCCTCGTATGAACATGCTTACGAATGCGACGTCGAGTGCGTCGAGCACGGCGAGGCTGTTTTGGAATCGGTGGCTTTGGCTGCGGACCTCGACGGTCTCGCCAACGAGATTCCCGACCCAAAGCGCCATGCCGGCAGCTTCGAGCCCGCAGAGGACGTCAAGCTCGTGCTCCTCGACCCCGCTGATCCCAACAGGAAGGCGCTGAACGTCAGCGCCACCCTCGATCCGAAATAGGAAGCCGTGCTCGTCGACTTTCTCCGCGCAAACGTCGACATCTTTGCGTGGAGTCCCTCGGATATGCCGGGCATACCCAGGGAAGTCGCCGAGCACGCCTTGGAGATCCGGGCCGGGTCCAAACCGGTGAAGCAACGCCTGCGCCGCTTCGACGAGGAGAAGCGCAGGGTCATCGGCGAGGAGATCCACAAGCTACTGGAGGCCGGGTTCATCAAGGAAGTTCACCATCCCGAGTGGCTAGCTAATCCTGTATTAGTTAAGAAAAAGAGTGGGAAATGGAGGATGTGTGTAGACTATACTAGTTTGAATAAAGCATGTCCAAAAGTTCCCTTTCCTTTGCCACGCATTGATCAAATCATTGATTCCACTGCGGGATGTGAAACTCTTTCGTTCTTAGACGCCTACTCCGGTTACCATCAGATCAAAATGAAGGAGTCCGACCAGCTCGCGACTTCATTCATTACCCCGTTCGGCATGTATTGCTACGTTACGATGCCCTTCGGTCTCCGGAACGCAGGGGCAACGTACCAACGATGCATGCAGCATGTCTTCGGGGAACATATCGGACCAACCGTCGAGGCATATGTCGATGACATCGTTGTCAAGACCAGACAAGCCGATAATCTAGTGAACGACCTCAACGTTGCCTTCAAATGCCTCCGGGCAAAGAATACCAAGCTCAATCCAGAAAAATGCGTCTTTGGCGTTCCTCGAGGCATGCTTTTAGGGTTTATCGTATCTAAGCGTGGCATCGAGGCCAATCCAGAAAAAATCTCTGCGATAACCAAGATGGGCCCCATCCGAGATCTGAAGGGCGTGCAGAGGGTCACGGGCTGCTTGGCGGCACTCAGCCGTTTCATTTCGCACCTCGGCGAAAAGGCGCTCCCTCTGTACCGTCTCCTGAAGAAATTGGAGCATTTTTCATGGACCCTCGAGGCTGAGGAAGCTCTCACAAAACTCAAGGTCACGCTCTCTAACTCACCAATCCTCGTCCCTCCGACCTCAGGGGAACCGCTCCTACTTTATGTCGCCGCGACGTCACAAGTAGTCAGTGCGGTCCTGGTCGTCGAACGGGCCGAGGAGGCCCATGCCTTGCTCGTCCAGAGGCCGGTCTATTTCATTAGCGAGGTACTTTCGGAAACCAAGGTCCGGTACCCACAAATCCAGAAACTGCTATATGCTGTCGTCCTAACACGGCGCAAACTCCGACACTACTTCGAGGGTCACCCGGTTACTGTGGTTTCTTCTTTCCCCCTGGGAGAGATAGCCCAGAACCAGGAGGCCTCGGGTAGGATTGCTGTTGGGCATTCTTAACGTTATTACCAAAAGTAGACTTAGTTTTCTAATTCTGATAACGGCGCCAAAAATGCCGAACCTATCCCTCATGCCACTTAAGCCAAGTTGTCATCCCCAGCATGACATGAGAGACGCAGTATTGAAATATGCAACTGCTCTTCTAAATAAATAATAAATAAGATCTGCAAGCGCACAGATTAATACCGATGTAGCATTTTAACCGGGAAGTATTACAGGTATCGTTATTTATATTTTTACCACTGGGAAGGGATTACTAACATCAATGTTGATTATGGAATGGAATATAGGAATGAGTATCAATCATTGCATGTATAAGTGAGAGCATTCATCTATCTCTTGCATACAGGGGTAAGTATCACATAAAATATAGATAAAGTATGAATGGTGACAAAGATAATTAATCTAATCAGCTAGCCACATATAATAATGATAAGCACCTCAACAGATATTCTAGCAAGTCATTAGCATGGTATTAGGATGAACTACAAGGATATTTCCTAAGTTATTCTTAACTATAAAGTCTAGCATATCATAGTTAGTGCAAGTACACTTGGCAATCATTGCGAGAAAGGACTACACCCATGCATAGTGATATTATCAAGGAAGATGAGAAACATAGCAATCACTCCCCCGTAATAATGTTGCTCTGTCTGCCTTACACATGGGAGGGGGACTATATAAGAACCAACGAAGCTGTCACCATCGCGGACCACCCCACGATCCGGCATATAAGGTGCAATCGCAGATAAATATGGTCTAAGCACCACGCCTACACAATATTTATCATTTACCCATGGATCCGATGGATAAACGCTATACGATCCTAAACATGTATATAATTCCAATCTAACTAAGCCAAGCGTATAACTACGATAAACTAAGAACAATATAATCGCAAACATAAACAAGTAGAGCATAGTCATAATCAATATATTGAAATAGAACAAAGTTGTATTCATAATATTGAAGAACAAAGATGAACAATGAAGAACAGTAAAGGAATTACCAAGAATCCTCTTGACAGATCCGGAAACCAATCGAAGATTGACTCCTTCTAGTTCTAATCCTATGTAGCTATGCTATACTAGAGATCTAGTTGATGTGGTGGCTCTAGGGCTTGATCAGAGACTCTCCTCCTGAGATTAGGGTTTGAGGAATTGAGAATGAGGGAGTGCCTCCTCTAGGGGTCAGGGGTCCTGCTTATATAGCCTCCTCAAGTGAACGTGGGCCGTCGGATCAAACCGACATTAATCGCACGGTTTTCCTTGATCCCTTAGGTCGGTGGAGCATAATCCGCGAGATGGAGCCTGATTGGCTCTCAGGCCAGGGCGGGCGCCCTAGGGAGCAGGGCGGGCGCCCTGCCTCCGGGCCCGTTCGGCCTCCCGTTCGATCTCGTGGCTTCTGGAGTCTTCTAGATGATAGAAAATCGGTGAACACATTATTATCTCTATGTAAACCCGACGTGTGGGCCTTTCCTCCATATTTTCTGATAACCCCTTGCAGAAACAGATAAACACCAAAACTCATGGAATTCTGTCAGATAAAACCCTAAGTCTAGGTGTTGGTTGCATTTGGATCATTTTCTTTATTTATTTGATAACTATATTTGGTACTTAAGGACCGTCAACAATTGCCAAATGGGCGGTCGAACTCATGGGCGAGACCTTGTCCTATGCGCCGCGCAAAGCTATCAAGTCACAGGTGTTAGCGGACTTTCTGGCCGAATGGACCGACACCCAACTCCCTCCCGCACAGCTCCAGGCCGAACTCTGGACCATGTACTTCGATGGGTCGCTGATGAAAACAGGAGCAGGCGCAGGCTTGCTCTTCATCTCGCCCCTCGGGGTGCACATGCGCTACGTCATCCGGCTTCACTTTCCTGCGTCAAACAACGTCGCCGAGTACGAAGCACTCGTCACAGGGCTGAGAATTGCCATCGAGCTCGGGGTCCGACACCTTGACGTTCGAGGCGACTCCCAGCTCGTGATCGATCAGGTCATGAAGAGCTCGAGCTGCCGGGACCCCAAGATGGAAGCCTACTGCCAAGAAGTACGGCGCCTCGAGGACAAGTTTCACGGCCTCGAGCTCAACCACATCGCACGCAGGTATAATGAAGCCGCCGATGAACTGGCAAAAATCACGTCCAGTCAAGCCACGCTCCCACCAGACGTTTTCGCAAGAGATCTCCAGCAGCCATCCGTCGACCTTTGGCCAGGTGGTGGGGTCGACGGGACGTCACTCGACCCCCCACCTGAGGCAGAAGCCCCCTCGACCGGGGCTGAAGCCTTGCAGGCGGAAGGTTTGACCCCACCACCCGACCTCGAGCCGGACTGGCGCGTCCCGTACCTCAACTACCTTATCCGAGGGGACCTCCCCTCGGATAAGACTGAGGCTCGACGGATCGCTCGCCGAGTCAAAACCTTTGTGATCATTGGCGACAGTAAAGAGCTGTATCGGCACAGCCCTACTGGCATCCTCCAACGCTGTATCACAAATGGGCAAGGCAGAGACCTGATAAGCGACTTGCACTCGGGGGCTTGCGGTCACCATGCAGCACCTCGAACCCTCGTCAGAAACGCCTTTCGACAAGGATTCTATTGGCCAACCGCGGTCTCCGACGCTGTCAAGCTAGTACGCTCCTGCAAGGGTTGTCAGTACTATGCGAGACAAACACATCTTCCGGCACAAGACCTGCAAACCATTCCCATCACGTGGCCGTTTGCCGTTTGGGGGCTCGACCTTGTTGGACCTCTAAAGAGGACAACTGGCGGCTTCACCCACTTGCTCGTCGCCATCGACAAATTCTCCAAGTGGATCGAGGCTCGCCCCATCACCAGTATTAGGTCTGAACAAGCTGTGCTTTTCTTCACCAACATCATCCATCGCTTCGGAGTTCCTAACTGTATTATCACTGACAACGGCACCCAGTTCACTGGGAAAAAGTTTTTGGATTTCTGCGACAACCATCACATTCGTGTGCTCTGGTCAGCTGTGGCTCATCCAAAAACAAACGGCCAAGTGGAACGCGCCAACGGCATGGTCCTACAAGGCCTGAAACCCAGAATCTTTGACAAGCTAAACAAACATGGCAAAAGATGGGCTGCCGAGCTACCCTCGGTCCTGTGGAGCCTAAGAACAACGCCGAGCCGAGCCACGGGGTTCACTCCGTTCTTCTTAGTCTACGGGTCTGAGGCTATGCTCCCAACTGATATAGAATACGGATCCCCAAGGTTGAAGGCCTACAACGAAAGAAATAACGACGCCACAAGACAGGACGCCCTCGACCAGCTCGTGGAAGCCCGAGATGTGGCTCTGTTGCATTCTGCCAGGTACCAGCAGGGTCTCCGACGCTACCACGACAGACACGTCCGCAAGCGTGACCTCAACGTCGGCGACTTGGTGCTACGACGGAGCCAGAACACCAAGGGACGGCACAAGCTCACGCCGCCATGGGAAGGACCGTACATCATCGCAGAAGTACTGAAGCCGGGCACCTACAAGCTATCCAACGAGAAGGGCGAAATCTTCACCAACGCTTGGAACATTGAACATCTACGTCGCTTTTTTCCTTAGAAAGCTTTGAGGCTCTGTAATTTCCTTTTCATGAATAAAGAATACATCAATGTCCAAACTTTTGTTTCAATAAGGAAGGATCGACTCTGCACTCCCAGAATCGACCCTCCCTCGGGGGCTACAAAAGGGGGAACCCCCAGGTCCCCGAAAAAATTGCACTTCTTTTTAAATTTTAAGAACTACTACTTGGATCAATGGGCGCCGCAGGAGCACCGTAAGGCTCGAAAAGGCTCTCGAGCCAGGAGATCACCTACGCCTCCGAGGCTATGGTACTCACGCCGTCTGGGGGCGCGACCGCACGCTAAGTAGATCTAATAACAGTTCACAACTTTAAAAAGGAGTTCACCCCCTGTCGCTTAGATTAGGATCTTGCATGACCTGCGAGGCCGCAAGCGCACCCTGAAGCTCGAGGGCAGTCGAGCCACGAGATCACCTACGCCTCCCAGGCTACGGTACCTCCACTCGCTCCTCTGCGCCAAAGGACGCGACTGCGTGCTAAGTAAATCGTACGAGAACACAACCCAAGCGATAAAGGGAAGAAAAGCTCGAACAAAATTAAGTCAACCACGAACTGGTTTATGTTTCGAGGGCCTCCAAGGCCGCCACAACCAAAGTTCAAAGTAACTAACTTATTACACGGGCCTCTGCGCCTAGATCTGGCTCACAGGCCCTCATCGTCAGCAGGCGGGACCACCTCAGGTTCAAAGAGCGAGGCCAGACGGCTCCCAGGCCCCTCCGCAGCTTCGATCAACTCCAGGCAGGCGTTTTCATTATCCTGGTCCGTCTGATCCGGGTCCGTGATGAAGCCGTCGGCAACGAGCTCCATGTCGAACACAAACCCCGAGCGGACGATGGCCAGCGCCCTCTTCACGCCGTGGTGGAGGCTGTCCCGTATCTTCTCCCGGGCAAGGCAGCCCAGCGCCGCCATCCGACGGATGAAGGAGTTCCCTGGAGCGTCTTCTCCGGTGTCGACGTCGGGCTCGACCCCCAGACTGTCACACACGGTGGTGATCGCGCCCTCGAGCAGTTGGGTCCTCCGGGTCTCGGCTTCGAGGAGGCTCTGCAGGGAGTTGGCGGACGAGTGGGCCTCCCGGTTCTCACTCTCCAGCTCTGAAACACGACAAGACAAATTAGCACCTAACGCAATGCCCCAACACTATGGCTATAACAAGTCACTCACCCTCGATATGAGTCTTCAAGCCCACGACCTCGTCACGGAGCCCCCCGCACGTCTGCTCGAGCCCCAGGAGGGCACTGTCCTTCTCACGGATGGTCGCCTTCAGTGCCTCGATCTCCTGGCAGGCGGTTTGGAGTGCCGCGTCCTTCTCTTGGACGACCCCATTCAACCCCGTGACCTCGGCCTTCAGCGCATTGAACCGGGCCGTAACCTGCCCGATTTGGACGTTGAGGAGGTCACGTTGACGGCCAACCTGGGAGACATCCTCCTCGAGCTCCTTCACCCGTGCCGACAGGGGCTCGAGGTCCCTGCGAGCCTGGGCAGCCTCTTCCCGGGCTTTGTCCACCTCGGTGCGCATCACAGCTTCGGCCGCCCAAGCTTGTATCGCCTCCTCCTTTACCGTCGAGTAGGCGGTACGCAGCTCCGCCATCTCAGCGGTCCGATCGGAAAGCCTTTTCTGGGCCTCCTCGACCAAGGCCCGTTGCCGGGACAGCGCCGCCCACACACCGCTCTCATCCCAGATGAAGAGCGACTTGCGGCGGGAGTACTCCTTCAGCTTCTGTCCATGATTCAAAAGAAACCAAAAAAGATAAAGAAACCAAGGAAAAAAGACACTAAGGGCCACGAAAAAAGCTAACGGATCAATCGTACCTCGGTGGCATCCCGTATACCCCACGAGACGGCGTCGGTCGCCACGTGGAGTAGCCGATCGAGGTGCCGGCGGACGCCCTCGAGGTACTGCCAGCGGTGCACTTCATCCCTGTCGTTCAAGGTGAAGATGGGCTCGGCGTCGGGGTTCGCAGCGTCCCTGAACTGAAGGGACGGCCCTCCCCACCTCGGGATCTCCTCCTCGGCCCGCGCTATCGCTAGCGCGGCGATGTCGGGCCACGACGACGATGACCCGGCCGGGGCGCCTCCCGGTCCTGCCAAAGGGCCAGCCTCGTTGGCCTCGCCCACGGCTCCCGCGGCTCCAGTGGCCGTCGAGGCATCGGCCTGACCCGTGGCCTCGCCCCCCTCGACCCCCATTACTTGTTTCCCTTCGTCTAGGGGGGCATCGTCGAGGGCAAGGACCACAGGCCCCCGCCCTTCTGCGGTGGCCGGCCCCTCGGTCGCCGGCACCTCCGGAGCTGGCACTTCCACCATCGACGCCTCCGGGGCCGGTACCTCGCCCGTTGGTGGCTCGGAAACTGGCGCCCCGACCAACGGCGCCCCCGCAGCCGGCACCTCGACCTCCGGCGCCCTCTCCTCTGTGGCTCTGGTAGGGAGCTCGATGACCTCGCCCTCCACCGTGCCCACCGGCCGCGTCGGCAGGTCTTGCTGTGGCTGCGGCCCCCTCGCCGGCACCACCTCTTGTCCCGGTGCCGACGCAACCTCCTCCATGGTCACGTCGGCACCCGCCCATTCCGCGCCGCTGACGGGCGCTTCACCCGTCGCGGCCTCGGCGGTGGCCTCGGCCGTCGGCAACGGCCTAGGCTCCGCCTCGACGGAACCAGGCGCCACTGCCTTCGCCGGGTCGGACCTCGCCGCGGCGGAGTCGGAGCCAGCGACTGCCGTAGCGCTTGCAGCCTCCTGCTGCTGTCGCAGGCGCTCCTTCGCGGCCTCGACCTCACGGACCCAGGCCGCGTCCTGCTCCGCCGTCCAGTTGAGGACGGCGGCACTGGCCCGAAGAGACTTCACAGGGGTAGGCCCCATGAGCTCCGCCTTCCACTTCAACCTGTGAGGTAAAAAGAAGGATCAGCTGACGGATCCGGAAAGAAATAAATCCCCTAAGCACGAATACTCACCCGGAGATCGGCACCAAAGGCCTCGACCCCGCGCGGTCCGAGCCTTCCGAGGCGGCGGACGGCGGCCTCGCGGCGGCCCCACCCGCAGACCGGGCGCTCCGCGGGGCCCTCGCCGGCGCGCCGCTGTGCGCTTTCTGCGCTTCCGAGGCTAGCTGGCCTCGGGTTCTTACGCCCGACGATGGCGCCGTCGACGACAATGTCGGCGCCACCGTCCCGGCCCCCGCCCGAGCTTGCGGGGCCTGGGCTGAGGCAGGCATCCCCGTCGACCCCACTTGCCGGGTCCGGGGCAAGGCGGCCCCTCCCGCCGAGGGGCCCGCCTCCTTCTTTTCCTTCTTCTTCTTCTTCTTCTTCTTCTTCTTCTTCTTCTCCTCTTCCTCCTCGTTCTCCTCGACCACGACAACGGAGGAGGAGGATCCCCCGATGGGCTCCAGCAGGGGGCGGATATCGGGGAGGTCCCCCAGCCCGGTCGCGGCATCATACCGCGATAGGGCGTCATCGACCTCACCGCTGCTGTCGTCGTCCTCCCCCGAGATTGTCTCAGAAGGCGACGGCGTCAGAGGAACTCCATCAAGGGCTTGCTGGCGCCGGAGCTTCTTCCGCGCCTCTGCCTCCCTGGCCTTGCGGGCCGCCCGCTTCTTGGTCGACTCCTTGACCTGTTTTTGCTTCGAGGCGTGCAACCATCGAGCCTCACGGGTGGGCTGGTCCTCCGGCACCGGCGGCCGCGTCTCCCACAGCGCGGACAAGTCCTGCACTCCGGCATCGACCGGGTTAAGGGGATCCAAGAAACAAATAAAACCAAAACGAACGTATCAACTCAAAGTACTTACCACGGGCTCGAATCCCTCAGTGGGCCTCATGGGGACCCGGTCGACTTACTCCGTCTTGAAAGTCCCGACCATCCGACGGGCTCGACGGAGCACCTCCTCGAGGGTAAGGGACTCGTGGGACATCCGGCTCCCCTCGAGAGGCGCCTCCGGAGTCATCTGGTCGAGACGCAGGCGACGCTGGCACAGCGGCATTACTCGGCGGCGGTGGAACGCCGTTGCCACCGCCGCTGCCGTCAAGCCTCGAAGACGAAGCTGCTGCAGCGCCGCCAGCAGCGGGTCCAGGCGCGGCTTCTCGACCTCCGGCACTCCGTACGTCTAGCGGTCCTCCCGGGCAGTCAGCACGCGGCCAGTATACTTCGGCAGCCGGTTCTCGTCGTTGCGGAGGTAGAACCACCCCTCGTGCCACCCGCTGTTCGAGGAGATGAGGCGAGCCGGGATGTACTGATCCGCCCGGCTCAACCTCAGCTGCAAGACGCAGCTCCCTGCTCGTGCCGCGCTCAGAACGCCCTTCTCCCCCGCTCTCTTGGCAAAGAGCTCGCCCTTGAAGAGGTGAAGCCACAGGTTCCACTGCGGCTCCACCCCGAGGTAGCCCTCACAGACCGCCGCAAAGATGGCGGCCTGTGCGACGGCATTGGGGGCAAGGTGATGGAGCTCCACCCGGTAGTAGTGGAGGAGCGCGCGCATGAAGACCGACGAGGGAACGCCGAACCCCCGCTCGTGGAAGCAGACGAAGCTCACCACGTATCCTTCCGGGGGCGCCGGCTCCCGGTGGGTTGGCGGCGGCGCAATCCACTCCGGCCGCGACTGGCTTGTCCTCGGCCGCAGCAGCCCGTCTTCGACCAACTCCTCCAACTTCCTCTCTGTCACCGAGGAAGCGGCCCAGTCGTCGGCGGGGAGGATTTGACTCTTTCCGGCCATCGGGGCTGTCGGGAAGGGGGTGAGCGAAGGGGGAAGCGGCGGCGGCGGCGGCGGTGTAGGCGGAAAAGCGCAAGAGGGCAAGGTTTTCCTGAGGCTAAGGGATGGCAAGAGCGCAAAGGACCGGTGGGGAACGCAGGCCCCTGGGTCTCGCCTTTATATACTGGGAAGAAGTCCAACGGCCGCGCGAAAAGGTAGAAACAGTTTCCCGCAATAAATGCGCTCACCTAACCGTCCCCCACGTCTTACAGGAGCCGGGCACGTGGCCGTCCCCCACGCCGTAACCGAACGCCACGTCGCCCACTACCGCGCTGATCTCACCCTAAAAAGGCGCGCCTAGCTAACGGGCGGGGTGAGATCCACGGACGGATATTCCCAGATACCTATAACGGGCTCCGAGCCCACTATAAGTCTCGAGGGGACGGAAGCTGACCCTCGACCTGGGTTCGACAGCTGCCCTCGAGCGACAGAGCGAGGGACGACCAAGGATGCGCCCGTACATGGCCAGGGCTCGAGCCACGCTCTCGAGGCACCCCGAGACGTATTCGAGGCCAAAGGATGAGGTCGAAGTAGGAATCCCCTCGGGGGAGGCATCGAGCCCTCGGATCCTATCGCAGGGAACCGACATCCACACGACCACTCCTTGGCATCTTTGAAGAGCGCCTCCGGGCCACAAGCCGACTCCTAACGACTGGAGCACGGACTCTCATTCGAATCTCCCCGCTAGCAGCTCACCGGAGATCGTCGGGACTCGCCCAAACGGGGTAGTACGACGTTCCCCACCCCTCCTCCTCCTCTCGGCAGGAGGAGCGTGAGGGCCGCACAATAAAAGATGGCAGGGACTCCGATCGACCTCGTGCGCGCGAGGCTCGGGGGCTCGACCGCATCAACTACTCCCTGATAAAACATGAATAAGACCTCGGAGGAGTTTTTCTCAATACTCCACCAAGGCCTCGGGGGCTACACCCGGCGGGTGCGCTCGCGCGCCCCCACCGGAGAAGTCCCGAGAGCGCTCGGACGCCCCCACTGGAAAAGTCAACGGCACTACGACTCCAGTTCATCGGCAAAAAGCCTCTAGGAGAGTGATCACACACTCACCTAAAGGCTCGAGGGCTACTGTCGATACCAATAGAATAGGGTATCCACGTTTAACGATAATCAAGACCAAAACAACCTAGCCACGACAAAACACCATCCACTTCAAAACGCACGACAGATCCGCCCCGTACGAGACCGGCTCGATGGAATGCCTCGACCGCATCCCATCTCCGACTCGTACGAGGCCCCCTCGATGGGAGACCTCGACCGCGCCCCGCGCGACAAAGCGCCTCGACCGCACTCCGACTCGCGTGAGCCCGCGTTGAGGCGCTCGACCCCCTCTCTTCACCTACCCCAGGACAAAAGCCTTAGCATTTAAAGCAATTACCTACTACCACCTACCGGCATGGCTGCGAGCATGGTCGACGTGGGAACAATGCCAGTATCAGACGTCACTGTTTTACCGCCCATACCGTGATGGGAGGTGAAAACCGTCACTGTACCCACCTTACCACGCACAGTACATTACTAGTTACCCTCGAGGGAGGATACGACAAAGTCCGTACACCGCGATTCCAGGGATTCAGACTTATCCGTTCGCCCTCGACCCAGCCTCGACCCGGCCTCGATGCCTCACACGGCTCAACAGGGGAAAGAGAACGGCATGGCACGGCGCTCCGGGCCATTTCAGCGTCTCGTCACCGTGGTGTCCAGGGATGGCCCTCTATTTCTAGGACACGTCGCTACAGCCACCTCAACAGGGATCGACAAAACATCATCTCAAGGCTTCCGTCGTCCTAGCCTCCTCTCGTCCTATAAAAAGGGGTAGGCCGGGGCCCGAGAGAGGACAACGGACGATGAGCCATACACAATCTAGAGATCAACATCTCAAGCAACCATCTTGTATTTTCTTTTTCTCCTCTTTGAGACCTGGGCTCACCGCCCTCTCTCACAAGCTTGTAACCCCTACACAAGCACTTCGGTGCAAGGAAATACAAATCTCTCCCCCCCGCTGGACGTAGGGCCTTCTCTTGCCCAAACCAGGACAAACCCCCGTGTGTTCTCCTTGTACCACTATCCAGGAAAGGGACACGCAGCATTTACTCATTGGTCTAGGACCCCCTCGGGTCCGAACACCGACACGTGACTAGGGCCAGCACATCATAGAATTCTGTCATCTGTGACGGTTCATTCCTGAGGTAATACCGTCATGTACCGACATAATTCTTGTAGTGATTAGCATATAATCCCTCTAGTCACAAACAAGCGTGACGCCCTGCTAATGGGGCTAAACCCACCACTAACCTGCCCCGACTAGCAGGCTATCAAGCTATTTCCCAAATCTAATCCAACCCAAAAATTGGAGCAAATAACCCACCCCAACCTGCCCCACAGAAGCAGGTTCAATCCATCTGTGCCAGCATCCCCATAATGCCTCGCCGCTGTCGCGAAGCTCGACGCTTTTCTGTGGCCGAATCCCGGCGCTCCTCGTACGGTATCGTGTGCTGCCAGGAAGGTGAAGGCTGGCATGGCATCGTTGCCATTGTTGTAGCTCATCAGTGACCCACCAGCAGCCATGGTGGTGGTAGTCCTGTTGGTCGGCAGCAAGGTCGTCAGGAGGGACCCCAGGCCGCGCGTCTCGAGCCACTACTACCAGCCACAGCAAGACGGCGGCGGGCGGCTGATGTGAGGGAAAGCGAAATTCTCAACAACAGCAAAAGCCCAGAGACGACGCCGATGGTTCATGATTGGGATCATCGTCGTCGTGTCGTTGCTATACGTAGCAGCTGCAGCTGACGTGCTTTGCTCTGTCTTTCTGTACGCGTAAGCAGCTTCCCTTCCGTCCGCTTGAGCAAGACTGCTGCCGGTGCCAACACCAAGTGGAGGTGATCACTGATGCATTCCTGGAGCTGCCGCGCCGCCACCGTTTGCGAGTCCGACGAGATGCGCACGTTGAGCCATCACGGGCGCTCGCCATCGTCCTCGGATCCAAGGGAGACGAGGCGCATCGCGGCCACACGGTAGATCATCTCCTTCACTTGCGTCAGCGCCTCCGTGTTCGGCTCATACGTCGTCGACACCACCATCGTTGCCTGCGGGTTCTAGCCGTCGAACCTGATACTACCTACCCGTCCCAACCCATTCCAACTCGGATTTGCTGTTAACCCAACCCACCCCAACCCGTTAGATATTGAAACCCATTCTAATCCATCCAATCAAATCCCACGCCAGTACCCAACCCATAAAACCCGTTTCCACCCAACCCATTAGCAGGGCGAAGCATGAACGCTCCCGCTCCACAGTCGCTAGGGTGTGATTGGTTGGGTGGATTCAGCTTAATCTGGCTTGTGATGCAGATTTGAGATGTTTCATCAGTCTGGCTCCGGAGAAATGAGATTGAAATCCGTTAAGTTTATTGGCGGTACGACCGACATGGCGCCAAGTTAGAGCTTGAGCTGTGCAGAATGAGAGAGCGGGGATGTGGGGGCAAGAGGCAACCAATCAACTTCTCTCATGGGCCTAGTTGCATGCAAGTGGACAACCAATCAAGTGCTTTTGTATCCATCAAGCATGGATGGTTGATGTTGGCCTGGTTGACTGGTTCTAGGCTTCTAGCCATGCTAGGTTGGAACACGAAACCAATCATGCCCTAGGTCGTGCTATGGCATATCTGTGGCCTTCTCGGACGTGATCCAATGGCGTCATGTGGATAGAAGTGAAACAGTCATTCCATCGATGAATGCAAGACTAATAAGAGTATAGGGCAGTGAAATGGGTGAGGATGATGTGGTGGTGGTCAGATTTAGGAGGAGGTCATGCAATGGGTTAAGGTTCAGGCTGCGGGGGCAATGTTGGTAGAGGAGAGACCTGAAAGGTGAGGCGAGGCGATGGGGATTGAAATGGAAGTTTAGGGTTTTGGGATTGTGGAGCGAGGACATAAATCGGTGCCTTCCATGAACTTGGTAGATATATATAGGACCCGAGTACATCCATCTATGAATAGCATTACGGGTACGATATAGACCCTACTAATATATATGTCATTATTAAATTTAATGAAAAATGTCCCTTACGAATCTAACTGTCAATTTAATGAAATTTTATACTAAAAATGTATGGCATCAAAACGACTATTCAATGTAATGAAAAATGTCTTCTAGAACAAGTAAATTAAATGAGTGGCAATATACCAACCTTAAAGTAATAATGTTGGTGATATGTTATCTTCACAATTTGGGAGCCTCGTTGGATAATTCTTTATAAAATATGTCCTCTACGATGAAGAAACTAAATTATAGAGGCTCTCCATCACGTTCATCTCAATATATTGGAAATAGTGTAAGCTAACAATTAAATTAGATGCTATACTAACCTTAAAGTAAGTTGTTTTGATGTGCAATCTTCAAAATTTAGGAGCCTCCATAATCAGTTGATTGCAGGAAACCCTCTAAAAGGAGGAAATATGCTTTCAATCACATTTAGCCAAAGCAATAAGCTAGAATTTAAAGGGTTTATAGTTACCAACTTAAAAACAAGAAGTGATGTGTATCCTTCTAGATTTGGGAGTCTCCATGAACATATTGGTGGAAAATGGCCCTAACAATGGCGAAATAAAGGTGTGAGTTAGAGGTAAAAAGGTGGAGGGAATGATGACCAAAAGGAGGGGAAGGGGGTTTTACTAGGCCATTTTCACCTCCAGTTCAATCCTCGAACCGGTGGTGAAACCAATTTTCTCTACCCGTTGATGAGTAAGTGGCGCACAACAGACATCAAACTGATGGAGTGAAAACAATTTTCACCGAAGGTTTGATGTCCAAATATGCCCCGCTAGCTTTCGAACCAACAATGAAACATCTTCAGCACTACTTCCACGACACTTTTCAGCAAATGAACAATGTTTTCCTCTCACAACAAATCAGCATAAGCACTAGCATAAGCTAAAATTCAGCGAAATGACAGGGATTATCCGCCGACAGCTAGCCCAGGCGATGAAGATAGTGAAGCAAGGCACAGCTAATCACCGGTGGAAGCCTCCGCTGGCAGGGTGGCACAAATGCAATGTGGATGGAGCTTTCTATGCTTATGTTGGCCAGGGACTGGACGCACTGACGATGGAGGCTCTTGCCTGTAGAGATGGCTTGCTAGCAGCCCGGGATCGAGGACTTTCAGAGATCATATCTAGAGCCAATCTTGTGGGAGATTAGAGAGCTTAGCTTTAACTTTAATGAATTTATCTTATTGATTGTATGCCAACCGGTCTTGTAACCGAGTAGCCCGTTTGTTAGCTAAGCAAGTCACAAGTGTCATCAGGTTGGGTGAGTGGCATTTAGCCTCAACTTGCATTGATCACTTGTTGACAGAAGAAGATTGTAATCCTGCACCTCCTGAATGAATGAATGAATGAATGAATGAATGAATGAGGGAGTGATTCGCAAAAAAAAACCCGAACAGGGATCATCTCTGGTTTTGGTCAAACTAGCGGTGAAAATTGCAAACAAAATTCCCGGTGAAACCATTTGAACTTATATATGTCTATGAGTAATTACTAATATACATGATATTAATTTTAGGCAGAATGACCATTTTGGTCCCTGAACTATTTCTTGAGGCTCAGTTTCATCCCTTAACTTTTAAAACGGCTATTTTAGTCCCCAAACTCTACTTTTGGGCTCAATTTCATCCCAGAACTATGAAGATGATCGTTTTAGTCCTCAGACTTTGCATTTTGGGCTCAATTTCATCCATAAAGTATTAAAAGTGTATTTTGGTCTTTAAACTTTTTATTTTTAACCTAATTTTGTCTATCCAAAAAGAAAACTTTATATTTTAGGCATAATTTCATCCATGAATTATCAAAATGGATTTTGGATCAACTTCGTCCTTTGTCCAACACCACGTGCGATTTGAGATGGATAGTCATCGTTAGGTACTATTATCCCTGGTGTCGTCCTAACTACCGAATCGGATAGAACACTTTCAACATTTATATTCATATTCTAAGATGAATATAAATATAGATCTAAATATTCTTAAATATGACTTATTGTTAGCCTATGGAAAAAAATTATTTTATACATAAATGGTTATTAGTTGGGCCTAACTCTAAAAGTAGCTAATAAAAAATTATAGATATATTATTGTTTCAACATATCCAAGTTTCTTAAATGAATAAATGACATTCGAAGCAACTATAATTGCTCAAAAAATGATTTATATATATGTATATACACTTTTGATAGTTTATGGATTAAATCGGGCCCAATATACAAAGTTTGAGGACTGAAATGATAATCTTTATAGTTCTAGGACAAAATTGAGCCTAATATAAAAAATTTGAGGATTGAAATGATCATCTTTATAGTTCTAGGATGAAATCGAGCCTAAAAGTATAATTTAAGGACTAAAATAGCCGTTTTGAAAGTTCAAGGATGAAACTGACGGCTATTCTGCCTTAATTTTAATATTACAACTGATTTGCATCATCTAAACTATTTAGAAGTTATCTCTATTACTAATAAAATTATACTAATTTTAGTATTACTAATAATATATAAAGGTAAGTCTGAATTAATTTTAATATGTTTAATCATGAAATACTCTTAGTTCATTTATATATTGATGACATTATTTTTATATAATTTAATTGATTTATTGATAAATATTTGATGTATTGAAAATACTAACTTTATATATTTTTATATTTTTAATTACTTAAGTATTTATTAATAAACATGTTATTTCTAATGAGTTGTATATTTACTCCCTCCGTATCGGATTTAGAAGTCGTTTTGGACAATCTTTGGGTCAAACATTGGGAATATAAATCATCAATAACTTTTAAGTTGTTGAGTTTGCAAATGTAAAAATTATATGAATAGATTTGTCTTGAAAAATATTTTCATAAAAGTATACATATATCACTTTTCCATAAATATTTTTTTTATAAAAACAAGAGTTCAAAGTTGTGTTTTGGTGTGTTTTGGAGACCGTGTCGCTGTCCTAAACTACTTCTAAATCCGATACGGAGGGAGTACATTTGTTCTATACTCATATGTAAATGGCCACGTGCAGTGATTTTGTTCTAACTGAGATCAAGGAAGTAGGTATCTAAATGTGAATCCGAATGCAAAGTATCTGTTTTGCATCACATCCGGTAATATTTGTATTCATATTCAATCTCAAATTTAAAATTGGTAAATAGTGCTACATGAAATCCATACCTATATTCGGCTATTCCATCTAAATCCACCCCTACCGTCTGTCTTCTGTGCGGGGCTTTGGCTGTGGCGTGCACTTGTGCAGTCAGCAGTGCCCTAGTACAGTGCTTT
Organism: Saccharum spontaneum; assembly: GCA_022457205.1. NCBI lineage: Eukaryota > Viridiplantae > Streptophyta > Magnoliopsida > Poales > Poaceae > Saccharum > Saccharum spontaneum. The sequence goes on along the minus strand of CM039594.1, from coordinate 16,282,744 downwards.
TGCCTGGCCGGGGTCGTCCGTCTACAGCGGGTGGTGCAACGTGAGATCGCGAGGCGAAGACCCGCGCACCAACATCCATTCTCATGCTCGTTCCAACATTCTCGACGGATGCCCGCGGCGGCGGGCGGCGCGGCGACCGTAGCGCATGCGGTATGGTAGTGGAGTGAGTGCCATGAAAATGGCTTCATTCCACCCCCCACCCGCGCGCAGCTCCGATCACGTTCAGATGATTGCATTTGGTCAGCAGTTGGACAAGTCTTTTGTCGTCTGCACTTTAACTCTGTGGGCAAAACACACGCGCCAATTATTATCGCATTGGTCAGATTATTGCATCTATTTGCGAGACTCAGTTATAAATGCAGCACATACACGAGCGCACACATTCATCCTACCCTATAAGCATTTCTGGCAAATTTTGAGATTGACGAAGTCACCACAAATATCTCATTTTCGATGAGCACGTCGCTTACCATTAAAAGAATAGCGCTGTTAAATTCTAAAATAAATTTAGAAAAATACGAACGCTCATGCCAAGTCAGAATCTAAATGGACATGTTTCAAAAAAAAATCCAACCAGCCGAGCTACTCACGTAGCCTGATTATTGCGTCTAGCTAGCACGTAGTAAGGTCTCGTTTAGTTCCCAAAATATTTTCCAAAATATTTCAGATTTCTATCACATCAAATCTTTAGACACATGCATGAAGCATTAAATATAGATAAAAAATAAAACTAATTACACAGTTTAGATGAAATGAACGAGACGAATCTTTTAAACCTAGTTAGGGCATAATCGGACAATAATTGCCAAATAACAACAAAAATGCTACTATAACACTACAGTTACATTTTCTAAAATATTTCACGAACTAAACTAGGGCTAAAGCCAAAGCTTCTCAAGAGTTGAGTGAGGGCGACCTGCCCAATGCCGGCGCTGACCGCCGGCCGCACGTACGCCGCAGTCGTCGTGGTCGAGATAGCTATGGCCGTTTGGCGTAGTATATAGGCTTCTCAGAAAATTTTACAAAATTTTTCAGATTTTTCGTCACATTAAATCTTCAGATACATACATAAAGCATTAAATAGAGATAAAAATAAAACTAATTACACAGTTTAGACGAAATAGACGAGACAAATCTTTTAAGCCTAATTATATTATGATTGGACAATATTTATCAAATAACAACGAAAAGAGCTACATTACCGTTTTGCAAATTTTTTTATCTAAACCGGCCCATATTTTCAAAGAGACCGCCAATCTGGTCCGGTTACGGACTACGGAGTTCATCTTTTCTCAACTGCTCTTGAATCATAATGCTGACATTTTCGGGAAGCATGCAGAAGATGAACGGAGACCGACAGCTAGAGCTACTAGTATCTAGCTAGCGTTCTCACCTCACCGGTCACCACCGGTACGTGCACTTGTGCAGTCAGCAGTGCACTAGTGCAGTGCTTTTGCCTGGCCGGGGTCGTCCGTCTAGAATTTTTTTTTATTTTTAGCCCAAATTTGAAACAAATTTTAAATTTAACCTGGCTTTGAATTTTTTTTAAATCTAACCCGTTTGGCCCCGCCACCATGCATGGCGGGGCAAATACACTGAACCCCGCCATGCATGGTGGCGGGGTGCAGATGCCACGTGGCATGCAGCGAGTAGTGAATGCTGACGTGGCTGAGAAACGTGGAAAGGCGTACCCCGCCACGCATCATGGCGGGGTTCGCCTAACCCGCCATAAGTGATGGCGGGGTACAGCCCTGCCCAGCAAGCAAGCACAGGCCCTCCCTCTCTGGTGTGTACTTCCTCTGTTCCTTTTTAGAGGTCGTTTCCGGTTTTCGTGCCAACAAGTTTGACTCGATTTGTAGAAAATGCGTGTAATATTTTTATCTCCAAATAAATTTATTAAAAAACTAGACTCAAAGATCTATCCAATGATACTAATTATGTACTATAAATATTAATATTTTTTAATATATATTTAATTAAAGTTGTTTCTCAGTAAACGTAAAGCGACAAGTATTTAGGGACCGAGGGAGTACAGTAGTGCCCTGCTGCTGCTGTCCCGCAGCCGCAGGGAGCTCAGAGCGACAAGTATTCCTAGGCCTTGTTTGGTTCAAAAAAGTTTTGCAAAATTTTTTAGATTTCCCATCACATCGAATCTTTAGACACATGTATGAAGCATTAAATATAGATAAAAAATAAAACTAATTACACAGTTTAGACGAAATTCATGAGACGAATCTTTTAAGTCTAATTAGTCTATGATTGAATAATATTTGTTAAATAACAACGAAATTGCTACAGTAGCATTTCCTATAAATTTTCGAGAACTACACAACGGTGCTTGAGCTCCCTGCGGCTCCTCGGTGTGCTTGAGCTCCAATAGTAGGGGTTGTGTAGTTCTCGAAAATTTATGGGAAATGCTACTGTAGCAATTTCGTTGTTATTTGATAAATATTATTCAATCATAGACTAATTAGGCTTAAAAGATTCGTCTCGTGAATTTCGTCTAAACTGTGTAATTAGTTTTATTTTTTATTTATATTTAATGCTTCATTCCTGCGTCCAAAGATTTGATGTGACGGGGAATGTGAAAAATTTTGCAAAATTCTTGGAACTAAACTGAGCCTGACTCGACCGGGCCCCAGATCGCGCAAAGGCATCACGTTTTGTCACCTCGCCACTGTCACCTCGCCACTAGCGCCGTGCAGTGCCCTAGCGAACTGCTGGATTTCACCTAGGCCCTGTTTACTTACCAAAAATTTTGCAAAATTTTTCAGATTCCCCATCACATCGAATCTTTGGACACATGCGTGAAGCATTAAATATAGATAAAAAATAAAACTAATTACATAGTTTAGATGAAATTCACGAGACGAATCTTTTAAACCTAGTTAGTCCATGATTGGATAATATTTGTCAAATAACAACGAAATTGCTACAGTATCGTTTCTCAAAATTTTTCAGGAACTAAACAGCCCCCTAGCCACACACTACTGCATGCGTGTTGCCTTTGGATGCACGAACGCTGAATATATGTTGTACTATTATTACTGTACAGGAATTCTCTCTCCGTGTGTTTTCATGTCCTGTATAGTATATACTATTATTACTGTAGCAATCACCTATGGCGGGACGGGGCTGTACCCCGCCATCACTTATGGCGGGTTAGGCGTACCCCGCCATGATGCGTGGCGGGGTACGCCTTTCCACATTTCTCAGCCACGTCAGCATTTACTACTCGCTGCATGCCACGTGGCACCTGCACCCCGCCACCATGCATGGCGGGGTTCAGTGTATTTGCCCCGCCATGCATGGTGGCGGGGCCAAACGGGTTAGATTTAAAAAAAATTTCAAACCCAGGTTAAATTTAAAATTTGTTTCAAATTTGGGCTAAAAATAAAAAAAATTCTCCGTCTATGGTGGGTGTGTTTAGTTGGAGAAAATTGGGTGAAAAGTTACTATAGCACTTTTCGTTGTTATTTGGTAAAATTTGTTTAATTATGGGCTAACTAGACTCAAAAGATTCGTCTCGACATTTACAGACAAACTATATAATTAGTTATTTTTTTACCTACATTTAATGTTTCATGCATGCGTTTAAAGATTCGATGTGATGGATAAAAGAGGAAATATTTTGGGTTTGTATGGGAAGTAAACAGGGCCAGCTATTCCATCTAAATCCACCCCTACCGTCTGTCTTCTGTGCGGGGCTTTGGCTGTGGCGTGCACTTGTGCAGTCAGCAGTGCACTAGTGCAGTGCTTTTGCCTGGCCGGGGTCGTCCGTCTACAGCGGGTGCAACGTGAGATCGCGAGGCGAAGACCCGCGCACCAACATCCATTCTCATGCGACCGCAGCGCATGCAGGTATGGTAGTGAAGTGAGTGCCACGAATGGCTTCATTCCACCCCCACCCGCGCGCAGCTCCGATCACGTTCAGATGATTGCATTTGGTCAGCTGCTGGACAAGTCTTTGTCGTCTGCACTTTAACACTGTGGGCAAAACACACGCGCCAATTATTATCGCATTGGTCAGATTATTCCATCTATTTGCGAGATCCTGCTATAGATGCAGACACTCACATACACGAGCGCACATATTCATCCTACCCTATAAGCACCTCCGGCAAATTTTGAGATTAACGAAGTCATCACAGACGCCTCGTTTTCGAGGGGCACGTTGCTTACTATTGAAAGAATAACGCTGTTAAATTCTAGAATAAATAAAAAAATACGAGCACCTGTGTCAAGTCAGAACCTGAATGGGCAACAACAACAACATAGCCTTTTGTCTCAAGCAAGTTGTGGTAGGTTAGAGATGAAACCCAAAAGAGACGAGAAATAAGGGACACATAAAGGGACATAAAGGGCACAAGACAGAAAAGAGGTCACGATTCAGACACGTTGATTGCCGATCTCCAAGCGCTCCTGTCCATAGTTAAATCTTTGGAGATAATCCACTCCTTAAGATCTCTCTTAACGGACTCGTTCCAAGTTAGAACCTGAATGGGCATGTTTCAAAAAAAAAAAAATCAACCAGCTGAGCTTCACTTAGTTAACCTGATTATTGCGTCTAGCTAGCACAAAGTAAAGCCAAAGCTTCTCGAGAGTTGAGTGAGGGCGACCTGCCCAATGCCGGCGCTGACCGCCGGCCGCACGTACGCCGCAGTCGTCGTGGTCGAGATAGCTTTGGTTGTTTGGCCTAAGTAGGCGGTGTTTAACTTTACACGTCAAAGTTAGGCCATATTTTCAAAGAGACCGCCAAACTGGTCCGGTTACGGACTACGGAGTTCATCTTTTCTCAACTGCTCTTGAATAATTACGGACTACGGAGTTCATCTTTTCTCAACTGCTCTTGAATAATTACGGACTACGAGAGTAATGCTGACATTTTCGGGAAGCATGCAGAAGAAGAACGGAGACCGACAGCTAGAGCTACTAGTATCTAGCTAGCGTTCTCACCTCACCGGTCACCACCGGTACGGTGTCGCGAAAGGAACGGCTCTGACAATCCTCCCTCGCCGCCGAACGTTTCTTTCGGCTGGTTAGATGCGAAAAGTTTTTTTTTGAAATGTCGATATTGAAAAGAGTTTTCGGATACTAATAAAAAACTAATTACATAGCTTGTCTGTAAACCGTGAGATGAATTTATTAAGTCTAATTAATTTATCATTAGCATATTTGTTACTATAGCACTTTAATATCAAATTACGAACTAATTAGACTCAAAACATTCATCTCACGATTTTCAACTAAACTGTGTAATTATTTTTTTCGTCTACATTTAATGCTCTATACATATGCCACAAGACTTGTTAGGGCAGTCCCAATGAAAGAAACTAGTAGTTTCTATAACATAGGATACCGCACCAAAAAAGTACTGCTTTCCAACCCATAGTTTCTATGAGTAATAATTATTTTCTCTTTCTTCTCCTAACTCTATCTTCTTCCTCCAATGAGAGTGTGACACAAGCTCCCTAGAAACTGGTGATTTCTCCCCAATGATGATTTTATGGTTTCTTGGTGCATTGGGTCAGGAGTAGACCTGATTTCTTCGTGAAGAAACTATTTCTATGATTTTTGCTCTCTTTCTTCATTAATTACGTTGTCATGTCAGCATTTTGCCTACATGACAAGTCATTTAATGAGGATAGAAACCATCATCAATGCACCATTGGGACTGTCCTTATTGTAGTTTTTTTTCGTGAAAAGTTTTTAGAAACGAGGCCTTTGTCTCGCGCGGTGCAGTTCCTGCGCTGATAGCGGCGGCGGCGGCGGCGGCGCGGCACCAATGCTCGCTTGCTTGGTCGTCAGAGTCACCGCTGCGGCTTGTCGTCAATGCACGCGTCCCTGTCGTCAAGTCTAAGTGCGGCGGCGGCCACGGCGGTGCAGTTACACAGCGCCAGATCTGACTGACACCGCCGGCACCCATGATCTACTCCTACTATGTGCTGGTGGCCTGGGACCCACGCGGCCACGCCGGTACCAGAAGTGGCCGGGAAACGGGAATTGGAGCCGCACCATGCCACCATCACACTGGTCACATCCATTCGTGCGCGCAGGCTCTCGTTTTCCTACACTTTTATTTAATCTGGTTGGGTTCGCACGTGCGTCAAGCCGTCAATCAAGTATATAACAATTTAGTGGTAGACTAATTTCAGTTGGTTTCACGAGAGTTTTATAAATATTAAATAAGATATAACAATTTAGCAAATATGTTGATATGACATAATATTAATAAAGAGAGATAATCAAAGGCCCTATTCATTCGGCTTATAATCCGTCTTTTCAGCTTATTTTTTCAGTCGGAACAATATTTTTTTCTCACAATAAATCAGCCAACAGTGTTTTTCAGCCGTATTTTTCTCTCACAACAAATCAGCCAACAGTGTTTTTCAGCCGGCTTATCAGCACAGCCGAACGGCTCCAAAGTCTCATACGAGTAAAATGAGTTTCGTAGGGATAAAATTAGTCTACATTGTTCTCAATGCACGGCGTTTTCAAAATTAAGACGTCACTAGGATTGGCGTGAGGAAAGTCTCAATGGGGTTTTATGGGAGTATCATGGACATTAAATAAGTTGTTGTGGCATAATATGTTATTGAAGAAGAGAGATATTATAAAAGTTTCATGAGGGCCCTGTTCGGCAGGCTGTTTTTTAACTTATAAGCCGGCTGTGGCTGATTTGCTATGAAAGAAAAACACTGTTCCACGGCTGATAAGCCGTGCTGATAAGCTCAGCCGAACAGGGGGAGATGAATTGCAATCCTCACCAAAGATAGCATGAGTAGGAGGAGATGGTCTGGAAGCCATACTTGCTACTTCTGTAATGAAAAAGAGAATGTACAACATCATCTTTTTCAATGTAGCACTGCAAAAGCTGTCTGGGCTGTTGTAACTCATGCTATTGGTGCATAGAACATTCCTAAATCCCTTAATCAGTGCTGGAATTGGTGTAAGGCCTTGTTTAGATCACCGATTCGGTGATGAAAAACACTATGCCGAATCACTGTAGCATTTTGTTTTTATTTGGTAATAATTGTCTAAACATTAATTAATTAGGCTCAAAATGTTCGTCTCGCAAAGTACAACAAAACTGTGCAATTAGTTTTTGATTTCATCTACATTTAGTACTCCATGCATGTGCCGACATTTTGATGTGATGGGAAATCTTCTTTTTACATAGTGGAATTTGGGGTGAATTTGGGAGAACTAAACAAGGCCTAAACTTTGGCTCCCTGCTGGCAGATTTTTTCATACTTTGGGCATTGCAGCTATATGCTGGGTCATTTGGAAAATGAGAAACTCTATCTATTTTGAAGGCAAATCTGTGACCAATCCTGCTAGGATTGTGTGCTATGCATGTTCGCTTATGAGTTATTGGGCAGATCTTTTAATGGTGGCTAACAGAGATGCTCTGGTGGCGGGTGTGAACACAATGCTGGCGATAGCGGTGAAACTGATGACCAAGAAAAAGGCGAAGCAAGGGCAGCTCCTGCTGAAGGATGGACAGAACGATGACAAGACAGATGAAGCCTGCCTGATGCATATTGATCTGAGAGTGGTTATGGCTCTGTTGATACTTCTGTGATCTCTAGCAAACTACTTTTGTTGCCTGATAGGGTCTTTAGTTGTTAAGGCTCTTCTTCTTTATGTTGAACCTTTCAATCTCCTCTGTAAATCGTCTCATGCAGACGAATGTGTTCGAGCAGCTATGTTACCTCGTCTTAACGCTCTTAGCTTTTTCTCTGTAAAACTCCCGAATGTTGTAGTTCCGTTGATTTCAATGGGAATGGGGAGGTTCCTCGCGTAAAAATAAAATAAAATAAATTTTATGGGGATGAAACTCGTCTACACTGTTTACTATATATAAAACTCTTGGAAACATATGAGATTCTTGGAAACAATGACATTTAGCGTCATTTGGCCATTCAACATGTTTAATGTATATAAAACTCTGGTGAAACCCCGTTGAGATTGGTGTTAGAGTCTTCGCCCCTATGCTCGAACGGACCACATCCCCTCAGACTATCCGCACTCATGGACCTCTATATTCATCCTCTATACATCCTAGTCAGCAAGATTCTCTCCTCTATACTCAATTCTCCTACACCCATCCATCCTTTATATCATCCTCTATCCACTCTATTCACTGTGGGACCCACTTGTTACTTTATCTAAATATATCCATGTGTGATCTAGTTTTGAAGGATTTATTGAGACGAATTTAATGGTAAAATCAAAATTTAATTTGGATTTTTGGTTTGTGAGTTATAGCATTTTTTTCCTTTGTTTAGCTAGTGGGGCCCGCCACTATAGAGTATAGAGTAAGCACAGTACTACTCTAAATATAGAGTAAGAGAAAGGATAGAGTATCGTTTTAGAGTACCCAGTATAATAGTTTTTACTCTATATTCGTACTCTAAAGCTTTAGGAATATCGTTTTAGAGTATCACTGCCGCTAGTCTCATCGGTCCCAAGTACGTGCACGTCACCTCCATCATTGACTGTCCTGTCCATCCTCCGCCTATCCAATCGACAATCGACATTCTCGCGAGCCTTTCATCTCCATCTCCTGCCACTAAATCGCCACCGCCTGTTGCTCCACTGCACTCTAACTCCTCTTCTTTACAAAATAAAAATTGACACATCTGGTGCCGGTTCGTTTAGAAAAATAATACTATATTACTTCACTCGTCTATATACTCCCTCCTTTCCCCAAAAACTATATATACTCTAAAATTCAAACTGTAAGTCATTTTTGACTGACTTGCAATTTAGAATGGAGAGAGTATATTATTGTAGTTGTTTGCCTTCTTTTTATTTTGCGTTCGAAATCAGTGTGCCTACCAGTAAGAAATTCTAGTTAACTTCTATTGTCTATTTCAGGATTTATGCAGGGGCGGAGGACTCGGTAGGGCAAGGTAGGGCGCTTGCCATACCTTGGCTCTGCCGAGGAACCCCATCCCAAATCGCCGCTGGCAGCCATGGATACAAAATCACTGCTTTGCTGGTGTTGAAGATGATCGCGAGGCTTTACTCCTGATCGAGGAAGAAGATAACTGTGACTCGAGATGAACCGCAACTTTGGGCCTTGTGGGCTGGCACCACGTATAACCACCATCGGTCATCAGTTTAGATATTCTCGTTTTGTGAATTGTAGATTGCAGTGATGGCCAGGCGGCCCGTCTGTTCCTTTCCCCAAAACAGCAATGCTTCGTGTTCCTTCCGATCATGAATTCGCCGTTCACCCATTCATCACTGTGGTGCCGGCGGGACGGCGGCACGGCGCGATGGGCAAACTGCATGCAAACTGCTAGCCCCTACCTCCAAGCTCCTACCCCTGCAACCCCCTCTCAGCTCCGCTATTCCACTTTGATTCACCTTGCCTGCCGACGACGATGCGACAAGCAACTGAACAACTGAACTATGGGTCGCAGTAGCCGCCGGCCGGCCACACGACATTTTAGCACAAACACACAATAATCTAGTGAGGCTCAACTCAAACCTGTAACTCTTTTTTTCCGTGGTTGTTTGTTCGATTTGCTAGTTATCAATTAATCAATTAATTATTATTTAATTGGTTGGTTGATTTGGTTGGTCCTACATAGATCTTACTTTGCTATATGTCATCAACTTCGCCACACCTTGAATTTTTTCCGTCCTCCGCCACTGGATTTATGTATCCGTGAATCCATTATGCTACAATGTAACTTTTTAAGACCAAGGAATGGACACGACCTCAACGACTGCATCGACCAAACATGCACAAAAACCGATTGATTTATTAATATGACAAAATAATTTTTTATTCTTTTTAGTTTTGCTTTCTGATGCTTTTGGTGCTAGGCTACAAGCTACCATTCTTCATATACGAGTACACAATTACAAAGTGAGTATTCAGATGTGGATGTTCTTACATCCGTGTAGATATGCACGGCCGCTAGTCTAGATATGGATGGACGTTCTCAATAACATCGAACACCTTACAATTTAAAAGTTCAAAGTCTTATTACTTTAGTCTCGCTAGAAGTTTAATTATAAACTCGACCACATCATAAATTGTGAAGATAGTGTACTCCTATAGCACAGGCGCCACATTTGTGGCTAACTATTCTTTCTTTCCTTTTTATGCGATGAGGCTAACACTATTCTTTAGTGGTAGGCAATGTCAACAAGGGACTGATGGTAGGATTGCATGCATGCATATGTTTATAAGGGGTGAGTATATGTTTGTTCTTTTATACGAGTGTCTGTTGAAGTATAAATGAATTGTTCATTTCTTTTCATCAGCAAGCTTTTGGGTTCAAATTAGTTGGTGCATGCATATCAAAGCCAGAGGTCTCAAATTCAAATCCTGGTAGGCATAATCAAATAAAACAATTATTCCATGCTCCTATTCCACGTCAGAGACACTTTTGGGTTGAACTGATTGGTGTAGACAACTTAATAGTGTCGGGTTGAACCGGTTGATGCATGCAACTCAATAGTGTCCATGTCTATAATGTTTTGGGAACTGGTTGGTGCAACCAACTCAATAGTAGTGTCGGGTTGAACTGGTTGGTGCATGCAACTCAATAGTGTCCATGTCTATAATGTTTTGGGTTGAACTGGTTGGTGCATCCTACTCAATAGTATCCATATCTATGCTAGATTTGTGAAAATAAAAATGAATTGCTCACTTCTCGACTTAATAGTGTCGGTTGAACCGATTGGTGCATGCAATTCAATAGTGTTTATGTCTATAATGTTTTGTGTTGAACTGGTTGGTACATGCGACTCAATATTGTCCATATCTATGCTGGATTTCTGAAAATAAAAATGAATTGCTCACATCTCCCCATCATATTAGCTTATTAAGCTTTTGAGTTGAATTGGTTTGTGCAAGCAACTTAATAGAGTAGGGTTGAATCGGTTGGTGTATGCAACTCAATAGTATCCATGTCTATACGATTTTGGGTTGAGCTGGCTGTTCCATGCAACTCAATAGTGTCCATATAGATACTATATTCTGAAAAGAAAAATGAATTGCTCACCTCTCCTATCAACTGAAGCTTTTGGGTTGAACTGGTTGGTGCCTGCCACTCTACAGTGTCCATGTCTATACGATATTTGTGAAAAGAAAAAGAAACAGTTCGACACGAGACAAGAAAGTGCCTGAGCCGGCCCATAATTTAATTAGTTGTGAATTAAGCTGAAACGTACAATGCAAAGGCCAGTCCCGTGCAAGACCATATTAGTACATTATTTCTTATTCAGTCAACTGGGACATTATGTATAATTGTTGATCCGATCCCTTCTTACCAGTTTCATTCGATAATAATGTGAATTGACATTGCGAGAAACGAGTGGGTTATTGAAATGACTCTGCGCTGGGATTGGAACTTCGAAAGGGACGGTTGAACTGCATCAGAGACGCCGACGCATACCTTGTCCTTGTAGTCACCGGCATCGCTAGCAAGCTAAAGTCTATCCGCACTCATGGACCTCTGTATTTATTCTCTATACATCTTAGTCATCAAGATTCTCTCCTCTATATCTGATTCTTCCACACCCATCTATCTTCTATATCATCCTCTATCCATTATGGAGCTTACTTGTTACTTTATCTAAATATATCCATGTAAGATCTTGTTTCGAAGAATTTATTGAAACGAATTTAATGGTGTAATCGGAATTTGATTTGGACTTTTGGTTTGTGAGTTATAGCATTTTTTTGTTACATAAAATAGTGGGGCCCGCACTCTCTCTCCTCTGCTCCCTCCCTCCCCCACGCTGGCTGTCCACGCGGCACGCTCGCTGCTGTCTGCTCTCACGCGCATGCTGCTTCATATATGACGGACGTACTCACGATGGCGGAGCAGATAGAGGTTCTGGTGCAACACATTTTCTCCTCTATACACCGACGTGGCCTGGTAGCGGATGCCGATGCCGGACGCGGTGCAGGCAGTCTAACCAGCTCCATCGGAGGCGAAAAGACAGGTCAGAATTGCTCCGTCACTGATTGGACCTATGTATGCGGGACCCGTTGATTGGGAAGTGGGAACGACCAGTTCGTGAAAATTTTTGGATTTAGCTACGGTAGCATTTTCGTTTGTATTTATCAATTAGTGTTTAATCATAGACTAATTAGGCTTAAAAAATTCGTCTCGTGGTTTTCTACCAAACTGTGTAATTAGTTTTTATTTTTATCTACATTTAATGTTTCATGCATGTGTCCAAATATTCGATGTGATGGGAAAGAACTAAACACCCCCAAACAAAGTATGGTCGAGGCTGATTGGACGTTTCTTGGCAGCAGGAGTACTTGGGTTAGGATCGGCATCGGCCTACCCGGCCGGCCGCAGTCTATGGCACACACGGACAATGTATTATCTTTTTTTTATAACAACAATGTATTATCTTTGATCATCGTACAGATGGTCAAACACTGGTTGTCTGTGGCGCCAACACACCTCCACGCATGGTCTGGTTCGATGGTGCCGGTGTGGCCCCTCACGCTGGTCCCATAGACGTGGGCCCCTACTACAATACCCCCAATCACCGACGGGTTCGCTCGCCGGTGTTGTGACTGTCGAAAGTCTGTCGGGGTGCCTAGCAGGTAGATCCGGTCCGCCTTCCTGGGAGACCGGCGAGCGCTCGCCGAGGATTCGTCGTGCCACTGGGACGCTAGGGTGCACCACGCCACCGGGAATGACCTGATGGGTGAGGGAGAAAGAGGGGCACGAGAGAGAGTGTGTGGGTGAGGGAGAGAGACAAGGGCCAGGAGGGAGAGAAAGTAGGGGGGCTAGGCTAGGGTTTGATACTTTCTTATATACTCGTGATGATTTTAATGTCGGTTGTGTGTTGAACCGGCGGTGAAAATCGGACTCAGCGATGAAAATGTACCACCGCCTGTTTTAATAGAATCGATAGTAACATAGTGCTGAATTAAAATACTTTCTATTGCTAGCCTAGAAGCGACGCAGGACTTTGGTGGTAAGGACCGAGAGGGTGGATCGGAGAGGAGACATGCAGTCAGGTGGATTTGGATGTGTCGCCCGCCGCCATCCTCATATATATGCAGATGCCTTGGTACTCCCGTGCGCCAGATATTGTGGCTTAATTGAAAAACGTGTGTGCGCCAGTTAAATAGGACCGGAGGGAGTACGGGGGAGCCAGGGAGGGAGTGCCGGAGGGTGCAGAGTGAGGAGGGGGCGTGGGTACTGGGGTATGCCCGATCGAATATGACCATGTTTAATCAGCTTGTGCTGGCTTAATCAGACATTCAGACCATGCTCCTGTAGCGCAGTTGAGTCTGACCCCATTTGGTCCTCTAATCAAATATGCCAAGAAATAGTTTATCTATCCGTGCGTTTCTAGTCGACCGATCATGACTCGTGTGACGAGCGAGCGACTAAAAGCATATCGAAGCACAAAATAAAGCAAGGACCACAAACATTTGTGGTGGCTTGATGCATACTGACGTGCACGTGTGCGTGCCGCATAGCGCATGGTCAACCAAAGGGTGCTCACCACTCACTTCGCTGTACGTGGCCGTGCGGCTGCATGCAAGCATGCATGCATGCATTGATTCATCTCGCCATCGTTCGCCGCCGCCGGTGCAATTCACACCATTCCTCCCTCCGATTCCTAACGTCTTACGTCTCGTGCTTAAAATTCATATATAGCATGTCCCTAAAATACACACTAATGTTTAGGCTCCGGCATCCGACCCGGAAAAAAAATCAAATCTCCCCACTCTGTACTCATCGTACTCATCTTCCCACCCCGGGCTCATCCGTTGGCCGTTCGCCCGTCCTGCTTTGCCACGCCGCCGCCGCCGCCATCCCGCACGGCGCCTCCGTCGCCGCCGCGCCATGCCGTGCTCCGTCCTCCACCATGCCCGGGCCATGCGGCCAGGAGAGGGCCGTCGCTGGCCGGGCCCAAGCTAAGCGCAGGTGCAGCTGGCCGTTGCCAGGCGCGCCACCAATCCTCGGTCGCCGGCTGACCTGAACCGACCGTTTTCCTGCTCTGCGCTGCGTCGTACGGAAGAAGGGTGAAAACACATGTTGCAAGCTTTATGTTTCAAGTGTTTCAGATGTTTCGTAGGTATGTTGCAAGTGTTTTTATATGGATGTTGCAAAAGTAAATCGGGATATTGCATATGTTGCAATGGTTGTACATGTATGTCGCAAGCTTCTGTTCCTAATGTTTCATCTGTTTTTCTAGACGAATGTTGCAAGTGTGTTTATTTGAATGTTGCATATGTTTTACACATATGTTGCAAGTCTTTTATCTGGATGTTGCGTATATTTTACAAGTGTTTTTGAGGTGTTTTTGCAAGTGTTTCAGATGCATGTTTCAAATATTTATCCTGTCTTCACATGTATGTTGTATGTGTCGCATCTGAACGTTTTAAAAGTAGATCGGGTGTTGCATCTCTCTCCTCGCCTTCTGCTGTCTCGCCTCGCCTCCTCGCGCCGGTTGGCATCCGCCGCCTTCTCCCCCTCTTCTCGATGCTAGTGACGGTTGGGACGGCGCGAGCCCATAAAATGGCCACGAAAAACACACTGTAGTCGTAGGCGTCCGGATGCCCCATGTGAACGGATGTCCAGTCGGTAGCGAGCCCATAAAATATAAATGCGATCGAGAATATTTGCATCCATGCAAAGAGATCGTCCAACTTGCATGCTTCATGGTTGTCAGGACAGCCACTACTGGACTCGCATGCTTTGTCGAGGGTGGCCCTCGGTAAAGAGCCATTGGAAAATTTTGAGACGGCGAAGGGGTCTTTGCCGAGGACCCTTTATCGGACACATGGTAAAGCCTTTGCCGAGGGCCAAAAAAAAACCCTCGGCAAAGAAAAACCCTCGTCAAAATGTAAATAAAAAAACCCGAAAAAAATAGCAAAATAATTTTTTTTTGAGGCGCCGACGAGCCATCACTCCCACCCGTGAGATTTTTTGTAGCATTTTACACAGTATTTTTGACCCTATTTGTAAAGTCGTGGTCGGTGAGATTCGAACTCGTGACCCCCTCTCAACCCTCTCTCACTTACCTCCTCTAACCGCTCCAACCCTTTATCACTTGTGTTTATATTCCATTTCGATTCCTCATATGTTATAACAAACCGAGTGTAAATTGATTGTTTGAGGCACTAAATGAATTCAAATGAAAAAGTTGTCAACTACAAAGTTTCGTAACTTTTCGAGATCTACAACTTTCGTTTAGAGTGTTTCTCCATCCGAGGTTTTTTTTTTAAATTTCAAATTTCAAATTTTAAACTTAAGACGCAATTATCGGCAATTAGATGCTTTCAAATGAAAAAGTTGTCAACTACAAAGTTTCATAACTTTTCGAGATCTACAACTTTCGTTTAGAGTGTTTTTCCATCCAAGACCTTTTTTAAAATTTGAAATTTGAAATTTCAAACTTTAGATATAAATATCCTCAATTAGATGCTTTCAAATGAAAAAGTTGTCAACTATAAAGTTTTATAACTTTTCAAGATCTACAACTTTCGTTTAGAGTGTTTTTCCATTTGAGAATTTTTGAAAAATCTCTTTGCCGAGGGCCATAACGTAGGCCCTCGGCAAAGACCCTCTTTGCCGAGGGCCTACATTATGGCCCTCGGCAAAGAGATTTTTTAAAATACATTTTGAGGTACTAAACGAATTCAAATGAAAAAATTGTCAACTATAAAGTTTCATAACTTCTCGAGATCTACAACTTTCGTTTAGAGTGTTTCTCCACCCGAGGCTTTTTTTAAAATTTAAAATTTAAAATTTCAAACTTAAGACGCAATTATCGGTAATTAGATGCTTTCAAATGAAAAGTTGACAACTACAAAGTTTCATAACTTTTCGAGATCTACAACTTTCGTTTAGAGTGTTTTTCCATCTAAGACTTTTTTTAAAATTTAAAATTTGAAATTTCAAACTTTAAATATAAATATCCGCAATTAGATGCTTTCAAATGAAAAAGTTGCCAACTATAAAGTTTTATAACTTTTCAAAATCTACAATTTTCGTTTAGAGTGTTTTTCCATCTGAAAATTTTTGAAAAATCTCTTTGCCGAGGGCCTACCTTATGCCCTCGGCAAAGAGATTTTTCAAAATACATTTTGAGGCACTAAACGAATTCAAATGAAAAAGTTGTCAACTACAAAGTTTCGTAACTTTTCGAGATCTACAACTTTCGTTTAGAGTATTTCTCCATCCGAGATTTTTTTTTCAAAATTTTAAATTTCAAACTTAAGACGCAATTATCGGCAATTAGATGCTTTCAAATGAAAAAGTTTTCAACTACAACATTTTATAACTTCTCAAGATGTACAAACTTTATTTTGGTTGTTTGATCATTTGTTCAACCGACGTGGTGGTTCTAACATATTTCACAATCCTTATATATCCTCTCTAGTAGTTTCATGAAACTTATTAGAGAGATGTAGATTTTGTGAACAATATTACTATTGATTTGTTAAATGAAGAAATGACCAATATATACTTTGTAGATCTTAAAAAGTTAGATAATTTTGTAGTAGAAAACTTTTTTATTTGAGTTAATTTAGTGTCTCAAAATATATTTTGAAAAATCTCTTTGCTGAGGACCATAAGGTAGGCCCTCGGCAAAAACTCTTTGCCTAGGGCCAATAGGGAGGTCCTCGGCAAAGATTTTTTTTTTCCGAGGGCCGTTTCTTTGCCGAGGGCCAGCCCTCGGCAGAGGCCTCTTTGCCGAGGGCTCCTTGGGCCGGCCCTCGATAAAGAGGGTATTTGCCGAGTGCCCGATATTTAATTCTCGGCAAAGCCGAAGCCCTCGACAAAGGCTGCGTTTCCGGCAGTGAGCTCGCCTCGTACGCAAACGCGCGGCCTATGAATAACCGTACGCAAACTTGGAGTGGATGTGGAATCGATTATTGCTTTCATACGCTGCTGTCATGCGGTGCCATTGTCTCATGGATTGAATGAAGATTCTGTCCGACTAACATGTTGCTTGGATAAGGCTACTAGGGAATAAATTGAATGGGCTCCATGAACGAATTGAAGAAGCATAATTTGACCATTAATCTTCATTCTACAAAAAAAATACATTCCATGCGTGTGAGAGAGAGACAGAAAACCAACTGCTGTGACACTATATACACCTCCCCCTCTCTTTCAAATTAAACTCAACTTCCAGAGTTGTCCTAAATCAAACTATTTTAGCTTTGACTGTCTATATAGAAAATAGCACCAATATTTATGGCATGCACCAAATTAGTATCACTAGATATATCATAAAATATATTTGTATAATAATATACTTATTTGTTGCCATGGATGTCATTACCCTTGCTTTCATATAAAGGTGGATAAACTTAGGATAGTTTGACTTAATGTGATTCTAGGAATTGATTTATTTTAAAAAAAAACTTAAGAGAGGTAGTATTAATTTGATTAAAAACTGCCCACGACATTAATTTTAAGGGGTTGAATTTTTTAACTTAATTTATAAGTTGATGAATACTCGAATCATGAGGTTGAAATATTTTAACCAATGCGATATTATCGAAAGCTTCTTCTGGTCAACTTCTAATATTTATTTATTAGTTTTGTAACTATCATCATCTTGATGCCCGATGGTATTATATTGGAACATTTCCCAGGCTCTATTGTTAATCTAAATCATCTTGATGTGAAGTGAACCAACCGCCAATGAACTATTTTAACGATTTGCTATATTTTTTTATCTCGATCATGCAAAAGGTTTGCGCGTCTTTGTATTAAGGTAGAGAAAACAGTTTGATACAACACGCCCTAGGGGTCAGAAGAATTTTACGTGGACGCTCAGAACATCCCTAGTGCACTGAAAGTTACATTGTTACACCCGAATTGCGGCATCGGCTAGGAGGCTTATGCCCGGACTGCTGTTCGGTGGCGGCGCCGCTTACGCGCACCCACGTTGCCGTCCGGTGGGAATAACTCACGAAGTGCCTGCATATTGCTGGGGTCACCGCTGAAGATTTCTTCGTACGCCTTCATGGTCGACGTGAACGGAGAGGACATCTCACTAGTTAGACCCAGGCGCTTCGAGGGAGGTGTTCACCTCGCTTAGACGCCGGGACATGAGACATGCTCTGCGCCGCTATCCGTATGCTCCTCTTGGGGGAGAGCGGGTGGTGCATCATTGCCGGGCAGCTTGGCAGTTGCCTCGCCTTTGTGACTCGCTCGGTGAAGCATTTGAGGCATTTATCAGCGGAGGTCGTCTGAGGGGATGAAGTGTGGTTGACCGCGTCCGTGGCAGCCACGACTATCGCGTGTCTCGGGGTGGCAGCCTCGACCAGCACTGGGTCAGGGCATGCCTCGGATCTAGTCCACGAGGCCGGGCTGTCCCCCATGGCGGCGTGACCTATGGTGGCCCCTGCACCGGTTAGACGAAGGCGAGTCCGTCGTCCACTAGGTAGTCTTCGCCGAAGAACGGTTGTCCACCAGTGATGCACTGATGCATCCCCTCCGTGGTGGCGTGACCTATGGTGGCCCCTACAGGTGACAATGGAGGCGAGTTCATCGTCCACCGGGTAGTCTTCGCCGGAAAACGGTTGTCCGCCAACGATTTGCTATATTGCACCCAACAAAATGTACAAAATGTAATACAAATACTACTACTTCATTCCGACGGAGAGAGTGAGGGAATGTCCACTGGACGACAGCAATGAGCAATTTTATCTATTGTACAAATAATTGCGGAGTAGACAATGATCAAGTAGATTTATCATTACTGTCTCGCGTGGTGTCATTGAATCCAAAGATTGTGGACACTATTATTTAATTTTAGAAAACTCCAGTCTGTGACTCTGTGAGCCTGTCACACATCAAGTTGGAGTGCAGTTTTGGTAACAGAATTAAATTAATAGATTTATATTTTTCCTTGCTGAAAAAGTTGACAACGTTACAGGGACAGGGAGAGACCAGCTCGCATAGACATGGCCACATGGGCAGGGCTATCCGGGGGCGAATACAACCGAGAACACCATCGAGGTTTAATAAAAAAAAATTAAGCCTTAATAATGTTTTTATTTAAAAGATTTATAATTTTTTATTTATCTTGTCAACGGAGCCAACAAGTAGACCTAAATTTCCCTAATTCTACTTTTTAAAATATATACTATCCATGAGACAAGTTTAGATAAGGATTATCTTTATTGAGCCCTTTGCGTAAAGTATACATCAGTATACATGTTGTCACGTATGTGCCTGATTGAATGCTGTCTATACCATGCTATATTAATAATATTACCTCCTTTGGCCATAAATACTTGTCATTTTCAGTAATATCCGCTTATAAACATATAAAGGTCTAATTGTCAATAGCTTTCAAAATTTTTAGTTTGAAAAAATAACACACACAAATATAGGTTGCTAGATTGGTCTTAGAATATATTACTTCTGTGATCCCATTAAATTTATAATACATTCTAGGACAAAATAGTGTTCAAATCATGCATTTAATGTAATTAAAAAACGTCAAATGACATTTGCCAGTTGGAGTAATAAGTTCTAAAAAAATCAGTTGGTAAATCAATGAGTTTTTCAATTAGCAAAAAAAAAAGTTGAGTGTATATTTGTTGGGTTCCTCCAACAGTTTCTAAAATCTCACACAATTTAGAATCTCGGACTATTTTTAAACCACACCAATCATTTTTTATGTGTTTCTTTCTTGTACATGTGCATTGGAACTTCTCGGTGTTTCGTACCACCAACGAGTAAATTTGTGTTGCGCGTTTGACCCGGATGGTATGCTAAGAGTACACAAGGATGTATACTGGTTCGAGCAGAATGTCCCTACGTCCAGTCACTGCTGGTCGTATTACTAGCACTGAAGCGTGCAGGGGTTACAAACGGACGAGAGAGGGATGAGTTCCCAAGTCTCTGGTGAAGTGGAGTTGAAGTGCTTGAGATTGCTCGGAGGACTCCCCAGAGCTTCCCTAAATAGGGCGTCCAGCCTTCCCTTTTATAGACCAAGGGAAGGACCTGGGGTACACGAGAGAGAAAGAGGAAAAGAAGAAAGAGAAAAACTGAGAGGAAGGGAGCCCTGGGGCTGCGTCACCCTTCTCCTCCCGCAGGCAGATCCTGCCGGTCCTGCAGACGACAATGGAGGCGCGCACACGTCGCGACCCTGTCCGTCACTGGTGCTACAGGCAGGCGCCGCTGCCCAGTCATGGCGCCCCGTCCCGTCCTGGCATGCGGTATGGTCAACAGACCCCTTGACAGGAGTTGCACAGGGATTTAAGCAGCACAGTGTTGGTCCGCCCGACGCTGTTGGAGACGTGAGTGCTCAGGTATGGCCTGTCGTGGCCGCCGGTCACGTCGAGACGCGTTCGCCCCCTCACTAGCGTTAGGGACATGGTCCTGGGCCCACCTCCCGCATCCGTAGTAGTTGGGGCGGTATGGGGCCCTTGCGGGAGCCCGCGCCCCCGTCCAAGGCCAAGTCCGCAATCCCTGGGTCGGGCGAGGCGGAATCCCCCCAGGGGGCCGGGTGAGACGAATCCCACGCCCCTAGGGTCGGGCGAGGCGGAGCCTTTCCCTCGGGGGGTCGGACGTGGCCGGGCCCGTGCCCTTAGGATCGGGCGAGACATAGCCTTTCCTCGGGGGGGGGGGGTCGAACGTGATGACCGGGCCCGTGCCCTTAGGATCGGGCGAGGCGGAAATCGTTTCCTTAGGGTTGGATGATGCCGTAGCCGTGCTTTTATTCGTCTGGGCGAGTTTAGTGTTGATGACCATTAGCTCCTTTTCTCCGGGTATCCTAGTATTGGTACCCGATAGAACTCTATCCTTATGTTTATTCCTCTCCACGTTATTTCATCTCCAGATTGGGCGACCAATACGCATGTATATTTCCAAGTGGTCGGGTCGATTTTCCCAAGTGCAAAAAGTTTAGGAGTTGAGATAGGGAGTCATTTGAGAGCGTTTTTTAATCTTGCCAAAAAAATCAAGATTGTGAGTGGGTTTTGGAAACTCTCAGTAGAGTTTTTTTATAATAAGATCTAAGTGAGACCATTATTCAACGAGTGAGAATTTGATTTAGCTATCTTTAAGTGAGACCATTGGAGACGTCCTAAGCTAGGCTGTTTGGATCAGCTATAGCTTTTTTAGCTGCTAGTACTTTATTTTGGTCAATTCTAAACAGAGTCAAATGTGTATAAACCTTACTACTCTGCCCCATCGATGATACCGAATACATATAGTTAGTCATCGTGAAATATACCTGGCGGATCTACCCATCGGCCAACCTGGGCGCCGCCAAAGAGCTCACCTCACAAGATTGATTCCGATGCAAACATGCAGCAATTTCAGTATGTCACTGATCCATTTAGAAGTCTAGAACTAGACTCAAAACTCAAGCTTGCACGGTTTTGAACTCTTGACCTTATGTGACAATTGACATTCCTTCTACTG
Organism: Saccharum spontaneum; assembly: GCA_022457205.1. Lineage (NCBI taxonomy): Eukaryota > Viridiplantae > Streptophyta > Magnoliopsida > Poales > Poaceae > Saccharum > Saccharum spontaneum. The sequence continues at coordinate 16,261,334 of CM039594.1, read as the reverse complement.
AACAAAGCAAGCTGCAGCAACAAGTCGCAGGCCCTTATGCTCCGTTGATCACCATTCACCAGTGACGCCACAACATGATAAAGCAAACTGCTTGTATACTGTAGCAACGGGTGCCTCCTTGTATTGACTGCGAGCTCTGCCACTGTAAATTGGTACTCCCTGCAGTTTCATAAATGATGTCGTTTTGGACATCGACACGTTCTCAAAAAAATAACTTTAATCATTACTTTTTACTATAAAAATATTTGTAAAATATAGTCAATATATACTTTTATAAAACTACATTTCGAGATGAATCTACTTACATCGCTTTCATATTTTCAAACTCAACTCAAAGAATTTATTTTTAGTTAAAGTTTAAAATGTTCGACTTAAGATAACCTCAAAACAACATCATTTAGAAAACCCACCAGAGGGAGTATCACAAATATTGACCACCTTTAGGACAAAACTATTATTCTCTAACAACCTTGTAGATATTCATCACACGAATCAAGAAAACAAAATATCCTTCAATGAGTATCTATACGCCTATACTATCATAAAGATTATACGCCTACCTGAAAAATATAGTACGACATCATCTCTCTGTAATCTTGAACACTGCCCGGTATACAATTGTAATGTAACTAGCCATGAATCTGCACACATATCATCAGGGCTTGCAGCCAGACGGACAAGGAAGGCATTTAAACGGGCGCGCAAAATAACCTCCGAGATATCCGCCCACGCGCCCTATGTAACGAACTTCACCAGATCGGCGGGGATCAAATCAAACCGCTTTTGGCGGCGGCGGCCAGAATCCACCCACGCCGAGTCGTCGCCACAACAGCCTCCGCCCCCGCCGCCCTCCCCGCGCGTATATAAAGATACTACCCCGCGCGCATCCTCGTCCACTGCACCACCCTCCAAGTCCCACCCCCGCCGCCGCAAGAACCATGATGCCGATGGCGCTGCAGGCGCCCGTCGTCGTCGTCGTCATCCTCGCAGCCCTCCTCTGCTCGCCCTCGCTCGCCGCTGCTGCGGCCGGCGGCGGCGGCGAGGTGTCGTCGTACGTGGTGTACCTCGGCCAGCACGCGCACGGCGCGGCGCTGGGCACGCACGGCGCCGAGGAGCTGCAGGCTCTGGAGCGCGGCGCCGCCGAGGCGCACTACGACCTCCTCGCCGGCGTCTTCGGCGGAGAGTACGGACGCGCCGCGATCGCTATGATTTCTTTTCCTTTTTATAAGATTGATTGATGAGATGCGCAACGCAATGCCTTGCAATGCAGCAAGGAGAAGGCGCGGGAGGCGATCTTCTACTCGTACACCAAGCACATCAACGGCTTCGCCGCCAACCTCGACGCCGCCGCCGCCGCCGAGATCGCGAGTGAGCCCGCTTCTTCTTCTTCTTCTTCTTTCTTCCGTTTCCCTCTGCCGGCGACCGCTTCGTGGTCACAGTGTCACACTGACTAATATAATTATTATTTTTTTCCTGCGAATTGATCTTTTTCGACTACTAATTCTTGCCCCGTTTCTTTCTTTCTTTCTTTCTTATCTTCTGACCAGAGCAACCTGGCGTGATCTCCGTGTTCCCCAACCGCGGCCGCAAGCTGCACACGACCCGGTCATGGCAGTTCCTCGGCCTCGCCGGGCCCGGCGGCGTCCCCCGCGGCGCGGTGTGGCGGAAGGCCAAGTTCGGCGCCGACACCATCATCGGCAACTTCGACACAGGTCAGCTAGCGCTACCTACCTGCGCCGATCGATCCCTCCGCCATTGCCGCCGTTTACCCCGTCGCTTCGGTGTTCTCCGTAGCCGTCGTTTTCGAGGCAGCAGTTGGCGATAAGATGCTGTAGTACCAGCCGATGCTATCGATTCACCCGTAAACATCGTCATCACCATCCTCGTCTGCCTCGGCGCCCGCCAAACAACAACGCCTTTCTTTATTAACTTAATTAATTAACTACTAATCCGTCAAACAGGAAGACGTACGCTCTCTCCTTAATCCTTCAAAAAGAAAACACACACGCACGCGCGCGCTCTGCAAACTATGAGCCTGTTTAGTCGGTGAAAAGGCCCAAAAAAGTTTGCACAGTAATTGTTACATCGAATTTTTGGACGCATGCATGGAGTATTAAATGTAGGTAAAAAAAATTAATTGCACAGTTTGTCTGTAAATGTCGAGACGAATCTTTTGAGCCTAATTAGTCTATGATTGGATAAATTATATCAAATAACAACGAAAAGTGCTACAGAAACTTTATCCAAACTTTTTCACCATCTAAACAGGCCCTATATGTCAATTCTTTCCTGTTTGATTGATCATGATATATACAGTTGACTTGATTTTGACTCAAAGTATGTAGCGGTAGAAAACTGGAGTGCTGCCAAAAAGAGGTTTTAATCGTTTTGTTTGCTACTGGGGGTAAACTGTTTTTGTTGGACATGGACTGGCTATTACGTACTCCCTTTTTCCAAATTACAGGATGTTTTCACTTTTCAGATTAAAACTAGGTATTTTGAAAAATGCTAGAACGGAGGGATTATTTGTGTTCTTTGGAAACTGAACTTCACAAATTTTGATAGAGCATAGTCAAAGGGTGGTTGAACGGCATTATATTTTCAATAAAAGTTGCGTATTAATATGAAGTGGTTGAGAAATTGACCAAAAACCGGAGTTAATCGTCGTCAACTGGTACGATGAGCATGCAGTACAGGAACTAAAATTCAACCTGCCCAGTATTTCTACCAACATGTTCAGTTCAGTGGGCCCGCATCTAGAAGACCAACGATTGTAGCATCTCTATCCATTTGATTTAGCACCTAAACTTTTGCATTTATCTCATGCTATTCAAACTGAGATGCACATGTCCCTTCTTCTGATTAATTAAGAGCCATGGAGCAACACATCCACAGTGGCCTTTCTGAAAAACACATCCACAGTGTTTTTGCTGTTGACTTTGCCCATCAATCAAGTAGCAAATCGACAGGCCCAGTTCACCAGTAAAAAAGGCACAGGACCATCCAATGATCCGGCACCGGGTGATGTGTGCATTCCTCCTAACTTTCTCTGCATGCTCTTTGCTCTGTGGTCCTTTATTAGGCGCTGCTGGTGAACTCATTAGATTCATATGCTGCAGCCAAGGCCTTGGTGGACACCGTACCTAAAGAGTGTTCTGCATGCCTGTGTTCAAAATACCTTAATTTTCTTCTCATTTTGACTTGAATTACATATATATCCGGATGTCGTTTTTGTGTCATGTGATATATCCATGTGGAATTTGGCATGCTTTTGTTGTCTCACTGTGTTTGTGTGTGCTTTTGTGATGCAAAGGTGTGTGGCCGGAATCTCAGAGCTTTAGGGATGATGGTCTGGGGCCTGTTCCATCCCATTGGAAAGGAACCTGCGACAAAGGCCAAGATGATAAATTCCATTGCAACAGGTAAATTATAAGGCATAATTAGTGGTATATGTATTTACTGCAATTTTACACGTTCGCGAAAAAATATTGACTGCTTTGACTGCGAAACAAGAACCTTTTGGATTGTTGTTTGACAAACCTTTAAAACTCTGACCACAAATGTCTTAAAAAACATAGTAGATTGAAGATTGATGTTACTCGATTCACCGTGAAAAATACTCCCATAATTCTATTACATTACACTTTTCATTAAGGTCTTATATATTTATAGATATATTGTTAGTCATAAACCATTACATTGGGGACATGAAGGTCCAACTTTTTATCTTTCAAGAAGTCTTGAGTGTTGTTTAGAAACTCTGCTCCGATCCATTCTTGGAGCGTATCCAATCCAGCGTATGTGATGCCAAAAGGTTGAGTTGCTTGGTTTGGTATGGTGTAGCACTACGAGTATGGATGGGGTTGTATGGTGTAGCACTACGAGTATGGATGGGGTTGATTGAGTTGAGTGTGAGACCACCACATTGCACGCATGGCTGTGAGCGTGAGACCACCACCAGTGGATGCCTTAGATCAAGCGGCACTGATCATCATGGGCATCCATCCATGCATCATGATTGAGCTTGATCCCACTCAACAGTGCTACAATGTTGATTGATGGCGCGTCTCAACTGTAGATTTTAGAGACCTTTCAAAGATTCTCAGCTTGAAAAATAGAAGGAAACCAGTATTGTCCTGAAATAAAATGGAGTAGGCTCAATCAAGTTTCTTTTTGTTTTCCAAATGTGAAAGATCTATTCATGAGCATTCTAGAAACAAGAAAAGTTATACTGGAATAAATACTGAATATCTGAAGTTAACCTAATTGCTCTGCATATACTGAGCAGGCAAAACATTCATTCTTGTTGCTCAAATTTTCCTTTGATATCCGTAATACTTTACTTCAAAGAGAAACCTATAAATAGTAGGGAGGCAATGCCAACATCGTCATCAACCACTGTACTACATACAGGGATATCATTGTGAACTTTAGAGAAGATGGGGTTGGATTTTATTCTCAGCCTTTTCTTTGCTTTTTTTCTGAACGTAGTCAATTTCTAGTGTCACTTTAAATCAATAGTGCGTTCTCACTTCCAGAGTGGACAGGGCATTTCAGCAAGCGTCATGTCCTGATTAAGTAGTTGTCTGCCCTTCGATGCAAAACAGTTGCTATGACTATGAGCCTATGAGCAGCAGCAAGCCAAGATCTAACTGAAGCAAAACGATGCCACTAGTTAAAACTTTTGTTAACCTGCAATGTTCTGCATTTTACTGTAATGTAACCCCAAAAGTTTAAGATTTGAAGTGTTTCATACGCCCATAATGCTGAATTTGGATAGAAACCTTTTTTTTTTGGAATAAAATCTTGTTTAGATAGATCGAGTTCTTCATGTCCTGATCGCCGCCTTTTGATCCTTTTCGGCGTGCATGTGCGTCCAGGAAGCTGATCGGCGCGCGCTACTTCAACAAGGGCTACGCGGCGGCGGCGGGCGCGCTGAACGCGTCGACGAACACCCCGCGCGACCCGGACGGCCATGGCACGCACACGCTGTCCACGGCGGGCGGGTCGCCGGTGCCCGGCGCGTCGGTGTTCGGGTTCGGCAACGGCACGGCGTCGGGCGGGTCCCCGCGCGCGCGCGTGGCGGCCTACCGCGTGTGCTTCCCGCCCGTGAACGGCAGCGAGTGCTTCGACGCGGACATCCTGGCGGCGTTCGACGCGGCCATCCACGACGGCGTGCACGTGCTGTCGCTCTCCCTGGGCGGCGACCCCTCCGACTACTTCGACGACGGCATCGCCATCGGGTCCTTCCACGCCGTCCGCCGCGGCATCGCCGTCGTCTGCTCCGCCGGCAACTCGGGGCCCGCGCTCGGCACCGCCTCCAACCTCGCGCCGTGGCTCTTCACCGCGGGCGCCAGCACCATGGACCGCGAGTTCCCGTCCTACGTCGTCTTCGACCGCACAAAAAAGGCCAAGGCATACAATTCCTCCTCGTCAGAATCTCCTCTCGCTAGACCGCCGCACAGCGGCCTCACAAAGATCAAGGCACGCACGCCGCCTCACGCTCACCGGAATCATTTCTTGCAAGTATAGATTTCGTTGCAGTTTTGCTTATCCATGGATCGATCGTCCTTGCAGGGTCAGAGCCTGTCGATCACGACGCTGCCGGAGAAGACCTTGTACCCGTTGATCGATTCGGTGAAGGCTGCAGCTGCCAATGCAACCACTAAGGACGCGTACGTGACTGGCAGTCTCCAAATGATCACCATTCACCCGTGATGATACTTTTGCTGATGTTTATTACTGATAAATAATATAATTGTGATGATTAATGGTGTGCAGGCAGCTGTGCATGATCGGGGCGCTGGACCCGGTGAAGGTGAAGGGCAAGATCGTGGTGTGCCTGCGTGGGATCAACCCCCGGGTGGCCAAGGGCGAGGCGGTGAAGCAGGCCGGCGGCCTCGGGATGGTGCTCGCCAACGACGTGACCACCGGCAACGAGATCATCGCCGACGCACACGTGCTCCCGGCCACGCACATCAAGTACAGCGACGGCCTGCACCTCTACTCCTACCTCAACTCCACCAAGTAAGCAGTCGTTTCATTCCTGCCGCCAGCCTCGCTCAAAGTTTCTTTCTCTCTTGTGAGGGAGGAGGCATTGACACTGTTGCTGCTGTCATGTCACCTGACAGGAATCCGACCGGCTTCATCACTAAGCCGGCGACTGTCCTTGGCACGAAGCCGGCGCCGTTCATGGCCGCCTTCTCGTCGCAGGGGCCCAACACCATCACTCCAGAGATCCTCAAGGTTCTTGACTGACCGATCCATCCTTGAACGAAGCTCTCCTGCGGCGGCGGACGGCTTGACTGATGTTTCTCATGTGTGTTGCAGCCCGACATCACGGCGCCCGGAGTGAGCGTGATCGCCGCGTGGACGCGCGCCAACTCGCCGACGGACCTCGCCTTCGACCCGCGGCGCGTGGCCTTCAACTCGGAGTCCGGCACGTCCATGTCTTGCCCGCACGTCTCCGGCGTCGTCGGCCTCCTCCGCACGCTCCACCCGGAATGGAGCCCCGCCGCCATCAAGTCGGCCATCATGACCACAGGTAAGCCGCCGCGCCGCGCGGCGCCGATCGCCATTTCGCCATGGACGTACGTACGTTACGTTGGTTGGACGCTGACGGCCGTTTCGCATGAACACGCAGCGATTGAGGTGGACAACAAGGGAGAGCTCATCCTCAACTCGTCGTCCCGGTCGTCAAGCCCCTTCGGCTACGGCGCCGGCCACATTTACCCCACCCGCGCCCTGAACCCGGGCCTCGTCTACGACCTCGGCGACAAGGACTACCTCGACTTCCTGTGCGCGCTCAAGTACAACTCCACGGTGATGGCCATGTTCAACGGCGCGCCCTACACGTGCCCCAGCGGCGAGGCGCCCTACCGCATCACGGACCTCAACTACCCGTCCATCACCGTCGTCAACGTCACCTCCGCGGGCGCCACGGCGCGGCGCAGGGTCAAGAACGTCAGCAAGCCCAGCACGTACAGGGCCATCGTGGTCGAGCCCGCCGGCGTTTCCGTGCTGGTGACCCCCTCGGTGCTCAAGTTCAGCGCCAAGGGGGAGGAGAAGGGGTTCGAGGTGCAGTTCAAGGTGAAGGACGCCGCGCTCGCCAAGGGCTACTCGTTCGGAGCGCTCGTCTGGACCAACGGGAGGCAGTTCGTGAGGAGCCCTCTTGTGGTCAAGGCAGCTTGATTGGTTGAGCTCATGGTGTAGGGTTTTAGGAAGCAGGTGTAGAGAGGATGCATGATTTGTTAAAACTGAGGCTGGGAACTTGGCCTCTGATTCAATAAATTATAATTATATAAGCAAGTTGTTTCTACTCTGTCAAAAAAAAAGAACTTAATCTGTGTAGAACCGTAGAAATTTGCTAATAATGAACTGTCGCTGTTTAACAAACTAGTAAAACCCTTCTGGACTCAGAAAAGGTACACATTCAACTTAATTTTATTTTTATAAGTTTCTCAGAATTTCAAACAGAGAAATCAAACTTTTGACTTTTAATTTTAAGGTTTTCACTTTGTAACCGAACTTTTGGAGTCAAAAAAGGTACACATTCAACTTAATTTAAATTTGTTTATAAGTTTGTCAGAATCAAACATTAAGTTCGACAAATCAAACTTCTGACTTTGAATTTTAAGCTTTCCACTTTGTAACCCAACTACAACTAGTGAAAACTTCTCAGTACTGTACACTATCTCCAGTCATCATTCAAAATTGATGGCGTCATCATTCAAAAATTGTTGGCCAAAGTAGATGTTTAAAATGGATCGACACAGTAGATGTGAATTTTCTTCTTTCTTTCTTTTTTGCTAGTTCTTTCTCACTTAAAAGCCCCAAACCATAAGAGGAGAAATCCTCACAGTTTTCCATAAGAGAACTCTTCACAGTTTTGTCTGCATTCACGTGTCTATCAGTCTATGTATCAGGTACAGAAAACAAGTGTTTGTTCTGAGAAACGAGAAAAAAAATGAAGCATCTCTAAATGTAAGCCCTTTAACTGGCCAAACAGTGTCCTAGTTCTTAATCACTTTCACATCAAATATTCAACCCTGGAAAGGGTTCAGCAAACAGAAAGCCAGAAACGGCTGCTCTCACGAGTCTAACCACCAAACAAGAATGCAGCAGCTTGCTCCTCATTCCCGTTGAACAGTTTGAGCGCTTGTATTACAGATGCCCTGTCAAAACCAAGCTCCACAAGCTTCGTGACTTTCGCTTCAAAATCTCCTCCCTGCTAAGAAGAGTTTCAGAGACAATTAGGATAAAACGTAATTCATTAAGATAAATGTGACCATTGTAAATACGATATAGAAAGGTGTTTTTTTAACTTCACCTGTGGAGGGTTTGCAACTGGAGCTCCTGCGAGTAAAATGAATGATAGTGGTTTTGAAGTTAGTTCACGGTTACTGGTTTTAAATTAGTTTGCAGTTATCAGAAGATTACAAGTGCATGGAACATATAGAAGCAATAATCACAGTGAAAAAAAGCAGTAACCTGAAGGAGGGGTTTGTTGTGGCGCATTCGGAGTACCCTCACGCGCCCTTGATGATTCCTTAATTATTCAAAGCAAATAAGGATATGCCAATGGTAAATACCTTGAATAAAAAATAAAGTTGCATCATGCAATGGTCGAGTTTGCTTACTCCAATTGCTTGGCCGAGAGACGCTAACTTAGACAATTTCTCTTCATCATGTATGTGTGCAGGGATGTCTTTCTCTGAAGATACAATGGTAGATTGATTGGTGAATTCAATTACAAACTCAATATGTGAATAGTCAGATCAATGTACGAAACTTAAAGAATATATATATCTAACTTCTAGCCTTCTCAAGAACTGTAGCTAGAAGAAACTGTAAACAGGTGGCCAATAATAATCCGCTGACCTTGTAAGAAAGGCACTGAAACCTCACCACCTCCCACTCTGAGAACATTGTCCTTTAGGTCAATCATGCACTGCATAGGACCATGAAAAGCATGAGGCACAATCATGTCAGATACATGACCTGGTCCAAAAATTATGCATGCAATTACCTGATGTTTTCGCAGCATATCAAGCCCGAATAGGAATTCCATATTCGGGGCATCCAATACGGTGAAAGAACAATGATAGAATTGATGCCCAATCTGCCAAATCTGAGCTGTTAGTCAATGCATATATTGAACTAAATTGTATGATAATGTATCAAGAATTTCATAAACATCGAAGCTAAAGTATGTTTATTCAAACCATGGCTTCTACAAAATATGGGAGTTTGTCTTTCTTCAACCATCTCAAGTAAGACAAATTTTAATTTATTTTTTCTTCTCGTGAGATGGATTTGGTAACAACACTCTTCAAATTGCATATATACTGCAGCCATTCTCAAATGAAATTTTGTAAAACCAGTGATACCTTTATTGGGGCTACATGTATTCTTCCCAGTATCTCTGATTGACCAACTCCAACAGCAACACCTCGGAACCGCTGATCAAGAAGCCTCAGCAACCTGCACAATGCATTACAGTATGTGATGTATCTTACATACTCCAAGCTGAATATTTCAGTTTACTGTAAATATAGAATGATTATTTTTTATTATTCAAACCGTAAAGTTTGCCTACTCCTTCCACCCCAAATAAATCAACTTGTAGAGTTGTCCTAAGTCGAACGATTTTAAGTTTGACCAAATTTATAGAAAAGCGCACCAATATTTATGACACCAAATTAGTATCAGTAGATACATCATGAAATATATTTTCACAATGTACTTATTTGGTGTCACATACCATTTCCTATGAAGTTGGTCAAACATAAGATAGTTTGGATAAGGGCGATTCTAGGAATTGATTTATTTTGGGACGGAGGGAGTACTTGATAAACTAAGATTTCTACCTAATATTACTGTTCTCCATGCTGAAAATCACAAAAATCATGGTGCTGCAAATATAAAACCTAAACAGCTCAAACCAACTAAATTATAATCATACCCGCAACGTTCAGCGCAACTTTTTGATATGATAGTCGATTGCGCCCCGCTGTCAACAAAAGCCTGCAGATGAAACACGAGTTAAGAAAACCTAACCAAAACAATCAGCAGGAAGCAATCAAATATTGTGTAAACCGCAATTATTGATATATTCTAGTAATACAGGTTCGCAAAGAGAAGACCTAACAAGCAAAAGTTAATATCATGATTAATGTTTTATAGTTGATACATAATCCTATCAGTTACATGAACATCAAATTCAGTAGAAGTAACCAGCAAAGCATATGCTAGTTTTCTTATATTTAGAATCTCATACAAAAACAATGTTCTAAGAACAGTGGGACTCAACTGATTACAGGCAAATATATGTATGAAACAGTTTAATACCTTCAAAGGTACACCATTGACCTCCATATCCACATATAGCATTACCTGGCACAACAACAAAAAATGTCAATGATTAATAAATACTACAAATAATAAAAGATTTGAGTAGGAGAATACTTTTCAGGAGAATTGACAAAATAAGAGGAAGATCCTGAGAGTAAAACACACCACTCGGGCAAATGATTCAGGATTGTGCTCTAATGCAGCCTCCCAATTTTCATCTATGCCTTTCTGAAATATTGAAAGATTAACAACAATATCAAATATTTGATTGAAAAAATTTGAACAGGTGGATGAGGAAGATAAAATAAATTACAGGCAAGATTTGAGACAGAATAAAGCTTTTGCATGCTCAAAACAGTATATATAAAACAAAATCTTGTGATACCAATTCATGAATCTAGCAGAAGATGCAATGACGAAAGCTGCTTTTCCTGTAAGAACCTTCCTGCGCTACATCCCATTAGCATGCGGATTTGCTGTTTGTTTTTTATTTTTTAGTGTATGTTCAAGCCTCCTTAACACAGTAGATGTTCATGTAGTGATGTCCATCATATGTCATTTCACCAGTGATATATGAAAGAAAAGAAATGTTGCCATAAGCAACATTTGCTATCCTGAGAAAAGTAATGCCTACCTGCCGGATTGCAGCTTCAATTTTCTTCTGAGCTTCGACATCAAAAGGATCAGCATACAATAAAGCCTGCAAAAAGAGGCAAATGTATTAGTTATGTGACCACACTATCATTTAACAAGTTGGCAATGCAACAGAGTGGACATGAACAAAACAAGCCACAAAACATTGATACTTTTCTGATAGAACTTGCAAATATGTTTACAATGAAGTAATATAGGAAGCAGCAAGGTGATACTTTTAAAAAAGAAAATGCATGAAGCACTGAAGATTAAAATCACAAGTGATCTATACTACTCTGTATGAAGTCATCAATGCATGAAAAATCAGCAATCCCATATTTCATTTGACATGATCTCTTGCTGAGCAAATAAAATTCAACAGAGAGATTCTCACAAGCTCTTCTTCTTGTTTACGTTTCAGTTCCGTTTTCTGTTGGTGGCGGGACCGCAGGATATTCTGTAGCTCATTGGTGTCATCTCCAAGAATAGCTTGTGCTAGTTGAGGATCATTCTGCAAATCAAGGAAACATTGTTCTAGAAGAGCATGTTTGTTTGTTTGTTTGTTTGTTTTTGAGGAAACAGGAGGGGTAGCCCCCTACTGGTTAATATATATTAATTAATAGAAGAAAAAGATGTGTCCAAGCAACAGAATTCAAGAAACGAAAAAGGACAGAAAGAATATAAAGATCACAATTGGTGCTCTAGCCAATCCTCTATAAGAGGGAAATATTTTTTTCTTCGCTCTATGGATAACCAGAGAGAACTCTTTTTTGAAAAAGGCCCTGCAATTTGATATAGATGGCGGAATTCCTTGGAAGATATGGTCATTCCTTGAGACCCAAATGCTCCAGCTCATTAGTATGATGATTTCCATGTAGAAGAGCATGTTGTTGGCAACTAACACACCTTGGTGAATAAATGAGGCCACCAGAAAAGTTTACCTGAAGGAGCTGTGCCATAAGATGTGAATCACCTCGAATATGTTGTTGAAAAGCTTGAGGGTTCACAGCAGTTCCATCAGCAGGATTTATCCTTAAATTATCCTGAGATGACCTGAGAGTTTCAGCCAAAACAATTAATTAGGAGGAAATTGGTGCTTTGGTGGTACCTTCATTCTCAAGATTAGTAGTTAAACTAAGAAAAGGTCCTGTATGTCTTTCAATATGGTGCTAATTCAAAGTTTTGAACAAGATAGGCTATTGCATCTCTTTTAATATGATGCCAATAAATCAAAATAAAGCATTGGTACTTTGGCGGCATCTGATTCTTAAGGATTAGTTAAGAGGAATAAAAGCAAACACATCTTTTTGATAAAAGACAGATTCTATGTTTTGATCAAGATGTACTAAAGGCAAACTAACAGCTAAAGAAAGACAAACCATCTAGACACCAAAACAGAAAAGAAATAATTTAGTTGTAACAATCTAAACCCTTTTATTGTGCAAGAAACTAATAGACTACTTTACGTAATGTAACACCTGGTACGGCCAGCAAGCATTACAATGTTCATGAGCAACATGACAGAAATTGTGTTCAATTTCTCAAGAACATCTCATATAAAAGGCACAGCTATATGTAGCACATGCCAAATTATCTCCTTTATATACACTAGGAAGGGCAGCAAGAACACCTTTCACTGGTGGGAAGCATCATGACAAGGTCACCATCCCGGACCCCAATGGCGCTGAGCTTCTCTGCGTTCAGTATTTCCTTCCCATTGAAGTGAAGCAGCTGCTGCTGCAACGGTACTCGAGTCTGGCCACACACACACAAACACACACACACACACACACACACACACACACACACACACACACACACACACCCAAAACCAGCAATGTGAGATCAAAGCAGTAGCAGCAAAGCTTCAGAGAGGGAGCTCAGTTGAGATCTCAAGCCCCGCTCACCTCCACCTCGAGAAGCGCCTTCAGATTTTCCACCTGCAAGCACGCAGGAAGCACGATTTAGCCAAAAGATTGCAACTTTTTTGCATCGCAGCTCATTGTAGCTCTACGACGCGGAATTCAACGCGAGGAAGGGGATCGGACGGACGGGTAACTCGGTACCCAGACCACCAGCACCAGAATTAGCAACAAAAGGATCCCACCAAGCACGAGCAATCACGCTATAGTGACCGAATTGCGAATCAGATAGGTTAATTAAAGCGCGCCTTGTTCCCTCCCAATTCCAGATTCCCAGCTCTCATCGCGGATTCATCACCCAAATCAGCGAAACAGAGCAGCCTTAACCAGTATATATAGATTGAGATTGAGATTGAGATGGAGATGGATGGAGGGGCGGCGGGCTTACGGATTCGTCGGGGTCGACGTCGAGGGTGAGGATCTGCTCGTCGACGGTCATCACCGTGACCTTCATCTCGCCGTCGCCGGTTGGAATCGAACTCGCGGTGACCGGTGAGAGAGAGAAAGGAAAGTCGGGGGCTGCGGGCGAGGCGGGTTGAGTCGAGGTGGAGTCCACGGTGTCAATCACCGTCTTTTTTACTTTTTAGCCCTTTTTTCGAAAGATTTTCTCAAATACGCCCCTGACGGAAAGATTTCAGAAAATGGACCCAAAGCTTGGCGCCATCCACGCTGGCGCCAAGGTAACACAGCTTGGCGCCGTTAACGTTGGCGCCAAGCCCCCATGCCACTTGGCGCACGACGCTGAGCTGGCGCTGACGTGGCGGCACCTTGGCGCCGTCACCATTGGCGCCAAGCTTGGCGCCATCGTTATTGGCGCCAAGCTTGGCGCCCTGGCGTCATAGACCTGTTACCATGTATATCATTTTTTATCCTAAGTATTTCAAGGTTGTTCTAAGTGATCAAATAGAAAATCACTGTAAAAACTCTAGAGTTTGTCACATTTCTCAATATTCAAGTCATGGTAAAATTTCAAATTTGTAAATGTCCAAGTCATGTTAAAAAACTATTTTTCCATATGTCTACCACATGGTAGTTGGTATTCTAACATATCCAAGCCATAGCAAAAATCCAGATTTATTTGGCTAAGTCTTTAAATTTACTATGGGATGGGGATGGAAATGTGGCTAAGTCTGGATTTTTACTGTGATTTGGACATTGAGAAATTTAAAATTTTACCATGACTTGGATATTGAAAAAGGGCTTCATGTTTTAGACTTGGATATTTAAAATTTTACCATGACTTAGACCTAATTCCATGACTTAACATGAAGCCCTTTTTACGTGACTTAAAATTCTATCTTATAGTAAAATTAAGGTCCAAGTCATGGTAAAATTTTAAATATCCAAGTCCAAAACATCCAAGTCCAAAACATGAAGCCCCTTTTCAATATCCAAGTCATGATAAAATTTTAAATTTGTCAATGTTCAAATCATAGCAAAAATCCAGACTTAGTGAAATTCTAGCATAGTCAAGTGATAGTAAAATTCAAGACTTAGCCAATTTCTACGTTGCCCATCATATGGTAAATATTAAGACTATGCCAAAATTTTATATGTCCATCTCATAGAAAAATTAGGGTCCAAGTCATATTAATTTAGAGCTTTGTATGTCCATCTCACGGTAAAATTAGGTAGTTAGGATTTTTGCTCCGGCCTGAATATGTTAGAATATCAACTAACATGGGATAGCATCAAATTTGTCAATGTCATGGTAAAATTTCAGACTTAACAAATTCCAACACGACCCATCTCATGGTAAATTTATAGACTTAACAAATTTTCATATGTCCATCTCATGGTAAAATTTTGATAGGCATATGCAAATTTTATCATGAAATGGGCTTATGCAAATTTTGGCTTTAAATTTTGGCCCCAAGTAAAATTTTGAATATCCAAATCCATAACATGAAGCCATTTTACAATATCCAACTCATAGTAAAATTTTAAGTATTCAAATTTACCATGTGATGGACATATACAAATTTTACCATGACTTGGTTATTTAAAGACTTAGCCAAAATTTGTAAATTCCAGACTTAGCAAAATTTAAAGACTTAATCTCATGGTAAATTTAAAGACTTAGCCAAAATTTTAAATATCTAAGTCATGGTAAAATTTGTATATGTCCATCTCATGGTAAAATTTCAGACTTAGCCAATTTATATATGTCTAAACCTTAGTAAATATCAAGACTTAACAAATTTCAACATGTCCATCTCACGGTAAATTTGGGTACTTAAAACAGGGTCTTGGCGTCGTGAACTGTGGCGCCAGGCTTGGCGCCAATTACGATGGCGCCAAGCTTGGCGCCAATGGTGACAGCGCCAAGCTGCCGCCACGTCAGTGCC
This sequence comes from Saccharum spontaneum, assembly GCA_022457205.1. NCBI lineage: Eukaryota > Viridiplantae > Streptophyta > Magnoliopsida > Poales > Poaceae > Saccharum > Saccharum spontaneum. The sequence goes on along the minus strand of CM039594.1, from coordinate 16,246,078 downwards.
AGCTCGGCGTCGTCGGCCAAGTGGCATGGGGGCTTGGCGCCAACATCAACGGCGCCAAGCTGTGTTACCTTGGCGCCAGCGTGGATGGCGCCAAGCCCTGGGTCCATTTTCTGAAATCTTTCCGTCAGGGGCGTATTTGAGAAAATCTTTCGAAAAAAGGGCTAAAAAACAATCTTTCGAAAAAAGGGCTAAAAAACAAAAAAGACGGTGTCAATCACCGCTCCAGGGGTTTGCTTCGAGAGTTGGCAAGAATCCGGAACATCAATTATCCGAGTGATGACTCGGTACAGGATTTGTATATAGAATCCTAAAAGGCGGTTATTTTCCCTTGTACGAGTCGGAATTGGAAAAACAATCCCAAGTTTATATACAGCCTCCCTCTCAAGTCCCAACACGGCAACACAGACACCATATAGTCAGTCAATCACTCAAATCAACGAAAGGGCCAAAAGCGTCTTGTTGGTGTTCGTTGGATTTTTTCTTGCGAGAAAGACCGAATTCGCACGGTGTTATATTAATAAAATAGAAAAACGAGTCACTGTCCACTCCAAACCGGCCTACCAGGCCCATGAGTCCATGACCCATCGGGCCATTTCTATTCCTTTTCTAGCAATAGCACCATCTTCCGTGGCCCATCCATCCAATTCTCTTTCCCTCAGCGTGCCTACATACAGGGTACAGAGGGACGAGAGGAACTGAGGAACATCTGCCGCCGCCGCCCGCCGCCGCTAGACGTATGGGGAAGCGAGCTGCTGCGGCCTGCCAGCCCCCTCGGATCTCGCAGCGGCCGCGGAGGAGAAGGAAGAAGACGCCCGACGATGCGGCAGCGGCATCAGGCCTTAGCTCCTGCAGCTGCTGCAGTGCCACATCCCAAGCCGAGCGACGTGGGCCTCTTCGCTCCTGCGCCACCGCCACCGCCACCGCGCAGGCTCGTCTTCGTCGTGCCCTCTCCGTACCCTGGGGCGCCAAGCGGTCGCGCACCGTTAGGTCCGGCCCCGCCGTCGGCTCCAGGTGGAGGGACTGGGCGGGTCTCGACGACGGTCCGGCCGGCCTGATCGCCGAGCGCGTCCTCGCCAACGACGTGGCGGACTACGTCCGCTTCCGAGCCGTGTGCCTCCCGTGGCGTCGATGCTGCGCGGACCCCCGCGCGCGCGGCGTCCTCGATGACCCGCGCCTCTACCCGCGGCAGTGGATCATGCTCCGCGACGATTACGAGAAGCTCAAGACCGCCGCCGCCCCACACGGAATCCGTCGGCGATTCCTCAACACCAGCACCGGCCAGTGCATCCAGGCGGACATTCCGGAGCTGCGCGACCACGGCATCTTCCGGGCCACCGCTGAGGGTCTCCTCGTCATGCATTGTAAGCAGACCGAGGCTGTCCGCCTGCTGAACCCGCTTACGCGCCAGATGGCCGAGCTCCCGCGGACCACGGGCCTCGTGGAGTTTTCTCTCCGGTGCATCGGCGAGTGCACGCCGTGCTGTGCGGGCCTTCTGGATCACAGCACGGTGTACCTCTACTTCTACAGCAGCTATGCCGGGACAATGGCCATTGTCCAGCCCGGCGACGACCGCTGGGTGCTGCTCAACACCGGGCGAGAGCTAATCAGGTCCACGATATTTTTTGCTGGCCGCTTCTATGGCGTCACTGCCAGTGGCATCGTGACGGTGGACATGGTCGGAGGCAGAGGTCCCCGCCTGGTGGTGGCAGCCGAGCGGCCCAAGCCGTTTACGTTTAGCTCGATGATGGACACCGTGCACCTGGTGGATAATGATGATGGGGATCTCCGGCTCGTGCATCGTATGCTACGCCCGGTCCGAGTTTCCGGTGATCACTACACTGATAAGAGGATGTATAAGGTGTATAGGGTTAACTTCAGCACAGGGAAGACGACGACCCGTGGCCGTAGGAACCTTGGAGGTCGTGCCATCTTCATTGACCTTTACTGTGGGCTCTCGGTGTCCCCTCAGGTGTTTCCATTCCTCAGCGCAGATACAATCTACCTGGGCCTGCATTGTGACGAGAGACGCGTCGGCCACGAGCAGATTGGTGCTTATCATGTCAGAGATGGAAGCATTGAACCCCCTTGTAACGATGACAGCCAGAGGCACAGATTAGCACATCCCTTGAGTATTGCCGATAGCCTAATTGCTTATGTAAGCGGCTAAGCTAGTTAGAAGCCTGCCTTTTTGTCTTGTCTTGTATAAGTAAAATAATGAGCGTGTTGAGTGTGTTATCAGTTTACTTGTATGAATTGAATTATTATTATTAGATTTTGCATTGTTTTTATTTATCGTTTGTGGCAGCATGAACACACTGGTGGGGATAGACAGTTCTATAACATCTTCTCCCTATTCATTTCCATATCATTGTTAAGCTCCATTTGGCATAGCTTAGTTTCACTAGTGAAGATATTTTTTTAACAGCTTTCTCGGTGAAGCTAAGTTGTTTTGAAAAAACTGTTTGGTAAAACAGCTTCACCAGCAACTTCATGTATGGCTGTGAAAAGCTACTTTTTTTAGTTTTACCTCTCTCCAATCCTTTGTGAGAGCATATAAAAGAAGAGCATCGCCCCATGAGCTGTTTTGAAACAGGGTGTTTAGCAAAAAAAAAAGTTCACAATGGCTCATGAAGCTGCTGTAAACATGCACCAAATAGTGCATCGATTTAGTTGCACAATATAATTTTGTCAATCTAATCCCTTCGACAGAGTTTAGAACCTATTCGGCCGAGGAATATAAAACACAAGAAGGAAAGAAAACAAAAGAATAGGAAAGGAATAGGGATATAAAACAGAGGAAAAGAAAAGGAAAGGAATAGATGTTTAAAATATTGGAAAACACAATTACTTAGATAGGAACAAGTGTTTGGAACACAGGAATACTAACCATTGTTTTCAGGTCGGCTGGTCGAACCTGGTCGCCCTGGGGTCGACCGGACGATTAATCGCGATTAGTCATCGACCAGGTCGATTAATCGAACCCTGGTCGACCTGGTCGTCCACCTAATCGTCCACCTTATCAGGACATATATACTTATATATATAGACCTATATATACTATATAGTATACACAATAAAGCAAGCATCAAGACTGCATTAGTGTTTTTTTTCTGATAGCCTAACTGCTTACGTAACCTGCTAAGCTAGGGTTTTTTTCTGGGACTAAGCTAATTAAAAGCCTGGCAAGACTAGTTGATAGATGATTTGCGGTTTGGTGATTTATTCAACGACCGGCATTTATTTTAATGTCTTGAATCATTTTGGATGCTTATTGTTCTTACTCATATAAGAACATGCCGTGAACGATAAACCTAATGTCACATACGAAACAATGAGTGTGAGGACATTGTGGGAAATTAAAAAACGGTTGTAAATCTTCTATCTCTCTAATATTATAAACATATAGTATAGAAATATACATATAAATATAGTATCTCGTAAACTAATAGCACAACGTGAATCTATATTATTATCATATAGTAACTTTGGTTTGTATATAAACAATATACGGAACTTAGATGTTATATGTATTTTTGCTACTGCCATCCGTAATACAAGGCACATGATGAGTTGAGTCATCATGACAAATTATAAAGGGCTATATATAAGATTTCAAAGCACAAATAAAATAATGATAGATTATGACATTCCGCTGGGGTTCTAAAGACAACATTTTCATGATGAACCTTACCTTCTCCAAGAACCCGTGTGGATGCGTCCATCTGTCGTCATCCGTCACACTACTAAAAAAAAATTTTAGGAGGTAGGCTCTTTGATTACCGAAGACTGGTACACAACGATCGCCTCCGTAAATGGTCAAGAGCTCCAGAAAGATTTATGCGTCCAAAAATCATTTACGAAGGTGGGCGTCATAAGATAACCGCCTCCGAAAATCATCTTAAACCGCCTCCGTAAATCGACTTTTAGAGACAGACATCTGCCTCTACAAATAGTTGCACCTAATTAATAACTTTTTCATATGAAACTGGAACATGATAAACTTTGTATCAAAATTATAACCCTCGACGTGATCTACAACTTTACAATTAAAATATTGTTAGGGTCCCAACATATTATTGTAAGTTCATGTATTTTGAAATTTGAAATTTTAAACTTGATTTATGACATAATCTTGTTGCAACATTTAATTAGTGTTCACACTTGGGAGCTTAAGCATAACATAGCTATGTAGGGTGATAATGGTTAAAACTTGATAAACTAAAATTGTTTACCGTAGTTCAACCATGTCTAACCTTTCGAACCTACATGCCATCATGTTATGCTTGTTTAAGCGGTGGTTTGCTTACGCTTGCTTTACTTTCAACTATAGAAGGTAGGGTTAGTGAGTTTTTGAGGAGTGCTTAGCGTATGTAACCCCAGTCGACCGTCCATGTGGCTTTTGGAGACTTCGCTTGAAGATTAGAATTTATGTCTCCACTACTTTGATGCATATTTTGTCTCTATGTAAGTGTTAAGTTAATATCTTTATTCGTTACGTAATAAAGCATTGTCTTTTGATACTATGTAATTAGTTTCTATATGTGTGATTTGACTTTCTAGGCACACATATGGTGTACATCTGGTTTGTTTTTAAAACTGGGTGTGACAGAAAATGGGATAAATACAAGTTCATCTTAGATGAAAATGGGATCCTACAAAACGCCTGGAAAACATACTCTCCTAATTCCGTAAATTTGAAACGGGTCCCACAAACACAGAAACAGACAAGACAAAAGTAGAAAATGAGTAAGGACTCTGTCCGTTTTCAACCACTTGGAGTGGGTGCAGCTGCCCAACAATAGTTGATAATGCGAGATGGGAGTTCCTGTATTTTCAAGTGTCTGAGCCTTTAGGAGTTTTCAAGTAACAATCTTATACAATCAACTAATATAGTTTAAAGGACATTTCACATTTATTTCTCTAGTCAAACGATGACAAAATTATATAATACCTGAACAAAAACAACAACAAATTAGTCACCTGACATACAAGAGGAGGATTCTTTTATTCATTTTCCAGCAATGGTTGTCATTTGTCTGCTTCCAATTTCAAATAGGAGTCATATGAAGCATGGAACTAGCGCGGATGTGGGGACTAGGGAGCAGAGGGGAGCTACTGCTAGAGGTCCTTCTATTGCTTTGTTCCATATTTAGTCCACCGGGCAGGCTCAAACAACTGCTTATGTGGAAACTGCGGCGGCACAAGGTGAGCTCAAGCAACGGTTTATACGTCAATGTGGCAGTGTTAGGCGACCTTGAGGCACGGCTGCTGCGAGTGCTATAGTGGCACCGCATTCTTGCAGGGAAGAAGGGAATCTAGCCGAAATCTCTATTGCGGCCTTGTAGGGAGAGTTGGAGGTAGAGTGGAAACAGACCGCAGTTGGCATGTAGTGCGAGGATGAGCCATCTAGGGTTGGGCATAATTAATAGAAAACTGAAGACCGAATCAAAAGGAATGAGACTGAGACTAAAGTGTCCGTGATCAAAATTTTTGGTCACTAGTTCGACCCGAGTCCATACTAACTGAACTTTTTATGGTTCGATTATATGTCTCGGGTAGCCGAACTGATCGAACATTTAGACCTTGTTATCATATGCATACTTTGGAATGTTATTAGTGATTGTATAAGGAAAATGGCACCTTCCATGGGCCATTATGTGATTTTGATATGTGATGAACAACATGAATGTTTGGACTAATTATGTTTGCTAGTAGACAAGATTTAGTCCATTGGATGCAAGGATTGGCTCAAACTTGAATCGAACAATATATCAGCCTTCCTAGAGATTGTGTTGAGTTGTACAAACCAATGGTTACACCTAGAACTTGTGGAGAAAGTAGATCAAGTCCAAACCCTAGAAATTCAATTCAAACACAAGTGATAGCAATAAAAGCACAACACATATAAGAGCCAAAATAGCACAAGACATGCATCCACGTGTGCGGTTGATCATGGCATATCGAATTCATCGGAGAACTATACTATGGCCACCAACCTAACTGACTCAATGGTACGACACATAGCGCTCACAATGGCACTTGGTCATGGCTGTGCTTTGCGACCGATGTGCCAACTCACACCGAATCAAGGAAACCAAATATGCAAAAAGCGACGGTTCTCACTGCACATTTGTACCTTACTTTCGTTCGCACAAAATATGGTGCTAGACACAGTGGTCCACCTGAACGCAGCCAAATACCCAAAAGCAACACTATTTTTAGTAGCGTGTCACGGTCGTAGTGGGGATTTTGCGACTGGACGTGTTGTCCCGAATCTGTAACCGGATGACACAAAGGCACGACAACAATGCATACATAAGACCTCCCGACAACCTCTGCAACAATGGCTCCTCCAGCGCCGGCAGCTGGTGATGGCGAGGTCCAAAAACCTTCACCCGTAGTGGTGGTGGTGGAAGATGCCAGAGCAACATTGTTATAGCAGCGCCACGGCTAGGATTTCTTGATGTGAAATGCTAACATGGATGAAGCGCGACAGCTAGGGTTTCTTGATTTGAAGTGCTCTCATGGACAAAGCAGTGCATGGGCTCCACGTCATTACCTGGTGGGGTGTTGGTGTCCGAACATCTAGATATGACAATATTTGTATTACTTTAGTTTTTATATAATAAAATATAAGCAATAAAGCAAATTAATAAAGCGAATTATTCTCTTTGCTTATGTTAGATATGGAGTGTATAAAAAATCTTCTTCTGTAGAGCAAATATATGCTTTAGAAGTTCATATTGAGAAATACATCAAATTTATTTAAATAATTTCATCCAAAACTAAATAGTTGGAAGCTTATTATGCTTACTTTTGAAGGATTCTTGTACAAGGAAAGAATTTGTTTCAAGTATCAAAACTCGAGTGGTCGTCTTTCACGTTGCTAGAGCAGTGGTTGAGGTATCTTATTTCCATTACCATGAATTTGGAATTTATGGTAATTTTTTATATACAATTGGCTAAAGTTTTATCCTTGATTTGCCACCTAAAAACATATCTTGTCAATGCTACTCTCTATAGTTTTTAATCTCTTACATGCCATTGTTGACTATATTTTAATAGTTTTAGGTAACCAACATGCCAAACTGACACATTTCCTCTTAACCTCAATGATCCCATTTGGAGAATAGCCCGAGGGTTGAGAATGAGAAAGAGAACTAACAAATCACCCAAAAGTTCCCTCTCCCAAAGTTCTAGGGTTCTTTTTATAGGAGGGGAGATGATAATTTATATTTGTTTCCCTGGTTGGGAGAATTACAAGAGTCCTCAAACTTCACCATTAGATTAGATCCTTGATGTATACACAAATTCCCTTGAAATTAGTTTTTCGGGCCTCTTTTACTCATAGGGGGTGTATTTGACAACAAGACCTAATAGCTACTACAAGAAGAGGACTAATTACAACTCATACTTTGGTTGCATGGATAGCCCTTCACAAATTACATGTGTCCACCTCATTAAAGTCTCCATCCCAAAAAAAACTATGGAAAAATGGCATGGATAAAAGGGCATGCACCCAACTCAAATATGTACAAAGATTGACATTTGGCACCTTCATCTTGAATCTATCTTATGTGGCCACCTTCACTTGAATCTTCATATTTTTCTTCGGCAACCTGATCCTTCGCTTAGAGGCGCTAGACAAAGCTTGTCTTATTCACTTGTTGTGTGGATTGCTTCTCCAATACACCCTCATCAACCCCTGCAGCTGCTGCTTGTGAATGAATCTTCATGTGTTGCAAAAGTGAATGAAGTAGTTGTGGACGTTATCACTAAGGATGATAGTGAGCCCCTTGAGCTAAAGTAGCGGCATCAAAGATGGGCCTAGTTGAAGTCCATCTGTGATATGGCGCTCTCCAATCATAGACTAGCCTTCATTGCCCCATGTTTGATGATTGGCTACCTCAGACCTGAACCCGCTTGAGCCAATATCAGAGACGCATACGGTTGAGCCCTGTCTCTAATAGTATTTAGAGACATGCTCTAATGTAGTGTCTTCTTTGTGCATTTCTAACATAATGGAAGAAATACTCAGAGTGATGATGCCCTACATGTTAGTGATGGAAAATATTTAATATAATAGATGAGCATTTCAGAGTAGCCACTTAGACTAAGCATGAAAGCTGCTTAGGCAATGTTTATTAGAGCAACATGTAACGCCCCAGGTGTTAGTCACAAGTTAACAATGAGTTTGGACTCGAGTAAGTTATGTCAAGTGATAATTAGGAGCTCTAGTTCAACCTTGGAAGTGGTGACATAACTCTTGTGCTTAACGTTAACTCTTCTCAAACCATGCATGAGTAGTGTCAATCATGTCTCCTTCATATGCATCACCCTGGCATGAGTGTCTTGCATTCTTGTCCTGAGCATAAGCATGTTTGAATGCCTTGCATGATAGTATGTAATGCTTTAATTTGTGTGCAACCTTTTGTAGTGATGTTTGGTAATATAACGAAGTGTTGTTTGATCATCTAAATAACCTAGAACAACTTAGGATAAAAAATGAGCTAGGGTCTATATTGATCCTTTAGCCTAAAATGCTTTTATATGTTGGCTGCCTAGAAATAACCATTTACAAGATGCTATTTTGAATTGAGTTGATATGTGTCTTAGAGTGCTTGCATGCAGTTAGACATTAAATAAAAGTTGTAGTTTAGTTTGTATAGAACAAACTTTGTTTAAGGGTCAAGGCTTAGTTAGTCTCTTAGTCTAACAGTGACCCAAAGTCTGCACCTAGTGCTGTTTTGAAGCTCGAAAAATTGGCTAAGTCAATGGACTGAAACTGAATTTTTAGTTTCGAAGTAGCCATGTTTGGAAGCTTGTAACTCGCAAACCAGTTTGATTTTGGCGAAGCTTCTTTAATCAAAGTTGTAGTACTCATGTAGCACTACAACAGGTAGTAATTGTTGCTCGAATCATTGTTTGGTTTAGGAGTTATGGAGGGAGGAATATTGGAGTTCAATTGTCTTTTTGGGGTGGTTTTAGTCAGCAGATTTTGAATCGGCTGGATGGTGCAGTGGCTGTCCGGCCACAACCCTTGGCCGCCCTATGGATGCAGTATGTCAGGGCTGAGCCCACATCCCTCTGGCTTTCTCTGGCGCCCTCCCTCGCTCTCGGCTTGCTCTCCCTTGCTCTGCTCCACAGTAAAGGCGTAGACGCCGCCATGGCCGTCAACCAAGCCTCAAGCTCCGCAGCCACCGCTCGCCCACGCTACCCTAGCCATACTCGCGTCTAACCAGCGCCGCGGCCATAATCCTCCACTTCTCCACATCGCCGTAGAGCGCTATAGCTGAGCTACTTCCTTCACCGCCGTCACCGAGCCATCAGCTCGCGCTGCCGGTGGGTCATGGACCACCAGCGACCAAGCCGCGCCTCTGCGGGTGCACGCATGCGGGCCTAGGCGGGCCCAGCGCCACCATTCGCTGACTGCTGCCCCACCCCACCATCTCCGGCCGTCGCCGGCTAAAACAGGCCAGCCCGACTGGTCCTCTACTCTGCGTCCGTGAGGAAGAAGAGAGGGAGTAAAATGGAAATAGAAACTTTTTTCTGGGTCCAGATGCGAAGCCCTAGACTCATGTGAATAGTAGTTTTGGTCTGCGATTCGTTTTGTGAAATCTACAGGGTTCCTGATACAAATGCGTTTTTCCTTTATCCATTAATCCTTTTTCTTTTATGCATAATGTGGTTGAAACTTTGAAAATACATAGAAAATTATAGAAAAATCATAAAATAGCAAATGAATATGTTTTGGAATCCTTGTGAGTAGATCTATGCAGTAGATGCATATTATGGCATGTGTTAGTGCAAAGTTTTTGCTATAAATGTACATCTATGCTTTTTAGGGTTAAATTCATATATGTAGTTGTAGTGCTTCTTTTGATATGAAATTTGTATGGTACATTACTCATGTGATGATTGATTTATGATAAAAAATTTTAGCTTCATTGGTGCATGTATGCCTGAGTTATTGATTTAACCTTAGTGCTTGGTAAATAGTTTATAAATAATATAAATATATAAAAATATAAAATATGGATCCACTACCTTTTCATGATGTTGTTGTGACTTGAGAATACTTAATATGACCATGCTTTTATAGAAAATGTGGATCCTTATATTTAACTTGCTCTCACATGTTTAATTGCAATTAAAACTTGTTTCCTTATAGTAATTAAATTATAAAACCTGAGCATGTAATCTTTATACAATAGTCATGTTTTGATAACATCTTTCACTCATAAAAATCTCAGCTCCAAACTTGATGTTTGCACCATCACCTATAATTAATATATATGTTGAATTATATAATTGGATGACAAAAGTTTGCTAGTAGATGCATATAATTAAGTCATGTGACGCTTCTAATAGTTGTTGTTGTGTGGTATATATGATGCCAAGTTATGATAAGTAGTGGTGAAGCTTTGAATATAACTCATGTGTATGCTCTCAGGTTAATATAACAACTAATGACTATGTTGCTTATGCATGTTTATAGCCTTTGCTTTAGCTCTTATTAGAATATGTTCTATGTGTATGTTAATGGATGTTAGATGTTGTTTGAGAACCACCTAAGACACCTTTGGGCTGGTTGTCCTCTCTTTATGTTCATCTATATTTGATTGTTTAATAACAAGTGCCAGTGAATGTCAATAAAAGATGAACATCATCTGTAGCCTCCATGTTTAGACATATGTTTAACATGTTTTTCATATTAGCTATGACTAATGTTGAGTATCTCTATTAATAGTAGTTTTTATTTAAATGTTATCTGTATACATATAAATGTCTTGTTAATAAACCAAAGAAAGAATCAGTTACACATGTGTTGTTTTAGCTGTTAGAGCAGTTTCTATTTTGGTGATGTTTTCGTGGTGATAGTGATATTTTCTGTGAATGTGTTGAATAGAAAAGTTGTAGATAACTTCCTAATCTTTCTTGTCCTAAAATTTCAAGATTTTAGGACAACAGATCTGAGAGTTATAGATTTTAAAAAGTTCTTGTCAGGTTTTGTTTGTATTCTGGACTCATCTGAAATGTCATGCTTTTTTACTATAATAGCTGTAGAATCACCTCTTAGTGATAATTAAAGAGTTGTATTACTTTTCATAAGCTTTCTAAAATGTTAAAGAACACAACTTGTGGTTGTCTAGAACTCTAGATATAGATGTTCAAAGTTGGATGTCAGAATCTGCCCAAATCTGGATAGTAATGCTTCTCTATAATGTTTGGGCTAGTTAACTGTGGAATCATCTTGAGATAATAATAATAAAGTTATAGATAACTTAATAATCTTTCTAGAAAGTTAAATATCATGTTGGTTTGATGAATAGAACTCCAGTTATGCATCTTTGAAGTTTCTATCGGTTTTCTGTCCTTATTTGTACAGATCTTCTTTTTGGTGTGTTTTGACTTTGTTAGCCTTTGAATCAGCTCTGAGTGATAATAATAAAGTTGTAGATAATTTCTGTAGCTTTTTATAAAGTCTAAGATCACCTTTGTTGAATATCTGGAACTTCAGTTAAGGATAATTGAAGCAGCTGTTGTGTTGTTGTCTAGATTCTGTGCATGTGCTAAATTGATTGCTTTAGCTTGCTCTTGTTTTGGTTAAACATGTTAGTTCTTGATAGATAACTGCTTGTAATAGCTGAACTTAAGTTAACTAGAATGTCATGCCTGATATGCTTGCTATATCCATATGTTATGCTTGGGTGATGTTTAGTTAAATAACTCTAGGTGCTTATATTTATTTGGTGTAATCTTGTGCTTGTCTTGAATACTTTTATGTGATGTGTCTCATATTGTCATTCTTCGCATTCATGCACTTACATCTTGTATCTTATTTAGGTACGCTAGATGAACCATGCGAGGAACTGAAGGAGTGATGTTGGAGCCGAACCCGAAGATGATGTTTGATGGATCTATCCCGAAGATGGAATGACCCCTGGAGTGCATGCCTGGAGTGGAGATGTTCACCAAGACGGTGCAAGCTAACTGAATTGACTTGGTGTCGAAACTCAGGCAAGCCCCAAAGCATTCTAAGTCTCCTACCCTCTCTTTTTATAAATGCACATGAGTATAACTTTTGTATGATGCTTTAGGTGATAGGAGTTGGATGAAACCATTGGTGCATATTCCCTACCTTGTCCAATATATATAAATACATGTACCCTTACTAGTATGAGTAGGTTCATGCTTAGCCATGCTTAGACCGATAGAAGCCAGGTGATTCCTGTCGCCCGCATATAGGGTGGTTACTTCTTCTCTGGCACGGTTGGTTATATTAGCTATCGTGAAAAATAACCATGTGATGATGAATAAATAGAGACCGGGCGGGATCCCGTGATTGAGAGGGAGCAAGACATGGAGGTCTTGTGTGCATGTTTTATCCTGTCTGTGTCGGTTAAGGACCGCATCATTATTGGTCCTCGATCATTTTGAGCACAGCCTCTCACTTAGCTGGCCGAATAACTTGCTCCAACCGCGAAGCCGAGTAGTTCAACTCAGACCGGAAAGTCGAGCTGTTGGGGCGCACACTGGACGAAGTAAGAATGTGCGGGGACACGGATATGACCAAGGGTAGGCTGGGTGTGATCATCCTGGCAATCGATTGATCCCTGAGCGTGTGACGTTGTACGAACTCACGAAATGAGACCTGAGTTGTACTAAAGGTGACCTAATGCAACCCCGATGGGGAAGTGTGGGTTTGTGTTAGGATTTCGCCCAGCTAGTTGTAATGGATTTGAATCGCCGTCTCTCTCGGACAGTGAGAAACTTCCGGACTTCCTTTATTCGTAGTAACACATGATGGAACATGATGGTTATGATGATTATATGATAAACCGGATATGGTTACTAATGTGATGCCTATTAATTAAGTGATTGCTATAGAATAAGTGCAAATCTAGCTATAATAGCTTCACTGAACTTGATGCTAAAACTTTACTAAAATATTAAAAATAAGGACTCATGATAGTAATACTCTTTTTGCAAAATTATGCTATCAAACTAGCTCTACGAAAATAAGCCTTGCATATCCTTGCGAGTCTTTTTATTTCTCTCCTGTCGGGTAAGTCCAGCTGAGTATATTCGAGTACTCAGGGTTTTATCCCACCATGTTGCAGGTGAAATTCTCGGCCTGCTGAAGATGGTGGCTAACCGCTGGTGGGCCCGATGACTCTATCTTTATTTCTCATCTATTGCTATTGTTGAAGGATGTCAAAGTATGCTAGCGGTGTATTTGAAACTCATGTTATTGTAACAATTTTAAAGCTATGCTGTTTTAGCTATCATATTTGTAAACTTCGCAACATATTATTATTTGTGAACTCAATTGTAAACATTATTTCCGCTGTAACTCCGTGTATGTGATGTGTATTTGCTTAATCTATTATGGTCTTGGTTGTGATGTGGATTTACCGAGGTTTTTCTTGACACTCGGGAGACTACCGGGTTTATATAAGTGAAAGTATGTGCGCGTGAACATATTAAACAGGGACAATCATACTTGATCTTATATAAATTGGACGGTTCTGTCACACAACATGAGTTGGTAAATGTGTTTCAGCTCACCAGCGTGGTTCGTTACGTGCAAAAGTAAAATTCATATTTTGATTAGACAAATAAAGCAAAATGTGAGATATGTTCATGAAAATAGTAACCACTTGAACAAATATGGTTTTACAGCTTAAAATTAGTAAATATACTACTCACCGTGAAGTATATTAGTAGTTATGTGCGGCGCGCGTGGATTAAAAATCTGCAGAGGGTAGAATCATTGGTCATGGAATAAATGTTACCTTAGTTCGGTATAAATTACTATAATCCTACAATTTTTTGGCAAAAGATACAAAGCCTGTCAGTCGAGGCGTTAGATATGTATGATTCATGTTTATACGAAAAACATAAGAAGCTAAGCTAATTGCTTAATTTCAACATGTGCCATCATTGAGTCCTTTTTTAAATGAAAGATTAAAGATATACTATACGTCAAAAATGTAACCTGACTATGGCATTCGTTCTTTACTTGTGTATATAAATCAAGTACACCCTCCGTCCGTATTATTTGCACATCTAGAGTTAAGCATGGAAACCAAGGCAGGTACTAAAATGACGCTTTTGCCCCTGTACGAAAGTGACTGTACTAAGACGGAAGGCATTCTCCGGATTGACTGGAAGCACCGTCTACTTTTTTTAAATATAGCTGATGATGGAATGAGTGGTTGAGAAGGCTCCAGAGTCTGAACGGAGGAGGCGGAGTCGATTTTTTTCTGCTTCCGTGAGCTGGTTCACCTGTTGTTTATAGTTTTCCAAATGGGCGGCACTCGCACTACATGGCACTAGCACTACACGGCACGGCACTAGCAGGCACGGTGTCACTGCCGTGCCGTGCTGTGTAGTGCCACCGTGCCCAGACTCTGGCCCAGGCATGGCACTAAAGCCCTCAGATAGTGTCGTGCCATGGCACTAAAACCACATCACCACTTCAACAGATCAAAATCAAAAGAACAGTTCCTCAGCAGCACGACGGTCGAAGAGTTCCTCGGCATCCCCAGCGACATCGTCCTCGTCATCTCCGGTCATCCCGCAGAGGCGCAGCTCGTTGTGGATGGTCATGGAGAGACCGATGTTCTCCTGCTCATCTGACATCTCGTCGTCGCCGGCCTCTGGTCCCTCAACGCCAACGCCTACCAAAACCAAGAACAACAAGAACATCTAGGGTTAATAGAAGATCATGAAGAATCAAGAAGAAGAAGAAGAACAAAAACGAACAGATCTAGGGTTACGACTCACCTCTCTTGACGGAGCACCAGAGACAATGGCGATGACGACGTCGCGGAGACCCGACACCCTGGTACCTCAATGATGCGGGACTCCGGCGAGGTCGATGAGAGCAATGAGATAGAGACGAAGACGAACGGTGGTGGATCTCGACGAGAAAGCTACATCGACGGTCAGGGAGAAGGAAGAGTGGTGTAGAAGGCCGTGTCGTGTGCCCGTGCCAGCAACTGCCGCCTTAACCAGCCACTGGACGGCGGGAAGAAGAGAGGAGAGCGGCTAGGGTTTCAGTCGATGGGAGAGCTCGATGCGGCCATGCGGCTGGAATGGGGACGGAATGAGCTAGGGTTTGGAAAGGTGGGGAGCCAGGAGCGGCGGCTGGCTTATAAAGTCGTCCCACCCAACCCCTAGATCCAACAGTCAGCAGGCGGGGGGCTCCATCCAACGGCTCGAGGCCGTGCCGCCCCAGTGCCGGCCGTTGAAGCGGGCCGTGCCCGTGCCGTGCCATCGTGCTGGCATCGCGGCCCAGGCACGGGCACGGGGCCGTGCCATGCTTGGCACGGGCACGGTAGCTGCCGGCCGGGCCGTTTTCGTACCGGGCCAATTCGTACCGTGCCTGTGTCGGCCTAGCGGGCTTGGCCCGTTTGGAAAACTTTACTGCTGTTCACCTAGTACTGCATTAGATCTCGTGCATATGTGTAATTTTTGTGGGACAAATTTAAAACCGTAGAAGTGCAAATATTTTAGGACGGAGGGAGTACGCGATACTAAAACTAAAATAATTGACCACCGTAAGAACTACTTTCACGTTTGGTTTGTCCAGTGTGAGTACGTGACAGACACAAGGTGAAAACCAAGCCGAACGTGAGATGAAACTGGAGCATAAGATCAATCTCCCTAGGTAGATAATTTACCTTCGCTTAGTGAGCTGACAGAAAAAAAAAAAGATCCCATGACCCATAGGCAAAACACAGCAGGTTGATGCAGTCCAGAAAACCGATCGAGTACCTCTGAAAGTGCCTTGTGACGAACTTCTCCGAGCTATGGTGTGGTGGTGGGATAATTTGGTTATTAGAGTGGACCCTTCGAGTTCTGAGTTCCAATCTCCACAAGAAAAAAAAAATGCCGATTACTTCACCTGAGCGGCTGAGCCAAGCGAAATTGGATTGTCATGGAAGTGAGCCCGTTAATGACGTTGGTCTCGCATTGCACACCACTACACCAGGTTTTGTTTCACCATTGCTTTGGATCAATCAGAGTTGCTGGACCGATGACCAGCGGTGTTTGGTAAAAGCAAAATATTTTCCAAGCTGAGTTCGAAACAAATGATTTTGAAAACTTGGTTTAACTTTTGAAAACAAAACGTTGCTTTCCCTTTTGTTTCATCAAACAAAACTAGTTTTGAAACTGAGTTGAATAAATCAATTCTCATTTTGAAAAGTAAAACTTTCACAAATAAATTTGGTTTTCCCAAAACCTTTTCAAAGCAACGTCTTTAAAACCAGACTTGGAAAGTTCATTTTGGTTTTGCAAACATTTTTCAAATGATCTTTTGCAAATTCAAATCATGCCAAAATTTTTGAAATTAAGATAAGTCAAGTTTTTGGGAAAGTTGCGGACAAAATCCTTTTTCAAGAATTTTGTTTGATAGAGTCGTCATAAAAACTATTCGACGATGAGAAGCAATGAGAGTCCAAAATCATCACGAATAAGATCAATTGGAGGTGGGAGCCTATTATGTTTGTCTCAACTGTAGTGGTGTAGCTAAATTACATCGTATTAGTTGTTGGAATAAGAATAAAATACAAACTATGGGGTGAATGGTTGTTGTTCATTCCTAGTTAAAAAAAGACGTGGATCCAATCGCCGTAGCATACTCCATCAGTCCCATAAAAAAGAGTCGTTATGGGACTCGTGTTGGTCAAATTTTCTTTCGTTTGACGAGGTTTATAGAAAATATTAGCAACTTTGTACCTCCAAAAAAGTTTATATTCCACAAATATTAATATATATATATATATATATATATATATATATATATATATATATATATATATATATATATATATATATATATATAGTTAAAGCTAAAAATATTTAACTTCTCGGGAAGCAAGAATGACAATTTTTTATGGGATGTAGGGTGTATGACATTAATGGTGTGGAGTTGTAGATTAGGTCTATATGAACCTAAATGACAATATGGCAAGTTGAACATGCATGACATTGAAACAAGTATAATAAGGACTGAAAATAGCATTTTGAAAGTTTAAGATCTGGATGACAAACAAAGACAAGTTCAAAAACCTAAAAATGTATTTTATTTTAGAAGTTTAGGTATTTGAATGACACGCCGAAACAAATTTTAGGATCGCTCGTGTATTTTACTAAGCTGAAACCTGAAAATTGAACTTTCTGTTTTGGATAGAAACGTCCAACTCATATTGCAAAGTCAGCGGTTTAGAACTTTTCCGGTTTCCGCTCCCTCTTTTTTGTTTTGTTGGTGAATGACTAGGGGGTTTAAAGGAGGAAGGCATAGAGAAAAACACAGTCGTGTGCATGATCATCGTTTATCTTGTAGACAAAACATAGATGAAGCGATTTCAAAAAAAAAAAACATAGATGAAGCCAATTCGAACAAATCAGGCTTGCCCTTACATCGGGAAAATAAAAAATGGAAGTGCCGATATGCTGGGTTGCAAAGCCTAACAAAACTACTGTATGTACGTACCACAGTGTTTTCAAGTTATTTGTACTTCTGTATCGTGCACGTAACACCTTGAAAATCGGTTCCGAAAACGAAGTTTTGCACACTAGCTACTGCACTGCCTCCGCCTTTGTGTTTTTTTTTTTTGACACCTCTCGTCTAGGTACAGCTGTAGAATCGGTTCATACACGTACACGCACACCCCACTTATACACACTATACGCGTACAAACAGTCCTACAACTACACAGTGGCGGATCCAGGGGGTTGGGGATCTGCAGCCCCCCGTGAAAGTGATTTATCTACTAAATTACTGTAGCATAAGCATCAAATCACCATTAAATCTTAATTGTAAATCAACATCTTCCTTATTTAGCCCCCCCTTCTCAATCCTGGATCCGCCCCTGCAACTACACATAGAACCGAAGACCGCGTCCTTATAGAGATCACCGGAACCAAACAAGACTCCGTAGATGATGGACACGTCATAATCCCTTTGTGGCTCCACACATGAGAGGCTGCAGATTATTTAAGAAACACTGCTCTCGGTGAGAAACACCGGAAATCAAACACAGGGTTCGAACGCTGATGGGTAGCGTGCCCACTAGCCACGGCTGCCAACCGAGCTAAAGGTATAGACCTTGACGCCCGAGGTCAGCCAAAACCAAAAGCCGTAGCGTTCTAGCAGGCCGGAGCGTACGTACTTAGGCCTTGTTTAGTTCCCCTCAAAATTCCAAGTTTTTTCACTCTCTCTCCATCACATCAATTTTTAGCCGCTTGCATGGAGTATTAAATGTAGGTAAAAAAATAACTAATTATACAGTTTAGTTGGAAATCACGAGATGAATCTTTTGATCCTAATTAGTCCACGATTGGACAATATTTACCAAATAAAACGAAAATGGTACTATTCATCGGGTTAAAATTTTTTTCGATCTAAACATGGCCTTACTCCGTATAGGAGGAGAAAGACGTGTCACCGGTCGAAGTCAACCAAAGATCATCCGTTCGGCTGCCCTGCCAATGGCCATCAACCATCATGGCATCATGCGGCGGCCTATGGTTGCCCGTTGCCGCCGTCCTCATCAGCCAGTAGTTGCCGAGGGCCGTGAAAATCTGCACAGTGTAAGATTTCGCTCTGTAGTATTTTGTTTGTATTTGTGAATTTTTGTTCAAACATTGACTAATTATGTTCAAAAGATTCGTCTCACAAAGTACAACTAAACTATGCAATTAGTTTTTAATTTCATCTACATTTAGTACTCCATGTATATGCCGGCATTTTGATGTGATAGAGAATCTTCTTTTTATATAGTAAAATTCAAAAGAAAATTTGGCATCTAAACAAGGCTGCTCTAGTGTGCCTATAGTCAACCAAAGACGGCGCGCTCAGTGAGTCAGTGACCTGATCTGGAGCCGCGCGCACGGCAACGTTCGTCCTGGCGCCTGCCGGCCAACCCATCCGTGCCATGACAGTGCCACCAGCCCACCAAAGTCCGCAGTCCGCTTGCGCGCGCGATGGATCGGAGTCGTGGTCGTGGCCGTACGCGATGGAATCTGGACCGGCCGGGCGCGCGGAACACGTCAAAGCGAGGACGCTGGACGCCCCCGCCAAGTTTTACGTGGTCCGGCACTAGCTTGACCGATGACCGTGACTGACAGTCCGGCACTAGCTCAATTCTGTGTGCTGGACTGGACTGTTGCGCGGAATTAACAAGACCAATAAACGAATAAATGCGCATTTAGCAATAATACTCTTATATACATACTATGCATTTGCAATTTTCATTATAAAGCTAAATCAAAGGTAGTTAAAGCTTAAATCCATCTTTATCATCCACCCACTAAACGGAATCTGACACCCCATTATTGGATCAGGCGGGCCCACTGCACACAGTATATATATATATATATATATATATATATATATATATATATATATATATATATATATATATATATATATATATATATAGTGTTCAGCATTACTCCTTTCGTTCTTATAAGTCGCTTTGACATTTTTTATTTATTCATTTTGCTATGGATCTGGACATATTATTATATTTAGATGCATAGCAAAATAGATGTACAAAAAAGTTAAAGCGACTTATAATTTAGAACGGGGGAGTATATAATAACTCATGCACATGACGCTACCACCATATTATTAGTATATATACGTTACTAATGTAAATGCATATACTTATACCACGTCATAGCAATATATCTTTTAAAAAACCGGAATGAAAATCATCGCCAGTGCCGCAGTGCGAGAGGGAGCACCACCTGGTTTTATCCGACCGGGGCAGGCCGGCTGGCGTGGAAGCTTCCGCCTGCGTCACCTGTCGCCGCCGACGGCATTAATCAGCGCGGCAGGCGGTCAATTCGCCTTTATAAGCCGCGCGCAGCTCTCGCCTCCATCCGCTCGCTCGCGCTTGCCTTTCCTTGTGCGCACCACCGCACCCCCACCCAGCAGGCAGCAGCAACAATTCTCCCGGAGAGGCGCGTGCGAGCGAGCGGGCGGGCGGTATGGCCGGCGGTGGCGGCATGGTGTTCGAGCCCCACGCGGGCGCGGTGGCGGGCGGCGACGTCGTGTTCTGCGCGGCCATCGTGTGCCTGTCGCTCCTGTCCATGGTCATCTTCGCGGCGGCCGGCTCCTCCTCATCCTCAGGCGCCGCCGGGGACGAAGGGGTGAAGCCGCGGCGGCGCGGGCGGCGCGCCAACGGGCCGGTGTTCGTGGGCGGCAGGGGCTGCGGCTGCGGCGGCTGCAGCGCGGGCGCCGGCGTCTGCGGCACCTACCTCTCCTGATCGGCCACGGCCCCGGGGCAGAGCACCCGCCGCGTCGACGCGACAGCCGATCGACCGGGTGGACTCGCCTCGTCGACGGCGTGCACGCACGCGCTGTACATACTCGCATACGCCGCACGGCAGAGCATGTCGTAATAAGAAGCACAAACCTTTGCTTCACTTTCACCGAAGTAGCTCATGGGCATGGCTGCTGCGCTTTAATTTTGCTTTAATTTTCTTTTCATTTCAGTGTTATTCCTGCTAAACATCATGCTGTAATTATTATAATTATTATCTTATCCTCATATAAAGAAGAGACGGGCTCGCTTTTAATTTTCTTGAAGAATTGTTCTTTTCTTCTTCTATCTAATCTATCTCCATGTGCTCACTGCTCTGCTGATAATTCCGTGGCTCGTGATTTGGATTCGGTTTGAGTTGGACGGAACAAACGATTAGATGGATCATGAATGCAAACAAGATGTTGAAGATTAGTTGCATGCAAGCATGGGACACAAGGACAAGGACGTCCAAGCTACTCCTACTACCATTACAAGGCAGACCAAATACTAATTATTGAGGCTCATAATTATTCCTTCAAGAATCGCGATCAAGTCACCAACTACTCGGTCATAAGTGGGCAGCGGGACTTATTGATTGAGAGTACGTAGAACCTCCGGTTTAGTATTTTACACCAACTACTCAGTCATCAGTAGAACACTTTCTGTAGTCTATCCTATCCTTGTATGTGATGACGCTAACCAACGATGCTCTTGGAACAATTTCCGTGTTCACAATTGACACTAACGGAGTGTATGGTAAGGAACTAGTGATTATGGTAGGATTGATGAGTTATGACTGATCCATTGATCATAATCTTTTCCGTATAGCTTATCTTCATCCCCTGTTTGGATCATTTCATTTTCGAGAAATTGGAATATACTTTATGAAGTAGGCTATTTGTCTATCTTAAAATTATGAGTGAGAGATAGAAATTGATTCTATAGATCCTCATCCTATATTTCTACTCTGCAACTTATAGCATGCTTAACATAAGTGAAACACATATCTTTCCCATGTGACCGACATTAATATACAAATATATTTAGCAGGTAATCATACTAACTTAATTGATTTGTGCCTGAATAGTAATTATTAGAATGAATTTTAATTCTAAATATCCAAACGGCACTAAGGTTTCTTTTGATCCGAGTCACATGTCTCTTATACAATATAATAAGCTGCATACAAGGCTCAGTACAGAACTTTATATCATCTACAATTAAACGTTATGACGATATACGCTCCAAAGGAACCCTTGTTTTATGTTGAGTGATCACTTTCGAAGTCTTGCCAAGTGAACCTATCGTCCATAAGAATTTGATCCTGCGATATCTTGGATGCTGGTTACACTATTACTCATGCTAAACCGACTATAATAATTTTGCTCGACTTTGATCCATTTTTAATGAAAAATGTCATTTTGTCTCCCCCAAAGTATTAGTCTAAATTTTCTTCTCAAACTCTAAAATCAGAAAACTGCCTCCCTCGACTTTCAAAACCATTCAAACTACCTCCTTATAATGGCTATAAGTGGTTTTCAAGGTTGTTTTGTTATTTTTTAACAAAAAATAACAGTAAAACACTTAAAAAGGGTTTTAAACCATAAAAAGTCTCCAAGCTTGTAAAAATTTCCAAAAAAAACTTGGAGATAGATTGGGACACGAGAAACCCAAATAAACTACTTAAAACCACAAAAAGAATCTCTTAAGCTGGTGAAAAAATCTAGATTGGGACATGAGAAACTCAAATAAAAGTGAGAAATCATGAAAATATGTCTACAAGATTTAACAAATTCTAACAGATTCATTTTTAAAATATCTAAATGCATTTGAATCAATGTCTAAATGCATTTTAAAAATATTTCACAACAAAAAAAATGAGATGCTCTAAGTATGAATGCAATATACATTAATTCTAAACATTTTTTTGTGATTTTAAGTAGTTTATTTGGGTTTCTTATGTCCCAATCTATCTATAGGATTTTTTTTGAAGTTTTAGAATCTTAGAGATATTTTTCGTGGTTTAAAAACCTTATTAGTTTTTTTACCAAAAAAAATAAAACCTTCTTGATACTCATTTAACCGGTTTAAAAACTATTTTATTAGTAATTAATTGAGGGATGCAGTTTATTGGATTAAAGTTTGAGAAGAAAAACCTAAACTACAATGATAGTTTATAGTATCTACTATAATTGACCATTTCAAATTATTTTAGGTCCACCAAAGAAAACGTCTCCGCTAAATAGTCTAACCATTGTATCAAAAAAATTACACACAAAAATTTACCTCTATTAAAATAAAAGGTTCATGAAAGAACTGCGTCAGATCCCAGCACCAAGAGACAAGGTTTGATGCTAGGCTCTCACCCCGCTCACCCCTGCGCCCTCCCCTCCTACGAACGACGGTACGAACGCTGACTCGCCGAAAAAACAAAAAGAAATCACCGTACGTATGGAAAACGAGAGGCGGGGTCGGGAGCAGGGTTAAAAAACCGCTCGGTTTACCGTGGTAAACCGCGGTTACCGCCCTAACCGGACCGGACCGGTTCCGGTCCGGTCCGGTTAGGTATTCCCCAAATTCAAATTTAAAATTTGAAAAAAAAATACTGAAAAAATTCCTAAAAATAGTTCATGATTTATAGAAGCCAATGGTGTAAAAAATTTTCAAATTCAAGTTCATTTAGTATTTATTTATACGTATAGAAGTTTGAAAAAAAAAGAAAAAAAATCCCGGTCCCGGCCCGTTAAGGCCCCCAAATTCAAATTTAAAATTTGAAAAAAAAATGCTGAAAAAAATCCTAAAAATAGTTCATGATTTATAGAAGCCAATGGTGTAAAATTTTTTCAAATTCGAGTTCGTTTAGTATTTATTTATACGTATAGAAGTTTGAAAAAAAAAAGAAAAAAGAAAATTCCAAACTCAAACCGAGCGGTAAACCGCTCAAACCGGGCGGTTACCGCTCCAAACCGGCCGGTAAACCAGAGACAAACCGAACCGAAGGCGCGTTTGAATTCAAATTCAAATTCGGCCGGTTACCGGTAAACCGGTCCGGTTTACCGCTACCGGACGCCGGGGGGTGACCGGTCGGTAAAAAAAAACCCTGCTCGGGAGACGGTGGCAGCGGCTCCACTCCACGGGCAGGAGCGCTGTTTGGGTGAAGGGCAAGGCGGCTGCTTCTGTCACCTAGGCCTGTGGGGGTGCTCGTGGTGCGGCGGCTGGGCGACCTCATGCTGCCCCCCGGGGCGTGACAGCGACAGCGACAGCGACGCCTCTCCCTAGCGTGCGACTCGGACGGGAAGCCACCAGGTCCGGCCACGACGACGGCTGCTAGGGGGCGGCAATGACGAAGGCCACACGCGAGTCGGACGGGACGACAGCTCTCTTCCAATCCGCCGCCTCCCAATCATCCTCCCCCAACCTCCCTCCCAGCAACATCTCGGCCACGAGCGCCTGCGGTGCTGCAGGATGCGCGCGCTGGGGACCTGGACGGCCGGAGCCGGCCGGCGGAGGCAATTGCGAACTGCAGAAGGGCGGCGGACGGCACGACGGGCGGCTGTGCAGTGCTCGTGGCCAGCAGAGGCGGCGCTGTCCTACTCGCTGGGCGAGGACAAGCGGAGGGAGGAGCAGCGGTTGCGGCTCCATGGCACGGTGGCTGAGGACACGTGGTGACCGTCCCTTCCTCACGCAGGGCGTGCACGACGAAGGAAAAGAAGCGGCGCCAACGCCGGACCAGCTTCCCGAGGCCCTATGCGACCTCCGGCGACTGAGCGTTCCTGCCACCCCAAGCATAAGAAGCAGTTCTTGACATGGATATAGCGTACCCACCAGATGTTCGAGGAAATGCTATATACAGGGTAAGGTGCTAAATGAAAAGTTATGATGACAGTAGACATGCGCTCTGATTCACGAAACATCATGCAAGTTTGCTGAGAATATTTAGAATCTACTACTTTAAAAACAAATGATGTTCACAAACATTTCAGATCATTCCTAATGTCATTTTCTTTCTGCGTAATGCTTACTGCATTTTCAAACATTAAGCTGCTTAAATGTGCGAAGAATTCAAAAATTGATTATTAGATTTTTCTGGGTATACAATTGATTTCTTTTGGCATTATAACTTTGCGATTCTCTTATTTAGGAACTAAGCACGGGAGGGTCTAATCCTTATTTATCTGCCATGACAGATTATTAGTAAAACTACGACAACTTAATTAAGGAAGATCTCTTTGTTTTTTAATCCTTATTTATCCATTCATTTTGCCTGCATGCCGGTATGAATTCGCATAGTGGCATCAACAAACACACATACCCTTGGATTGAGAAGGCAAATGCATGTATGGATTGAAAATGTGTGAATGGTGTTTTACTTGAACTCTCTGTAATTAGATTATAGGCATTACCAACATGGAAGATGGCGAGCACAGATTGGACGAGTTGCAGGGAACAAGGATCTCTACTTGGGCACCTTCAGTAAGTAGGAGAGATGTTTTTTTTTTTCATTCCTGCCCTACCCTTCACCTCGATCCGGCGACGAGAAGGCTCCTCAGCCCCGTTAACCGTCTACACCATGCTTCATTCTCTACTTCCTTTTCACTCACTCTGTTTTATTCCAAAATTTTTACATGCAGCCTACAGTTGTTCTTAAGTTCAGATTTATTTATGCAACAAAATACTTTGTTCTCAGTTTGGGCTATAAGCGAATGAAAAATTGTACAGATTGAAAATTGGATAAATGGTACCAACAAAGGTAAGGTGAAGATGAGGTCCAGGGCTATCTGCAGGTACCTCAAGCTTCCTTTTCACTCTGATTTTTTTTTTCAAAATTTTTACTATGCAGCTTACAATTGCTTGCAAGTTCAGATTTTTATATATGCAACAAAAGAATTTCTTCTCAGTTTAGGCTATAAGAGATAATTTTTTACAGACTGAAAATTGGTTAAATGGCTTGCTCTTTGCATATATGCACATGATATGTGGTAGGTTCCTTTGCAAAAAAAAATATACTCTTTTTCTCAATTGTTTGATTAACCAATTAAATGTCAGTGATCTTTTAATTGGCTACTGAGAATTTCCAAGGTTTCTCAAGAACAATGTGAAAAGCGTTCCTTTTTTATTTGAAAAAAAAAGATGCAAGCAGTGGATTACTGATTATGAGGGAAAAGATACAAGAATTTTGCAAGGTGCTTTCTAAAATAGTTGGAAGGTTACTTCAATTGTCATTTAATTTGTAGAACCAAATAGCAAATGATGTTGTATTCTCTTGGGTGAACTCAAGTCCTCCTATACTTCTGTTAGATAGATGGTAGGTAATTCTTCAGTATTATATTTCTTTATTTAAACCTGTGTTGATCTTCACAAAGATTTGTTACTAACTTTTCAAACACTTTAGGGAAGAAGAAACTATTAACCACCTCTTTCTAAAGTGTGTTCTAGCTAAAAAGATGAGTGCACCAGACATCCAAAAGATCATTCACCAGTTGATTGACAGCTCTGAGGGCATGGAAGCTTGAAGACCTGCATAAGACTTTTTGCTGCCAAGGCGTGTGCTTTTGCAGATGTATTTGTCTTTGCATTGTCTTTTTGGCTGCCGATTTGGTGTTACTGGGTGCAGAAAGGGTGTTGGCTGTCTTGGTGGAAATATATAGCCAGAACATGAGATCTCTTCTTGCATGAGTCATAAATTTATCTCAATGATGCTTAATAACTTTGACATATATGCCTTTTAGTTATTTGATTTGTCTGCTTATGTGTTGTCGTAGTGTTAGCACGGGCATTATACTAGCTATATAAAAGAGACTTTTTAACAAACACTGAAAGCGGGCCCTGGAGTCCAGCCCGGCCCAGGCCAGGCTTCGCTTTCCAGCTCAGCAGCGTGCAGCGTAGACCCTTCAAACCCGCGCCCGAGGAACTAGCCGTTGCCACCCCCACTTCCCCCACTACCTCCCAACTCCTGGTCTGCTCCTCCTACTACTACCCCCTCCCGATTCCTGTTCTCTGCCCCTCTCCAATCCCCAAATCCCCAACCAGCTGCCTGAATTCGCCGATCCCCAGTCGTGAAGCCCACTCTCGACAATCCTCTACCGGAACCCCGCTCCCCTGCATCGCCGCGGCTGAGCAGACTGCCGGCGAAGATGATGTTCACGGAGGGCCTCGACGAGTCGGCGATCAGCTGGATCAAGCAGGGCACGGACTCCCCAGCCCCCGCCCGCGCCCCCGCACTCGCACCGCCGCGGTCGCCGCTTGCGGAGCGCCCGCCGCTGGGGCAGGTGGCGGCGCCGCCGAGGAGCCCCGCGGTGCACACCAGGCCGTGCGGGGCCGGCGCAGGCGTCGGTTTCTTCTCCCCCAAGGGCCTCCCGCCCGTGCGGGTGAACGGGACGCGCCACTCGGGCCTGCTCGGCCGCCACTCCGTGCTCCTCTCGGCCGCGGACTCCGACGAGTGGGAGGACGGCGAGGACGAGAGCGTCGCGTCGTGGGGGATGCCCGAGGATTGCTACGGCGGCGGCAACTTCTCCGAGACCGCCGACGAGGCTTGCTCCAGCGACTCCAGCCTCATGCGGAGGGCCATGGACCGATGCGGCGGAGGGTGGGACGAGGAGGTCACGTCGCAGCTGAGCAGGAAGGGCGGCGGCGGCGGGATCGTGCGGGGGCAGTCCAAGGAGTTCCTGCGGGTTGAGGTGCGAGCGGCGGGCGCGTTCGCTGCTGGGAAGTGCTCCGGTCCCGGGGCACAAGATCCAGTGGACTCCATCTCGCAGGTACGGCTTCTCTTCTGTAGCCAGACACCAGTGATAATATTCTCCTGTTTCCGCTACGAACATTGCGATTATTCAGTTCTGTTAATCCACTTTTGTTTAGATAAAATGTCTATTTTTAGGAATTATAAAACAAACAGTTCTCACGCTCTTACTCCGTAGCATATAAGCATATTCAAGGGCGCCCGCCAAAACCAAAATTAACCTCACAGTCACAGGTACTTACTACTAGGGATAGTGTCCTGAACTCAAGTCTCGCCACAAGCGCAGCATATCAATCAAACTCGATCTCTAATGGGAATGCCTCACACCTACCCAAGGTTCCCGAATCTGAAAGTTCCTCTTGCCACCATGTCAGTCTTTGCTCTTGCTTCCAAGGATATTAGTATTACCTCTCTGCAGCCTCCCAATTGCTTTGCGCTACACCACCTTAACATCTGTCAGACACCTGTCCCTGAAAACACATAGCATTCCTTAGTTTCCAATAGTCCATAGAACATCAGAAGTCAGGAGTCAGAGTTGCATAAACGTGCGAGTTCTCCTTCTATGTACAGGGACACTACTTTGAGGGTCAGGTATTGGGGACCCCTAGTGCCCCTCCAATCGCAGGGGGCGAGGAGGAGGTCATGTTTGATGCAGTTGGTAAGAACACCAGAGACTTTGTGATAGAAATTCATTGATTTAACTTGTCCCGGAAGTGACCATTTCATTGTCATTCATATGGTATTGCAAATAGAAACGGCTGAAATGGATGGAGGGCTTGAGAGGAATGGAGTATCATCAGTAGCAGATATACTGGCCCAAGATGTTCATGAGCTTCCTACAAGGTAAATCGAAATTGTAGATTGCTGACAGTTATAGCTTTTATTACAGCTTGGGGCAAATCTGGCTAACATTTGTTCTTTGCCTGTTGAAATTATGCAAATTCAGCTCAATTGTTCATGAAGATGGCGTTCAGAATAACTTATTAGCTCAGATACCGAGCTTCACCATTAAGTGAGTTTTGATTTATCTTTGACCTTACACATTTGAGTATGTTATTGTTTGCTTCCAATTCTTACTGCTTGCTTGCTCTTGTCAGTATCCAAAATGCATGGCAATCTTTTGTTGCATATGATGCATGCTTCAGGCTATGTCTGAATGCATGGGCAAGAAACTGCATGGAAGCTCCAGACTTCCTTCGGGATGAGTGCATGGTGCTGCGAAGTGCCTTTGGGTATGCAACAGCTTATGCATGAGTATATGTTCTGAGTGATCGAGTATTACTTCACTACATTTTTGCCTTTGAGCACACAGCTTATGTGCTCCTTTTTATGAACAGAATACAGAATTTCTTGCTTCATCCAAAACACAATAGTCAAGTTGACGGTAAACAAGTGTATGATAAGGATGGAAGTTGTACTATAAAGGGAAGGAAATTTGTTAAGCAGATTGAGATTGAAGGTATGTATAAGCAATAATTTTCAGTCGTCAGCAAGAAACATTACTCACCTTGAAACATTACATTGGAAAATTCTTCAGAAAAAGGCTAGCATATTACAATAAGGAATCTCAGAACTGTAATCTTGTAGCCGACTCACGCATTGTTTGAAAAACAAAGCAACCTTACACTAACATATTTTTATTAACAGTAAAAAAGATACGGGTTGTACCTCAAAGGCCAAAGCTTCGGGCAACATCGTCCTTTAGAAATCTCTACATGCAAGCTGGCAGTGAGTATGTCAGACATATTACTAAGATTCTGAAGAGCCAGGTTACGATGTTGACATCCACATCATCTACATCTTTGCCGGAAGGTTAATATGAAAGATTAAGTTTTCCTATAGCAAGCCCCAGTCACAGTTTATTTACATCGACAGTAACACAGTGCCATACTTTCAGAAATGTTCACATGCACTCTAGAATTGCAAAGTTCTTGCAAAGGTCATCAGAGAGATTCAATTTCTCCACAATATTTGAAGCCAGGGACCGGTGAATCTCAACTCTTGTAAGTTCTATCCTTAGCTGTTGTTCTGTGATATACTTTCATATTCATTCTATCACTGGAACTATGAAAACTTATACAGATAGTGTTCTTGAACCATCTGTTATCACTTATGTTTCAGTTATCTAGAGAGCCAGGGGGATGTTATTCTTGTTGAAGTACAAGACAACAATAGGGTTGTCATAGGCCGTGTGAAAATTCAAGTTTCAACATTGACTGATACTCAAGTATGTCTACACAAATTCATGATTTAGTGCAAATGTTTCATGATAATTCTGTAGTCACTGAAGGAGTTTGTATTTGCACAAATTTGAAAAGCAGCAGGATGAAATCATCAGGTGGTGGCCTCTATATCTTGATGATCAAGATTGTGTGGGAAAAATTCAGCTTTGTATGAACTTATCCATGTCTTCCAACAATTATGGGTCCGAAAAGGTTAGTTATTCTCATCTTTTCTTTCTCGGAATCCATTAGACACTGTCTTAACCTTGTGTCATCTATATTCTTATAAGAAAGCATTTTATAACATTGTTACAACAGATGCTGCAAGGTGGTCCCGCAGTGGATACCATCATATATGACATGGTTCTGGAAGCGGCAATGAGGGCTCAAAATTTCAACAGCAAAATGCTTCATATCACTGGTCCATGGATTTGGCTGTTAGACGAGTTTTCTGATTACTATGGAATATCTGATGCATATAGAAAATTGAGGTGAACAATTGTTTTGCTTGTGTATGATTGGTGCATATAATTGTACATGATAGCATCGCATCGTCTATTACTTTTTACAGGTACTTGTCTTACATCATGAACGTGGCAATACCAACCAAGGATTGTTTGGAACTTATATACGAACTTCTTGTTCCAGTCACAAAAGCACGGGAAGATAGAACTTTAACAAGACAAGAGGTATTTTCCAAGCTCCGTGTATATACTGTCTGTTAGCTTGAATGTATAGGCCAAGAACTTGGAGATAACATTGCAAATATTAAAAATGCTCGGCAAAATATTTACCAAATTATGTCCATGTTCATTTTATTGGTAAAAAATAAACTGGGCAAAATGAGAACCTTCTACAATTCCAGGTTTCAGTAGTACACATCAGTTATGGTGTTTTGTTCTTTGTTACAGAGAAGTATTTTGATAGACTGTGAAGATCGGATTAAGAGCCTCCTTGCAGCTCTGTTTGAAAATTACAAGTCACTGGATGAACATTCTCCAACTGGCTTGTCAGATTTATTTGGCCCCATAACAGATTCTGCTGCACCAGCTTTGGCACCTGCTGTTCAGATATTCAGTGTACTGCACGACATTCTCTCCAAAGAAGCACAAGACATACTTAGGAACTATTTGCAGGTCAGACATCACAGACACTTGTTTTGAGCATTTTCCGTTTCAATGCCATCTTCAGCAATGATCAGTAACATGTGATAGATCATGATGAAACTACATTATGTGAGTGTTTAAGCATAATGCATGGTGCAGAGTTCGAACAATGAATCTAAAACAACTTCATCTATGATCAGTAACATGTGATAGATCAATATCAGTAACATGTGATAGATCATTATGAAACTACATTATGTGAACATTTAAACATAATGCTGTAATTTCCCATAAAGTTAGATTAGATGAAGTTACCATGATGAGGGGGGGGGGGGGGGTGCAATGTAGCACATAGCATTTATGGTTTTACACGTATGGTCATTTGAAATTATCCTATCGATCCTTGTCAGAATGGGGGTGCAATGTAGCACATATCATTTATGGTTTTACACGTATGGTCATTTGAAATTATCCTATCGATCCTTGATATTTAGTCCAATTAGAAGACTACACTGATGTAGTCCAATTTGAAATTATTTACTTGTTATGGTTATGGTGCAAAATTACAGTCAACAGAAAAAAAAATCTATGATGTAGTCCTTGTTTTCCGTTGATTCCTTTTCAAAGGCAATAACATAAAGAAACTCTTTTACAGACTGCTGCTGCAAAAAGGTGCAGGAGGCATATGATCGAGACAGATGAATTCTTATCAAGCAATAACGACAGCCTTCTTACAGACCCTATGACTATATCTGCTGCATATCTTAAAATGAAGACACTGTGCATTAACATAAGTCACGAAATTCAAGCAGACATTAAGATTCACAATCAGAATATACTTCCAAGGTAGCATATATGCTTCCAAGTAATAGGATTTTCTTCTGTTTATCCACACGTTGAACTTCTCTCACAAATTTGTGTTTTCTTTTAGTTCCATAGATCTGCCAAACATAGCAGCATCCCTATATAGTACCGAACTCTGCAAGCGGCTGAAAGGTTTTCTTTCTTCAAGTCCCCCATCAAGACCAGTACAACATGTTGCTGAACTGATAATCGCAACTTATGAGCTTGAGAGAGATCTTGAATCTTGGCAAGTGAGGTAAGATATCCCTTTTTGGAACATGAGTTATGCAATACCAGCCATGTTTAGCTGATACATTTTTGTTCTGTTCACACAATTGTTGTAGACCTGTTCATGGCGGCGTAATTTCGAGACAGCTGTTTCATGACTACATCATGGTGTGGATTGAAGACACTCGATTGCAGTTACTTGATAACTGCAAAGCTGAGAAGGTAACTGTAAACACATACTTCCTTCCAAAATTTAGGTTGTTTTACTTTGACAAATCAAACTTCTCGAAATTTGATCTAGTTTATAGAAATTCACCAACATATACAACATCAAATTAGTTTTGTTAAATCTACCATGAAATGGTAGGGGCTTCTTGCCCCTCCTGATTACTCAAAAAAAATCTAACATGAAATGTCTTGTAGATGTTAACATATTTTGCTGTAAACTTGGTCAAAAGCTAGAGAAGTTTGACTTGTGAAACGGAGGTAGTACAAGGCAAGAAATATAGATCATATGGCTGACCTTTAGCAGTTGAACTTAAGTGATTTCACTCACCTTTCTTTGCAGATATCATGCCCTGCAGTGTCAACAATCTCACCATTTGTTGAGCAAATGTATGAGCAAATAAAAGAGAGCATAAATGAGTATGGAGTGGTTATCAATAGATGGCCCCAATATCTGATGAGTTTAGAGAGTGTATGTACACCCTGCATTCTTTGAACCACAGACCTCATATTTCTCCTACAGTGGAGTCAATTTATATTTATTTTCTCATTCAGGCTGTTGCTGATGCTGAGAGAGAAATTATGAAGGCACTGGAGAAGCAATACATGGAGATTTTGATGCCTCTAAGAGACGGCATACCAGAAAAAATTGAGAAGCAGGTCCAGAGATTAACAAGAAGACAATCTATAGCTCCCTATGTTGTGCCAAATCAGGTAGATATGCGTGCAAGATACTAAGGAGATTGTGTGGTGGGTAGTTCATTACTGACCAGTTTGCTGTTCTTAATCACAGTTAGGAGCATTCATGAACACAGTAAAAAGGATGCTAGATGTGTTACACTGCCGAGTCGAAGACATTCTCAAGTCATGGGGAGCGTACCTTACTATATCAAGTGGGAACACTGTTTTTGGGGAGCAAATGAACTCCATCACAGTCATGCTGAAGAAGAAGTACAAAAAATACCTGCAAGCCATAGTGGATAAGCTTGTCAGCAATGTAAGAATGATTTTGGCACGCTTTATAACAAGTTCCACTCTTGGTCCAGACTCCACAGCTAACTAAGGCAATTTGCATATAGACAGCGCTCATAGTTTTTCTTTGATATTTTTCAGGCACAAGCTAACCGGAATACGAGGCTCAAGCGAATTCTTGAAGAAACAAGAGAGGCTGATGGTGAAAGTGATATACGAGATCGGATGCAGGCTGTCCGCCTTCAGCTCTCGGATTCCATTCACAATCTGCATGAGGTCTTCTCCAGCAGAATATTTGTTGCTATCTGCCGAGGTTTCTGGGATCGGTTAGGCCAGGTAATAATAAATAAATGTGCCAACAACAAAAGTATCTGAATATTTCCTTTTGCTGTGAATCCTCATATGTCAAACAATTTTTTTGAGCAGATCGTGTTGAGATTTCTCGAGAGCAGAAAGGAGAACAGGATTTGGTACCGTGGATCTGATTATGCTCTAGGGGTAAGACTCGACTTATATTAGGACTAGCAGCAATGCCACTAAATGAAAATTGGTCGAGTTGGGGCTATATATAGCATGAAAAATAGAATCGAGCAGCATGACCATCGCGATCTGCTAACACTGATAATTTTACATGCAGATCCTTGACGATGTCTTTGCATCAGAGATGCAAAAGCTGCTGGGCAACGCCCTGCAGGACAAGGACCTGGATCCACCGCAGTCAGTGATCGACGCCCGCTCCATCCTCTGCTAGGGCGTGTGGCAGAAGTGTTTCTACAGATCGCTTCAGCAAAAGGCCGGCGTTGGTTTAGTTTTTGGTTTTATATATTCTTTGGTGTGCAGAATATGTACAGGTGGACACGACCGATTATTCCTGTTCATAGTGTTTTGTTGAATTGTTCCAACAGCGGTTAAAAAAAGCTGTAAGTGGTAAACAGTTAAACAGGTTTTGCTTTTCAAGAGGAACACAATATGTACTTGATTGTGCAGTTGTGGGGGACTGAAAGTCTTATCTTGAACTGTATAAGAATATAGTAACCATTCTTATCTTGAACTGTATAAGAATACAGTAAGCATGTAATCCTTGCTTATATTGCATTTTTGTTACAGAGTTC
Source organism: Saccharum spontaneum (assembly GCA_022457205.1). Classification (NCBI taxonomy): domain Eukaryota; kingdom Viridiplantae; phylum Streptophyta; class Magnoliopsida; order Poales; family Poaceae; genus Saccharum; species Saccharum spontaneum. The sequence continues at coordinate 16,212,304 of CM039594.1, read as the reverse complement.
TATAGAAGCATAGTTTCTGACAGTCCCTGTTGGCCTGCTTCATGTGTTGAACTTTTGGTACCACGGCACTGAGCAGTGAGCACTGGACCTCTCGCAGGACGGCACGAGAAATTGACTTGATCATGAGGCGAGCTCGAATCCACCTCCGTCCCCACCCACAATCTCTGTTTCTTCTTCTGCTCCTTCGAGTCCCAAACTAATCCTGGTAGATCAGAAAAAGTGGATTTGAAAGGGGGCCGGAAAATATCCGCCTTTATAGCAAGGCATGTTCGGTTGATCGTTTCTGCGGCTGCTGCTAATGCTAATTTGTCGGCTGAATCGCTGGCTGATTCTGACTGATAAGCTCAAACAAACGGGATAACTTACCAAAAAAAAAAAAAAAAAAAGGAGGCGACAGCGACGACGGTCCAGACTTGGGTCGAATTGATTCGACGGAGAGCGGCGACGGCGGAGGCGAAATTGATTGCCGGCGACCGGACTCCACCCTGGAGGAGGTGGAGATGGAGACGGCCGTTCCTCCGTACGTCCGCAAGAGGAAGATGGAGGACGAGCCGATGGAGGATGAGCTGGAGGAAGAGGAGGAGGAGGAGGTGATCCGGGCCTGCGTGATTGAGGGCAGCAAGCAGGCTGACGGATCCATCTACAGGCAGGACACGCACTTCTTCCACAGGCTCTACTGCCTCGACGACACCCGCGAGAGTACGCCCTACTCTAAACTCGTTTCTGTGTTTCCAACGTACTGGTTTTTGTTAGTTCTTTCAACCAATTAATAACAATTTTAAAGAACAGTTAGCAATCTCATTTACCGCCTGTATGCTACCTTATCGTATTTTTTTCATCCTGCTACAAACATACCAATTGCCACTCCGTTGGACCCATGCACGAACCAATCTCAGCTCTCATGAAGCCCACAATCTTGGTGGATCCAGTCACCAACAAAATCGTAAGGGAGGGCAGATCACTCAACGGATGTGCCTTGATGCAGATCTTCTCGCCGAAGCTAACAAACCACTCCGCCGTTGCCCCCGCTGCCGCCCCGATCATGCTGTACGGCTTCGTGGCTGCCCGGGACCTCCTGCAGCCTCTACGCAACTATGTGTTCAACCGCACCCGCGACGACCCTCTCGTGCTCCACCGCAATCCAGATGACCCGTCCTCGCCGCTGCCGATGCAGATGGCCGGCCCTAAGAGGGGCATCTTCCTACAAGCTCGTGCCATGATCGAGTATGACTTGCGGATCAAGAGGGCTATGGAAGACGAGGACCTCCAGCTCATCGACGGCGCCGCCACCTTCAGCGAGCGGATCCGTGGCGATGGCGACCATGGTGCGGCGGTGGACATCACCTTGGTGCTCCTCCGCCACGCGGTGGAAGCCAGGATACAGGTCAGCGTGACGAAAGTGCCGGAGACTGGCCTGAGCTTCTCGCTGTCCTGCTATGGCAGCAGGATAATGCATGAGATCAACCTCTTCGACGGCGTGATTGATCGGCCAGGGAACATCAAGAGATCAGGCGACGTCAGGAGCTTCGTGGTTGCCGTGGTGCACATGTCTCCTCTGATCCTGTGCTTCAAGGTTGCGAAAGCCGGTGGTGACGCGCAGAACGGCGCTGCTGATCAGACTCAGACACATGCGCGGGTACCCGGCTCAAGGGCGGGGGATCAGCTGGGACTCCATCCCACTTGATTTCGGCGCTATAGAGGTGTACATTTCTTGGTCGAATTTGGATTAGCCTGCAGGGTCCCAAGTATCTTATCGTTTCTCAAGGAAGCTTTGTGGTTGATTGTTCATCTGTCTATATCTATACCTCTATATTTATAACTACGTCTACATCTACATCTACATCTTCTATTCTATTTCTCTTCTTCTAAAGTGACAAAATTTCAGGCTTTTTTTTTCGTCCATCCATTTTTTTTTTGTCCGTCTTTCTCTAACTACCGAACAATGGAGAGTTTCTTTTATCCGGACTTATATATATAACCCGTGCTCATACGAGTTAAAATAGATCGCGTCTAGACCAATATGGAATAGGAATCCTAACCTAAACAGATTCCTCAGATCCTGAGTACTCTAAATTGAACTCTTAATAATAAATAGAAAATGATAAGAGTTATGTTCTTTATTTTGCACCGTTTTCTTTATTTACGTACGAGTTAGAATAACTCGCGTCTAGACGGATATGGAGTAGGAATCCTAATCTAAATAGATTCCTCAGATCTGACGACAATGTTGTAGATTATAGGGACCGATTTCTTTTTTTCATGCTGAGAATTTTTCCCCTAGAAAATATTGGAAACTTCCATAATAGACCAGAACCCGACATTTTTTATGGTGAAAGGCCGGATAATATAATCAGGAAAATAGAAAAGGAAAAAAGTACTATGGTTATGTCATCTTTTTTTATCTATTTTACTTTTTTTTTCTCTTTTGTCCTAGCGTGTTCTCTTTTTTTCATCCTCGTAGATTACTTGTAGATTACTTTTTTTTCTCTTTTATATATGAAACAGGAAAAGGAAACATGCAAAAAAAAAAAAAGAACCGAAAGGCTAAACACAGGCAAGACATAGAGTTCGATGCAAAGACAAATTTAAATATACAATGCAATCTCAAATACTATTTAAAATCCGATGCTCGATCATATATAAGAGTCGATGCAAAGACAAATTTAAATATACAATGCAATCTCAAATACTATTTAAAATCCGATGCTCGATCATATATAAGAGTTAGAGCATCACATGTTTATTGGATAAATTTTCAACCTACAAATCATCTAGATAAATTACACATCAAGTTGTGTCTTCCGTTGCAACGCACGGGCCACCGTACCTTGATTACTTTTGATAAAAAAACCTTGAATTACGGCGACATAACAATAAATATATTATTTGAATAGTTCATTAACTAGATGGGATCTGTTAGTTGCATGCCGAACTGCATGATTGGATTCTAGCCAAATCCGTTAGGGAAGGAAACGGGCCCGACCCCGACACCTCTGTTAGCTATTCCACAACCCGACCCCCGTGTGCGTGTATCTGAGATCGGCGTAGATACTCGTGGATGTAGGGAAAACTCACCCTATAGATAGAGATATGGCTAATTAGTTGGATCCAAGTATGGAATGTTGATGCTTTTTCTAACTATTATCAATTAAATGTGATAAACAATCGTCTTATTCAGCTTGTTTTTTCAGCCGGAACAGTATTTTCTCTCACAAAAAATTAGTCAATAGTATTTTTCAGCCGGCTTATAATTCCAGTCGAACGGGGCCATAAATGGGCACAACTAGTCATCGTGTAGTATTAGATGACATGTAAACAAACTATATAACTATTTACAACAATACTGCTTAAGAGGCATAACTATGCTATATGATTTGCGGAGATAGGCAATATTTTATTTAGTGCCTCCCAACTGAAAATGTTCGCACACTTTCAAAATGTAAAATCGTTTTTCTGTAGTAATGAGTTAGCGGTTCGTAGTAATAGTTAGTTAGCTTGCTAGCATCTCTGTTTGTATCCGTATTAAGTTTAGTTGCTATAATAATTACTAGCACTAGTATATCAAGCGTGCCTTATAGTCTGATTTAGTTATTTGCTTTCTAAAACACCGTTGTGTCGGCCCATAATAAAATCAGGTTTTCCTCTTTTTTAAAAAAATTATGGGAATTTGGATATGGGCCTCTTGGCTTAGGGTTTCATGAGAAATTTCTAAGGTATTGCTAAGGAAGTTATTTGGGTCCAAATTGGCATTATAATACCATACCAAGGCCCTGTTTAGTTTCCAAAAAATTTTGCAAAATTTTTCAGATTCCCCATCACATCGAATCTTTAGACACATGCATAAAGCATTAAATATAGATAAAAAATAAAATTAATTACACAGTTTAGACGAAATGGACGAGACGAATCTTTTAAGCCTAATTAGACCATGATTGGACATTAATTGCCAAATAACAACGAAATTTGCTACAGTGTCGTTTTGCAAAAAAATTTGCAACTAAACGGGCCCCAAATGTGGATGTGGAATCAAATGTATGGGCTACAGCACATTAGCACCCACAGCCCAACCCATGTTAATTCTGCTCCCCATGTCCCATAGCATCCGCCGCCGCCGCCTCTGTTCCTTTAGGTAGAGTTTGGTTGGAAGTCGAGGTGGGGTGGAACGGTCCTGTCTCTAGTTCCTGGGATGGGACGAGGACAGGATGACTCAAGTTTCTGTTTGGTTGAAGAGAGATAGGATGGACCCATTTTTTATTTGGTAAGAGGAATAAAGTGAAATAGGATGGAGGGTGTATTTGACACCGTCAGCTACTGTTACCGTGGGATGCACCTAGGGTTCATGTGTAAATCTCTTTTTCCCTTTTTTTTATACTCCCTCCATCCCAAATCATAAGGCATTATGAGAATCTTAGAGAATCAAAGGATCTCAAGTTTGACCAAATTTATATGATAAGATAATAATTTTTATGACACCAATTAAGTATCATTAGATTCTTCATTAATTATATTTCCATAGTATACATATTTGATGTTATAAATTTTTGTAATTTTCTCTATAATTTTGGTCAAACTTAAAATGATTTGACTTTCAAAAATTCTTAGAATGTCTTATAATTTGGAATGGTGGGAGTACGTGTCAACTGCTTTTCTCCTTTTTATATTATAGGCATTTAATAATTAAAAAAATAATTTTGTTTCAGAAAATAGTATTTTTTTTGTTTGAAAAAATAAATTTGTGTCAATCCTCCAAGCCGCATCACCCTCACAGAATCACCGCTGTGCCTGGTGCCCCGCACCTCCACCACGCCACTCGAGTCCCTTCCCCAATCTCCCCAATCACCGCTCGCTTGTCGCTGCAGTTCGGCTGCAGCACGCCACGCCGCATCTCGGCACGGCAGCAGCGCGGAGCTCGGCCGCACGCGCCGAGCGGCCGTTTCCCAACCGCGACAAGGCAGCCGCGAGCTCGACCCTTCTCCAACGGCCGGCCGCGCCTCCCCATCTGAGCAGCCTTAGGTCGAGGCAGAAGAGGGCGTGACCGGGAGCCGCCGCCGCCCAGGAGTCGTGTCCGCCAGACCAGGCGCTGCCACCGACCGCCCTGCGTCCGCCCGCCCGCACCCCTGAGCGACGAAGACGGAGAAGATTTGGTGGGATGGGGATGCCCCGAATCTGAGACAGACTCGCCCCCGGCTGACCCTCACCTCAACCAAACAGCAGTCATCCCAGCCCGAGAAAATGGCTATTATAGACTCCAATCGTTTGGTTTCGCCGAAATAGGACTCCTAATATTGGTTTCGCTTAAATAGGACTCCAAACAATTATCATAAGCTATAATAGGATTTTGGTCCTTTTAACCATTTTCCCATCTCCCAAATACATGGGCCCTGTTCGGCAGGCTGTTTTTTTGGCTTATAAGCCGGCTGTGGCTGATTTGCTGTGAGAGAAAAACACTGTTCCACGGCTGATAAGTCGTGCTGATAAGCTCAGCCGAACAGGGGATGTATTTTCTGATAATGACCGTAGTGCCCTTCTGAGAAATACAAGAGATCGATTCAGTTTCTCTCCTGGCCCGCTGTCTTTCTCTCTCGTACGCGAACTCTTCGTCTACCGCCGCCGCCCGTCGGTCCTGCGCCTCCTCCCGCCGCGGCTCTTCCTCCTCCACGCCAGGGCTGCCCTTCCTCCTCCACGCCGCTGCCTCCTCCATGGATGGAGGAGAGCCGCCGCCCGCCGATCCAGCAGCGTGGCCTACCACCGGAGGCACCCCTGGGCAAACCCTAGCCGATGGGTTGGTGGCCGCGGCTGGTGGCTTTGTGGCCGCGGCTCCTGCGCCTAGTGGCCACGTCACGACCGCGGCTGCTGTCCAGGAGGTCGTGTCCTCTACTGGTCGCGACGCGCGGGAACATCAGGCGACGCCGGGCGCCCTAGGGCTGGCCACGATGGGTGCTGGACGGATGGCCACGGCCGACCACGATGGAGATGGTCTCTTGTTGGACGCCCTCCACGGCGGCGAGCCAGCCAAGGCGGCCAGCCAGCCAAGGCGGCAAGGCAGCCTGCCAGCCAAGGCCACAGGACGCTAGCACAGGCAGGCCACGAGCACGGGCTTATGCAGCAGCTACAAACATAATGAGGGGTAAAAAGGTCACTTTAGAAACAAATACATGTATTTAGAGTCCAAAAGAAATTAAAAAGGACAAAAATCCTATTATAGCTTACTGTAATTGTTTGGAGTCCTATTTGAACGAAACCAATGTTAGGAGTTCTATTATAGCGAAACTAAACGATTGGAGTCCTATAATAGCTATTTTCTCTCCAAGCCCATCCCAGGTAATCAATCCTCCCCAACCATTCCTCTTCCTCGTCAGCTCGCCGCAAACCCAACCCCTAAACCTCCCCATAGCACCACCACAAATGGCGGCGCTTCCCCCACTCCGCCGCCTCCTGGCCCTCCGAGGCCACCGCCGCCTCCTCTCCACCGCTCCTGTCGCCTCATCCAGCAACCCCGCTACCCCAGAGGCCGTTCTCTACGACATCCACAGCCTCTCCAAGGACCCCTCCCAAGCGCTCGCCGTCTTCCGCCGCTCCGCCGCCGCCGGCCAGCCCGTAAGCTCCACGGCATACAACCTCATGCTCCGCACCCTCGCCTCCCGCCCCTCCTCTGCCCAGCGCCATTTCTGGCCCTTCCTCCGAGAGATGCAGGAGGCTGGCCACTCCGTCGACCAGGGCACCTACCTCGCTGCTCTCGCATCCTTCAAGAATGCCAGCCTCACCTCCGACTACGCCTCCCTCACTGCGCACTATGACAAGTTCCGGAAGGGGGGCAAGTCCGTCACCGCCGCCGCCGCCGCCGCGGAGGCCGTCCGGGACCACGACGCCGCGGGCCTCGATAGCAGGCTCGCTGACATCGGTCTCCTCCCCCTCACGGAAACTGCCGTCATCACCGTGCTCCGGGAGCTGAGGGAGCATCCAATCAAGGCTCTCGCCTTCTTCAGATGGGCTGAGCGGCAGCAGGGGTACACGCACAGCTCCGTGGCCTACAATGCCATGGCAAGGGTGCTCGGCCGGGAGGAGTCGGTGCCAGAGTTTTGGGACTTGATCCGGGAAATGAAGGCTGCCGGGATGCACGTTGATATCGACACTTACCTCAAGCTGTCCAGGAACTTCCAGAAGCGGCACATGGTCCGTGAGGCTGTGGAGCTGTATGAGCTCATGATGGATGGCCCTTTCAAGCCAGCCCAGCAGGATGGACCCATCATCATCAGGCGCATCTCGCTAGCGCCGTCGCCAGACCTTGAGCTTGTCAATCGGGTTGTCAACAAGTTTGAAGCCGTCTGGGGCGTCAAGACCAAGGAGTTGCTTGACGGTGTCCATAGGGCACTTACCAGTAATGGGAAGTTTGACGAGGCTGCAGAGATTGTGCAAACAATGAGGGACCAAGGCCACCAGCCGGACAATGTTACATATAGCCAGTTGGTGCATGGTCTTTGCAAGGCCAACAAGCTGGAGGATGCTCGCAAGGTGCTCGATGAAATGGAGGCCGAAGGGTGTGTCCCAGATTTGAAGACTTGGACCCTGTTGATCCAAGGGTACTGTTCAGCTGGGGATGTGGACAGAGCTGTGCAGTACTTCACTGAGATGATCGAGAAGGGCTTGGACGCGGATGCCGATTTGCTGGATGTGATATTGAAAGGTCTGTGTGGCCATGAAAAGGTTGAAGAGGCTTACTCTTTGTTTGTTGAGATGGTGGATAAGGCTGAGTTGAGGCCTTGGCAAGGCACTTGCCAGCGTCTAATTGGTGACTTGCTGAGGGTAAACAAACTTGAGGAGGCACTGGCCCTTCTGAAGACAATGAAAACCTGCAAGCTCCCACCTTTCGTGGACCCATTCCCTCCTTACATTGCCAAGTATGGGATGGTTGAAGATGCAAGGAACTTTTTCAAGGCCTTGACAGTGAATACTTCTCCAGCACCTGCTGCCTACCTACATGTTCTCAAGTCGTTCTTTGCGGAGGGAAGATATTCTGAAGCTCAAGATTTACTGTATAAATGCCCTAGCCACATCCGCAAGCACCCCCATGTCACCAAACTGTTTGAATCAATAAAAGTTGAGAGTGCCTCTGCCTCTTGATTGGGTTCAAGCAAGCAATGATTGGTGAGATTATGGTGAACCCTTAGCTTTGCATGCTATCTAGCTTTCTGTTGTTAAGTAGTATTGAGTTCTTACACAGTATTTGTAGTTTGATAAAAATAAATAGAATGAAGTTTTCTTTTATCAGATACTCCATCTTTTAATGATATATGGCTCAACGAAGTTTAGTCTATGCCACTCCCAGCCCATGACCTGCTGGCATATTCCCCTATAACCAGCTAAAAGGAGGGCGCTGATTGGCACATCCTAGAAACTGTTATTTTTCGTTCTAGTCATTGTTGCTACTTGCTAGTGTCATTGCAGATTTGCAGCTATGCAGATGGATTTTCCTTCAAAAATGAATCAAAGCACTTGCTCAGAGTTTGAACACCATGTTTGTTATACTGGCCATTATCAATTTCAGGAGCTCTGAAAAGCAAATGCTCTCATAAATATATGATTGCAGCCACCAGCCGTATTCCTTACTATTACTAAACACCACAATCAATTGATCTGGTGTAATTTCTGTGATGCATCTTAACATGACAATTTTATTAAATAAACGTCTTGTGGAGTTACAGCTCCACATTTCCAGAACCTTGGGAGATGCTATATGCTTCATTGATATGTTGATTTGTTGGGGAACTCATATGAGCATGTCAAGACTCTTCAACTAGTAGCTCCTACACCTTTCTTGTCAAATCTGTGTGATCAATTTTTCTTATGTGATCATGGAGTTGGCTAATAATTAGAAGAATATGTATGCTTGATGCTTTACTATTCCAATTTCCAAAAAGAAGCAAATCAACTAGCAGTATCACAAAAGCCTCAGTATCATATATAAAATACTTCATACATCATTGTTGCAAATAATATTGCCACATAATTACACATCTCCACATAATTATATTACATTCTTATTCATAATCTAGCAACAATGCCATTGTAACTTCACTCCGCAAATATCCAAGGCTGCAAGCAGCATCTGTGCTTAAAGACTATATAGAGACAAGCATAAGTATATAGTATCGACTTCTTGAACTAGCGACACCTTTAAGTAGAAGGTTGGTAGATGGTTGTGCTCTTCTGGAGTGCCCAAGCCCTGTGCTTAAGCTTGATGAAGTCTGAAGCTATTGTATCCACATCCTTATTCTTGTCATCCTTCATCCCATAGCCATACCCACTGGGTCCTGGTTCCTTCATAGCATTGGCTTGGCTATCCTGAAATTTGACGTGTTTCCGCTGGGCCTGGAAACGAGGGGGCGGGGCTTGAGACATTGGTACTTGCTTAAGGTATTGAGAAAATGCAAGAAAGTGGGAATTGCTAGGTTGATGTGCGGCTGTGATGTTTCCGTGCCTTCTTTTATAGGCCCAATGGATATTTTCTCCAAAAAGATTTTTTTAGATAACCAAGCATCTGATTCTCTTCTTTTGAAGAATTGCCTTATTCTCTTTCTTCATTCAAATTTGTTAGGCGTCACATGACTTAAGTATCATCTCTTTACTATTAGTAGAAGTTCAGCTGATTTTGATGGCTAGGATTTTACTTTGTTTGATTGTAAGGTTAGTTCCCAATAAGGTTTCTTCTTCTCTCCTCTTTTAAGAGAATTTTCAAGTCATGCTGTGGGTCAAAGATTATAGTTTTTTTTTGTGATCAAATGTGAATAATAAGAAAAACATGGTGTATGGTTTAAGAGGCAAAATTTCAGGCTCTTTTTTTTCGTCCATCCATTTTTTTGTCGGTCTTCCTCTAACTACTGGACAATGAAGAGTCTATTCAGTCCGGACTTATATATATACAACCCGTGCTCGTACGAGTTAGAATATCATCTAGCGCGATACGAAGTCTGATTTCAAAACGTATTGGGAAAAAGCTAAACAAAATTGTGCAACAAAATTATGATCAAGTCCAATCCGTCGTTCCTTTATTTTCCCTCCACATCCTTTTGTTTTCCGTTTCCATCTCTTTTTTCCTATTTTTTGGTAGTTGTCAAGTTTCCGCAATGTAATCGACCTCAACACGGTCGATTTTCCTGTTCTAATTTCCTTTTCTCACATGCGCACGTCAGCCCTGCAAAGATAGCTTCTGATTTTTTTTTCCTGTCCGTGCATATGGTATGTTGATTCTTTAAAAAATGTCTTCCAATGGCTAATAGGCACGGATGATCAGCTCGGGAAAAAATCGACCGATGGCCAATCACTTCCATGTTAGCTCAGAAGGGAAAAAAAAAAGATGCAGCCAGTTCGGACAAAAACAAAAATTGTACATTGGAACGGACAGAGAAACTTATAACAACCAAAACTAGACTCAGGAAAGAAAAGGTAAAACAAACCTGGATGCGTACAATGGAAATCGTATATAGATTATACCAGGCTCAGGAGGAAAAATCCTCCAATCCTGCATAACTAGGAATCCTAATTTTAATTCTATACTAAGTAAATGCCCGTGCGTTGCAACGGGAAAATAATAAGACAACGCCACTTTAAGTTTACACGTGTGTTGTATCATTACAAACATTTAGTTTGTAGCCAAACATCGCTTTTACACGAGTGTCAATGAAACACCAGAAAATTGACACTGAAAACATATAATTCAAATTTATCTTTAAAACACAACTCTCTATTTCAAAATATTATGGCTGTCTATAAATCGCTAGGAGTTCCCATCATTATACATTAATAGCTCAATCATGAAAAACCACAAGGTGTCTAGGTGTCTAAATTGTTATTGGTAAAGAAGTTCAATAGGCTGATGATAAAACAAAAATCATTTGCTACTACATTCATATTATAATAATCCAATATTCAGCATGCCAGGCATCTGACATTGGCAATCCCGCAACCGTTTCTCATCCCATAACAGTGTCTTGTTTTCAGTCATCTAACACCAATCCCACAACCGTAAGTGCCTTGTTTCACCCCTCCGGAAACCATAATAAAACATGATCGCCCCTGTTATCCGAGACCGCACCTCATCTCATCCTAACCATTTCAATTACCTGTGTCACTGCCATGGACACACCTGTTAAAGGTTCCCAATGTTACTGCATGTAGTAACCAAATCAATAGGTTATCATGCATCCTTCAGATTTAGTGCACAATCTCATTAGCAGGAAAATTCAGTAATGTAAGCACAATCTCATTAACGGCTTGGAGCTATGATAACTCAATCAAATAGACATTTAACTATTGCCAGACCTAAAAAGTAGCCGGAAACACTGGAGAAACCATGATACTCATGCATTATTATAGGAATAAACTGCTCTTGTAGAAAAAATTTAAGATTTTAAAGAACTGATGTGAGGCTAGCTGGGCTGTCGATGATGGTTGAGGGATCCAGTGGACGAAATCATATGCAGTGGAGGAATGACAACATGGAACCTTGCAATAAACATACAAACCAATAAATATTATCAGGCCATAAATCTATTATTGGTCAAAATTCACATCAAAGTTCTAAGATGCATTACTCTTCGTTGAAATCATGAAAACGTTTCAGTTTGCTTTCCAAACAAAGCAAACCATGGTATGCTGCATGGTCAAAATTCACATCAAAGTTCTAAGATGCATTATTCTTCATTGAAGTCATGAAAAGGTTTCAGTTTGCTTTCCAAACAATGCAAACCATGGTATGCTGCATGGTCCAAATTCACACCAAAGTTCTAAGATGCATTACTCTTCATTGAAATCATGAAAAGATTTAAGTTTGCTTTCCAAACAATGTAAACCATCGGAGACAAGAACATGTCTCTCTGCAACATAGCACGTAAGCACAATTGAAATTGTCACTGCTGAACAGTTGCACATAACCATGTGTGGCAAACAGATGCAAGTAACTATATCCTATGGCGACCATGCGGCGTCAGTGGCTAATGTTTCACACCAAGGCCCATGAAGGTGGTCTTGGCTAGATCTAGGCGAAAGTTTACGATGCATGGTGGCATGCACACTCCCAAACAACATTAGGACACCACACGTGCTGATCTTTTAAAAAAATAGCACTATGCATCACTAAAATAATTAGTACTCACAAACGAGCTGCCGGTACAAGATAGCAACCATGGCAGTCCACCTCTGGAAACGATGTTGTCTTGCATACTGAAGCAACATATTTCTTCATGGAAATTTCATTGAACTTGTAGCTACCCTGCACTCCAAATTTCCTTCCATCAGAACATCTTAGCAATCATATTAAGTTCTATAATAAATGTTAGCTATTGGACTACTAACAGAAACCCTCACCAACTTGAATCACTGGTAACCTCTCCAAGGTCACCCAACATTTAGAGCCACAGTTGATCAAAGCAACATTTTTTTTCACTTTTTGTCAGGCATATCCATCAATTTTAGTGGCGAATGAAGCTCATCTACACTCATTTTCAGCAGAACTCTAAACGTAAGTGTTCTAGTGTTTGTAATTGGTATAAACAATCAAACCTGAGCATATAGCCCTGCTGCAAAATATATATCTTATTTCTTCCAAACTGAACTTAAGACCAAAAATTCCTGCTGGTGTACCTTGCCATATAAAAGTTCATGTACGATTGCAAAAATGCAAAGTTTAGGCATTTCATCGAGTTCCTTCTATGCACAAAAGTGCTAATGGCCGAACATCTCAATCTACACCAATAATAGGTAGTTAGGGATAGAAGGAACATTATTGCAAGCATGGGACACCACAAAAGCACTGCAATTAGGATTAATACTCAATACTTACTGGCAGAAGAGATTTGGCTCATTGGCTGTGTACTTGGATGTGGTCAGTCAAGATGGCGGTACATGCACAACAACTTGTGGTCCACCTGCAAGCTGACAGAATAGCAGGTCATTTGTACAATTGCTAAATTCATCCTCCATCTGTCTCTTGAGATGAGAATCAGTTAATACAAGAAATTAAGCAAGCTGACCTGACCACTTCTCAGGAGAGACCAGAGACCTTGATCGGCTCGATCTAGCAGGTGCGGCATTTGCACGAGCAGCTTGTGGACGCAATTGGGAGGGAGGGAGGCTAGGCCGGGTCAGCAATCATCAAGTCACCCAAAGTCATGCAGGGGCCGGGACAGGATCGGAGGAGAGACGCGACGCGAGGGGAGGAAGAGGAAAAAGGCAGAGATAGCCAGATAGGGAAGGGGAAACAAAAAGAATACACGTGCACTGTAGGGCCGCCGCTGCACGCTGTACACCCGGATGGGACAGACCTCCCCTGAGCTCTACCGGATTCGATGAGGCCGGGGCAGAGCGAGCCACAGATCGAGCGCCGACAATGACGTCGCACCCAATGGGGGGCTGAGTAGAAGAACGCGGAGCAAGGCGGGGACGGCACACAACGTCACGGCACGGGCGCGCACGGCGAGGACGACGGCACGGGTGCGAAGCGCACGCACCGCCGCGAGGGTGAGGGCGAGGGCAGAGCGATGACTGCGGGGGAGAGGGATCGATCTTGCCTTTTATGCTGCAGGAGGCGCGGGGGAGAAGGATCTTGCCTTTTGTGCCGGTGCCGGAGGAGACGCGATTTCTCTTTCCTTCTTTCGCCGGAATCATCGCGGCAGAGGGAGCGTGGGTGCCGGGTTTTCGCACGCCGGGCGGAGCGCTCACGCAGGGGAGGCCAGATGAAGCCGGACATGGCGAACGCGGAGCGAGCGAAGCGAAGCCGGGGACAATTCCTCTCCAAATGTTTTAGTTGTAGAGATAGAGATCTATATCTATACGTCAAAACCTGAGCTTGGAGTCACAAACTGTCTCGGATTGCACGTCGTCATATGGTTTCCCAAGCATGCACGTTGATGGCCTTTAGCTCATTGTAGCTCCTTCCAGTTACCTTGACCTTGTATTACTTGTGTCTTTTTTTTCCTGCTCACAAGTCACGTATCCTTTTTTCTTTTGTCGTGTGCCGTTCCATGTAGGAGATCGTCGAGTCAAACTGCTATTTCCAATCCAAACATAGCACGATCTTGGTGGCTATAAAAAAATTTAATGTGCAAGCCACTATCTATATATCTAACCAATGAAGCAAACACTCAACCAAAGAATCAAAGCATATCGTATATTATACCAAAAAAACATAGAAACAAATCATATGGCAGGAACAGCTCCACCATCCACTCTTCAATCGTCCATAAACCAGTTTCTTAATTATGTTATATATGTGAGTATATAGTATATACAGAATGTTGGATGTGTGATCTTTGGTTGGTTTCTTCGTTGTTCTCGAGCCAAATACACTTTTTTTTGAGTTTTTTCTAAAATGAACAAAATTTTATTTATCGTGATTTCCTAAATTGTTCAAGACCCAACATCAAGCCGAGGTTAATGAGCTAAGACGAAGTCAAAAGTCACTCAAAATCAACTTATTTTTATTTATTTAAAAGAAAAATAAGTTCAATAGGAGTATTTTTTTTTAAACGAGCCACCGAGGCGGCTCAATGAGCTTTTTGTCCAGCCCTCACAGGGCAGCCAGGTAAGACACATATTCCATGTTGCCATGTTGGTATTTCTCTCCTCACAGTGCAGCCAGGTAAGACATATTCCATGTTGCCATGTTGGTGTTTCTCTCAGTTAGTCTGTATATGACAAGGGCCTGGATTAGTTACTTGTTGATGCAAAGTTATGCGAAAACCCTTTCAGTATTCAATACCAGTCTTGCAGTTTGGGCACGTTCAGACGTTTCAGTATTAGTCTATTAGATACACTATACCTGAGTGACACCCAAACTTAATAAGAGTTTCGAACAAGTCTTTGCACGCATTTAGATCCTTGGTTTGATTTTTCTGAATTATCCGCTCGATAGATCTCTGAATCAACGTGTGCTCTCAAACATTCGTGGATTCAAATGGTTTTGGGCTAGCTAGCAAGTCCCCATTTGGGCTGGCTCGGCCCACTCCAACTGAAAAGTCATTTGGAATCTAACAAGCGGCCCGTCCAACTATTCCGAGATCGTTGCGCACTGTTGAGGAAACCCTAGGGCCCGCCGCCTCCCACTCCGCACCTTCTCTCCCTATATAACCTGACCTCCCGAAGCTGAACAGAGCTACCCTGAGCCTGAACCCTAGCCGCCGCCGCCGCCGCCGCCGCAGATCGCACGAGCTCGCTTCTTTGGGGAACTAAACAAGGCCCAGGTTTTGCCTGGCTTTTCATCGGCGTGCTGATCTCTTCTCCTTCTGTTCGCTTGTTGTGTGTTTCTGAGATTTTTTTTTGTTTTCCCCCTTAACGCCGCTGCGAGAAATGGATTCGTTGTGTGTTTCTGATGTTTTTCCCCATTAACGCTGCTGCGAGGGATGGATTCTTGCTTGGGCTCATGATGATTTGGATCCGAAAGGATCTTAGCGGATTTCGGTGAGGCGGATTCGTCCGCCGTTGATCGCTTTATGTTGTTACACACACTGAAGCCCTTTTGATACGTCTCGCAGATTGGTTCTTTTTTTTTATTTCGTCTCTTTGTCAATTCTCATCGGATCATTAAGTATGTGGAAGAATCATTGGGTGCAATGGCAATGCGATGATGATTCATGAATGGTTTTGGCAGTGGTTAGCCATTTGGCCACCGTGAGCCGTCAAACCAAAAAACGACTTCTCTTTCCACTGAGCATTGTGAATTTGTTTTCCTCAGGATCTCTCCTATTTTCGTATTTTTTTTAATTTCTAAAACGATTCTAATGTTATTTGTTCCGTGTTTTGGCGGTGGGTTACCTTTGGCCCTATTGATTTGTTATCCAAACAATTGCAATGACGTGGTAAGTGAATGATGGCACTGATACAGAGGACCCAGCAGAACATAGCTTCAAGATTCAAATAATTGCAATGACGTGGTAAGTGAATGAAGGCACTGATACAGAGGACGCAGCAGAACATAGCTTCAAGATCTTTAAGAAACACTGCCACAGGATTTGAATCTTTGAGAAACACTGCCACAAGATTTTTCAAAGTATTATCGGCGTGTTTGGTTCGACGGATCAGTCGGCTCGTTCGCCGGACGAGTTTGATTCCGTGAAAAGAACTGCCGCTAATGCCGGACGGGTTGGTCTCTCTCGGTAGGTTCGGTTTATTTGATGAACTTAGCCTGCCACTTTACTAAGCACAGCATATTCTTGCTGCAATAAAAGCAAAACAAATCCATTGTACAACACCCATCTCTTTACCAAGCACAGCATGTTCTTGCGGCAACAAAAGCAATACAAATCCATTGTACAACAACCATTACCTGGCAATAGGCAGATGATTTTTATATCAAACTTCAAAGTAAAAGTTGCATCTTGACAGCAGATTTCTACACGTTGAGTGGCATCCACTCCATCTCCAACTCTAGCTCGCCGGACTCGGTGTGCTGCAGCTTCAGCGCCACCCCCTGTTTCACCTTGCCACCAGAGACCACAACGGCGCTGTCCCTCACGAGAGCGTTGTCCTCGGACTTCAGCCACCGGCCGATCTGAATGTCGCCCAGCAGCTCTGGGTCGCCGAATGCTGCGGCAGCGTCGATCATCGTCTGCAGGTCGATCTCGGCCTCTCCCATGAGGTCGTCCTTGGACACCATGTCATGATCGAACACTTGCTGCTTGCATTGTTGCGTGAGTGAAAGAAAGAATCAAAGGGTTTGTTTAAGTTGGCATTGCAACCCTCAAAATCAAGATGGCATTATCTGATTCAGTATCAAAGCTCAAATATACTGTATGTGATATAGTGATCGTGTAGTTCATTACCAGCTTCAAAGGTCCATACTGCTGAGGAACAGAGAGCTTCAGTTCTTCATTCCAGACAGGATTTAGGTTGCCGGTGATAACTGAAGTTTGTGCTTTCTGCAATCAACAAGGATGTGCTCAAATTTGATAACAAAGAATTTGTTTACTCTGTTGTGATTAATTATAACAAAAACGACCAAAATTACCTGCTGCCCAAGCGTCAGGACGACATAAGGGTCACTGCTTGACATATCCCTAATGGCTAGGTTGGTGCCTCCAATCACCTTGACATTCAATATTCCGATGAACTCGATCATGCCGACCTGCAAATGCAAAACAAGAATCACTACATCTGAATACTGGGAAACAAGTTTTCAAAAACAAATACTGGGAAACAGATTAATAATTGTAGTGTAAATGTTCAGCTTGGGAACAGCCTTACTTGACTCTTGGAACCATTAGAATGAGAAGCGCTGCCTGCATGTTTTCCAGAGTCACTAGGATGATGAGAAACAATCCGCAAGCTTGGCTTCAGAAATTCCTGCAGCTCATATTTTGACCTGAAACAATGGGAATGCATGCTTCAGTTGTTAACTACCTATGACAGTGAGAATATGGAGCTCATTAGTACACCACACGCTTGAATCGAAATGCCTTCCGCAGATCAAGTTCGTAAAGCAAACAGTAACAAAAATCTCCAAAGAGCTCGATGAAATTTCTTGTGTCCATTGAAAAAAGGATGTCCTTTCCAAATAATCACAAACCTGATGAATTTTTCTCGCTCTTCCTGGGTAGAATCTGGATGTGGCTTCTGGTAGCCCTCTGGCAGAAAGGCCTCATATATTGCATTTGCCTGAGAATTTCCACCAACTTCTATCATGGAGTCAACTTCACTGTCAGTCCACTTGTCCAGTGTCACTGACAGAACCTGTGGCAGATAAACATTAGGTTAATGGTGATGATTATGTCTTAAGGACGATATTTCCATGGAGTAATACTGTAGACTACACAACTGTTATATTTTGCATATTGTATTGCTGCCTGAAAATAATGGCATCATTGCTATCAGACAGTAATAAGCTATAAAAACAAACAAGAAACAGGAAAGGGAAATAGAAAGAAAGAAACATGTAAGATTATCTCTGGTTTTGAGAATGTGACTATAGAAACCTTCGAAATATGTGTACCGAGACTTCTGTGGACTCCAGAACATTTTACACAGATGAATACCCCAATATTAGCTGATCTGCAAGGATAAAATTCAGTTATTTGTGTTTCTCCAGAGTCACAAAAGTTAGAGGCAAAGGACTAGGCATATAACAGACCTGGTTATGTTCAGAAGAAAAGCATGGGGAACAGACAAAGGATTCTCCAGATTTATATTGCAAGGTTATGCATGATTGTTTTTTTGAGGAAGTTATGCATGATTTATCATTGCTCTATTCTGCTAATATGTCTTCTACAAATGATTTGCCAGTGGCCAGAACTGATATCCAAAGGGGAGAAAAGACAGAAAGTTCAAGCAAACTGAAACTGAGCACATGGTGACCTATTCATGCTCACGTGAATACTTACGCCCATTTGGGATCAGGCGCGCTGCAGTCAGCGCAAATGTGGTTTTCACTCCTTTGCAACAACTCCTTTAGTTTCGACATGTTAGCTGGAAGGCAAAGGTGAATGTGAGATCATAAAGCAACACCTGAGAGCGGAGTAAGATTGCTGCAACCTCTATTTGATAATATAAGTACTCCCTCCATGTTGTAAATAGAGGTCGTTCTGTACTAGGAGCTGTTTTGAACAAAAGATGACGTTCTGCACATTCAACTCGATTTTGGACGTTGTTGCCCCTCCGGTTCGCCTCCCAGGCCGCGCGATTAATACGCGGGGCTCCCACCGCATGCACGAGTAAACGAATCGACGAACGCCGCTCGTATTCTCTCGCCGCATGACCGGTCCTCGCCCTCGCCATGCAAAGCGCCATGCAAAAATTGACGCTGAATTGAAAAAAAGGTGCGGCCGGGGGGCTCGAACCGTAGCCGTGAGCCTCGGGCCACGGAAGCGTTGCCAGTCCAACTAAGAAAGGATGTCGTATAGATAGTATCCGCAGGTTCATTTAATAAGGGCAAGGAGGGAAAAATACCTCCTAATTAATCACTCATTGGTAAACGTAATCATGTCCTAAACGACTTCTATTACCAACATGGAGGGAGTACTTCAGAGAGCAATCTAGTGGCTGTACCATACATGTAGCAAAAACGACAAAAAATGGAAAGCCCCAGGATTTTTTCTTTTTTGTATTTTTGGCCGATCGTGTGTGCATTATCCCGAACATATATGTTGTTTGCTCAATGACATTTTGCTACGGGATTTTTCCATTGTGAGGACCCGGATTTTGCTACAGAATGCCATTTGCGCATACCTGATCCACTCATCTTGGGTGAAATGAAAGCTAAGGCCGCAAATGCGTCAAACTGTACTCAATCCTGGCAAATGGATGTTGAATACGAAAAAAATGTGAATAAAAGAAGCATCTGAATTCCAAACTTCCAAGAATACCGTTGGAATTGCTGAAAGCGTTGAGTAATTACTTCCAAATTCCTAGCCAATGTGGCCGCGCGATGCATAGATTTTACTGTGAATTGGGACCAAGCGTAGGTCGCAGCCGGATTACTCGGAGAATAATCGCGAATCGAAAGTCGACACAGCACCAACTGCACCATGCGATTCAGCATCGGAGAAATCAGCAGCCTGTTCGTTTCGCTAGTTTGTTATGGCTGAAAGGACTGTTCGTTGGTTTGCTGTGAGAGAAAAATACTACTGAATAGCTGCTGATTTCGCTGAATAGATCAAACGAACAACGAACAAGGTGCAGGAGCCCACGCGAGCGCGATTGTTAGGGCCGAAGAAAGAAGTGCAGGATTGCTTACCGGGAGAGAGCGACTGCCGGATCAGCTCCGATTCCTTGCCCCCTCCTGTCCGCGACGGGTTCGGGCTGCAGCGCTGAGAGCCCGAGATCTTCCTCCTCTGCTCCCTCCCCTCCCCTCCCCTCTGATCGCTAGAACAGCTGGTCCACGTGGCCTGGTCGGCTGTTCACACGTGCGACACTGTGGGTCGGGGCCAGATCCGCCCCCGGCTGCCACGGGAGGCTGACGGGCTGGCCCCAGCTGCAGGGCTTTTTATATTTTCGGGGCAACTTGCAAATTTGCAATGCTTCCTGTCCGTGATGCATGGTTCTTTTTGGCCTCACTTTTCTTTTTCAGCACCGGCGCTAAAAGTTTCTGGAAGAAATTGAGGGTTTGCCACGTGACATGTCACCGACATTGCCAGTGAGTTTGAGCCCATTCGCTTCGCTGAAAAACCATGACTGAAAGTACTATTCGCTGATTTGTTGTGAGAGAAAAACAATGTTTACTGTTCCAGTTGAAAAAACATGTTGAAAAGTACGATTTATAAATCAAGGGCTTTTATTGCTACCTGACTGTGCGTGTTTGGTGTGTGATGGCCTGGTTTATCATGTAACGTGGAGTTTAGCAGATTAAGGTCCTCTGGATGAAACATGCTAATGATTAGCTGTCAAAAAATTAGGTGAGGTAAATTCAAAGGATCCAGCTAATAGGTTAACTAATTTTTAGTTAAACACTTAGCTAATAACTATTTTACTAGCTATTCCAATCCAGCTAATACACAAGTTGAAAAGAAGGGACAAAGCACTGGTACATCTACCTTTTAACAATACATAGTAATCAACGAATAGTTTGCTAACTAATGTTGACAGTAAACTAGCAAGCTAACTATTAGCTATTAGTAGATCCAAACATGGTCTAAGAAAAGTTTATGTAGAGAGTTAAGCTCTTTGATTGCTCAAGCTTGGGAAGTGAGACACACCAAGCTTAGTTATTGGTTACCAAAGATTAATACACTCCTCGGGTGCAATTGCAAAATGAGTTCGCCTCTGTAGTGTACATATATGCCATAAAAAGGAAAAAAACTAGTTGTTCTGTGTGAGCCAGAGTGTCAAAAAAATGGTTAAATTGGTGGGGGAAGACCCGTGAGATATTAGGACAGGCTATAGTGGGTTAGAGTTAGCCTAGTGGCAAAGAATATTATTTATTTTGACATGGAATTTTTTTCTACATTAAAGCTAAAACTCACTCGAGTGATTCGAAGCCCCCGATCCTCTCACTTGAAAGTTCCATTCAATCAATGGACATCATGACATCGTCTTCCTCAACACGAGCAAGGTCAGGGTTAGGGTTTAGGGAGGTCACATGCGTGTAGCCTCCGGGTTTAGAGAGATCTTTGGGGAATCATCAACCTAGTGATGGTGACAGACAAGAAAGACAGATCCACAACAAGATGGAGCTGTGGCGGGGGCACTGCCTGTAGCAGTAGTGAAGGATAGTGGTTGGGCAATGGGGGCATCAAGCTTCAGCTACTTCACGTTAGTGACAATAGTGTGGCAGAGGAGGTGACATTAAGACACCAAATCCGGTGGCAGCGAGGGAGCTCGACCAACACGCCTTGATGTAGAAGTTGCCAGAGGAGGAGATTCGCCGGGAGTGGGTAGTGTGCCAGGCTGTAGGCGTGCTGCCGGAGTTGAGAGGGAAGGTGGGGGCTTGTAGCGGCAAGCTTCGCATCACCTAGGGGTGTTGAGAGCGACAATATGCAAGATAATGAGGAAGAAGCAGAAAAGGATATATGTAGGTGTGGCGGCAATGGTGGGCATACATTGTATCCATGTCATCCATTTTTTATCCGATCGTTAAAAAATCAACTAAGGAAGTAAACAAATTGTTTGATTAATGGCAAACATACCCCTTTGTAATGCAAAAGACTTTTACACCACTAGTCATGCGAAACACGAGTAGCTCGAACATGAGGACATGAAAAAAAGCAAGGGATAAAACAAAAAGGCTCACTTTAACGGTGCTAGAGATAAAGAACCTCATTGGCGATAGGGTTTAGGATTTCGGATCTTCTATGGCTACAAGATATAAAAGGAGATTGTTTGGAGATCACAAGTTCGACAGTGGTGATGGATGAGACATCAATTAGGTGGGGGTGGTGAGAATGTGCCATCCGCTAGGTCGTTGGGAGAGTTCGGTTGGATGATGACGACTAAAGAGGAAAAGGTAGGTGCAAGAGAGGAAGAGAAAGATGTAAGAGATGTAAAGCAAATGTATATCACCGGCGGGAAGAGGAAGATGCAAGAGACGTAAAGGAATTGCATATCACCTGCGGGGGCGACATGAAGAGGAAGATGCAAGAGATGTAAAGGAACTGCACATGCCGATAACGTATGCCAGTGGCAGGGTGTATAATGATATCGACGGCAGAAGCGAGAGAATAAGATACGAGAGATATAAGGAAGTACGCGTGCATATAACGTGTGCTGTTGGCAGGCATAATAGTGATATCGGCGGCGGGAGCAAGTGAGGATGAGAAAGATGCGAGAGATATAAAGAAAGTATGCGTACAGATAACGTGTGCCAGTGGCAAGGTGTATAATGATATCGACGGCAGAAGCGAGAGAATGAGGAAGATACGAAAGATATAAAGGAAGTATGCGTGCGTATAACGTGTGCTATTGGTAGGCATAATAGTGATATCGGCGGCGGGAGCAAGTGAGGATGAGGAAGATGCAAGAGATATAAAGAAAGTATGCGTGCAGATAACGTGTGCCAGTGGCAGGCATAATAGTGATATCGACGGCGAGAGCAAGGAGAGGAGAAAGATGCTATGGATATAAAGAAAGTATACATGCAAATAATGTGTGCCAGTGGAAGGCATAATATACGGTTAGACGCAAGTCTTGTCGTTTTTTTAAATTGAGTCGACGAGGAACAAGTGGCTTATTTTCTCGTGTGGACAAAAAAAAAGTAGCTGTGACAAATGAAGGATGCTACAGGACCAGTGTAGCGAGAACAAGTTCGAGCACGATAATGACGGGAGAACCGAGACAGACGTTCAGGTATGCCATGACCACGTGAAGATCAAACCACCACAGATTTTCCCTCAAAGAAGGAAAAAAAAAGGAAACCACGACAGATGTCACCCTCAAAATTTTCACCGGAAAGAATGGAGGGGAAACCGCTCAGGGTGCGCAGAAGTTTCCATGGCGTGCCCTGACATACGCTGCTCGTGCTCGGCGGCGAGGCCCCGCGGCGAGAACTTGACAAGGACACCAAACCTGGCCTGGCCTGGCCTGGAGGGAGGGAGGACGAAGACAACAGGAACAGTCGCCTATGCCATGCTGATCGAGCTGCAAGCTTCGTCCTCCCACTCGGCGGCCGGCCCGCCGATGGATCCCCGGCGATCCGGTGGTCCAGCGCCGAAACGAACCTCCACCGGCCGGAAAGCTCAGCTCAATGCTCGCACGATGCATCCAGGCACAAATCGATAGACTTAGAAACAAGAATCAAAGGTGTGCGAGAGACGAACACGAGAGCAAATCCTTCCTTGTTATTCATGGACACCACACCGCTGACCTGCTACTACAACCGAAAGCCGACCACAGACATGCGCAAGACAGCAAGTGAAGCTCTGATCAGCCAAACCTCCGCCTGGGAGTATGTAGTACAGGGCAGCGGCGAGCCATCTCATCTCGCCCTCCAACTCTAGCGGCGGCAGAAGCAGCGGAGCTTGAGCCGGCGCGCGACGACATTGACGATGGCGACGGCGGCGGCGGCGGCCGCGGCGGCGTCGGCGACGGGGTCGAGCGGGCCTCCCGTGATGACGCGGCCGACGATGAGGCAGGCGACGAGGAACAGGGGCAGGCACCAGAGCACGAAGTCGAGCGCCGATTCGAGGTCGACGTCCCACTGCCACACCCTCAGCATGGCCATCGGTACTCGGGCTGGCGCCGGAGGAGGCAAGCAAGCACGGGCGGAGCTGGAGCCGGACGAGGAAGCGAGGACGCCGAGGAGAGGGAAAAAAAAAAGAAAAGAAGGAAAGGTGGAACGAGTGAGCAGCTAGCGCGCGCGGTTGCAGCTGGATCAAGGTGGGGACTTGCCGTGACTGGACTGCGGTGGATGGATCGGCGCAGGCCGGCGAGAAAAAGAGGGGGGTTTTGACGAGCAGCGGCGGCGAGACGCGTAATCGATCGATCGTGGGCTCGTGGCCGGCCGATCCCCGCCCCGCGCGCGCAGGCAGCCCCGGCTGGCCCTCCCCGTCCGTGGCGCGGAGCTAGCACGGATCCGCCCCGACATGGACTCATCAGAGGGCTCCTGCAGGCGTGAGCTGAAACCGGCATGGTCGGCCGAGTGCGCTGTCCGCTTCCGGTTGCCGAGTTGAGCGACGGGAGAGTGGGGGGAGGAGATGGATAGGTCCGCCCCCGAAGAGGAAAAAGGGAAAAGGGGGACGCGGGGCGGGGAAGGGGAAAGCTTCCTCCATTCCATTCCTCCATTCGGTTACCTCGGCTCTAATCATCGTTGATTTTGGATCACCGCCGGCTGCCGCATGTGCATTACTTTCCTTAAAAGTCATTGGATGATGAGAGAAGAATAGCCGTGTGAAACTGAGGAACACCATTCTGAGCTCAAATTTTAATTAAATC
The DNA here is from genome assembly GCA_022457205.1 of Saccharum spontaneum. Classification (NCBI taxonomy): domain Eukaryota; kingdom Viridiplantae; phylum Streptophyta; class Magnoliopsida; order Poales; family Poaceae; genus Saccharum; species Saccharum spontaneum. Next base: position 16,187,956 of record CM039594.1, on the reverse strand, counting down.
ATGACATTTTTGAGCCTGTTCACTTGGCTTATAATCCGTCTTTTTCAACTTGTTTTTTTATTCAGAACAGTATTTTTCTCTCACAGCAAATCAGTCAACGGTGTTTTTCAGCCGGCTTATCGGCCCAACCAAACGGGGCCTTTGTCTCTGGGCACCGATAGATCGAACGTGCGAGCTTTGAGCTTTAGTTTGGTTGTTCATATATTGTACTGAAGTTTTAAGAATTATACAGTATTCAGTTCATTTTATAGAAAATATAGAAATTAGAAAAATTTCTACATTTCAAAGAGAGCCTTCGTTTGGTTCATATTGTACTGACGTTGTTGCTGCTGGCCGGGGTCAAATCGGCGTTGTTGCTGCCTTAGTTTGGTTTCGTACCATACCGACGTTGTTGCCTGTGGACTTGATTAGGGTCGTTGTGAACCTCCCCTAACGTTTCGTGGGCTCAGCCCTATCGCCATTATCCGACAAGAGGCCATGGTGATTGTTCAGGCAGTTTTCGGCTCCAAGGGCAAAAATGTCCTTTCACCTTATCCTAACTCTCCTCATAAGTTAGAATAGCTTGCTTTAGCAGCGACAACGTATTGCAGACCAACCCATATTTTCATGGTGTGTTCGAGAAGGAACGATTAGTGTGATATGGTCTGCATCAAACTATGTTTTGTCAGTGTCACTAGACAAAAAGACCTTAAATCAGGTACTTTTTGCTAAATCCTGCCAAATAAAAAAATATATTTTCTTTTTTTCTTCGTCTTGTGCATTTTTTAAGCATATTTAATATTTCTAAGAGGTCAACCTATAAGAACTATGCAACATTTTCACGTACTTTCATAACTATATAATCTGAACCTTGCCCATATTCACAGTAACTGATGTAAAACGCGGACTTCATCTTTTTTTTATCATCCAAGAGAACAACAAAGAAAACGGAAAATGTGATCTCTGCATTTACCTTTTACAGCACTGATATATACACAAGAATTAACTCTGGTTCATGTCTGTTCGCTGCATCCGCACATGCATACATTACCTCCTGTTAGCCATAGGAGTGCATGATTTGAAATAAGTCCCCACCTTATATATTTTGTCGAACTTGATGCACCATTTCTACAAGACCAGCTTTATAGGTCTCATTTGTACATTTTGTGAGCCAGAGCTGTTGCCTGAAATGGGCATGGTCTGCCAGTCGGTCTAGTACTCTTGCTAGTCGTGTTAGCGCTCAGCCCCCGATCAGCGATTGGAAATAAAGAGGGGAAAGCTTTGTTCACGGATTGGGAAAGACCACTGGTACGTCATGTACCAAATAGTGTCAATGAGCTGGCACCACTCGTATACTAGCAGCCTGTTCGTTTCGCTGGATTGTTGTGGATGAAAGTACTGTTCGCTGGTTTGTTGTGAGAGAAAAAACATTGCTGGATGGTTGCTGATTCTGCTGATATGCTCAAACGAACAAGGTGCTAGGTTTTTATCCACCTTTAGGATGGCGTGGTATATCATCATGAGTTTATTTATCCATGAATTTTGTTGGAATCACAACATTTCTCATGCTTATATTAATTATTAGCATGTAATGGATGAGGTGATGGAGAATCGACTCATTCAATTCAAATACAAACCAAACATAAAAGTGAGGAGTGAGAAGATGACAGACCACCCCATCCCTAAACAAAACACACTCTAATATCGTTGCTAATCCAATGATTCATGATCTTATTCCTTACGTACAGAATGACCATAATACAAAAAAATATTGACGTTCCTTGGGTGTGAACGATATTTGGCCATCCTTTAGTAGCAATGGGCTTGGATTTTATTTTTCACAAAATGTTGAAAGTTAACACTCATTCTTTTTCGAATACATTCCTAAGCATGTGTTTCATTAGTTTCGATAATAGTCTCAAAGCACAGAGGAAATATGGCACCACATGATTAGTGGCAAACAACCTAGCACAACAACAACAAAAAAGAGCAAAGAAACAACACCAATATGCCTAAGGTCGGTCAATCACCAACAGAAACAAGCATGAAGATGCATGAAAGAGGTAGACTATCCCACTAGTCTAGGGCAGAAGTGCATGATTGGAAATGACTGCTTAGCTCCACATCTAACCAAAATGACCAAAGTAACCGAAGCCCTGCATCAAAGAATAATAGCAAAACCCACCATTGTTGCAACCTAGCCGCTAAGACTGTAATAACAACCAACTCTTCAAGAGACCAACTGCTATAAGACACAAGACGATATACAAGGTTCCTCCCTCTCTTTCACCCATCACAACACACACCCATCTCCAACCTCAAGAAGGATACGACGCCAACAACAACACCATTGTCTGTCCAAGGAGAACATAAACACCAAAGATGCTACACATCCATTACAAAATAGACCAAGTTTTCAACAGGATAATTTTAAAGATAGGGGTGCGGACACTATGACACTGCCTTCAGAAAGGTAAGTATGCCCATGAGCTTAACCATTGTTGGCACCAACATAAGCTAAGTATAGAGCTTCACTTGTGATGCCTCTAAACCCCTACTACACCAACCAACCATTGGTTACTAAGCATGACAACATCAAATACCAAACAACCAATCAACAAAGTGACATCACCTAGAAGCCAAGGTGTCCACTCTGAAGACAACGCAATGCACATGCAAAGCATAGTTGAGCTAGATGGGCAACAGGTGTACAAGATGTCCTTCACCAGTATTGGGACAAGAATGACGCACCACTTCCAGCTCTTCATACTGTCTCTAGGGGAGCAACATCTAAGATCTCACCACTCTCCAGAAACACAATAAGGAGGACAATCTCAGTCGCCATAGGTGCAAGGTAGCACCAGTAGTATGAATAAAGCCATTAAGGAATATGCTAATATTGATTATTCTGAAGCATGACATAACACCATGGCACTGTAGCAATGACCATCTGTTCCATTAATGCACTCTCATGTCCACGCAACCTTGCTTGCTATTTGGCCATCAAGGATTACCAGGAGAGGTTGCAGATGGGGACACCCATCAACCTTGTCCTTAGAGAAAAGACCAAGGAGGTGGTTAGATGTCTGCCCCAGTGATAGTGAATGTGTGTTGGCAGTGCTTAACTCATATTTCTACCGCCAACATTTAAACAAAATAAAACAAATACAAATACCGAAACTTAGAATTGAGGTTTACAACTCATATTTTCCACAAGTTTTGGTATATACATGTTTTTGCAGGACAACAAGTGAAAATACACCAAAATGCACAACTGAGAAGGCGCATTCAAGCAAAGCCCATCCAAACTTCAGACTTGGGCCAAAACACCAGCATGGGAGCCATCCGGGCCTAGCCAAAAACCCACCAGAGTAAGGCGGTGGCGAGTGGGCTGGTGAAAGCTCTATGTTTGGTGTTGGTAATTAGTGACAATGCCTAAATACTAATCCTATGCCTAAGTTGTATGTAGCATATGAGGATTAGTACATTCCAAGGTTGGTGGCAAGATGGACATGGTGATCATGATGGCCACACTTGGATTTGGACGCAACCCTACGTGATCAAGGCAAAGGTATATGCTTAAGGGTTATGTTTTAGTAACCAAGACACCTAGTGGGTGTGGTTACATTATAGGATAGATAGCCGTACTATAAAGAGGGGAATGACGCGGCTATTGAACTCCTAAGTGCCTCTAGGTGTGCATTTCATGTCACATGCATTTGGATAGAACTAATAACGCCTCAATAAATGATTGTGAAAATGCTAACACACATGCACATGGTGATGATCACTTGGTGATGTTAGCACGTTTGCGAAGGCGGTGGAGTTTGAGCGGTAGAGAGGGTTTGGGGTCCTCTCTCCCTCCCGCCGAGCAAGCTCGGCGGGATTCAGGCGTTTTCGAGGAATTGAAATGCCTATTTTCCACTACGCCGGAAGTCGAAAATCGAACGGAAGCAAACGGAGGTCACAGTGGTGACCGGACGCTGGACCAGACGCGGTCTCTGTTTGACCGGACGCGTCTGGTCAGCTGTAACAGAACCGCCCAATTATACGAGATTAAGTAAGAAAATCGTCCAACGGACGGACAATTTATCAGACTTAAGCCCGTATAACCCGGTAGTCCGTGAAATCTCGACGGATTTCAAACCATTTCACATCACAGCCAAGATCGTAATAAGTTTAGCGATTACCTTCATAAGTTACATAGTAGTCCGCGGCACAAAATACATCGGAGTTTAAACATAGTTATTACAAACCAGTTTCGAATAAAGTAGCGAAAGCATTAGTTCAAAGCGCGCACACACACACACATGTTTCCAAAATACAGTGCCAGCTCGCGATCATCTCCCACAAAAGCATCAGGCGAGGAGTAGTGAATGACCATTGCCCATGGTCCTAGGCTTCGCCCATCGCAGGGTAGAGACAGTTGATACAATAACCATAGTACATCTGTCCATCTGCAACAAGTGGGAACAAAGCCCTGAGTACGAGAAGGTACTCAGCTAGACTTACCCGACAGAACCAAAACAAAAGAGACTCCAAGGATCATGATAGGCTTTTTGGTGGGGTAGCTGACTCATTTGCAAGAAAGCATTTTTAGCTTACCGAATCATTTACAAAAGCATAGCATATTTTAATTCTTTATTCCCCTGTCAACTATGTTTGCACTTTATGCTGAAGTAATCATGTAATTAAGCAAGCAAGGATTACCATTGATAATTAACAATAGTTACCATGTCATTTCCTCATAACTATCCAAGTGTTTCATCAATATTACTATGATGAAGTAACTCAAGTCAAGTGTTCACTATCCAGTGAACGATGGTGATTCGAATCGATTATTGACCAGCTGGTAATTTATTCCTCCCACAAACCTCACTCACCCGCTAAAGTGAGGTATTGGTCACCGAGTCAACCATTCAGGTAAAGTCGCGAGCTTGCCAGGAACCACATGTACCCGGGGGCCGCCCGACTGCTCTTTGGCCTTATCATCGCGCCCCCGTTTCCTGCCACTACTGCTCCGGTACAGTGCGTTGCGGGCAATCTACTCGGCCCGAATAATCTCCCGGCTTCGCGGTCGAAAGGTACTTTATTCGGCCAGCTAAATGTGAGGCATGCGTTCAACATGACCCGAGGCCCGACATCGGACGGTCCTTAATCGACACAGACGGAAGGCACTACAGTCCAGAACCCTGCAAGCTTCCGCCCGGTCTCACATTCATTTCCACACTTAGTTATTCTCACATGACATTTCTTTCATAAAACCAGGTAATCCCCTATAGCTCGCGGATGACAGGCAATCACCCGACTTCTACCAGTCTAAGCAAGCTAAGCAAGTATTGACCGTGGACACCAGGGTGACAAGGATCGGGTAAAACAAGGTGGAACAAGGTATAATGCAACAACGTTTGCAAACAACCCCTAAACTTAATGCATCAGATTAAGTGAAATTAATAAATGATTCTTTGCAAACCGAGGGAGAAATGCTCCGGGGCTTGCCTCGCTCGAAGGTACTGGGACGGTGGTCAGGGCACTCCGGAAGCTCTTCACCGGACTCCTCTTCTGCTTCTGCTGGTTCTGGCTCCGTCACTTCGAGCTGCTCCTCTGCGTCCTCGGGAACAACTGTCGGAACCACTTCCTGCGATCCTGTATGATGCAGAAGTATGAGTGCAACATGCACAGGTGCATTGTAGAGGTGACATGAGATGATGATGATGCGGAATGCATGCGATGTAACGAATATGTTACGTTATCGGATTATGTGGAACTTATGACTCTTCTACAAGGTAGTCTACGTCATCCAAGAACATGTACTCGGAAACTACCAACACTAGTTTCTACCATGCGAGAGTATTTGAAAATCAAGATGCTTCAAAGATACACCAAAGTATATTTCTCTAACTAACTTTGCATTAAGAATAAAGAGAAACCCTAATTAGTCCCATGGTTGAATAGCAACACATATTTTAGTAGCTCAGAAAAATCTTATAAAATTACAGTGGATTACTAATATCAAGAATAGCTTGACACAAAAATTTTACTACATTTGGATAACTAGAACTGCCTACACAAAAATAACAAACTAGGGCCTAAAATAGATATTTAAAATACTTTACATTATGAAAAGTATCAAACAACAGATTTAGGAATTTTTCTACTATCTATTACCTAAACAAACACTATAGAAAAATTATCACTTGCATGTTTTATTCAAATTTATTTAAATAACAAAAATAACAAATATTGGTAATAAAAAGCATTTGAACTGCAACTATACATTTTTCTACAGAACAACCATGAAATAAAATTACCCTAGCAAGTACATGGCATAACAGGATTAATAAACTTGGAACCACATTTTTCTGATTTTTCTACATTTTCTTATCAATTTTTCAAGAAAACACCAATTTCAAGGATTAAATAAAACACTACAGAAAAGTAATGAAATATTGACATGCAACATTTTTATATTGTAGATCTGATTCAAATGAGTACATAAAAATTTATTTCACCAATTTTGGAGCTAAATTGACCAAGAAATCATTTTCCAAGTGTTTTTCACCAAGAATAATAAAAGAAATCGAAATTCGTTTTTTCTGAAAAAGGAATTGGGCCGGCCCGAGGTCAACAGTCGGCCCGTGGCCGTTTTCCGGCCTGTCTCGCGCGCGCGGGAGGACCACCGAGCCGGCCCGCTCGGGGCGCGGCCCAGGGGCACGGTCTTGCCCCCGCGAGGAGCAGAGCGCGTCGCCGGCGTTCGCACGCTCGACGTCGCGGCAGCGGCTGCGGCCGACCGGCCGTCTCTGGTCGCGAGCAGGTGGGGCAACGAGCGCACGCGAACCGCGGTGAAGTGGCGAATCCGTTTTTGGAGAAAAGGGGGGCGAGGGGGTAGCGGGGAGCCGCCTCGACGGGAGGCCGCGCGCGGTGGCGCCATGGCCGTCGGTGGCGAGGCGTGGAGGAGCTCACCTAGAGCTCGGAAGACGGCGCAAACGCGAGCTTGAATCGGGGGAAGGCGAGGCGGAGCTGTGGGCGCGGGCAATTGAGAAATGGCGCGGCGATGTGGGCGCTTCACGCCGGCGGAGCGGCGGTCGCGGCGGGGCGGAGCTCGAGCTCTCGGCTCGGGAAGGGAGGAGGAGGGAGTGCGGGCGCGAGCGAGCGAGTGCGCGGGCAGCGGCAGGTGTAGGCGGGCGCGTGGGTGCGGTGGCAGGCCGCGGCTGACGCGCGGCGGGCGCTGCAGGCGCGGGGCCGCCACGCGGCGGTGCTCCTCTGCCGCGGTCGCGGCGTGGCGCGGCGTCAACGCGCGGACGCGGGCGAGTGGAGGGAGAAGGAGGCCGGCTGGGCCTGGGCCGAGGCGGGGTGACGCGGGCGCGCGCGCGCGGGTGGCGCGGGCCGCATGTGGCCGTGGGCCGAACCGGAGGCGGCGGCCCGCGAGGGGAAAAATGAATTTTTGATTTTTGATTTTCAAATTTAAATGTATTTCAAACTTCAAACCATGTTTTGAACAAGAAGAAAGCATTTTATGGATTTGGCCCAAAAATAAAAGTTGCTCAAAATTAAATTCTCTACAACTTTGATTAAGGGGCCATCTCAAAATTCTTGATAGATTTTAAATGACAAAATAAAAGCTAAAATAGAGGAAAATTTTGAATATTTTTCATAATTATTTTTAAGCAAGTTTTGACAAATTTTGAGCTCCAAAATTTGAACTAGGGTTCCAAGTGATGTAGAATTTATAGTTGCAAGGTTTTGGTACAAATGTGATTATCATGTTAATACAATTTATCACATACGTTAATTTCAAGCTTTTGTTTAAATCAAATTACGAATTGTCACACATGATCATGATGTTATGAATGCGGTGCAATATGATTGCTATGCACAAATGCCTTGCGTAACACCGGAGTGTTACAGCCTTCCCCCCTTATAAAAATCTCGTCCCGAGATTTGGGTTACGAACCATTTATTATAAAAATCTTCGTAGGCATTCTTTAAGTATTCATCCGTTTCCCAAGATGGATCCCCTTCATCGTGATGACTCCATTGTATCTTATATGTTTTCACCACACTGTTTCGAGAAGCCCTTTCCTTGGTATCTAAAACTCGAACTGGCTGCTCACGATACACCAGATCTGACTTCAGTTTTATGCCTCGAGGTTCAATCCTTTCCTCTGGAACGCGCAAACATTTCTTGAGACGTGATACATGAAATACTGGGAATATAGCACCCATTGACTCTGGTAACTCCAATTTGTAAGCCACAGGACCCTTCCGTTCCAGGATTTTGTAAGGTCCCACAAATCTGGCGGCCAGCTTTCTGCGCACACCAAACCTTTTCTTTTTCATTGGCGTGACTTTTAGATAGACATAGTCACCTACTTCGAACACAAGCGGTCTCCTTCTCTTATCTGCATAACTTTTCTGTCGTGACTGAGCTGCTCTCATATTCTGCTGGATGATATGAACTTTCCTTTCGGCTTCCTCTACGAAGTCAATACCATAATACCTTCTTTCTCCTGGCTCAATCCAGTTTAACGGTGTTCTACACTTTCGGCCATACAGAGCCTCAAAAGGTGCCATCTTGATACTCTCTTGATAGCTGTTATTGTATGAGAACTCTGCTAATGGTAACCATGACTCCCATGAACCTCTGGAAGACAGCACACAAGCTCTTAACATATCCTCTAGAACAGCATTAACTCTCTTAGTCTGACCATCTGTTTGAGGATGATAGGCAGTGCTACGAATCAGACTCGTCCCCAAACCTTTGTGTAAATGCTCCCAAAAGTGAGCAGTGAACTGTGACCCTCTGTCAGACACTATAGTCTTTGGTATGCCATGCAATCTCACAATCTCTGCAATATACTTCTCAGCATATTGAGGTGGTCTATATTCCGTTTTAACAGGCAGGAAGTGGGCTGTCTTAGTAAGACGATCCACAATTACCCAAATGGAATCGTGACCTTTTTGAGTAGTGGGTAGACCCGTGATAAAATCCATACTTATGTCATCCCACTTCCAACTTGGTACTGACAAAGGTTGTAACATTCCGGTAGGCTTCATGTGAATTGCTTTCACTCTACAACATGTGTCACATCTGGCTACATACGCTGCAATTTCCTTCTTCATCTTGGTCCACCAATAATGAGGTCTTAGTTCTTGATACATTTTACTGCTGCCAGGATGAATAGACAACTTAGAGAGATGAGCTTCATCCAAAATTTTATCCTTAAGCTCTCTATCTTTTGGAATAACAAGACGGTTGTCGAACCACAACACATCCTGCTCATCCACCCTGAAGTGTTTCGAGGGTTCTTCTTGAATCTTCTTTTTGATGTGGAATATCCCTTTGTCTGCTTTCTGACCTTCTATAATCTTACTCTCCAAGGAACAACTGACCTGAATACTATGTAGCACGGCAGGGTGCATTAGATCGAAACTATCTTCAAGTAAGGGTTGCATATTCAGACAATGTGACTTTCTACTCAAAGCATCAGCTACCACATTGGCTTTCCCAGGGTGATACTGTACATTCAAGTTGTAGTCTTTGATCAGCTCTAACCATCTCCGTTGTCTCATGTTCAATTCTGGTTGGGTGAAAATGTACTTGAGACTCTTATGATCGGTGAAAATGTTGCACACGTTACCCAGTAGATAGTGTCTCCAAATTTTTAAGGCATGCACTACAGCGGCAAGCTCAAGATCATGTGTCGGATAATTGATTTCATGTTTTCTCAACTGCCGGGAGGCATAAGCAATGACTCTTCCTTCTTGCATTAGCACACACCCTAATCCTGTTTTTGATGCGTCACAGAACACATCAAAAGGTTTCTCGATGTCGGGCTGTGCAAGAACTGGAGCAGTGGTCAACAGTTTCCGCAAGGTATGGAAAGCTGTCTCACACTCCTCTGTCCACACAAACTTGTGATCCTTCTGTAACAGACTTGTCATTGGCTTGGCAATCTTCGAGAAGTCTGGGATAAAACGGCGATAGTAACCCGCTAACCCTAGGAAACTCCTGACTTCTGACACTGTGGTTGGAGTCCTCCAATCCATAACCTCTTGCACTTTACTCGGATCTACAGAAACTCCATTCTCAGATAGGATATGACCGAGGAAAGGAACTTTCTTTAACCAAAATTCACATTTGCTGAACTTAGCATATAACTTATGATCTCTCAGCCTGGTCAAGACAATTCTCAGATGCTCTTCATGATCTTTCTCGTTTTCAGAGTATACTAGAATGTCATCAATGAAGACAACTACAAACATGTCCAACTCTGGCATGAAAACCGTATTCATCAGATACATAAAATATGCAGGAGCATTTGTTAGTCCAAATGACATAACAAGATACTCGTACAACCCGTATCTGGTAGAAAAGGCGGTTTTCGGAACATCTTGTGGTCTAATCTTTATCTGATGATACCTAGACCTTAAGTCTATCTTGGAGAACACTCTAGCTTTAGCTAACTGATCAAACAGAACATCAATATGAGGCAAGGGATATTTATTCTTGATGGTTACAGCATTAAGAGGTCGATAATCCACACACATCCTGAGAGTACCCTCTTTCTTTTTCTTTACGAACAAGGCAGGACATCCCCATTCAGACTTACTTGGGCGAATAAACCCCTTCTTTAATAACTCTTCCAACTGTTTCTTCAACTCAGCTAACTCATCCGGAGGCATCCGATAAGGTCTCCTCGAAATTGGAGCTGTCCCGGGGATCAACTCGATTCCAAACTCAACATCTCTATCTGGAGGAAGGCCAGGCAACTCGTCTGGAAACACATCCGGGAACTCACACACCACTGGGATCTGATGGATAGGAGCAATTTCCATGGCACAGGTCACACTCACAAGATCTGTTCTTTTAGGCAATGGTACCTGGAAAGTACCCTCTGCCTAGGGATCTTTAAGGGTAAGCATCCGACTGCTTGTATCTATGACTGCTTCCCAGTCTTTCATCCAGTTCATTCCTATTATTACATCCAAAACTAGTCCAGGCATAACTACCAGGTTCACCCGAAACTTCCGACTACCTAACTCAAGGGTTGCCCCTCTAACCATCTTATTGGTTAACACATCAGCTCCTGCTGAACTTATGCGATAACCATAACTCAATTCTGTGCATAGTTGTTCATGCTTCCGTGCAAATGCTTGACTCATAAAAGAATGCGAAGATCCAGAATCAAAAAGAACAACTGCAGGATGATGGTTCACAAGAAACTTACCAGCAGTTACGGGCTCTCCCTCAAGAACTTCATCAATGGTGGTGTGGTGCACACGAGCATTGTAAGTCTGTTGCTTCTTTTTAGGCGGATAAGGGCAGAACTTTGAAAAATGGCCTGGCTGACCACAGTTGTAGCAGGGCCCCTTCACTATACCAGCAGACCCTATAGCTCCCTTGGAGTTGCTCTGTTCTGCAGCTGCGTTGGTCTTTGTTGGCGGCACTGCCATCTTGTACGGTTTCTGTGGCCCCTTGTAGTTCTGGGTTTTATGCTGCGGCGGCCTGAACCTCGCACCCGGTGCGGATGGACGATAAGATGAACGATTGGCAGGGACAACTCTGGACTGGGATGGTCCTGACTCGAACACTCTCTTGCGATTCTTGGATGCGGTGTAAGCGTTATTGTTCTTCTCTTGCTTCAAACAGTCACTGATAAAGTCGTTGAATCTGTTGCGGGTATTGGTACCCACATGCTTCATCATCTTCGGACTTAAACCTCTCTTGAAACTAGCAATTTTCTTTGCATCAGTGTCAACCATGTCTGGAGCATAGCGGCACAAGTTATTAAAGGCATGCAGATACTGTGTCACCGTCTTGGTACCCTGATTCAAGGCTAAGAACTCTCCAAGCTTCATCTCAACCAACCCTGGGGGAATATAAACTCCCTTAAAAGCTTCAGTGAAATCCCTCCAAGAAATCTGGGCATTAGGAGGAAAAGTGGTGCGGTGATGCTTCCACCACATTCCGGCTGGTCCTTGTAACTGATGAGCAGCATACTCTGTTTTTAGAACATCTGTCAGTCTTAACACACGGAACTTATCTTCCATAGTGTTGATCCATTCTTCGGCATCAAGTGGCTCTGCTGCTTCTTTGAAAATAGGTGGCCTAGTATCCATGAAATCCTTGAAACTGCTGTACTGGTTCACTCCATGGCCACCACCTTGGTTATTTCCTCTTTGAACATTTTCCGCGATAGTACGCAGAAAGTCTTCCATATTCCTCTGTGACTGTTCAGTACTGCGTTGACTTCCAAGAAACTGTGTGAAGAACATTTCTGCGGTGAGCGGCGGAGGAGGGGGCAAATGTGGTTCTGGACGTGGTTCCTGGTGGTTGACATTGTTGGCACCACTTCCACCAGCTCCTGCACCATTGCCACCAGTCTCAGCGGCTTCATACGTAGCACGACGAGTGTTGGCCATCTGCATATTTCAGCAACAAGCACAATTGAGTGAAGTTGTAAAATTGTGTCCGAATGAACAATCATGCCATACTGAATTCATTGGAGAGAACAAGTCATACAAGAAAACAGAGGCGTAATAATTTCATTCCAATTAAACAACAGCACCAATTAAGTTACTTCAAATGCAACATCACGTTCCATACAACCACGTTGCCAGCATACACACACTGGACTTTTATGCGTTCGGGTATCGCATACACAACCAAACTCCAAAGATTGTCAGTCTCAAGGTCGAACAGGATACAACATGATACATGGAAACCAAAAGAAGGCCATCGCGTCAAGCCTAGCTACTAACGCAGGACACTATCCTACTCCTCGGGGCCATCGTCGAGGTCGGAGGCGTCGCCATCGCTACCTTCAGCAGCGGCGTCGTCGTCGAGGTCCATCTGAGCGGCGTTCGGAGGAGCATACGGGCCCATCCCGTTGTAGAGGGCATGGAACTCTTCATGCAAGTTGGCATTGTACTCCTCTAACTCCTCGACCCTCTGCCTCAGAAGGTCCCTCTCGTTCCAGGCTTCATTCCGTTCTTGTACTAGCTGTTCCATCAGGCGATCTGCATTCCTGTTGGCCTGAGTCAACCGCTGTACCTGCTGCATGGAACTCTCACCTCTCTCGAGAGCTCGGTCCCGCTGCAAGCTCATGTCAGCCAACTGCTCCTGCAAGCTAGCTATGGCACGTGCTTGCTTCTTCTTCTGTTTTCTTGCTTCAAGCCGATCATCACCGCGTAGGCCAGTCAAGGTCCAATAGGTATTCTCCAGACCTTGATATGCTCTGATGGCTGCATACATGGCACTCATGGTGTGGTTGTCGCTAGCCCGTCCTTCACTGGGGCCTCTAACTAAGGCACTTCCTTGCGGCTGTACCCAAACGGCATCGCGAGGATCATCTCTCGGGAAGGTACCGGCCAAAGCTGCTGCTAACTCATTGGGAAATCTGCTCATGATGTCTCGGATGACGCGGAAAGCTGCGCCCTCTGCACCCTCGACTGGAGTGCGTCCTTCGAACTCCAAATGCCAACCATCCCATTCTGGCGCATCATCAAGAGCAGGGACGGTGATCTCTACAACAGCAAGTCCATCTTCAGCTAGCTGGCTCTCGCTCCAAGAGTAAACTGGCTCTTGTCCCTCCGGGTACCCCACATCATGAAGCACTCTCCAAAGCAAGGTGGGCATGCCAAACTCGCTTAGAAAAGTGTCCGTGTTGCGGTGCTCCCGCGGGGCTAGCTGACGACGGGGTGCTCTTCCGCCAGTGGACTTGCGGGCAGTCTGCTTCGTGCGGGCCATGTGTAGCACAAGTTTTAATTACCCGGTGAGAACATATTTTAGTTGAGGTCACTTTTATCAAAATGGGATAATCCTTTTATAAGGGGAGGAATGCATGCCATGAATGGAATGCACAAACAATATGATGCATGCACGAGTCTTACGTTCTCACAACTTATGAAATAAAAGCATCTAACGGTAAATTCGGTGGCATACAAACGATCTCTCATATACGTAACTAATTCGGTCTACACGATACGCTGTTATGTACCTGCAGAAAACTTCATTTCAGCCCATTCCCCATGAATGCATGAAAGCAGTAAATCTACCTACACGCTTTACACGAATCCCCAGATGCGTGTACAACGGTAGTAACTACCCAAACACATCGTCCTATTGACGGCATCGCCTCAACGGACGGAACACCCACACATGCGACACTTTTATAAAAACATGTGTAAAACATGTAATTATCCAAGTATCATATAAGCACTTTTTCCTAGATCGGCGGTGTATCCGATCATGCTCTCACAGCTCACACTTACCGAAGCGTAGAGGTAACTGATCCATACATTACCACTCAATTAAGTGGCACTCATACAATAGCACGCCGTATGAGCAACGAAAAAGAAATATGGTGCAGAACCCCAAGTTAGTACTTAAATAGCCACCTAGAGTCCTTAACTGGGCATACAGGATATGACCACTGACACACTTTTTAGTTTCAAAATCACACTTTTTAAACAGGGTTTTGGTTTAAATACACTTATGAACAGTAATTACGCTAAACCATGCTCCGATACCAGCTGTAACAGAACCGTCCAATTATACGAGATTAAGTAAGAAAATCGTCCAACGGACGGACAATTTATCAGACTTAAGCCCGTATAACCCGGTAGTCCGTGAAATCTCGACGGATTTCAAACCATTTCACATCACAGCCAAGATCGTAATAAGTTTAGCGATTACCTTCATAAGTTACATAGTAGTCCGCGGCACAAAATACATCGGAGTTTAAACATAGTTATTACAAACCAGTTTCGAATAAAGTAGCGGAAGCATTAGTTCAAAGCGCGCACACACACACATGTTTCCAAAATACAGTGCCAGCTCGCGATCATCTCCCACAAAAGCATCAGGCGAGGAGTAGTGAATGACCATTGCCCATGGTCCTAGGCTTCGCCCATCGCAGGGTAGAGACAGTTGATACAATAACCATAGTACATCTGTCCATTTGCAACAAGTGGGAACAAAGCCCTGAGTACGAGAAGGTACTCAGCTAGACTTACCCGACAGAACCAAAACAAAAGAGACTCCAAGGATCATGATAGGCTTTTTGGTGGGGTAGCTGACTCATTTGCAAGAAAGCATTTTTAGCTTACCGAATCATTTACAAAAGCATAGCATATTTTAATTCTTTATTCCCCTGTCAACTATGTTTGCACTTTATGCTGAAGTAATCATGTAATTAAGCAAGCAAGGATTACCATTGATAATTAACAATAGTTACCATGTCATTTCCTCATAACTATCCAAGTGTTTCATCAATATTACTACGATGAAGTAACTCAAGTCAAGTGTTCACTATCCAGTGAACGATGGCGATTCGAATCGATTATTGACCAGCTGGTAATTTATTCCTCACACAAACCTCACTCACCCGCTAAAGTGAGGTATTGGTCACCGAGTCAACCATTCGGGTAAAGTCGCGAGCTTGCCAGGAACCACATGTACCCGGGGGCCGCCCGACTGCTCTTTGGCCTTATCATCGCGCCCCCGTTTCCTGCCACTACTGCTCCGGTACAGTGCGTTGCGGGCAATCTACTCGGCCCGAATAATCTCCCGGCTTCGCGGTCGAAAGGTACTTTATTCGGCCAGCTAAATGTGAGGCATGCGTTCAACATGACCCGAGGCCCGATATCGGACGGTCCTTAATCGACACAGACGGAAGGCACTACAGTCCAGAACCCTGCAAGCTTCCGCCCGGTCTCACATTCATTTCCACACTTAGTTATTCTCACATGACATTTCTTTCATAAAACCAGGTAATCCCCTATAGCTCGCGGATGACAGGCAATCACCCGACTTCTACCAGTCTAAGCAAGCTAAGCAAGTATTGACCGTGGACACCAGGGTGACAAGGATCGGGTAAAACAAGGTGGAACAAGGTATAATGCAGCAACGTTTGCAAACAACCCCTAAACTTAATGCATCAGATTAAGTGAAATTAATAAATGATTCTTTGCAAACCGAGGGAGAAATGCTCCGGGGCTTGCCTCGCTCGAAGGTACTGGGACGGTGGTCAGGGCACTCCGGAAGCTCTTCACCGGACTCCTCTTCTGCTTCTGCTGGTTCCGGCTCCGTCACTTCGAGCTGCTCCTCTGCGTCCTCGGGAACAACTGTCGGAACCACTTCCTGCGATCCTGTATGATGCAGAAGTATGAGTGCAACATGCACAGGTGCATTGCGGAGGTGACATGAGATGATGATGATGCGGAATGCATGCGATGTAACGAATATGTTACGTTATCGGATTATGTGGAACTTATGACTCTTCTACAAGGTAGTCTACGTCATCCAAGAACATGTACTCGGAAACTACCAACACTAGTTTCTACCATGCGAGAGTATTTGAAAATCAAGATGCTTCAAAGATACACCAAAGTATATTTCTCTAACTAACTTTGCATTAAGAATAAAGAGAAACCCTAATTAGTCCCATGGTTGAATAGCAACACATATTTTAGTAGCTCAGAAAAATCTTATAAAATTACAGTGGATTACTAATATCAAGAATAGCTTGACACAAAAATTTTACTACATTTGGATAACTAGAACTGCCTACACAAAAATAACAAACTAGGGCCTAAAATAGATATTTAAAATACTTTACATTATGAAAAGTATCAAACAACAGATTTAGGAATTTTTCTACTATCTATTACCTAAACAAACACTATAGAAAAATTATCACTTGCATGTTTTATTCAAATTTATTTAAATAACAAAAATAACAAATATTGGTAATAAAAAGCATTTGAACTGCAACTATACATTTTTCTACAGAACAACCATGAAATAAAATTACCCTAGCAAGTACATGGCATAACAGGATTAATAAACTTGGAACCACATTTTTCTGATTTTTCTACATTTTCTTATCAATTTTTCAAGAAAACACCAATTTCAAGGATTAAATAAAACACTACAGAAAAGTAATGAAATATTGACATGCAACATTTTTATATTGTAGATCTGATTCAAATGAGTACATAAAAATTTATTTCACCAATTTTGGAGCTAAATTGACCAAGAAATCATTTTCCAAGTGTTTTTCACCAAGAATAATAAAAGAAATCGAAATTCGTTTTTTCTGAAAAAGGAATTGGGCCGGCCCGAGGTCAAAAGTCGGCCCGTGGCCGTTTTCCGGCCTGTCTCGCGCGCGCGGGAGGACCACCGAGCCGGCCCGCTCGGGGCGCGGCCCAGGGGCACGGTCTTGCCCCCGCGAGGAGCAGAGCGCGTCGCCGGCGTTCGCCAGCTCGACGTCGCGGCGGCGGCTGCGGCCGACCGGCCGTCTCTGGTCGCGAGCAGGTGGGGCAACGAGCGCACGCGAACCGCGGTGAAGTGGCGAATCCGTTTTTGGAGAAAAGGGGGGCGAGGGGGTAGCGGGGAGCCGCCTCGACGGGAGGCCGCGCGCGGTGGCGCCATGGCCGTCGGTGGCGAGGCGTGGAGGAGCTCACCTAGAGCTCGGAAGACGGCGCAAACGCGAGCTTGAATCGGGGGAAGGCGAGGCGGAGCTGTGGGCGCGGGCAATTGAGAAATGGCGCGGCGATGTGGGCGCTTCACGCCGGCGGAGCGGCGGTCGCGGCGGGGCGGAGCTCGAGCTCTCGGCTCGGGAAGGGAGGAGGAGGGAGTGCAGGCGCGAGCGAGCGAGTGCGCGGGCAGCGGCAGGTGTAGGCGGGCGCGTGGGTGCGGTGGCAGGCCGCGGCTGACGCGCGGCGGGCGCTGCAGGCGCGGGGCCGCCACGCGGCGGTGCTCCTCTGCCGCGGTCGCGGCGTGGCGCGGCGTCAACGCGCGGACGCGGGCGAGTGGAGGGAGAAGGAGGCCGGCTGGGCCTGGGCCGAGGCGGGGTGACGCGGGCGCGCGCGCGCGGGTGGCGCGGGCCGCATGTGGCCGTGGGCCGAACCGGAGGCGGCGGCCCGCGAGGGGAAAAATGAATTTTTGATTTTTGATTTTCAAATTTAAATGTATTTCAAACTTCAAACCATGTTTTGAACAAGAAGAAAGCATTTTATGGATTTGGCCCAAAAATAAAAGTTGCTCAAAATTAAATTCTCTACAACTTTGATTAAGGGGCCATCTCAAAATTCTTGATAGATTTTAAATGACAAAATAAAAGCTAAAATAGAGGAAAATTTTGAATATTTTTCATAATTATTTTTAAGCAAGTTTTGACAAATTTTGAGCTCCAAAATTTGAACTAGGGTTCCAAGTGATGTAGAATTTATAGTTGCAAGGTTTTGGTACAAATGTGATTATCATGTTAATACAATTTATCACATACGTTAATTTCAAGCTTTTGTTTAAATCAAATTACGAATTGTCACACATGATCATGATGTTATGAATGCGGTGCAATATGATTGCTATGCACAAATGCCTTGCGTAACACCGGAGTGTTACATCAGCGTTCAGCGTCTGCGCGAGTCTCAGTTTGTTGATCGGACGCGCGGCGCGTCCGGTCACTGTCGACCGGACGCGTCCGGTCGATCAGGGAGCTTACTGGACTCCAACCGGACGCTGGCACTGTGGCGTCCGGTCAGTTCTCCAGCGCGTCCGGTCGTTGTTTCGTTGTGCGTTGCTCTGGCTTGACCAGCGCGTCCGGTCCGGTACGGGACCAGCGCGTCCGGTCGAGCCCAGCGTGTCCGGTCAGCGGTTCGCGAAGTAGCCGTTGTGCGATCGGCGCGTCCGGTCAGTTTGACCAGCGCGACTTCGGCTGTTTCAAGTGCGTAACGGCTATATTCGAAGGGGTACGTCTATAAATACTCGTTGGACGGCTCAAGGCTCTCTCTCTTGGACATTTTGACATACTTGTGAGCACTTTGAGCTAAGAAACTCCCCTCCCACTCATCTCTCTTGCTTCTTTGCATATTCGAAGTGAGATTGAGTGATCCAAGTGCATTTGCATTGTGAGATAGCATCTAGTTGGTACTTGGTGGTTGATTTGCTGCGGGATTCTTGTTTCTCTTGGTGGTTGCCGCCACCTAGACGGCTTGGAGCAGCTTGGAGGCGTTGGCAAGAGTTGGTGATTGTTCTTGGCCACCTCCGGTGATTGTGAGGGGTTTGTGCCTACCTCGGCGAAGCGCCAAAGGCAACATTAGTAAATTGCTCGTGTCATTGCAACCTTTTGCCATTTGGTCGGTTCTTGTGGCGCCTTTTGAGAGGCTCGGTGTAAGACCGATTAGCCACCGAACCACGTGGTGAAGAGGGACACAACGGGGACTAGCGTGCCGGCAAGCACGTGAACCTCGGGATAAATCTTTGTGTCATCATTCTTATTGTGATTGATCGATCCCGGTGGTTGTGTATTGTGGAATTCATCTCTTGATCATATTGTTTGGTTGGCTCAATACTTCGCCCCTCGGTGAAACTCTCCTAACTCAACTCCGCTTACTTTCTTAGTTATCTTTGCTAGCTAGTTAGCTTTGCTAGAGTAGCTCTTTTGTGTAGCTTACTAGTTGTAGTTGTAGTTACCTTCTCGGTTTGACTTGTGCGGTTGAGTGCCATTTTACTAGAATTGAGAATTGGATAGGTGGCTTGCAAACACCCCGTAGGCTAAGCAAAACTCGCATCTCGCTATTTGTTGTATTGATAAACTTGTTTAGCTTGTCTTTATAGAAAATTTTAAAAGGCTATTCACCCCCCTCTAGCCATCAAGACCTTTCAGCTGGCCCATGATGCGGGCGCACCACCCCCAGCTCCGCCCGGCCCCACCTTGCTCAGACGGTGCATTCAATGCTAGGGGAGGCAGTTGCAAGTGGTGCTTTCCTAAAATACATGAGCAAACCTTCATACTCAAGCTATAAAAGGAGCCCCCTCTTCACATTTGAGATATCGTACACATTTTGGAGAAGAAGAAGGGCTACACACATTCCATTAGCTTCTAGCTAGACTAGTTAGGGAGTGAGAGAGGAAAGAGTTAGAGGAATAGCAGAGTAGCGGTGCCCTCTACTTCTTGTACTCAACAAGCCTAATACATCGGGTGGACAAAGTGCCAGACTTGTCGGCCCCTCTACACTTGTACCTCTACGTTTATCTTACTACTTGTAGTAAGAAGTTCGTGTTCATCTTTTGGTTTTGATCCCTTAAGTAAAGTTATCTTTGTTACTACTTACTTGTGGGTTCATCGTCCGTCCTCGCAGCAGATACTCTAGTAGAGGACTCCTGATAAAGATAGAAGTTCCTGGCCAACGCTAGAGTAGTACTCCCTCCGTCCTAGGATATAAGGCGTAACCACTTTCTATTCATGTCCCATGATATAAGGCGTGCTCTCTCACAGACATTAATGCAGTAGTTCTAGTGCTGAGAGAGAGAATTAAATATGTTCTTGGTCTTTGAACCAGAGGTGGTTACGCCTTATATCCTAGGACGGAGGGAGTAACGGTTAGCGTAGACGTGGTGTCTAAGCTACACATTACCTTCATTTGCCTCGTATCCCCCGGTTGAGGGATAGGCGGTAGGTGGTTAGCCATTCACATGATAGACTAGCTGAGGTCTTAGGCTTACCGGAGCATGCGGTCAGTTGCAAAGTCTCAACCAAGCAAGCAAGCCTACAACAAACGGTCCTTAACCGACACAGTCGGAGACACTGCATTGGGACTCTGTTCCCAATGCAAGTCCACCGATCGGTCTCAGATATCATCTTTATTCATTAAGTTGTTCCACAACAACCCTTCAAACTTTGTTAAACATTTCTAAAGTTTTATCATTAAACAGGGCTAAGCATACTAAGCATTTACAAATAAAATAGTATCAAGTATGGTAATGCATTAATTAGGTTACCACTCAACTCTTATCACCTAATGCAACAAAGCATAAGCATATGTGATGTAAACTTTGTAAAACACATGGAGAGGTTGAACGCATCCAGGGCTTGCCTTGGTCGACGGAATCTCAGGTTTGGGGTATGTTCCATAGATGTCGAACCCAACCTCCACTGGTGATTGTCCTTCCTCGGGGACAGGTTCAACAACGTTTACCTCTTCGTTCACGGGGACTACACGAGGTAACATGACATGCTTACATGAAATAACATTAAATATTTCTTAATTACAAGGTTAATGAGAGCTCAAACAACTTAATTAAAATACCAAAGATCATTAAGTGTTAATAACCCAAGGTCAACAATCAATCACAAAATTAAACAAATCCTAAATGATTAAGCACTAATTAATTGATTAAGTAATTAATTAATTAAGCCTAAATTAGGTACAAATTCAACTTTGCCAAATTAAGCTCAAAATTTTATTTTAAGAAGCTTACATTATAACTAAGTGGCAAAACAAATTTTAGAATTTTGGGATAATTATTTAAGCCTAGAAACTTCATAGAAGCTCCATTTATTAATTAAATGAGCTAATTTTATCTTATGCAAAAAGTACTTAAATTTCACATTTTATAATTTTCCTGGGTAGAGTACACCATAAGGAAGCTTCACAAAAAATTTCATAATTTTTTGGATCTTCAATAATTTTTTATGAATTTCCAAAGAAACAACACTATTTAACATTTTCTGAAGAAGATAAAACTCCACTGACTGATTGACAGGGCGACCCCACCCATCAGTCTGCGCTGACCACGGCGCCGTCGATGTTGACCGGCCAGATCTCGCCGGCGGCGAGGTCTCTGGCGGCACGCGTTGCGCCTACTTGCTCTACTCGACGAGGCACGTCGAATGAGGTAGCTAGCGCGGCAGAGGAGGCACGACGGTAACCACGTCGGCAGACATGGCGGACGTGGCGGCGCGACACACGTCAGCCGACGGCTACAGCGCAGCTGCGGCGAAACCAAGGGTGCGGTGAGCTGCAGGACGGTGAGGCAGAGTTGAAACACCAGAAGAGAGGACTCAGGGCTCACCGGAGTGGCCTGGCCACGGCGGGGTGAAGCTCGGCGGCACTCTGGTCGTGGGCGAGGGAGACGGTGTCGCGCGGCCAACTCCGGTGCGACGAGGCGCTGCGGCTGGCTCCAACAGGTGCACAAGGGAAAAGCGGGGCTTGTGGCCTGGCCAATTTTGGCAGGGGGCGCTCGGCTGAGGCAGTGGCGAGCGACGAAGCACGACGGCGGCGGTAGCGAAACAGGGAAAAAGAAAGAGAAGATGACAGCGGCGGCTAGAGCTTTATAGCACGGCGAGAGAAGGAGCTGGCGACACGCAGCTACCTGCTTGCCACCGCGAAGCAGCTGCTGGCGGCCGGGGACGTGACTGGAAGCGAGGAGAAGCTCGCCGGCGGTGAGCTACCTGCTTGCTTGCTACCTCAGAGAAATTATAGATTTGCCACTGACCGAAATCTTTAAATTACTCTAGAATTTTCTAAAGAAGTTGAAATCTCCAAATACAAAAGTTGTTCAATTTTTCAATCTCTACACTTTTCATGTTTTGACCTTTTTCAAATTCAGCATAGTTTTTGAAATTTGAATTTGAAATCAAAAGGGGACATTTCCTAGATTTTGGTAAATTCAAAATTACTTTAAATTTTACATTGAAACTTTAAAAACTAAAAACACCAAAGTTGTACATGTTGAAAAAACCTACAACTTTGCTTTTTTGAACATTTTCAAATTCTACCTCCTTTTTAAAATTTGAATAGGGGAATGAAAATGGGTCAAATTTGAGATTTAAATCTTTTCAAAATTACTCCAAATTTTATACTGAAACTTTGAAAACTCCAAAAACTAAAATTGTATAACTTGACAAGATCTATAAATTTGCTTTTTGGCTCACCCTTAAATTCTGCTTAGATTTTGAATTAAACAAAAGGGGGTAAAACAGAGTTTTCTGAAAATCAGGGTTTTGAATCAAATTCAAACTTGCTTTGGTTTCTACATTAATGGATGATTAATTAATGATCACAACTATCATCCAAAGATGTCATTGAGTCCAATCACATGTGCTACTCAATGCCACTCTTGGGTGAATCAAAATTCAATTATGAAATTCATTTTTATAATCTTTACATTTGAATTCAACTTTGAATTGAAAAGCTTGAATCAAGCTTTGGAACTCAAACTCAAATTCAAACTTGGAGTTTACTTTTAGATGTTTCACTTGAGTTCATCCCCTATGAGTGACACTAGTGTAAAACACAGTCTTACACTTTAACTTTCATAGGGCATAAACTAAGTATTTGAGATGACATTTAAAATTAGGGTTTTAGGGTTCAAATCAAACTTTATCACAAAAGCTCAATCAATCTATGAATGTAAATTTGTTTTAGTTGATGCACATCAAGATTGACTTAACATGGATGCTTTGCAATGCATATGATGACAAGACCAGTTTTAGCTACCATAACATAAGGGGTGTTACACCGAATAGGACGGCTAACTTTGATTTGTTGATCATCTGCCCTGAACACTGCTTATACAGCTCTAAAATATTTTGGAGCTGACTAGCATCCTTCCCTTTCGCCTGGATTAAGATCAAAAATCATCAGCGAAAAGTAGGTGAGAAATGCTAGGTGCATTCCGGCAGATTCTCACACCCGAAATCAGACCATTTTCCTCTGCCTTGTTCAGTAAAGCTGAAAAACCCTCAGCACATAAAAGAAAGAGATAAGGAGATAGTGGATCTTCCTGCCTAAGATCTCTTTCTGGCACAAAACTGTCTGACAAAGCCTCACTAACTTTGATGCGATATGTAACAGTTGAGACACATTTCATAATTAGGCCTGGTTTAGATGCCAAATTTTTCCCCAAATTCCACTATGCAAAAAGAAGATTTCCCATCACATCAAAATGCCGGCACATGCATAGAGTACTAAATATAGATGAAATCAAAAACTAATTGCACAGTTTAGTTGTACTTTGAGAGACGAATCTTTTGAGCCTAATTAGTCAATGTTTGGACAAAAATTCACAAATACAAACGAAATGCTACAGTGGAAAATCTTTTACTGTGCAGATTTTGGACATCCAAAATCAGGCCAACTAAACACGGCCTCAGTTGTATCCATTCATCACAGAACCCAATTTTGTCATCATCTCAGCAAGAAACCCCCACTCCACGTGATCATATGCCTTACTCATATCAAGTTTGATAGCAGCCAAACCCTTTTCCCCCTTTCTTTTATTCAACGTATAATGTGTTAATTCATAGGCTATCAAGATAATAGATGATATGTATCATTATTTAAAAGTTTTCTACGGTTAATGTAATTTTAATATTATTAGCGGTATATAAGTTTAATATATTTTAATATGGCTAATCATATTAATCAGTATTTTATTTTATTTATATACTTCTATAATACAGTATTATTTTTATTTATTTGAATTCAGTAATTAATATATATTATCTATAATTTTCTTATATTTTATATATTTATTATTGAAATACTGATAAACATATTTTATTTTTGGTAGTTGTCTTTGTCCCCTGTGTTATATAGCTATATTTTAAATCTTTTCATCCATAATAATTATATTATTATACTATGAAACTATCAATAAGCAAATAGGTACATATTATCTTCAAAATCAAAGTAAACATCCGAATTCAAAATATCCGTTTTGCATTAGAATCCGATATCCGCATTTGTATTCAAATTAGAATTAAAATACGGTAAATAATGGTATTCGGATCCGTATCCGTCCCTACTTGCGTTGCGGCATCACGTCATCAGCTTCTGCTTTGCATCCCTTGTATGCGCTCCTGGGTGGCTGCGCTTTGCATCGCCTGTCGGCCGTCGTCTCCTCGTTCCTGACGCGATCGTCGCCATGGCCAGGGAACGCCAGGAGGCATCTTCTTCGGGTTGGGACACTCCATGTCTGACATCCTGGCGGCTTGCTTGATATCTCCTGCTTTGAACCAGTGTCGTCTCAGGGGCAGGGCCTCCGCGGACGGTACGCATCCCGTGACGGGAGGAGCGGCGGCGGCCACCTCGTGCTCATCAAGCGATATCTGCAGCAGCGTGCCCAGGGCGGCTTCCAGGGACGCCCTCCACCCGCTCACGACGGCGCGCGCGAGGCCGCGCACCCTCACCGACTCGTGCCCCAGCAGGCCGCCGACGGCCTTGGCGACGTCGGTGGTCGTCAGCATGGCCGGCGTCACCGGGACCACCCGCAGCGTCTCGAGCGCCTCGGCCATCGCCACGTCGAGCAGCCGGCAGAGCTCCTCCGCTCGGCCGTCGTCGTCGCCCGCGGCGTCGCAGAGCATCTCCACGATGTCGCCCCTCACTTGCCGGTACTTGTCCCGGGAGCAGCCCTCGGGAGCGGCGGCCTCGATGCAGGCGTCGATGGCGCCGAACGCAGGGAAGAAGGGCTTCCACCGCCGGAGCGGGCTCTTATCCGCCATCGATCACGTACCGCGGCGGCGGCGCTGTGCGCTTGATATAGGCAATTAATAGCTCAAAGTTGAATTTCAAATTATTTCTATAAATAATACTATATGTATGTAAGGAAAAAAATATAAACATAGTTTGAACCGTCTGTTCATCACATACACCTTTGTGTTTTGTTTTGGCAAGCACTGCAATAGTAAATTCGGCAATGTTAGTGTCAAGACGTTCGGATCCGGACGCCTATGTATGTAAGGAAAAAAAATATAAACATAGTTTGAACCGTCTGTTCATAACATACACCTTTGTGTTTTGTTTTGGCAAGCACTACAGTAGTAAATTCGTCAATGCTAGTGTCAAGACCTCCGGATCCGAATGCCTACGATGCACTCTATTTCCCGCGCTCGGGCCAGCATGCCCTCGTCGTCGCCCACATTTCACGTGCCCACACAGGGCCCGCCCACCAGACCGCACGCAGGGACCGCTCACGCTCCCACCACTTCTCACGCGCATTGCAATATGTGTAACACCCGATCTACTTTTGCAACATACGTCTGAAAACAGCTGAAACACTTGCAATATAGTCTAAAACACTTTTAAAAACACCAGGTAAAACTTGAAAACATGTGTGTAGCCATTACAAACATATGCGAACATCAAGATGAAACACTTGTGACATATGTACGAAAACACCTGAAATATTGCATATATGGGACGTTGCATATATATATATATATATATATATATATATATATATATATATATATATATATATATATATATATATATATATATATATATATATATATAGTTTTACAATATCCAAATGAAGCACTTGCAACGTACGTTTGAAACAGATAAAACATTTGGAATATACACTTGAACACATATGTGTATAGCCCATTGCAACATGGGCAATATCCCGATCAACTTTTGCAACATCATTATGAAGCACTTGTAACATACCTCTAAAACATCTGAAACGTTTAAAATGTACGCTTGCAATATACATTATATCTCGGTACGGCCTTCTCCGTCATCTACATCGGGTGCTGCAGCCGTAGCAGGAGGCAAGGCCGGAGAGCTTCCGCACCAGGGCCCGACGCTTCTCCTTGCGTGGTGGCCTTAGTGGCTAGCTGGCAGCCGAGGGAGCGGTCGCCACGCGTGGGCGTGGCACGCCCGTGCCGTCAGGCGAAGCGGGTCGTAGAGCAGAAGCAGTTGTAGGCAGCAGCGGGATGACCGAAGGAGCAAGAGCAGGTGGGGTGACCGTCGACGCGTAGAGCAGAGCAGGTCTCTCGTCTCCTTCTCCTTTTCTTATCTAATAACCGACGCAACGGAAGAGACGGACGCGAATACCGAAATA
The DNA here is from genome assembly GCA_022457205.1 of Saccharum spontaneum. Classification (NCBI taxonomy): domain Eukaryota; kingdom Viridiplantae; phylum Streptophyta; class Magnoliopsida; order Poales; family Poaceae; genus Saccharum; species Saccharum spontaneum. The sequence goes on along the minus strand of CM039594.1, from coordinate 16,161,330 downwards.
AAAAAACGAGCAGGCGCAGAACAACGGTCTATTGGGCTGGTATACAACCCACGAAGGGGCGTCTGGACGGACGAACGCTCCACACGTAGCATTTCCGTAGTAAATTCGGTGCAAAACCCAATATGTGCAACCGTAAATTTGAGAAAACCGCATCAGTAAAACAACACCGATTTTCTTTTTTATGTGCAAAACTCATAATCAAGTAGAAATTCCCAAAAGTAGTGCTATGTTTTTACTACTCATGTGGTGTTTGACGATTTTTATTCTGGCGTATTAAGCTTTTTTTTCTAGCCAAAACAAAAAAGGTTATCCTATAGATAGATGACGCTCAAGTAGTAATTAGCAAACAATTTTGGTTATGTGATTTTAATTTACTTATTACCCTTGATTCAGAAATAAATATGAGGCAGGTAGTAAATAGATTTTTTTTTGAACTGTAGTATTTGAAAATTTGATGTTTGAATAAAACCCTGGATGTGCTAGTGAAGTAGTAACTATTTTAGTATTGTAATAATTCTTTGGAAAGATGCTCAAGTGGTAACTAATTGATTTTAGCAAACATGATTAGTGATTTAGTGATTAATATCTCCAAATAAAGTAGTAATTAGTCGAGAATCATATAGACCACGAACAAAAAGTATTTGAATCATCGTTCACCAAAACAGTAAACAGTAAACAGTTGAACAGCTAGTTTACTTCAACTACGCAGTGTTTACTTCAACTACGCGTAAAACCATATAAAATGGGTTGCATGGTCAATTAAATGGGATAAATGGTTGATTAAATAGGCATGGCTGGTCACCAAGTAACAAATTCTCAGATTTTCTGCGATCCAACAGCGAGACTTTATTCTCGCCAATGTAATAATGTTTCCTTTATGAATTTCGTGTGGCACGACCGGAAGCAGAGCAAATCAGGCCTGTGTTCATCCCATCTCAAACAAGAGCATATACAGCCATGATCAGAAAGACACCAAAGCATATGAGCTGCTTTATTTCTTTCACTTTTTCTCTATCTCATTGAGGTCACTGGTTTTGACAAATTAAGGCAAGTGAGAAATGCATGATCATGCTCCGATCCTAACCATGGCACATGGCAGGGTGGGATGTTCTTGACTGGCGCACTGATCTGAATTTTCAGCTAAACAACCCATTTTTGCATATATAACATGAACAAACCATTTCCAGGCTGCTATGCATGGTTCACTACTGTCCACAATAATCTAATCTGTTAAAAAAAGCTCGAGAAATACATAGGCCTTGTTTAGATTCTAAAGTTTGCCTCCCAAATTCACTGTACAGAATTCCTATTCCCCGTCACATCAAAATGTCGGCACATATATGGAGTACTAAATATAGATGAAATCAAAAACTAATTACACAGTTTTGTTGTACTTTGCGAGACGAACATTTTAAGTCTAATTAATCAATATTTAGACAATTATTATCAAATAAAAATAAAATTGCTATAATGTGACGGAACACTTACTATACAAACTTTGTCTCCAAAGTTTGTCATCTAAACAAGGCCACAAGAAATACCCAGAAAGATGGTACTAGTAGGAGTACTACTGAACTGCTGCTACCAGATACCAGATACGACTGTGTAGAGTTGGAAACACCAAGAACAAGAAGAAGAAGACTGATCATCAGGCCCAGCCCAAGGCCGCAGGGACAACAAGCAGCGACTTGAGCAGCCGGGCGGTCGCGACGACGGCGTGGATGAATAGGTCTGCGAGGGCAGGGTACACCACGGTGACGATGCAGCCCGTGCACGCGCCGACGACGAAAGGAAGCACGAGCGCCCAGAGCACGAACTCCAAGGTCGAGTCGAACGTGACCCTCGCCCCGCCGTCGGTGAAGGTGATGGCCATCTCGGACGGTGGCGGTGGCGGAAGGACCACAAGGCAGAGGGCAGACGGCGGCGCGCGGCGAAGAGCTAGGGAACGGAAGAAGAAGAAGCTGCCGGTGGGGTGGAGTGGACTGATGGAGATGCTAGCTAGCTAGCTGTAGGCATGCAGGTGCAGTGGCCAGTGGCCAGCCACATTGATTGCTGTGAGAAACGAAAGCTGGGGTCTGGGCGTCTGGCTCGGCCAGTGGCCAGATTGGGAAAGATTCCACCAATCGGTCCGTCGCTGCGCAGGCCGGCAAAGGCGGAACATGAGCTTGGAGCTACTATACTGAACTTGCAGCTTGGCGCTTTCACTCAATGGGCCATGGCCTATTAGCCTATGAGACTATGATGATCCCTCCCTACTATCCTACGACTACGACACCACTTTGATCGCCTTTGCTATACTGATGAAGAGACTGAAAGCACGCGTGTAGGAACAGTAGGTGTTGCTCGTCCTCCAACAGCAAACTTCAAAAGTCCTCCAACAGCAAGCTTCAAAAAAGAGCACCACCCAAACCTTGGCAGTCCTGTATTTTCTTGACAAGTTGCATGGGATGTTGGAAGGGGTTTTCGAATACTAATTAAAAAACTAATTACATAACTCGTCTAGAAACCACGAGACGAATTTATTAAGCCTAATTAAGTCATCATTAACACATGTGTGTTACTGTAGCACTTAGGCTAATCATAGACTAATTAGGCTTAAAAGATTCGTCTCGTGGTTTCTAACCAAACTGTGCAATTAATTTTTTTATCTACATTTAGCGCTCCATGCATGTGTCCAAATATTCGATGTGATGGGGTAAATTTTTTTGGGTGGTAACTAAACACAGCCTAAATAACAGTGCTGTTACCTAGCTAACTGAACGCAAACTCACATTGCAACTTTTTATCAGTAAATTCTTGTCACAACTACGTACAAGCAACTTGGGTTCCTGCATTCGGCCACCTTCTGAAGCGACTCAAAGTTTGTATTCGCAGGGCAGGGACCAAAGTTCCATTAAAGGTAGGCATTGTTGTGCGTACCGTCCTACAACATCAGTAATGGGCATGGGCATGTGTTTCTACAAAATGAACAGAAGAAGCAAACAACCAACTTCAAAGTAAAGAGCATTTTACTGCCATTCACAATTTTACATTTTCAAGCACAGTGCGAATACTTTTTAATGACAATAACTGAACATCTCACCAGTGTAACTTTTTATCAGCAAATTCTTAACACAGCTACTGTTCATTCTATTTATAGGAACATGAACATCTACCATCAGCTCAGCACACAAAGAACATGAGCTACTACTTCTGGTCCGCGGCAGGAGGAAGCTGCTGGAGGTCTCCTGAGGGGCTGATTTGGCCAATTCAGAACGCCTAATCTTCAGTTGACACACTCATTCTTCTTCGCCATCCTCGTCATCGTCTTCATTATCGATCCCCACCCAGCGAGTAAAAGCGAAAAGGAATTCCTTGAAGGTCACTGTTCCGTTCTTGTCCCAATCCATTTCCTCTGCATTCACCAAAGGAGTAAATTGTTTCATAAAAAAAAAGAAACATATAAATTAAACAGGTAATAACCGTGACTGGAACGGGGTAAAGTACTAAAGTGTTTTCATCAATCAATGCTGAATCCAAAGCTGACAGGGGAAATTTCCAAATGTAAGAATGCATCTTCAGAGTGGGAGTCTTGGGACTAAAATCGAAAATACGTTGAAATCTCTGAAAGCGTGAAACTTGATCGTAGTTTTTTTTTGAAAGCATGAAATCTCTGTTTTATTTTTTTCGTAGTTCAAAATGCATGCTGTCTTTGATTCTCATCACAGGTTAAAAGGAAAAGGAAAAAAAAAAACATATGAACAGTTGTATCCTACATAAGCAACCTACCCTTGCCCTAAAAAAAGAGAGAACGAACTGCTTATCCAGATCAAGGAAAGAAGGTATGGGATAGCTGTTTTCTCAACCAAAAGACAATGGTGTTCCTAGAAAACATGACAAAGAAAGCAATGGTGCACCAGCATAGGATGATTATGGCAATTAGTTTGAAGTAAGCATTTTAATCAATGGAAAAGGTTCCTGAATTGATAGGACAAAAAACCTTCAAAATCATCAATCTTCAGAGTTGGGAGTAAGCATCAATCTTCAGAATTGATTCCTAAATATTATAAAAGTTTTGAAACATGAGACTTCAAAATAGATGATCTTCTATCACGGCTGAAAAAAAAGGAAAAATAACATCCTATGAACAGTTGTAGCCTACAAAAGCTACCTACCTTGCTCTCAAAACGAGTAAAGAACTATCCAGCCACACCAAGGAAAGAAGGTATTCACATAATTGATTTCTCAAGAACAAGCAATGGTGTCTCAAGAAAAGAGGACCGACAAGTAGTGGCATACCAACATGTGATGGTTGTAGTGAAAACCAACTGACCTTTTAATTGAGAAACTAATAGAGTAGAAATTAGGGAGTGTGGATGATGGTGCCAGAGGAGATAACTCACCAAATCTTTTCATGCCTATGCGCCCAGAAGAGCGCTCTCCTCCAATGGTCTCATTTATTGCTTGTATCATCTCGCTCTTACTGACATATCCATCTTTGTTCTTGTCCAAGAAGACAAATGACTCGACCAATGTCTCAAATGTTGGTTCAAGGCTACCTAATCCCATTCTTTTTCTCTAAAGCATCATGTCAAGGACATAAGCAATATCAAAAAATACAGAATAAAAAGAATACATAAAATAGAATCTCAACTTGAGGAATGTCTAACGTATCCTCCTTATATGATGTAATATAAAATATTCATACCAGAAAGTTCAATAAGTTGTTTTTATCTACTAAAATTCTTTATCTTGAAAATCTCAGAGAGAAAACTTGATGTGATCTACTAATATGCCTTACTGGATGCAACAGAGCAAGTAGAAACATTACTATACCATGATCAGTTCTAAATCTCAGGTAAACACATACCACAAGTTTAATATCTTATTTTCTGAGATAGAGAAAGAATCAGACTTTGGAAATCTTAGAAAATTAACGCATTGTGTGGATTTCCTGCACTAAAGAAACAGACAAAGTGAACTTTGAACAGTAGATATTTTTGTACTGTGGCAAGGATACTGCTTCAGATACTGCGGGATCATTTAGAAGATAAACAAGGCACAGGAAGACAATAAACTCATTGAACTTCATGCCCATGTGTTCATAAATGTCACATGCTTGAAACAGATCTTTTATCTCCTCATCAGTTGATTCAATACCCAAATTTTGGAAACAATGCTTGAGTTCCAGTTGATCTATTTCACCATTGGAATCTTCATCTGCATAAATACAAAATAACATTTGTCAGAACACACAAAAAAAAAGGTTTGATGAAACATCCCAAGAATGAAAGATAATTTGTGGTCAGTATTTACATTTCATTTAGACAGGGCAAGTCTGGATTATGGACCAGTTCATGCGGATGGCAACAAATTCCTCACGTGGGTGTCAATGCACATCGAGGCTCAAAAGCAAGTAAAATGGGACAGAAATTGGGCAGATCTATCTTGTGCTCAATTATTTTAGTGGATTCAAATTTGCAGGGGCATTTTACCTAAATCTGACAAAAAGAGCCATGGATGTGTTTTCATCTGGTGGATTTCACCTGAATTCACTCCTTGGCATAATGCAATGCACAGGATCCTATGGTAAATTTGGAGAAAGATAACTGCTATGCGCACGAGGCATTTATCTGACATCATTGGACCAAAGGCAGCAGGAGACTTTGGTCCTATAAACCCAGTGCGCATGCATGGTGTGGTTGCACCAGAGTTAGAAGAATGTGTTCTATGCGGAGCACTACTATTTGAGAAATATCTTTGCTTTTAGTTGGATAAACAAAATAGGTGGAACAACAGTTCATTTAGATCGACTCGAAACAATTTGTTCATGCAGTATTGTCCAGTAGTTATCCATTAGATGAAGTCAAAATATCTCTGGGTATCACTATAATTCAAAAATAATATTGTAGAATAAAGACTACACAAAGTTAATAATTTGTTCAGGGCTGCATCTTATCAATTTACATATTTCAACTATACATCCAGTTTTATGTCCAGTTTTGACCTTTAAATGACATGGTACCATAGTGCTGGTTCAGATAGATGGGTAAAGCTCACCAAACTGCTGAAAGATAGTCCTGCAGTTTCTCAAACTCTCGTCAATTTTAGGAAATTTCATGATGACACTATTGAATGATTTCACAGAGGTTCCTTTTAATGCTCTCTGCTGCATGGCTTCAACCATCTTCTTCTCTAACTTCGATGACGGTGAGCTGTGCCTTGGCGAGTCACCACTAATTACACCTCCCATTTCCGCAATTTTGACGATCTTGTATGGTGCCAAACCCTCCTTGCCTGGAGATATAAATAATATTCATGGTGAGAAATTAACAATATCCACTATAAGCTAGATTTGAGATGAACTAATGTTAGGGGGGCACTAAGCTAGTACCGCCACAATGAAAGGCACTGACCTCAAAAACAATAAAAGACAGTTTTGGCAGACATAAAGATCAAAAGATGAAGTAAAGAGATCTAAGAACCATGCTGCTAAGAACAAGATCTTGTCCTCATAAATGTAACAGGTTTGTTACATAGTAAATTTAATTTTATCAATCAAATTAAGTGGAAAGTAGTTAACGATGGAAGCAGCATGCATTGAAATTATAAAAAAAATACAAAACGTGTACCATTTGTAACATACAACAAAAGAACAACAGCACTGATAGCGGCAAAAACTATATATGATGTCTGTGGCATTTCACCAGAAATTACCCTGAAACACAACCGAAGGGTTTAACGTGCCGAAAACAATTACGGCTTTCTTTTTTCTTAAAAAAAATAAAAGAACAACTAATGTTGCAAATGGAGGCTACCTTCTACCGACTACCAATGGCCCAATTTTGGGGGGAAATGGAAAAAAAATACACCGATCGACGCAGCAAACGAATCGGCACCAAACCACCGGATCGGAAAGAACGTTAAGAAGGAACTAGAGAATTCAGGGGCTCACATACAGCAGCGAAAAGATCAATATTCCGCGCGCGGCACAAAAAGAACGATCTTTCCACAAAAGGGCACACCGCACGGGCCGAGGAAAGTTGGATAGCATCCTTACCGAGGAGAAATCCACCTCCGGATGGATCTCCGGCACTCACTCCACCGGCAGGGCCGAGGGGCGACGATCGACGGGGGACGCCTGCTGCGCCTGCGGGCGGGTGGTGGAGGGAGGGGACCGGGAAGGGAGGCGCGGGTTGCGCATGCGGTGGGAGGGGAGGAGAAGGAGAGGCTGCGCTCGCGGGGATCTGGTGGTGGAGTGGATGGAAATGGGATGGAGAGGAGAAGCAGAGGCGTGTCCGGCGCCGAGGGCGGTGGGCAGCCTACGAGAGTGTAACGCATGCGCGCGCGGCGCGCGAAACGCCCGCGTCGCGCCAACTCCAACACACGTTCCTCCTGCTACCTCCTGCTGCTGATGTCAGCATAGCACAACGATAACGTGAAATTACAAAAATGTGCAGAAGCCGGTCTGTGTTAAGAGAGCCCACTAGCAATCATCCTAACACGTATTTTAAAATTTAAACTTTGTTATTTTGTTATCAACAAATAGTCTAATCATATGATAAGATAAAGCATCAAAGTGAAAGTGGTGCACCACTGAAGCAAAAAAAAAAAACGCAATCGTACCGTGTGGCATGTTTTTCATTAAGCAGAAGTAAAGTTTAAAAGATTACATAGAACTCGTAGGTAATTCAAGGATTACCAACGGAGTCCCAAAGACACAAAACAACAAGAAAAAATAGGGGGAGGGGGACCCTAGCCTCAGGACCCTAAAAAACTAAGCCTATGACTAAAAGACAAAACACACTGGCAGCCTACAGAGCAGAGAAACCACGACAGCGACAAGGCAAGCTTCCAACAGCAGTGGCGGCAAAGCATCCCGCTAGAGAAAGGACCACACGTCCTCGGCAGGAAAGCATCCGCTAAGGAAACCGATACGACAACAGCGGTAAATACCCGTGAGAGAGGAACCACGGCGGCCAAGCATCCGCCGGAAAGAGACGTGCATTGATAGCGGCAAAATATCTGCTACTACCATGTCAGGCGACCAGCAAACTGCTGCAGCAAAGTATCCACTCAAGGAAAACACACCGGCAGCAAAGCATCCGCTAATTTATGTGGTGAATATTAGTGCCATGTCATACGTGGTGAATATTAGTCAATTTAATTACTAACAAAAGATTTGGGCACTCTGGTGCCAATGCACCAAGGATACATAACATGGCGTCAGCTCGGATCATATGAAAAGTTGATACTACAATGTTCTCCCTCGGTGCCTAAATAACTGTCGTTTTTTGTTTTCGTGTCATAAGTCTGATTGTATTTGTAGAAAATGCATACGACATCTGTATCTCCAAATAAATTTATTACAAAAATAGATTCGACGATCTATCTAATGATATTAATTTTATACCATAAATGTTAATATTATATATATATATATATATATATATATATATATATATATATATATATATATATATATATATATATATATATATATATATATATAATCAAAGTTATTTCTCGGGAAGTGAAAACGACAGTTATTTAGGGACGGAGGGAGTAAGTGGTTACTTTGGAGTTTCTTATGTAGAGATGTTTTCTAATGACCAAATTTTTATTGTCATTAATTATATATTACTAGAAAAAACATGTATTTACGTTGCAATGGGAAATAAAAAATTTTGTTGCGGAGTGCTCGTGCCAATAATAATGAGATGGCTATTTTTATTAGATTTAGTTGGGCTTGACCCAACCTTAAATCAAATTAATTTGAATCCACACAATCAATTCTAAGGCAATAAATGATTGAAAACTCTATGTTTGGTGTTGGTAATTAGTGACAATGTCTAAGTACTAATCCTATGTCTAAGTTGTATATAGCATATGAGGATTAATACATTTCAAGGTTGATGGCAAGATGGACATGGTGATCATGATGGCCACACTTGGATTTGGATGCAACCCTACGTGATCAAGGCAAAGGTATATGCTTAAGGGTTGTGAAATGATTGTGAAAATGCTAACACACTCGCACATGACGATGATCACTTGGTGGTGTTAGCACATTTATGATGGCGATGGAGTTTGAGCGGTAGAGATGGTTTGGGATTCAGGCGTTTTCGATGAGTTGAAACGCCTATTTTCCTTTACGCCAATGTCGAGATTTGGATGTGTTGTCACGTGATGTTTCACGAGCTAAAACATGTGCTAAAGTGTTACACATACTTAGTCTAGCTCATAAGTGAAAGGGCGTAACAAGCGAATCGAGCAAACGTTGCAAAACCGTCGAAATAGGAGCAACAGACGCTGGCTCGGGGAGCGATAGACGCGACCCTAGCGTCTGTCGGCTCACCCGAGTTGCAGCGCGCGGGCACCCGCGACAGACGCGGTGGTGCCCCGGCGACAGACGCGCCTGGAATTACTATTCCATCGTCTGTCGCTTGAGGAAGTTGGGCGCGTCGCGGTTCTACGCGACAGACGTGTCCATCGGCCAGGCACCGGACGCGTCTGACGCTCCGACGCGATAACATGGCCACTGGACTGCGTCTGACGGTGGCGAGGCGGCGTCTGTCGGTCGCGACAGACGCGTCTGACGCAGTGGGCGCGAACGCGATGAATTTCAACGGTCGAGACACGTAGCACGGCGAGGAGGCGTCAGACGTCAGGGTGAGCGTCTGTCGGGTGGTCGACAGACGCGTCTGTCGCCCCCGACAGAGCTCCAATCGGCTAGTTCGTGGGAGGGAACTCTATAAATACTTGTTGGCCGGCTCAAGGCTCATCTCTTGCACTCTTTGACATACTTGTGAGCACTTTGAGCTAAGAAACTCTCCTCTCACTCATCTCTCTTGCTTTTTTGCATATTCGAAGTGAGATTGAGTGATCCAAGTGCATTTGCATTGTGAGATTGTATCTAGTTGGCACTTGGTGGTTGATTTGCTGCGGGATTCTTGTTTCTCTTGGTGGTTGCCGCCATCTAGACGGCTTGGAGCAGCTTGGAGGCGTTGGCAAGAGTTGGTGATTGTTCTTGGCCACCTCCGGTGATTGTGAGGGGTTTGTGCCTACCTCGGCGAAGTGCCAAAGGCAACGTTAGTAAATTTCTCGTGTCATTGCAACCTCTTGCCATTTGATAGGTTCTCGTGGCGCCTTTTGAGAGGCTCGGTATGTGACCGATTAGCCACCGAACCACGTGGTGAAAGGGACACAACGGGGACTAGCGTGCCGGCAAGCACGTGAACCTCGGGATAAATCTTGTGTCATCACTTTCATATTGTGATTGATTGATCCCGGTGTTCGGTTGTCTTGGTATTTATTGTTGATCATATTAGTTGGCTCAATACTTCGCCCCTCGGTGAAACCGTCCTAACTCAACTCCGCATTACCTTCTTAGTTACCTTTGCTAGCTAGATAGTTTTGCTAGAGTAGCTCTTTTGTGTAGCTTGCTAGTTTTAGTTGTAGTTTCCTTCTCGGTTTGATTTGTGCGGTTGAGTGCATATATATTAGAATTGTGAATTGGATAGGTGGCTTGCAAACACCCCGTAGGCTAAGCAAAACTCGTATCTCGCTATTTGTTATATTAATAAACTTGTTTAGCACACTTTGTAGGAAATTTTAATAGGCTATTCACCCCCCTCTAGCCATCAAGACCTTTCAATGACTAATCCAGTATGAAAAATTGATATGAGATTGACTGAATTTAAATAGGTGGCAATTGTGTGCACCTGTTGTCAGTTAAAAAAAAGGTGAAGACAGGCAAAAGTGGAAGGCGAGCCACACACGCGCCGCGATGTGAACAAGCTTGATTGGCCAGCCTATGGCATGAGGTTGTGGCATCGATAAATATTTTGCAGCTCTAAACTCAAAGCGAGAAAGATGAGAGTGAGTGACAATTAAGGGACAAAAAAAAAAGGAGTGAAGACCGACGGATAGGAGAGAGAGAGAGTGAGAGGTGTATGAAAGAAATGATCACTCTTTAATGTAAGATATAGATGAGAGAAATTAGCTATTAAAATGTAATATTAAAGATCACACCAAGTTAAATTATAATTTATATTTTGGGACAGAGGAATGGAGTGTACTTTTTCTTCTGTTCAGTATTAACCTATGTTCACTTTGAATTTGTTTTAAGTCAAACTTTTGAAATTTTGACCGAGTTTTAGAAAAATTATCAACAACTACAAGTTCAAATAAATATGCTATATCAAAACATTTTTCATAAAAATATGTTGCAGGTGTTGGTATATTTAATAAATTTAGTTAAAGTTATAGTGGTTTGAATATGGATAAAATTAAAGTGACTATAATTTAAAACAAACAGAATATCTTTATGTTTTGAACTTCAAGAATTAAGAAAAAAATTATCATGCTACACAGCTTTCAACGCAAGGCGATCATATACTATACTTCTCATTGACTAGGGCAGCTAAGTAAAAAAAAAAAAAGCATCGAAAGAATATGACAACTTATATTTGGAATATGATGTGAAGCCTAACAATGGGGACTAGTAGCCATCGAAATTTTCACAATCGTAGTCTATACTTCAAAATGATACAATAGCCTTTATGTTTTGTAGGTTGATTAGTTTTGTTCGGTCCCACCATTTTATGCTTTTTGAAAACTTCTCTTCACTAGCTGAAGGCTAAAATCTTATATTATAGTGAATGGTTGAGTGTAAAACGTTTACAGAAACACAGAAACAAAAATCCTTTTTATAAGAGAATTGCCAAAATGATATAATCTAAAAACAGTTCCAGGAGGTGAAACACTGAAATAAATAAAACAAGACGTGTCCACAGTTCGTGTTCGTGTAATCGTGTCCAACAAATCCTCTAGACAGCACGGAATAACAAGACATTCAAATAATTACGAACAATGGCGGTTTAAGATGAAAACACCAAACCCGTTTCCATTTCACCACCAACTCACCAAGCCGATGTTGCATACTTGCATTGCAGCACTGCAAACTACTGGATGCAAGAGGGCAAAAAAAATTACATGCAACAGCGAGCCAGAGATGGCACTTACACTTGTATCAGGAAATTACAAGAGATGATACAAGGGCGTGCTTTCTCAGCTTTCGAGCATCCTGGCATGCTACATTGTGGTCGTGTAACATATATTCACCTAGGGTTATATAGGTTACAGCGTGGTAATGAGTAGGTCAGAATAAGGGAGAATCTGTGGTGGACAATCTGCGGTTCAAGTAGACTTGTCAGGGCTATGAAGTTGGAATCCCTCCAGACGATTTATTCCTCTTGTGCCGTGGAGATTGCCCCAGGCACATCTTCAAACGTGAAGACAGGCTATCCCCCATCTCCACCTTCTCGCGCTTAATCTTCTTCCACAGCGCTTGAACCTTCTTCTGCTTAGCTTTCTCAATTGGTTTCCTCTCGTTTTGTCGTCTTAGAGGCGTAGCCAAAGCCTTGACTGTCAAATTCTATGATGCACAGACCAATAACCAGATCAGATAATTAATCTTTTTTCATTGATTATATCAAAGTGGTAAATTCCAAGAGTTAGAAAGAAGCCAACTAATAAAAACAATAGCTTTGATTAAGATAATCAGCCACTGGATAACTAAATTGTCAAGCAATTGAAGCAATGTACCACCTGCTTATCATTATTATGGCCTGAGAATGATTCATCACTGGCTGCTCCTAAAGATGAACATCTGCCCCAACTTTCTCTGTTAGAGCTTGTGAATGAGCATGACTCCTCATTGTGCCTACTTGTTTTATCCTATAAGAAAGGAAGGCTTCTGATCAGACAATTTGCAAGCAAGAAGTATATGAGCCTCAGTTCTCAACACTTATAATGTGTTTCTGAGGACCCTCACTGATCGGACATCTCTGTATCACGCCTATTACAATAAACAATTTAACACAATGGACAATTCAGTGGAAGCAAGAGAATGCATTGCATGGATAAAATTGCTCAACTTGACTAAAAAATATACAGGGTCCAAATTGCGTGTAAGCTTACTTGAAGTTATACAGTGAACTTTACCTGCAAACGTGATCCAACACTATCCCCATCAATCTCTGACAGGCTGCGGTTTTCATCTAAAAGAAAGTCCTGCAGCTAATAGAATACAGATAAGGAAACGGGCAAGGAAAAAGGTCTTCACATCAGACAGACAAAATATCAAGAAACTTACCAAGTCATTCTCATTCTTAATGGACAGTTGATTCATGCTATTAGACAGCAATTCAACTATAGATGTGCTATCTGAAACAAAATACGGTAAAACAATCAGTATAAAACCAGTTGTTAAAATATTACAATTTACAAGGAGGTAGCTCAGGGAGCTGAGACCACACCATGTGGGATGTTAGGTGCATCTGTTGATGAACTGCAGGCTGCAGTGTTTGCTGACCGTAGACCATTGATGATTTCAAAGAAGAAACTCTGCAAGAATTAGGGGGAAAAACGAAGGTCGTTCCTTAGAAGCCAAACCATATAATATACTTTTCAGGTTCAAATGGAGTTTGCAATGGGTATTCTGTTAATTTACCTCATTGGTTATGTTACCAACTTTAAATGCTCCCACATGAAGCTTTGATCGTGCTGCAGGCAGCATAGGAGGACGCAAAGTTTTATAGAAGAATATAGAAACTGAATCATAATATGATTGAGGTCTTCGGGAATTATGATCACCATCAAATTTAATTATATTTTTATCCCCCTGCACGCAAACATGCAATGAGGCAATGGTTAAAGAATGGCTAGCAAGATCTGCAGCAGGAATAGTCGACTACCAATCTCCATGTTATTTGTTATAAATATGATCTGCCATCTATATGCCAGCTAACTTTTATGAAGGAAGCTAAGTAAACATTTACCCCATATGCCTGGTGAATACGATCACAATGGTGAGGCTGAATAAACATATCATTCAAACCATGTCCAAATAATGCAGGGATAAACATCTTGGGAGCCAACTGGTTATGAAAAAGAGAACATTGAAGTTAGATTGACGTGAAGTATAAGCAGGTTCTTTCAAAGTTACTGGAATTGTGCAGGAATTACAACATATAGATATCTCAACAATAAATGACTCAGACTAATAAAGGACCAGAGAGGTGTAAAATTGTCAATCCTGGCAATAACCAGATGGTCAGTTGGTCACTATTGGCAACCTACAAAGTAGAAACTCTCAAACTAAGCAGTCTTTGGGTGAAAAGAAAAAGAACAGATAATGCAAAACCTCAACACTAAAATTGCTCAGACCTATTTAAGGAGATTCTCAGTAAATACATGCCAAATACAGACAAAGAAAGAAACGAGGTTATTCCGGAATTTTTCTGGAAATTCTATAATTATAAAATATCGTACATGGAAAATGCTAATCTACAATCTGAAGAAGTGGTTCTAACTGCACAAAAGATTTACAGAAGGAATTTATTATGACACTACGATATTAAAAGCAATTAAACAAATAGCTTATTGTTATCATTTATCAGGTCTATTATATTCACTTTTACAGCAGCATGACATGGATAATACAATGCAAAATATAAACATGACTTGTACAAGCCAAAAGGCAGTTTTGCGACCATCATGAGTTGAATTCTTCTTTGTTTTGCATTAAGGCTTCAAGGCGTCAAATTATGTTACGGAAAGATAATGTTTTAGGAAGTATACCTTTAAAACATTAAGATCCATTATGTCAAACTTAGCTCTTTTCTGAATGATTCGCCGCATGTACTGTACAGCCATCTTAACCTGAAAGGACAGATTTCAGAACAACCCAGTAAAACTTTACAATTACAGCAATGATCCCTAGGATTGCATAGACTCTTGTGCTAGCAAGGATGTAAGATAGTATGGAACTTTCATTACATCTAATAATTACATTATCCTTTTACACATTCCACAAATTTATTCCAATAACGAGTATGTGGATTCATCTATGAACTCAATAACCTAAGGGAAAGCTCAATACAAAGGAAAAGAAAGCAAGTCCTACTGGTTTGTGCTTCAAAGTTAGCAATTGTAAATCATATTAAGACATAAGTCCTCGCTTGTTATGGCAATAAACCTTTCCACCATTCCCATAATATATTTCAACACAAAAGTAATGCATGCAGAAGATGTGCTGGTCATACCGTGAATTTAGGAACTCGAATTTTGTAAACGTCAACAAGTTCCAACATCAAGTCATATAGGTTAGTGAAAGCACTATCCAATACCATGCCAGCAATAGAGGGGTCCTCTGCTCCATAGAGTAGGCTGCACATTTGTATTACAAAATATTGTAATGAATTACAGGGGATAGGTATCAAATGGTGATGAAATATTTGAGCCTTGACATAAACTTAAAAGATTGAAAACAATCTTAAGCATATCAACTGAAAAGTGCTATGGAAGAACTTGCAAACTGCTCCTCAAGATAATGAATCGCATGAAATGAAATAGAGAGATCTTGCACCAAGTAAAAAGAGCACAAACTTTATCCAAAACTACCGATTACCATGTAACAGCACCCATTGATCGCCCCCAAAGGCCTATAGTGGAAACTTGTTTGTTGTCCCGAAGACATGACACTGCACATTTGAGGTCCTCTTTCTAGAAGTAAATTATTGGGAATTTCAGAAAGGTGTGATCACCCAAAATATGAATGTAGAATAAGCAAAGAACATTGCTGATTGTATACCTCATGCCAACCCAAGCTGACATAATCCCCACCCGATAGACCTGACCCAGAAAAGTCAAGTGTGAAAACAGTGATATTTGAAGGAAGAAGTATTACAGCGGCTTCATTTGCGTCTGCTCGGCATCCGCTGCATTGAGTCAAAGCAAAATCCTGTTTAATATTCCAAAAGATACCAGTGATTGTTTGAGCTTCTGAATCATATAAACAAAGGAGTGCAAAAAAATTGTAACTAAGTCTTAAAAGTGTAAAATGAAGGAAGAATCCTATGAATCGTCAAACATATACAAACATGGAGCATAAAGGTTAAGTACCTATTTCCGTGGCAGTAGACCACACATGGGAGGGCAGTGTTCTCTGGGATAGAAGCAGGAACATAGTGGCTGCATTTTAAGATATAGCCTCTTGCATTTGTAAGCTGCCAGGTGCAAGTTACAATAAGGTTATCAACAAAGATGCTCATAATTGCCATCAAACTTGCCATCAGCAAATAAAAGACAGAAGAAACCTCGATAAATGGTCTCCGTACTTGCCTCCAAGTCTAGTCGTTTGTATTTACGTCCAGCGAGGATAAACTCTTTCTCCCATAGATACTGATCTGGATTATATTCTGACCTGCGAATTAACACTCATTCAGTTCCAATACACCAGATACATGGATGAATCCTTAACTCGTTTAATGAATTTCACTTTTCTGTTAGCTCAGTAAATTTCACGGTTTTTTTCTATAATGGGAAACCCGAATTTCATTACTTAAAGCAACAAAATTACAACCACAGCGAGTTCAAAGTATCAATGTCACAGAGCCCACCCAACTAGCATACATACTTCATCGCAGAGGGACCAGCACATATGGAACCACCTCAAATCCCCCAAAACCGGAGTTAACTGCCTCCCAACAGGTACAAGCAGCAAAAATTTATCAACTTTATACATAACCCATGGCCAAGATCACAGCACGCAGGCTGACAGCTACCAGCGTTGAGCAACATGATTATATAAAAGGTACAAAACATACCAATGGGTATGTGAAAGGTGCAAAGCCATTGATCAGTTAATTTTATCATTACATTAAATCATCTTTGCAACCAAACATGGGGAACAAAGAAGCATTCCATGTTCCAATTAATGCTGCAGAACAAAGCACACTCGTCCATCCTCAACAAAGCAACACTTTACAGCTGTGTTCCAAAAAGGAACATAAAGCATGAACATTGCAACCAAAACAAAACGGTACAAGATCAAGTGGTAGCAGCCAACAAATCTCACATGATCCCTCCTCCCAGTGAGGATATCAAATTGGTACTTCAAGCAGATTTCAAATTGTGCATTTCCAGGTATCGCTTCGTCCTAAATGTCCCTTGACAACGTTAAATAAACAGCTAATACGCCAGCATTTCAACAACGCTTGCGGACGTGAAGTTGCCAGAGAACTAACGGTAGCATTGATCCCAATCCTTCTCCAATTCAAAACAATACGGTTGGTCACATCCAATGCAGCATCGTAATTGATGCCCAATAGGACACAAGCAGCAAATGCAACTATGCTCAGGATATCTGGCGGGACAGCGCGTACCGGGGCGGCCGGATGACGAAATTAACGAACTGTTCGATCATGGCGCCTCCCGGCGGCGCGCGGTGCTCCTACGCTGCGCGCCTGCGCCGTGGTCCAGCGCTCATGCACCACCCGGCTCCGTCGTCCTCTCAGAATTACGCCCCCCGCCTGTCTGGTGGAGCCCACCGAAACCGGACGAATCCCCGGCGGAGCCGCCTCGGATCTGCGGGAGCCGCGCCCTCTGCCTCCTCGCCGGATCCGGCTGCCCGAGCCGAGGGGATCCGGGAGGGGGAGGCGGTGGTTGGGGAGGCGGGGAAAAAGGAGCGAGAGGGATGGAGGGAGTGGGGCGATGGCCGTGGACGAGCGAGCGAATGATTAGAACGTTAATGAAGCGGAGGTAATCGTGGGGAATTTTAATTTTGAATTCTTTTTGTCGTGTTTAATCCGTGTCTTAGTCATTGATGGTCAGCCGTTGCAGCTGTAGCCTGTAGGCCAGGTGCAGCGTACCCTCTCTGGTCGTCTGGTAGGACTGTGCAAGCGTCCCCTCTCTGGTTTCTAGTTGTGGACTTTGTGAAAAACATTCGTACTGTTTTTTACAACATTCCAAAATTGCATTCGTATATAAGTTACTTGCTCGTTTTGAATAACTAATGTTTTAGATTCATCCTAAATCGAACTATTTTAAATTTAAGTAAATTATAATAACTTATAGAGTATGTTTTAGATTTGTTCTAAGTCAAACCATTTTAAGATTGATTAAATTTATATAAAAAGCTATTGACGCCTATCATACCAACTAAGCATTATTAGATTTATCATAAACAGAAGTGCTCGCGTCCGGACGTCTGGACGGACGCGCTCGTTGTGACGCCCGTGTTTGCACTCCTTACATGCGCCCACGTGGGGCTCGCGCCGCCTGACCCCACGTGAGGACTCTCGCGCCCCACCGCTTCCCCTACCCGAACGTCTGCGCCCCAGCAGCAACACCTGATCTACTTTTGCTACATTCATACGAAATAATTGCAACATGCCTCTGAAACATCTGAAAAACTTGAAATATACGCTTGCAACATGCGGCTTCAGCGCAACATCTTCTTGCTGCTTATGCGACTTCAGTGCAACATCTCCTTGCTGTTTGGGAGAATAGAGGCTTGCCGATAGCGTAGACCTTGCCGCTCCGGTAAAGACCACGACAGGTCTGGTGGAGAAGGTCGTGGCGGGTCTCCACACTGTGTGGGTGGAGCGTGAGCTGTGTGGTGTGAGGGGTGAGGTCCGCTGCGAGCTGTGCATGGGCAAGTTCCATCCCCGGTCGTCCCGAGATGCGCGCGAGCGAGTTCTGCCCCAGCCACGGCGAGTTGGGCAGGCGGAGCGCGAGATGTGTGCGTGTAGGCTCCGCCCAGGCTGCCATGAGCTGCACGCGGGCAAGCTCCCACTCCAGCTGCGGTGAGCTGGGGAACTTCTGCAACAGCCGAGATGAGCATGGGCAGTCGCGACGAGCACGGGATGAGCGTGGGCGGCCTCCGCCCCGGGCGCGCGCCACTGTTGATGGTCAATAAACACCTATTTTAGCCATCAACAATGCCAACATTCTGAAGGAAAATCAACATGAAATGCAAAGATTTGATTTATTACTAATAGAATTCCACTTATACATGAAGTTTATTTGAATGCAGAAAAAACAGTGAAAATAGTGCAAAATATGTGACATGGAAGCAGCAGGACGTGGCAAGGGCCCCTAGGCCCACACTGCCACACCGGTCGGTGGCCATGTGGCGCCGCCCAGCGCCACCCTATCTCAATCCACGTCATCGATCTGTGGGATGACTCTTACATTGCATCATAAATGTTGATTTCATGTCGGTTCAAGCAATGGCCATGATTCATTCACCTTGGATCCATGGGCCCATTGTCATTCACTTGGAGCCTTGGAGGCCATAAGCCGACTTTGGAACCACCATTTGGACCAAATCTTCACACGTGCTGGCAAGGAAACCGACTTTGGGAGATAATCAAGACCCTACAATGCAATGGCGGTGCATCGGAGGGCCGGCCGGTGCCCTCACCACGCCGCTCGGCGCCCAAGGAAGCTCCACTGCCTCTCCACTACCTACAAATACCCCCTAGCTCCTTAGTGCTATAAATAGAGGTGTTCTCGCAGTTGTAAAGCGTCCCAAGTAGAATCATTCTCTATTCCTAAGTTTAGGGTAGTAGTGAGAGTGAGAGTGAAGAACTGAAGAGCCAGGAGCTTGGAGAAGTCTTCTGGTGTAAGCTCTTGTAAGCTACTTTTGCTTTCTATATATTTCCTTTAGTACTTGTCTTATTTTTAGCATTTATTTTATTGCATTAGAGTAAAGTAGTGTTGTGAATATTTCGATCATTTCTTGTTTAGTTAGTAAGTTTCTGTAAGTGCATCTAGCCCTTTAGTGGGTTTTGGTGAATTGAATGACAACACCATTAAAGATCTGACAAAGTTTGCAAAGTGTTGAACAGGAAATTGAGTTTATTGCATAACTTGTGGATTGTGAAATGAGAAGTATATATAGGTTCAACAAGAAGGCAAACTAGATGATATTTCACATATCACGCTTGATTGATCTCAACATTCATATCAAGAAGATATTCAAGCAATAAGGATCACAATATTGAAGAAATGGTTTTTCAGTGGATGCTTAATATGATGTGACTTGAGTATGGCTCGATAGGGTGAAGATAGCAAGGAAAGGGCTTCGAGGGACTAAGCGAAGGTGAAGGGCAAGCAATGGCTTGTAGACCGAGGTACCATGGCTAAGGTGAAGAAGAGAGTACTTGCATTGAGTCGAGGTACTAATTGAGCCATGAGGAGTCATATTGTATTAAGGATCAAATCATTAGTGGAAGTGACTTGAAGCCATGGATTGAACTCACATGTGTTGAAATGGTTCAAGTCACATGCTCAAGCTGTACTTGCTCAAAGAGAGAAGATGAAGTTGATCGCATCCCCTTATGAAGTGATATTGAGAAGAAGTGACATATGAAGACATTGAAGACTCAAGTGGTTAAAATGGTAATATTCTTTTGATCTTGAGTTTAGGCTATGCCGCACTATAAAGGGGGATGCAAATTTAGGTGGTCTGAGGAAGATAGAGTGCTCAAGTATAAAAACTAAATCATAAGAGAGACACTCTAGCACCTCACGAGCACATAGAATAGTTTTAGTGACTTTTGGTGTCAGAAGTGCCGACGTATGTCAGAAGTCCCGACGTACGTCAGAAGTCCCGACGTATGTCAGAAGTGCCGACGTATGTCAGAAGTCCCGACGTATGTCAGAAGTGCCGACGTATGTCAGAAGTCCCGACGTATGTCAGAAGTGCCGACGTATGTCAGAAGTGCCGACGTACGTCAGAAGTCCCGACGTTGGCCTTCGCGCAGTGACTTTGACCTAGCATGAACAGTGTTTTCTCTAAAGGCCAGAAGTCCCGAGATCTACGTCAGCAGTTCCGACGTAGATCTGAACGGTTAGATTTCTACTAAGTGTATAAATAGCTCTCCCCTCATTTCTAACCGTTGCCCACTCATTCCACTCGACCAAAACTTCAGAGAAGTGCCTCCTAGCACCCAAAAGCCTCTCTCTTCTCTCCTCTTTGCTCCTAGCTTCAAATCTTGTAAGAGTTTGAGTTGAGAGAAGGGATTTGGTGAGAGAAACATCGAAGAAAGCTTGAGCACTTGATTTCTTCGTCAAGCCGGTTGGATTTGCATTTGTTACTCTTGGGTTCTTGGAACCCTAGCCGGCTAGGCGTCGCCCGTGGAGCTTCCAACTTGTGTGGTAGCCCCGGGAGGTTTGTAATCACTCCAATCATCTAGTGAAATCACCCCTCATCTCAAGAGATTGCTCTCTTGACTTGAGAACGAGGATAGGGTTGAAAGAGACCCGAAAAGCCTGTGTGGTTTCCTCAACAACGTGGACATAGGCAAGCCTTAGTGGCGAGCTGAACCACGGGATAAATCGGTGTCTCACTTATGTTCTTGTGATTTGCATTGCTACTTGGTTTTGTGGTGATTCTAGGGTTTGGTCCCGATCTATGTTTGGAGGCATCTTGGCATCAAGGAAGTGAGCTAACATCTTCACCTTACCACTAGGAAGTGGGGTTGTAAGTTATTGGCTTCACAAAGTTTATTTGAGCACTTGTAGTTCATTCCCCGTAGGCGTCGGCACTGCTGACAGTTTGCGTCGGAACTGCTGACGACGTCGGAAGTTCCGACCTGAACTGTCGGGACTTCCGACAGTTGCTGACAAGTGACTTCGAGTTTTGTGTAGAAATTTTTAGACACGCCTATTCACCCCCCCTCTAGGCAACATCAAGGTCCTCACAAGTGGTATCGGAGCTAGGCTCTCAATTTTGGGCTTAACCGCCTTGAGAGACGATGTCGACAAGTGAGGAGGTATCTCTAGAACTTCTACTTTTAGATGGCTCAAATTATGCATCTTGGTCCGCTAGTGTGCTTGATGTGTTTAGGGCCATGGGTCCTCATATTGAGCGGATTGTAGATGTGAGCATTTCACCTCCTAGTGACGATTTGGCCATCTTATCTAAAGAGGAAGTGAAATGCTTACAACACAATGCTCAAGCTACTAATGTCTTATTTAGTGCTTTGAGTGAAGATGTTTTTGATGCCGTCATATTTGGAGATGGTGAACCGCTTGATGATGCTCATCTCATTTGGACCACGCTCAAAGAAAAATATGACAAGTCCAAATGTGATGAGAAGTTGCTCTCATTGGAGGAACCACTTGAGGAGTGCTCAACTTCACCGACAAGTGAAGAGCATCAAGTGATTCTCCCAAATGGTCAAAGTGATCATGCCACATCCACTCCCTCACCAACATATATGAATGGTAATGAAATGGTTGGTGAGAAAAATGCTTTTACATGTGGTACTTCTACTTCCTCTTGTTCTTGCGAGACTAATATTTTGAAGGAAGAAGAAGATTGTGATCGATGGCGGCCAAATGATGAGTCCACCTCACCAAGAAGCTCATCTCTCTATGTCACTTCTCATGTGGGTCTCATGGCAAAGAAAGAGAAGAATGTGGCAAGGGAAAGTGAGAATGAGAGTGAAAGTGAAAGTGAAAGTAAAAGTGAGAGTGAAGATGAAAGTGATGATGATGAGTTCAATCAACACCTTTCACGTCTAAGCAAGAAAGATAAGTTGATGGTGCTAAAGCTTGTTGAGAAGATTGGTGAGCAAGAAGAAACATTTTACAAACAAGACGAGCTTCTCATAAAAAAGATCAAGTGCTTGGAGAAGTTGACCAAAGAGCATGAAAAGCTTAAGTGCTTGCATGCTAGTTTGGTCAAAAGGTATGAAAACTTGTCAATTGAGCAAACTCGTACTATTAACTCTCTATGTTGTATTGCTAAATTAGAAGATGAGAATTATATGCTCAAGGACAAGGTGGAAAGGCTCACTAGCAGGAATGAGATTTTGCGAGAAAATCATGATGAGCTCTTGTGCCCTCATGAGAAGCTTATGGATTCTCATCTCATGCTAGAAATTGCTCATGAGGTTGTGGTAACAACAGTAAAATCATACCAACCTCACACCCACAAGTGCACATGTACACAAGTTCCATTTATTTTATCATGTGCTAACAATTGTTGCTCTCAAGCAAGCCAACCTTCCGTTGAGCATGTACTTGTAGAAAATTGTGATGATTCCATTGCAAAAGAAAATGAACAGCTCAAGGAAGAGGTTGAGAGACTAAGAAGGGACTTGATTTATTGGAAGGGCAAGTGCAATGCTCAACCTTCTCAAGATAACTGTGAAGACATGGTGAAGAAGCTTGAGAAGGGGTCAACCGTAGCGTGCACGAAACCCCATCAACAAAGTCACAAGTCCAATTATGGCAGAGTCATGGGAAAAATGGAGAAAATGCAATCTATCCAGAATACACAGTGTGGCAGTGCCGCACCCAAGTGCGATAGTGCCGCACCTGGGCAAAACAGCAAAACCCCCATGGCCACTAAGGTGCAACTTCAACCAAAGAAAACTCCCATCACTTGCTTCAAGTGCAAGAAAGAGGGTCACCACATGAGAGATTGCACCTTAAAGAAAGAAAGGAAGGGCATGAGCAAGATTCAAGAGAGGAAGAAGATGACTCATGTCAAGTGCTCTAACTTGGGACACAATGCCTCTATGTGTTCCAACAATGTTGATGACCAAGCCACACTTCCAAAGAACAAGACAAGAAGAAGCAAGAGGAAGTGTTATGGATGCAATGAGAAGGGTCATGAAATTGCATCATGTCCCTCCATGAAGGATGAAAGCTTGGCATCATCAACAAAGAGGCTCATTAGTGAGGTAGCAAACAAGAAGCAAGACAAGAAGATGTCTTACAAGATCAAGCGCCGCATTTGCTACACTTGCCGAGGCAAGGGACATCTAAGTATGGATTGTCCTATGGGTAACACTCCTAAGCTCAACTCAACAATTGATTCAAATATGCTTAGGAGGCCCAAAAATGACACTTGTGCTAGAAAGGTGATTGGTTCACCACGTGCTAGCACAAAGGCCATTTGGGTGCCTAAGTCTCTTGTGACTAACCTTAATGGACCCAACATGGTTTGGGTACCAAGTTGTGCTTGATAAAGTATTGTAGGTACTTGAAGGTGATATGAAGGCTTTGGGGTGCTTGAGCAAGATAATTGAAAATATTTACTCAAGCTATCAATCAATTCATATTGTATTTTCTAATATGGTTGACCCAAAGATAAATCAATGGATATATTTCTAACTTCATACTCACCTCGGTAACTAGTACCTAACCCTTGCTAGCTAGCCACTTAACTTGTGTAGTCTCTAGTAGTTCACAAATATGTGTGTTTGTGAATTATTAGGAGTGGCTAGATGCTTGTGCTTCATCACTTGTTGTTACATATGATGCTTTTAATAGCTCTCTGGTAGAGCAATATCTGTAGATGTGTTGCAGGTACTCATATCATAAAATATAGCAAGAGAAAAGCACAAGACATGGATCAATATAAAAAAGAGCATAAGGAGCTAGGCTGAGCCTGTCTAAGTCGGCCAGGCCGGGATGGCAGCTAGGCCGGGTACATGGGCCGGCCAGGCGGCTAGGTTTCACAACCTAGGAAGAAAAGTCTACTTGTGTGGAATTCTTCCCCAGCAAATTATTTAATATGCCTATGCATGATCCATGTAACAAAATGGTTGTGAGTATTGCTCTCTCTAGTTAAACTCTTGTTCAATACTCTCTTTATGTGAGTTAGTTATAAAGTGAGCATCCCTAGTTAAGAAATTGGCTATGTGTATTGCAAAGTAATTCCAATACTTGATACACTCATTTAGGGGGAGCTCATTATATATCTAGTCTCATTGTTACTAATCTTTTCATTGAGCTTAAGTGTAGATTCAAATGAAAAGATTTTTTTTCAAGTATGACCTCTACCATTGAACATTAAAATACTACTTGAGACCTATTCCAAGATGTGCACTCATGTTGTCTTATAAATCAAAGGATCTTGTGAATAGCTTTGTGAGTATTTCTATGGCATAAGTTCAATTTGATTATTGCATTGTTGCCATGACCTAGACATAGAGTGAAATCCCATGTTCTTAAAAGAATTAAGTGCTATATGAGTTATTCAAATACTTAGAGCACTTATCAAGGGGGAGCTTACTCTATGGCTAGTGTTGTGAGACTAACCATTTCTCTAAGTGATTTATGTAGTCTCACTAAATGAGAATGTGTTTCTCAAATGAAGTGTGCTTTGTGTGCTCTTGTATGCACAAATTAAGAGGGAGTTTAGACTATATCTTGTGGGACTAATGATTTCTTTCAAGTTCATTTTGAGTAGTCTCACACATTGGAGATAAGGAGGATGGATGGTTCCTTTGGACTCTCTAGGTGCTTCACAATTATTCTAGGAGGTCTTGGTCTTTATAAACCAAGTGCTCCCGGTTTAGTATTGGATGCCCCAATCCTTTAGTGGAACTAAATTTGAATGAGTTGGAGAAAATAATTGAAGAGTGGACTTTCATTGTTGCTTCTCCTCTCTATAGCTCCTCAAGTGCACATGGATCCATCTCATTGGTCATCCAAGACTATGTCAACAAAGGAATGGTAACCCTTAGTTCTCAATTCATAAATTTCATAAATTTTACCTCTTGCTCTCTATGTGAGTTGCCTTAGGTAAAGAAAGAACTAGGAACCTAATATGGATCTTGGATGATCACAAGAGCTTTCAATTTCACCACATTTCATCGAGTGAGAATTATGGTAATCCAATCACTAAAGTCTCACTTGTGATGGTCATGACAATCAAAATTTATGTGATGATCTATCTACCTTGGTGGTGGTATGTTTTCTTTGGCATAATTTCAATTTTTGCAAGATTGTTATGCCTTGACCAAGATATAGGATGAACTCCTCTAGATTCTTAAACCGATTCAAGTGCATTTCACAAGTAAGTCAAGTACTTGATGCACGTATTAAGGGGGAGCCCATTCTATGTCTTGTGTCTTTTGAGACTAACCTTTTCTTCTAGTAAATTTGTATAGTCTCTTGGTGAGAATGAGTTTCTCATGGGTATGCTACATAAACTCAATCCAAATTGGTAAAGTTATCCTTCATATTTATTTGGAATGCAATATTTATCTCTTAAATAGCTACTCTCCATAACATAGCTTAAATTCCCTTGTTTGGACTTAATTGACCAAAAAGTGCATATGTTCTTGCTTTCCACATATACATGTATGCACTATCAAAAAGGGGGAATTTAGTCTATGTTATGAGGTTTTGCAATTAGTGATCCACTTGCCATCCACATCCAAAATGATCACTAGTTGTGAAACTCTAGCTTGTACAATTTAATGCTATCTCTTGTCTTTATGAGCATTTCCTAGGTGACATTATGAGATACAAGAAATTCCAATTGGCATCAACTTGTGAAGGCTCTTTCAATTGATGTCAAAATTGTAAAGATCATATTTCAATTGGTATTGATGGATAATCTCTAAATTTGGTGTATCAAGAAATATGTCTTAAATTGGTATCTCAAAATGACAACAAAAGCTAGCAATGGACTTTAAATTGAAATCAAGCCCAAGTTTGTAATATCTCCTATGATCGAGAGAGATGGGCACAAATGAAATCTTTTGCATCGTGCCAAGCCCATCAAAGCACTAAATTTAAAAATTCATGATCACGGCGGAGATTATGAGGCTTAGAACAAAGGTATATCGCTCCATGAACTCTTGTATTACCTTTGTGCATCTAGGCCCTTACATGCTAGTGTGTGCATGTGTGATAGAATTCAAGCTAATCTAAAAGAGTGTCATTTGATGACCATTAAGAGTTTTTTTGAAATGTTGCACACCTTGTTTGTTCAACTAGCATCTAGGCAAAAGTCTTGAAAAAGTTCATAATGTGCTTCAAATTGCTTTTTCAAAAGAGAACTTGCATTTTATGGTCATTGCTTGTTTTGGTTATCTTTTGTTGACCATATTATGTCAAGTTTGTTGTATCCCTCTTCTTTCTTTTCTCTCTTTTTGGTGCTTGTTGCCAAAGGGGGAGAATGAGAAGGGAGAAGAGAAGGGGGTACAATTTTTTTAATCACCTTGGATGCTTGTGTGCACACTTGTCATATGCATCACGGTTATCATGTTGACACCTTGCACCCCACGGATCCTAAGATATAGGTGGGTTCCCACACTTCTTCTTGAATATGTGCATTTGGCATTTGAGGCCAAAATCTGAATTTCTTTCAGTGCACACATTTAGGGGGGAGCTCACTATATCATAGGATTCAAAATCTTATTTTTTATCAATCTCTTGTAAGCTTTAATTGTGTTGTCATCAATCACCAAAAAGGGGGAGATTGTAAGTGCATCTAGCCCTTTAGTGGGTTTTGGTGAATTGAATGACAACACCATTAAAGATCTGACAAAGTTTGCAAAGTGTTGAACAGGAAATTGAGTTTATTGCATAACTTGTGGATTGTGAAATGAGAAGTATATATAGGTTCAACAAGAAGGCAAACTAGATGATATTTCACATATCACGCTTGATTGATCTCAACATTCATATCAAGAAGATATTCAAGCAATAAGGATCACAATATTGAAGAAATGGTTTTTCAGTGGATGCTTAATATGATGTGACTTGAGTATGGCTCGATAGGGTGAAGATAGCAAGGAAAGGGCTTCGAGGGACTAAGCGAAGGTGAAGGGCAAGCAATGGCTTGTAGATCGAGGTACCATGGCTAAGGTGAAGAAGAGAGTACTTGCATTGAGTCGAGGTACTAATTGAGCCATGAGGAGTCATATTGTATTAAGGATCAAATCATTAGTGGAAGTGACTTGAAGCCATGGATTGAACTCACATGTGTTGAAATGGTTCAAGTCACATGCTCAAGCTGTACTTGCTCAAAGAGAGAAGATGAAGTTGATCGCATCCCCTTATGAAGTGATATTGAGAAGAAGTGACATATGAAGACATTGAAGACTCAAGTGGTTAAAATGGTAATATTCTTTTGATCTTGAGTTTAGGCTATGCCGCACTATAAAGGGGGATGCAAATTTAGGTGGTCTGAGGAAGATAGAGTGCTCAAGTATAAAAACTAAATCATAAGAGAGACACTCTAGCACCTCACGAGCACATAGAATAGTTTTAGTGACTTTTGGTGTCAGAAGTGCCGACGTATGTCAGAAGTCCCGACGTACGTCAGAAGTCCCGACGTATGTCAGAAGTGCCGACGTATGTCAGAAGTCCCGACGTATGTCAGAAGTGCCGACGTATGTCAGAAGTCCCGACGTATGTCAGAAGTGCCGACGTATGTCAGAAGTGCCGACGTACGTCAGAAGTCCCGACGTTGGCCTTCGCGCAGTGACTTTGACCTAGCATGAACAGTGTTTTCTCTAAAGGCCAGAAGTCCCGAGATCTACGTCAGCAGTTCCGACGTAGATCTGAACGGTTAGATTTCTACTAAGTGTATAAATAGCTCTCCCCTCATTTCTAACCGTTGCCCACTCATTCCACTCGACCAAAACTTCAGAGAAGTGCCTCCTAGCACCCAAAAGCCTCTCTCTTCTCTCCTCTTTGCTCCTAGCTTCAAATCTTGTAAGAGTTTGAGTTGAGAGAAGGGATTTGGTGAGAGAAACATCGAAGAAAGCTTGAGCACTTGATTTCTTCGTCAAGCCGGTTGGATTTGCATTTGTTACTCTTGGGTTCTTGGAACCCTAGACGGCTAGGCGTCGCCCGTGGAGCTTCCAACTTGTGTGGTAGCCCCGGGAGGTTTGTAATCACTCCAATCATCTAGTGAAATCACCCCTCATCTCAAGAGATTGCTCTCTTGACTTGAGAACGAGGATAGGGTTGAAAGAGACCCGAAAAGCCTGTGTGGTTTCCTCAACAACGTGGACATAGGCAAGCCTTAGTGGCGAGCTGAACCACGGGATAAATCGGTGTCTCACTTGTGTTCTTGTGATTTGCATTGCTACTTGGTTTTGTGGTGATTCTAGGGTTTGGTCCCGATCTATGTTTGGAGGCATCTTGGCATCAAGGAAGTGAGCTAACATCTTCACCTTACCACTAGGAAGTGGGGTTGTAAGTTATTGGCTTCACAAAGTTTATTTGAGCACTTGTAGTTCATTCCCCGTAGGCGTCGGCACTGCTGACAGTTTGCGTCGGAACTGCTGACGACGTCGGAAGTTCCGACCTGAACTGTCGGGACTTCCGACAGTTGCTGACAAGTGACTTCGAGTTTTGTGTAGAAATTTTTAGACACGCCTATTCACCCCCCCTCTAGGCGACATCAAGGTCCTCACAGTTTCCGATATACGGGATCCTCGTCACTAGTTGGTGCTCTGATCTTAGCGCAAGGTTAGAGTAGTATCACTTAGTGTAAGCGTGGTGCTTAGACTATAGGGTACCTTGGGTTGTGGCTAATTCTCTAGATAGATTGTGGTAGGTGGCAGGTGGTGACAACCCTGTCCATTGTTGACACCTCTAATGCCACCTAAGCTAGGTTGTCATCCCCAGCATGACACTAAATGTGCTAGTACTAAAATATGCAAATGTGTCACACCCGGTTTTCTAAAGAACAAAACCAGGCTAAGCATATGTGTGCCCAGGAAGTCCACACATATGTCAGAATGAAAAAGTATCAGAAACAATGTTATTATATAACGTATACATAGCTATATTAACACTTACATCAGAGTATCGCGGAACGGTGACTAAACTTCAGGCTCCATTCCTCTCAGGGACGGCTGACTGGGGGTAACATATGCCTAGCACTTCTACTAGTCTTCTGGAAACTCCACTACATCTTTGTCCTTCTTCCGAGTAGCATCTTACTACACACTGGAGTGTGGGGGAAATAGCAAGAGTGAGTCCATGTCGAACTCAACAAGTATAACATAGGGTTCATGAGGCTCAAAAAGGCTAGACACTGTTTGACTGCGTTTAGCTTTTATTCATCATATAATTAGCAATTGAGTAGCATCAAGGTAATCCAATCCCATTAATGAATCAATGATCAATTGTAATAAAGATAATGAATAGCATTAACATGAGCATAATAATAATCAATAGTAAATAAGCATGATATAACAATGGTGGTCAACTATTCTGTAAGAATCCCCAAGGCCGCTCGTATCCGTGAGCACGGCTAGTATACCAGTTTATTAAACTCTGCGCAGAGGTGTACACTTTCACTGTGAGTCATGATTTCCAAATGCATGGGTTTGCAAGGCCCAAAACATCAGAAACCATATAAAGCCATTCAAAAGTTCGTCTAACAAGTTAGGGCCATTAGATTCACTCGGCAGGCAGATGTAGAACCCCCCTTCCCTGTGGCACAACAACCGCAGCCTATACACACTAGGCCAGGGGCTCGCACTACACCCAAAGTGTCAAGCCATTCTTACGCCATTTAAGGTAACCACTAACAAGCTAGAAAAGGTCTCTTGAACAACTAGAGCCAGAGCCATATAGCCCTCACAGCTGTACTGTATATCCCGGTTATCACTTACAGGTAAGTCCTTATGGAGAGAAACCAGAGCAACAATATAACCCCTTGCTCTAGCCCCCTTTTCAACAGTAATAAAATCATCTTAATTGGTTGATTGCATAATCCATTAGTCAAATTACAAGATCATTGTTCATAATTAAGCACTAGCAATAGCTACCCAAATGCACAACCCATAGGTGACAAGGAAACAAGATATCAATAGCTAAGTTATAATCTCTATGGTTGTCAAGGAAGACACATGCATATGTATGATAATTTCAGTAAATAGGACAACAAGGATGGTCCCATGTTATACTTGCCTTGATCAAAGCTTTCCTCATGATCTGCTGGTCTGGCTCAAAATAATACTCCTAATCATCGTAGTACTGCTCACCGTCTAAATTCGATCACCAAGCATCAACATACAAACATTCCGAGCAAACATACACGAAGCAAACAAAAGATACAATTAGAACAGTACACCAACAGTAGAAAAACATTTAGGAAAGCTTACAAAACTATTCTACACGTTGCTACGATCACACAGACGTAAAGATCACAAAAATCGGACTTAAAACGTGAAAGTTATGAATTTTCTAAGATTTCCTATAGATAAATAATTACTTTAATATAAACTCGAAAATTAAACTTTCTAAACCTACTGTACAGCTACACTAACATGTAGAGCTCGCAAATACGAACCTAACGCAACTTGAACGGGTCAAATCGGAGTTAAAACGTGGAAGATATGGCCTAAACAAAATTGTATGTATATATATATTTCTATTGTATTTCGGGATTTGTTTTACTAAAGAAAAACGGCCATAAATCATATTTTAATTGAAAATCAAGTTCAAACTAGTCATATTCTTTTTATTTATAAATGAACATGTCTCATATTATTTAATTCATTAAACTTTATTTGACAAAAATAAATAAACATGTGAGAGCATCTACTCTAATTATATGGGACACGTGTTTAAGCTAAGCATATTATAAATTCGAAACTACTTCTGTTACGGTTAATCAAGTTAACAGTGGATATAGTAAAGGCGAATCGTTAAACCATGTGTTGCTTTTAGTTAGAAAATATTTACATGCACATTAATCAAGTTATCAGTGGTGCATAAAGGACGAATGTTAATCTCTATGTTGTTTTTAATTTGGAAAGCAGTTTGCACAATCATTAATCTAATTAGCATTCAAGTTAATAAATTCGTGGTCAAGTGACATGAAAAACATTAATACTAACTAAATTATAATCATAAACACACATGTTAACATGAATTAAATTAATATTTATTTATGAAACCGTGGTTATATAGTCTAAATTGCTTTTAATTATAAAGCTAGTACAAACATATTAATCAATATAATATTTAGCGATATATAGAAAAACACGTGACATAAAAACTTTGGTACTATCGCGTAGAGCTCGACGGCACGAATCTAACGCGACAAGAACTACTCAAATCGGACTTAAAACGACTAAACAGTGGAGATTAGATGATTGAGTGGCGATTCTGTAATTACAGCATCTTGTACCTTGGGTTGTCACGTTCATAAACGTGACCATGGAGGTGCTGCTGGTGCACATCGCGGGAAGAAGGGCTTGGCCAGCGAGATCGGATAAGCTTCAAGCGGGGGTCGCCACGGCATCGGACGGAGCTAGGGCTCGATGGCGCTGCGAATCGGGGCGAGGCGAGGGCAGCAGATGGCATCCGCGGCGGCTTCGGCAGACGGCTCGACTCCTCGACGAGATTGGTCGTGTGCGGCAACGGCGGCATGAAACTAGGATCTTTTGCTCTGGTAAACCTACTTCGACAGCCAGTAGATGAAGATGAGAAACGCGCAGACAGATGCAACAAGCGAAAGAATGATAGTGTCCATGGATTTCTTCCTTCTGATAGACGAGAGGACGTGGTTAATTGTTGGAAGCCGGCTGCTGACGTTGCTTATCTTTGTAGTGATGCCACCGAATGTTGACCATTGAGTCATGAGAGAACCTAGCGTTGCCTGAGCTTGTGATATCACGTTGTCCATCTGTCCAGTACTCCTGCCAATCGCAGCTTGTTCCCTGAGAAGAGCTTGATCAGCTGAGTCCGATGGATCTTCAACATCAAACTTTGCTCTGTCAAAATCTCTCAAGTCAAGGAGAGAAGCATGTTGTTGTTTCGCCCTGAGACTTGATCGAAGCCGATAGAATTCCTGAGTAAGGTCTTGCAGAATCTCCATATGACGAGTCAGAGTATGAGCAAGAACTTCAGAACCTCCTGACGATACCCAGGTTAGCATTTGCGAATTTACTTGCTGTAACTGCTTCAGTGATCTTTCTATATCAGACTCAATATCGTTCTCTGAACCATCTGATTTCATAGAAACCAATTTACGGTATGCAATCATTTGGTCATCTAACTGCGCTTCCAACCTCCTTGCCTGCTTGCGAAGGGCGTCCCAGGAAGACGCCTCCATGGCCCCCGCTTCCTCCTCGTCTTCCGCGCCGTCCTAGCGGTTCGTCGCGTCGGGAGGACAGAGATCCCGTCGGCCGCGGCTGCGACGCCTGGTCTAGATCTCGCGCGGGCGCGGGTGAGCGGGTGGACGGGCGGCGAGCGACAACAGCGGCGACGAACGGCAACAGCGGCGGCGGGCGGCGACAGCGGCGGCGGCAACAGCGGCAGCGGAAAACAGGGCTAGCAGGCAGGCCGGACATATATATAGGGAGGAAAACTCTCCACCTTCACGTCAACTAGCGATATGGTGCTAATTGACGTTGCACCCTCCATCTTTACTAATAGGCCTAATTAATTATTAAAGCCCATTAGTAAATAAATGAATAGACATTTAGGATTATTGCACACAAGCTTTGGTGAAAATAAGATATTTATTATTTTCGGAATTAATTAATTTCGTGGATAAAATAATTCTAGAAAAGTCCAGAATTATTATTTAAGCCGCGAAAAATACTCCGAAAATTCGAGGGAATTTTCTAGAGACATTATGGAACATGAGGAACCCAAATAAAGTATTTGGAGCTTATGAAAAGATGGATGAAGAGATCAAGGAAAAAGATTAAGCTCACGGAAATTGGAATTTTGGATCCAGAAAATACCAATAAGTTTTCCGATGAGAAGTAAACGTCGTCCTACGGTATTTTGAAAATAATAGCACTCACCAATACCAAAGACAAGCATCACACAAACACCACATTATTAAATTAATATGAAAAAGTTTAAAACCACAATTTTCTATATTTAAATTAGCAACAACTTAACTTATCTAATAAATTTATTCAGATATTGAAATAATTTATTTTATTTAGCGTTTTTCCCGCACAACCCAAAATAGAAAATTTTGGGTGTGACAAAATGCCCCTCTGAAATAAATATGAAATCCACAAGCGCACAGATAATACCGATGTAGCATTTTAACCGGGAGTAATCCAGGTATCGTTATTTATATTTTTACCACTGGGAAGGGATGCTAAGGATAATGAGCAATGAGAATCATTGCATGTGATAATGGAGAGCATAACTGATACATCCGGCCCAGGTGGGGTTGGCCGAGGCCCAATAAATTAAGGTTGCCCGGACCCCAACAGTTCTTATGCACACCCACTCGGGGAAAGGCCCAATGTCTCTAAAAGACTAGTCCGATAGGGGAAGGGTGGCTCTCTCTTTTAAGGTGGCTTCCTCCTCCCAAGCTAAGCAAGGTGGGACTATTCAGAGGCTCACACGGTCGCCGCCCGACTACAACTAGGCCACTTGGCCTTTTTTGTTGCGTCTTTGCCAGCGGGTAATAGTGGAGGATGTCATCATCATTTCCACCCCCTTAAACAAGGGCCCAGCTTTGATACCAAATGATACATCCGGCCCAGGTGGGGTTGGTCGAGGCCCAATAAATTAAGGTTGCCCAGACCCCAACAGTTCTTATGCACACCCACTCGGGGAAAGGCCCAATATCCCTAAAAGACTAGTCCGATAGGGGAAGGGTGGCTCTCTCTTTTAAGGTGGCTTCCTCCTCCCAAGCTAAGCAAGGTGGGACTATTCAGAGGCTCACACGGTCGCCGCCCGACTACAACTAGGCCACTTGGCCCTTTTTTGTTGCGTCTTTGCCAGCGGGTAATAGTGGAGGATGTCCTCATCAATAACCATGTCTTTATCGATCTTCTCATACAGGGTAAGTGTCACAAGATAAATAATATATATATATAAATAAAGAATAATAAGAGATAATTGATAAGCACATAGCCACATATAATGATAAACATCTCAATAGATTACTCTAAGCATATAGCACTAGCATGGATTAGGACAAACTATAAGGATTAATCCTAAGTTATTCTAATTATACAGTCAAAGCATACGATGATTAGTGCAATTACACTTGGCAATCATGGTAAGAAAATGTTATATCTACGCATAGTGATATTACTAAGGAAGATATAGAACATAGCCATCACTTTCCCGTAATAGTTGTGCTCTGCCTGCCCTATACTTGGGAGGTGGACTACAAAGGACTCAACAGGACTGTCACTCCCGTGATCTACCACATGGTCCGGAATATAGGGTGCAATCGCAGGTAAATGCGGTATAGGCACCACGCCTACACAATGTTTACCACTCACCCATGATATCAATGAGAAAGCGCTATACGATCCTATACTTAAATATAATTTTGATCAAACTATGCCAAGCATATAATCAAAGTAGACTAAGAACAATATAATTGAGAACATAATCAAATAGAGCAAAGTCATATCCAATATGATAGAATAGACTAAAGTCATATTCATACAAATGATGAACTAGATGAATAATATAAGAACAAATTAAAAAGTAGGAGAGAATTACCAAATATTCTATTGACAGATCCAGAAATCAAGCAATGCTTGGCTCCTTCTAGTTCTAATCCTACGTAGCTATGTTAAACTAGAGATCTAATTGAGATGGTGGCTCTAGGGCTTCTCTGAATGAATGAAATGAGTTCTCTCTCTAATGAATTAGATGAATTCAGGGTTTCTCCTGGGGCCAAGGGCCTTGCTTATATAGCCCTCTAGGAAGCACCATAGCCCTTAGATCAAACCGACCTTCATCAACGTCTTTTTATTATCCTCAAAGGCGGTGGAAGCAAGATCCGCCAGACGGAGCCTGATTGGCTCTGTGGCCTGGGCGGCCGCCCATGAGGTGGGGGCGGGCGCCCCACCTGTCAGCCCAAATGGCCCTCCCCTTCGAGGGGGTGCCTTCTCGAGTCTTCTAGAGTATACTTTTTTATAGTATGGTCGGTTTCTCTCTATGTAAATCTGACATGTGGACCTTCTTTGGTTCTTTCCTGATAACTCCCTGTAGAAATAGATATTCACCAAAACTTGTGAAATTCTATCAGTGTAACCCCTATATCTAGATAGTATTTATGTTTAGGTCCTTTCTCATGCTATGTTGTCGGTTAAAAATGATACTTATCTACCGTCAACATGCATCCTCTGTATTCCACCATGTTGGAATTAGTTATTAAATCATAGGGCTCGTGGTGCTTTGTGCCTAATCAACCTTAGGTTGAGTTTATGGCAGATATGCCCCGAAGTATATTCATTGCTTATCTTGCTAGACAATTGATAGGTTGAATTAATTAAGATAGTACTTAATTTATCTTCACCTACTCTATGACCATCGTAGTGTTTCTTTTGTTTTATTATTTTAGTTAGTTTAGTTTACTTTCATTTACTCCATTACATTCATGCCTAGGTAATTCACTAAAAATAAATCAATGATTTGTCTGAGTCATACTACGTCTTCTCTTTGGAAATAAATACGATACTTTGTATACTCCCAAGTGAAGTGTTGCATCGATATATTCTGTGCGCTTGCGAAATTAGTCCAATAGTCATAAGAAATATCAACAGACATTTCTGGCGTCGTTGCCGGAGAAGGCATTGGCATAGATATTTGGTTAGTTAGTTTTAGTGATTTCCCCTAGTTTAGATTTTGCTTGCTTTGTTTATAACAAAGTCAAGTATGGGTGAATTCAATTTGCCGAAAGATTTCCAAGACGATCCTGAGGCTCTCCTTCGAAGGGCGAGAGCTAGTATCACCCCTTCTCGGAGAAATCCTCCTCTGATATGTCAAAATCCTCCACCAACTGATCCAGTCCGTTCAGAAATTCCAACTGAACTAGTCTTTTCGGAACCTCCATCCATCGAACCCATTCACCCCAGCAGTATTGCATCAACTAGTTTTGGTGCATCTGTTAAGGCGATTCGCGATTATTCCTTCCCTACTATCTCTAATGTAGCCGTAGGTCCTAATATTCTTAGCGGAAAAGAAGAGTCTGTACTTAAGCCAGCACTAATAACCATAGTGCAAGCAAGCCCTTTTCATGGCAAACCTTCCGAGGATGCCAATGCTCATCTTCAGAATTTTCTGGAGATTTGCAACACAATCTCAATTAGAGGAGTCCCACAAAATACCATTAGACTCTGACTTTTTCCATTCTCATTGCTCGAAAAGGCGATGCATTGGTTCTATTCCAATGCGAGAACCTTGAATACCTAGGAGAAGTGTTCAAATGACTTCCTGTCAAGTTCTTCCTCGTCGGTAAAACCAATCTTCTTCGTAGCAAAATTTCTAACTTCTAACAGAAAGTCCGAGAATCCATTCCAGAGGCATGGGATCGACTCCAAGAGTACGTCCAGCATGCCCTCCTCATGGAATGGAGGATTGGCTACTCATCCAAAACTTCTACCATGGGCTCACCATGGAGTCCTGTCAACACCTTGATGCTGCTGCCAGAGGAGCATTCTTCTTCTTGAAGGTGGGTCAAGCAAAAGAGTTGATAGAGAAGATGGTGGAAACCAAGGATGGACTGATGAGCATCTCAAAGGTATGTCCCATAGTTATGAAGTTAATTCTTTATCTATGGAACATCTTTTGAATAAGTTAGAAGAAAGAGCAAATTGGAAAAGAGATCGTGCCACTATAGAATATTTTGTAGCCAAATAGCCACATGTAAGCCTGCCATGTGAAGAATGCAGGGGCATGAACCACACTAGTGATGCCTGCCCTAGTAGAGACCTCAAATCTCTTCTCAATGACGATGGATACGGACCACCTCCACATCAGCCTTACCAGAGATGGAATATGCGCATCAATCAAGGTAATTTACTCACTCATCCTTCCGATTATTCTTCTCTTAGAGATCTTGTTTTTAGTCAAGCCAAAATTAATGAGCAAATACATGCTAAGTTGCTTGATCGTGATAGGATCTTAGGAGATATTCATGCTAGACTTGATGAATTTTCTTTAGCTTTAGGAAATCAGCTTAACTTTAATGAAAAGCTAGAAAGTCAATTAGCCACTTTGATTTCAAAAATTTCACACCATGAAAAAGTCAATGCTATAACCACAAGAGGTGGAAAAACCACTCGTGATCCACAATATTCTGAAGCAACAAAGAAGAAAGTAGTAATTGAAGTCCCAGGTGAAGAAGAAGCCCCCGTTGTGTCCCAAGAAAAGGAAAAGACAACCCCTCATGAATTCTATGACACTGAGGTGCTGCCACTTTTGGAGCGCAATAGAAAGGCAACAAAGGATGAACAATTCAAAAAAATTGTTGAGGTAATTCAAAAATTATATATACATATACCGTTAATTGACGCTATACAGGTCCCCACATATGACAAATATTTAAAAGATATACTAAACAAAAAGAAGTCATTGCCAAGCGTACGGATGGCGAAATTAACCGAGGAGTGCAGCGTGAAAGCCCTATTTTGGTTTTGGATAATGGATGAAACCTAGGACTAACCTTTTATCTAAGTGAGTGAATTAGATAAGGTGGTCCAATCCAAGTGGTGGAGCAAGTTAGAGGTCCATGGTGATGAAGGTGGACATGAAATGAAGATGATCAAGCTCCAATTTGGAAAAGAAGAAAGAGAAAAATAAAACCAAGGTGATCAAGGCAAAGGTATAAGATAAGCTTTGTTTTTGGTGATCAAGACACTATAGAGAGTATGATCACAGTTAGGATCAATAGCCGTATTATAAAGAGGAAAAATCTTTGGCTAAGCGGTTATCGAGTGCCACTAGGTGACATGATTCTTGCATATACATTTAGAAACCTAGTGTGCTAACTTTGAACCTTGTAAAATGCTTTAAAAAATGCTAACACACATGCACACAAGTTCTACACTTTGTGGTTAGCAAGTTGGAAGTAAGGGCGAAGCAGTTGAGGACATAGAAAAAGAAAAGGTGATGAAAGTTCTTTGACTGGAAGCTGGTCGTGGGGTAACCGGACTCACCCCAGCGCGTCTAGTCTTTTATAGGCAGTGTGGCACAGTTGGCCGAGAGGGCAGAGGATCAACCGGATGCTAGACCTGGCTCCATCGCCGCGTCCGATCACTT
The DNA here is from genome assembly GCA_022457205.1 of Saccharum spontaneum. Taxonomy (NCBI): domain Eukaryota; kingdom Viridiplantae; phylum Streptophyta; class Magnoliopsida; order Poales; family Poaceae; genus Saccharum; species Saccharum spontaneum. Next base: position 16,122,735 of record CM039594.1, on the reverse strand, counting down.
TTTGAGAGGAGGTGACTTGGTGCGATCAGACACGCAGGGGCAGCGTCAGGTGGACGCTGACGTACACTGGCGTCAGCATCGCGAGCGCACGGAGAGGAACGAAGTGCTGACCAGACACTGGGGCGCGTTAGGTCACTTGTGACCGAACGTGTCCGGTCAATAAAATCCGGCTCTGGATCGTCTCTCGAAATCATCGAACTCGGCTCGTGCGAGCGTCAGGTGGCGCAAGCAACGAGTGTGGTCATCACTTAACTGTGCGAGCGCTGGAACTTGACCGTTGAGATCAAATGGCTATGCTTGAACGTGGGGAGCCATGTGGCGGCAGATGCACGACCAGACGCAGGCGCGATGCATCCGGTCAACTCGACTGACGCATCCGGTCAATGCGCAGAGCGCCCTCCCTTGACCCTAACAGCTCTATTCGTTCGAGGGGCTCTATAAATAGTGTTTGGCTGGCTTATGGCCCACTCTCTTAGCACTTTTACATACATGACATCCTTGTAAGCCTAGGCAAACACCTCCCACTCATCTCTATCATTGGTTCATTATTATAGTGAGATTAGGAGTGATTCCAAGTGCATTTGCTTGAGTAATTGCATCTAGTGGTACTTGGGGATCGTTGGCTATGGATTTCTTATTACTCTTGGTGATTGCCACCACCTAGACGGCTTGGAGCAGCGGAGGAGCTTCAGCATGTGTTGGTATTTGTTCGTGGCCAACTCTAGTGATTGTGAGGGGTCTTGTACTTTCCCGGCAAAGAGCTGAAAGGTAACTCTAGTGGATTGCTTGTGTCATTGAGTTACTGAAAGAACCGAGGATGCCACCTAGAGGGGGTGAATAGGCATTTCTGAAAATTCAACCCTTCAAATGCGGAAAATGATTAGTGTTGGAAACTCCAAATCAGAGAAATAAACCCCTCACGAGTTAACCACAAAGTATATAACAAGTACTAATAAGTCTAGAAGCTACAACCCTACAACACAATGATTAGAACAAAGAATAAATAATTTGGGTGCTGCTGAGAAATACCAAACATGTCCAGACCTATTCACAAGCTCAAGCAACACAAGTAGATCACAAATACTTAATGAAAAGAGAGATCGAGACACACAATGTGTTTTACCGAAGTTCGGCCTCCGTTGAGGGGGCTGCTAGCGACCCAACAAAGGTCAGCTCTAGAGGACCACAAAAGTCACTCTAACCGGAGTCTTTTCCAACTCCTTTTCCTCCTTCCACTAGATGATTCCTTCCCTTGCGGTGGTGGAATCAAACCATTACAAACTTTTTGAGGCACACCACAATGTCTTGGGGTGCTCTCTGGCGACGCCTAGCTATCTAGGATCGAAGAGTCCAAGAGTAACAAATGTAAATCACGAGATTGGCAATATGCACAAGTGCTCAAGGGTGGCTTGCTCTCAAATTTATATCTCACTCAACTCACATGATGGATTTTGCAAGTTTGAATCAATCACTCACTAAGAGAGGGTTGGAGAGTGTTCTAAGGCTCAAAAATGTGTCTGAAAGTCAGCAAAATCAGCAGCCTCCAAAGGTGGAGGCTAAGGGGTATTTATAGCCCCTTTGAAAAACTAGTTGTTATGTGACTGTTGGGCAATACCGAACACGTCCGGTATTTGCCATACAGCCCCAACAGCTACTATGTTAGTGAAGCGCGAGGCGTCGGAACTCCTGATGATTGCTAGAACTCCCGATCGTCGGAACTCCCGACAAACCAACCTGAGAAAACTGAGGAAATTGCTGTGGCTAGGCAAATACTGGACACGTCCAGTACCAATACACGTCCAGTATTACCAGACCAGCAACACCAAGTTAGATCTTATGTCTCTCAAACACTCAAAACTGACATGGGTTGGCTTGAACACTTATGAATGGTTATCTATCAACATGATGCATCCCTCTTAATAGTACGACATACCTATAACTCAAGTTTAAATGAAAACATAATTTGAAGCACTTGAGTTGAATTTTCTTGATCCGAAATGCTATAGACTTCAATCTTCATTAAGTGAGGGTGATAACATATCGACTTTGATTTTATCCTTGAGCATAGCCATCTTGAGCATGTGACTTGACTTCATTCAACAAATGTGAGTTGGCTTCAAATGTATCAAGTCACTCCTTTATAAAGTCATCTAGGATTTGATCCTCCACTTCCATATGACCATCAAAGTTGGATTGGTACCTCAACTAAATCCAAGTACTTCCTCCTTCACCTTAGCTAGGTTCCTCGGTCGTCAAGCCGCTTGCCCTTCACCCTTGCTTAGTACCTCGAAGCCTTTCCTTGCTATCTTCACCAACTCAAACCATCAAGTCACACTTGGTGTTGAATCATTCATTAAATTCATTTGTATACTTGTCTTTTATCTAGCAAGCTCAAAAAAGGTGAGACCATTCCATATGCAATCCCTCATGTCTCATTAATTATTTTTCATCGTGCTTGCTTTCATATGAGTCATTGAAATCCCACAATGAATAAGCCTTGCATGAATTATATTTGCATTGTTGTCTTATGTTTGAACTAGATTGTTTCCAACAATACATCATTTTGGCTTTCATTAAAATACCTGTGAGATAACCTATTACCTATCCACACTTAGCAAACGGATTAGACCTTTAATCACGTTGTCATTCAATCATCCAAAACCCACTAAAGGGCTAGATGCACTTTCAGTTACCTCACTTGTGGGTAGGTTCTTGCGGTGTCCAATTGTGTGGACAAGGTTCATGCAACACCTCTTAGCCGCCAAACCACCAAGTGTTGGTCGACACAACGGGGACTAGCGTGCTGGCAAGCACGTGAACCTTGGGAGAAAAATTGGTTTGTCACTTGTCTCTTGGATTTCTCTTGGTGATTGATTGGTATTCATCTTATGATTGGTTCATTTCTCAACGTAGCGGTATAATCACCTTGCTCACTCCTTTATATTCTCGTAAACTAGTTGTAGCAAGCTCTTTAGTGTAGCTAGAGTTGAGAGCTTGCTTTGTAGCCTAGTTTCATCTAGTGGAGCTCTTTAGTGTAGCCTTGTTGAGAGCTCTTAGTGAGTAGTGACATGACCACTTGTGTGCATAGAGATCATAGCAACTAGAATTGTTGGGTAGGTGGCTTGCAACACTTGTAGATCTAGAGCAAGTTTGTATTTCGCCGTTTGTCATACTAATCAAATTGCTCTAGTGATCTTGTAGAGTTTTAAATAGGCTATTCACCCCCCTCTAGCCATATTAGGACCTTCATAGCACAACTATACTTAATCAGCTACATGAAAAGGACTTATGGAATCCTACATTTTCATTCTCCATCGGTACCCAGCAATTTGATCAAGCCCTCTGTGACCTTGGAGCAAGTGTCAGCGTCATGCCAAAGGTAGTATATGATAAATTAAATCATAAGTCATTATCCCCAACCACAATACGTTTGCAGCTGGCCGATCAATCAGTCCGATATTCGATGGGAATAGTGGAGGATATTCCTATCAAGATAAGGAGTTGTTTCGTTCCAGTAGATTTTGTGGTGTTGGACATTAGTGCAAACACAAAAACACCACTAATCTTGGGAATACCATTTTTGAGCATGGAAAATGCTCAAATTGATGTTGGAGCCAGAGAAATTCATCTCAACATAAATGGCAAGGAAAAAATATTCCACTTCAAGCCAAGACTGGAGCAATGTTCATCAGTGGAATTAAAGCCTCCCGACATATCCACCATGCATGAACAAGATGATGATTCCATCATTCATGGGAGTAAGCCACCGTAGAATATTTACATGAAAGGAATCCGAGGAGCTAAACCAAGGTGAGTTAAGCAAAGGTATGCACCTAATCCCTACTTATTTTCACTAAGCATCATCATTTCTTGTCAAAACATGTTCAATACCTTGCTTAAAAAGTCTAAAATCATTAGTAGGGGAGATTAGGTGGCTGCCCAGCCAAAATTGGCCATTGGCCGGCCCCACCTCTGCCCCTCTTGGCTCCTTTCACCTCCATTCACTCCATCATGCATGTGAAGAACAAGACCAAGGCAAAAATCTGATGGCCACTTTGTTCTTTTCTCCCCACCCACCTTGTCCTTGCCTCCAACATTTCTAATCCATTCACTCACCCCTTGGCCTTTTCCCTTCACTCATTCACCTTGTAGCACACATGTGAGAGCATCTAGGAGAGAATCAAAGCAAGAAGTGACAGGATTGCCACCATAGGGGGGCGGCCAACGCCCTACCTTGGTGCCTTTGGCACTTTGCTTCACTCTCCACTCATTTATGTCCTTGTGAAGCTCACTCATTCATTCACCAGCACTTTCACCTCTGAAAGTGCATCTAGCCATCTAGTGGGTTTTAGTGAATTGAATGACAACATCATTAAAGGTCTAACAAGTTTGCTAAGTGTTGAAATAGAAAATTGAGTCTATTGCATATGTTTGTGGATTGTGTATTAACAAGTATATCCAAGGTTCAACAAGTAGGCAAACTTGATGGTATTCCACATAGTGTTGAAATGAAGGCTAAAATTATGTATTGTTGTATTAGAAGATCATGGAAACAATCTAGTTCTAGCAAAAGACAACAATGCAAATGGAATCAATGAAATGACTTCTATGTTGTGGGATATCATAACATCATGTGAAAGCAAGCATATTTTACAAATGAAAAATGAGACATAAGTTGATGATTTTGGATTGGTCTCGATAGAGGCTTGCTTTACATGAACAAGAAGAGATTGTTAGTGGATTAGCTTTGATCAAGTGTTGAAGAATGAATCAAGAACGCATAAGTGAGGAAGTGACAAGTAAAGGTCAAATGACAGAGGACACAACTCATGTTAAATATAAGATGGTCTCTTCTTTGGTTTGCTTGTATGGATAAAGATTTGAAAAATCACTTTGCATTGATTTGATCAAGCTAGAAGTATGAAGATAGAGATTGATGTGAGTGTTAGGAGTGTCAAGCCAAAATAAATAGGATATAAGGAATCGTGAATTGGCTTGACTATATTGATGTTGATCCATATATGTCTCTATGTGAGTCAAACTAAAGCTTGATTGATCTTAATATTCATATCTAGAAGATATTCAAGCAAGGATCATAATATTGAAGAAATAGTTTTTCAATGGATGCTTAATATGATGTGACTTGAGTATGGCTTGATAAGGTGAAGATAGCAAGGAAAGGGCTTCAAGGGACTAAGTAAAGGTGAAGGGCAAGCGACTGCTTGAGGACCGAGGTACCGTGGCTAAGGTGAAGAAGAGAGTACTTGCATTGAGTCAAGGAACTAATCAAGCTATGAGGAGTCATATTGTGTTGAGGATCAAATCATTAGTAGAAGTGACTTGAAGCCACAAAGTGAACTCATATCTATGGAAATGGTTCAAGTCACTTGCTCAAGGTATATTTGCTCAAGGAGATGAGACAAGAAGATTACAAAGGCTTTATGAAGTGATATTGAGAAAGAGGATAATACATGCAATGGTGGAACCCCCAACTACAAAAGAAAGCAACAACCAACTCAAAGGAGGTTCAAGTTCTTTTATGTTTTGAATTTGAGTTTAGGAAAAGCCATACTATAAAGGGAAATACAATGCACAAGCTTTGATGTGCAACCAAGTGCTCACTTACCCACCAAAATATCCTCTAACCATAGCCAAGACAGCCTGCTACTCAAATCTTGACCTTTGCTGTCCTAGCAGGTGCGGCAATGCCGCACCTTGAGAGCGGCAGTGCTACCGTGTGGCAGTGCCGCGGGTCAAGTGCGGCAGTGCCACACTTATCTGACTATTGGGATCTGAGGGGGTATTATATCTCTCCCTCATCCCCTCCAATGGTCAATCAGCCATTCTCCTTCCCAAGTGTGACTGTTGACGGTCCTTAAGTATCAATTATAACTATCAAATAAATAGAGAAAAGGATCCAAATGAAACCAACACCTAGACTTAGGGTTTTATCTGACAGAATTCCACGAGTTTTGCTGTTTATCTATTTCTGCAGGGGGTTATCAGGAAATACGGAAGAAAGGCCCACATGTCGGATTAATGACGGGATATTAACCGAACACGTAATTATCTTACATCTAGAAGAGTCCAGAAGCCACGAGAACGAACGGGAGGCGTAACAGAGCCGGGGACAGGGCGCCCGCCCTAGTCCCTAGGGCGCCCGCCCTGCTGGCTCAGCCAATCAGGCTCCGCCTCGAGGATTATGCTCCACCGACCTAGAGGATCAAGGAAAACCGTCCGTTCAATGTCGGTTTGATCCGACGGCCCAGATTCATCCGAAAGGGCTATATAAGCAAGGCCCCTGCCCCTGGAGGAGAGGCCCTCGTCTCATACTTCAAACCCTAATTTAGGAGGAGAGCCTCTGATCAAGCCCTAGAGCCACCACATCAACTGGATCTCTAGTTAGCATAGCTACATAGGATTAGAACTAGAAGGAGTCAATCTTCGATTGGTTCCTGGATCTGTCAAGAGGATTCTTGGTAATTCCTCTCTTGTTCTTTAATTGTTCATCATTGTTCTTCAATATTATGAATATGACTTTGTTCTATTTCAATATATTGGTTATGACTTTGCTCTACTTGATTATATTTGCAATTATATTGTTCTTAGTTTATCATAGTTATATGCTTGGCTTAGTTAGATTGGAATTATATACATGCCTAGGATCGTATAGCGTTTATCCATGTGTACAGTGGGTGAATGATAATTATTGTGTAGACGTGGTGTCTATACCGTATTTATCTGCGATTGCACCCTATATGCCGGATTGTGGGGTAGTTCGCGATTATGACAGCTTCGTTGATTCTTATATAGTCCCCCCTCTCGTGTATAGGGCAGGCAGAGCAACACTATTACAGGGGAGTGATTGCTATGTTCTTCATCTTCCTTGCTAATATTCACTATGCATGGATATAGTCTTTTCTCACCATGATTGCCAAGTATAATTGCACTAACTATGATATGCTAGACTTTATAGTTAATAATAACTTAGGGAATATCTTTGTAGTTCATCCTAATTCCATGCTAATGACTTGCTAGAATATCTGTTGAGGTGCTTATCATTATTATATGTGGCTAGCTGATCAGATTAATTATCTTTGTCACCATTATCACTTTACCTTTACTTAATGTGACATTTATACCTGTATAAAGAGATTGATAAATACTCTCGGTTATACATGCAATGATGTGTACTCAGTTCCATATTCTCATTCCATTATCAACCATGATACTTAGAAATCCCTTCCCAGTGGTAAAAATATAAATAACGATACCTGGAATACTTCCCGGTTAAAATGCTACATCGGTATTAATCTGTGCGCTTGCAGATCCCTTTTATTATTTATCTTGCTGAGCAAATGCATATTTCAATACCGCGTCTCTCATGTCATGCTGGGGATGACAACTTGGCTTAAGTGGCATGAGGGATAGGTTTGGTATTTTTGGCGCCGTTATCAGAATTAGAAAACTAAGTCTACTTTTGGTAGTGACGTTAAGAATGCCCAACAAGCATTTTTGGCGCCGTTGCCGGGGAAGGTTGATTACTAAGTAGGAATGAATACGGAACTTTGAGTCATCATTTGCATCACTAATCTGATCGAGCTTATCAATTCTCTTATACAGTTTTACCCCTGTATTTTCCATTTTGATTATTTATTGCAGGGTGATGCATGAATAGAAGACATCTTCCAGACAACTTTGTTGACGATCCCGAAGCCTTATTCAGAAGAACAAGAGCTAAGCTCAAGAAGACATCATCAACACTTCAGCACAAAGCTTCATCCAAATCCGAAGACCGCCGAAGTTTCATCCGAAATTTGTCGACTGAATTCGAAGCCATGGCGAACAAGTCGATCCGCGAGTTCTCAGCTCCCACTACGGACAACATCCGCACTGGACCTGCTGGGGAGATCGACCGCAACTTCGAGCTCAAGCCTAGGCTCATCAACATGGTGCAAGCTAACCAGTTCTGTGGGAAGCCACATGAAGACGCTAGTGCTCATCTTCAACACTTCCTGGAGATCTGCAGCACTTTCACCATGGCTGAAGTCCCCAGAGACGCCATACTACTTCGCCTTTTCCCATTCTCACTGTTGGGGAGAGCGAAGCAGTGGTTCTACGCTACAAAGGAGAAGAACACTACGTGGGCACTCTGCTCCACGAACTTTCTGACCAAATTCTTTCCCATGGGCAAGACCAATGCTCTCCGTGGGAAGATTACAAGTTTTCAGCAACAACATGATGAATCCGTTCCAGAAGCATGGGAGCGTTTCCAAGACTACATCCTAGAATGTCCCCATCATGGAATGGAAAGCTGGCTGTTGATGTAGACATTTTATCATGGGCTCATTAATAGTACCCGTGAAACTATGGATGCTGCAGCTGGAGGAGCATTCCTATCACTCACCATACCTCAAGCCACAGCTCTTGTGGAGAAGATGGCATCCAACCAAGGTTGGAATGAAGAAAGAACTCAGACACGCAAGAGAGGTGGAGGTATGCACCAGCTCAAGGAGGTAGACATGCTGTCTGCCAAGCTAGACCTACTCATGAAGAAGCTCGATGATCGAGCTGGAGAAAAGAAAGAAGTCATGCACGTCTACGACTCCCACATGACTTGTGAGGAGTGTGGAGGTACTGGACACTCGGGCAATCATTGTCCTGAGTTGCTGGAGGACGTGAACTACATCAACAATAACAACAACAACTACTACAACCGTCCTCAGCAGAATCAAGGTTGGAATCAACAGAGGCCTAACTACTCAGGTAATTACCAAGGTAACAATTCTTTCAATAATAATAATAATTATCCACCTTTGAGAGAGTTAGAGTCCAACCAAGGAAAGCTAATGGATAACCTGTCTAAGAAATTGGCATCTAATGATAAAATACTAGAAAATATAAATAATAGAATGGATAATTTCTCTACTGCCATCAAGAACCAGATTAGCTTTAATAAAATGATTGAATCTCAGTTGAATCAAATAGCTGCTGCTGTTCCTGCTACTAACCCCGGTATACCATCACAACCGGAAGGACTAGAATCTGCAAATCTTGTAGACATGTTTGATGCAGGAGATTACTGGAGTAACCCTATCGTGGAAGTAAGTACTGACCGTCTGCCGGTCAAGAGAGGCGATCCAGGATGCCCCGTCATCTCGATCTCCATCGGCATGCGAGACTTCCCAGAAGCACTCTGTGACTTTGGCTCCAGCGTCAACATCATGCCCAGGGTACTCTATGAAAAACTCTTTTCACAACCATTATTAGAAACAACCATGTGTTTGCAGCTTGCAGATAGGACACTGAGTTTCCCGAGAGGAATATTGAAGAACATCTGTGTCCGAGTTGGTTCCTCGTACGCTCCAGCAGACTTCGTAGTGATAGAGACCGGTTCTGATGAGAGGGCTCCCGTCATCCTAGGGAGACCATTCCTGAACACCGCAGGAGCTGTCATCTATGCTAGTGCTGCCAAGATCAGTTTCTACATCAAGGGGAGGAAGGAAACGTTTTCCTTTAAGAACAAGACCGCACAAATCCCAGAGCAACCCCAATATGAACCAAGGAAGAGGACCAACAGGAGGAACAAGAGCAAGAAGCAAGTATGGACCGAGACAGCTAAGATGGTCACTACCGTGCACAAAGGTCAAGATCGCCAACTCAAGTCACCGTTCTTGCCTAAGAAGGACGACCCAGGTATGCCAAGCATTTATTGCTCCATTAATGGGTCCCACTTCTACAAGACACTTTGCGACACTGGGTCGGGCGTCAACATAATGGCCAAGGTCACCTATGAACTTCTGTTCGAAACCATGCCCTTAAACCCAACATATATTCAGCTCCAGATGGCAGATCAGACATTCCGACAGGTCGAAGGTACAGTAACTGACGTCCCTGTCAAGATAGACGATCACTTTGTCCATACAGACTTTCAGGTTATTGACATGGGAGAAGATGAATACGATCCACCCATCATCCTTGGAAGACCATTCCTTAGTACTGTCAAAGCAATCATTTACATTGGAACTGGAGAAGTCCACATGCACTTCCCCTCTGAGAAGGTACGTCTTTACTTTACTGACCCTAACTATGTATTTGAAGAATCCAAGCAGGTCAGGACAAGAAGAAGGCGGCGTAACCACAATCAGAAGCAACAGGTCATCAAGGACGGATGGGCAGATTATGAAGGAGAAGTGGTAAGATCTGAAGACATACCACTCAACCAACACTGTCCTGAGGAGACCAAAGCACCGAGACAGGTATGGAAAGAAAAGACAGTTGCACATGAAGAAGAGGCGCTGCCGGAACCACCGACTACGCCATCCACCAAGTCCCAGGACGACTGAACGAATAAGAGTCCCGTTCGGAGGACTTAAAAACACCGAACGCCTTGCCAAGAGGTAACTTGGTAGTTATCCTTTCCTTTTAATTATTTACTTTATCTTAAATAGTTTGCTTAGTTAATCATATTCATACTATCTTAAAAAGAAAATAAAAATGTTAAAAACCCTAAAGCCCCATGTAAGTATGCGAGTGGCATAAAACCCATAAGTACATTCACTGTGGTGGCATAAAAATATATATATATAATAAATACATAAATATTTTCTTCTGCTTTATAAAAGAAAAAAAACATAAAAAAAATCAAGGAGGCTCAGCATGATAAAGGCTAGATATTTATGCTAACACTTAATCAGTTCCACAAAGCTTTGTTGTCTATTTGAGCTTCACAGAATTCAAGGAGACTAGCAGACATAGGACATTCTAATCGCTGTCAGGGTGCTGCCGACTTTCAAATACACCTCCGCCATCTGCTAGCTACATCAGAAGAGATTATGTCAAGATCCAGCTTGGGGGAGAGCACCTCCATTATCTTGCTAAGTATTTCTATCTTTATCTTTATATTTATATATACTTCTACCCTATAAAAATAAAAATATACATAACTATGAAAAAAACCAAATAAAGATTTTGTGCTTACATATATATACCTATATCTTTTGCTTAGTGTGTTTAAATAAATAAATAAAGTGGCTATGCTAAACTGAATCTAGATAATAATAAAACTCTAGCATGGATATGATGAATAGTTGCTTTGCCTAACTTTCAAATTTGAAGTTCTCTCTCTAAGTTTAGACATAACTGTTATCATTTAAAGCTTGCTCTAAACCTGAACTTGTGGGAAGAGAACTTGATCTAAAGTCTAAGTTGTTAACGGATATGATATGGGAAGGTTGAGCTGCTGTTTATCTATTCCTAGAGATGCTAGAATTCTGGAGAATTTTATCTTTGAAAATCTTAAAATGCTACATGATGAGTTCCTGTATGATGAGAGTTTAAGTTCCTACCACAGCCATACATACATGCTTGCTAGACTTTAAGCCATACCTTTACTTTTTACTGCTTATGAGCATTGAGTGTAGTCAAGCTGTGTAGACCCTTAGGAGCTTGTCATGCGGTTAAAATCAAGATTCACTTGCACGATCACTCATACATGCTGCTTCTACTCCGGAAGTACGCATCCACATATATCCACTCATTCTCATCTCCAGATCCACATAAAATTATTCTACTCCTAATCCAGGAGAGAATAGCTAAAAATATTTTCCCATTCTTGTTATCCCCTGTGAAATAAATGCTCAAGCTATTTTGGTTACTACCACTTGCTATATTGTTCTAAGGAGATGAGTGCTCTATACGAGGAAATAAAAAGGGGCAAGTGCCCGGAACCTCAAAAAGAAAAAGATATCAGGAAATAAAAAGGAGCAAGTGCTCGGAACCTCGATGAAAAAAAAAGAAAAAGTATGAGAAAAGAGGTAAAAATGGACAAGTGTTCGACAGTAGAATTAGGGGTACAAGATACCCACCTGAAAAAAAAGAAAATATAGAGCACCTCATTCTCCTCAAGAGCTTTAGAAAGCAAGAAAGGTACGTATCCCCTCAAAAAGAGCAAAAGTAGAATTAGACTTTCATCATTGTTATCATCACTACCACCATACACCATTTATTCGCCACACATGCACATCTTGATTTGACTTATTAGCTTGTTTCTCTGGATCCATGGTTTGACTATGCAATAAATGTCTTGTAAGTATGTATACTTTATCTCCCACCGATGAGCTCCAGATATCAAAAGCCTTATTAGAATAGGATGAGAGAGAAGGCAATGTCACTCTGTCTTATACCACAAATACTACATACTTTGCTTTGAGAGAAGGCAGACATCATTACTGCTTTGGTAAGGATCCAGAAATACCACAAAAGAGAGACCTGAGAGAGTCATACAAGGAATCTCTGAGTTTTATTTGAAAATCTGCAAAAAAACTCCAGAGCTATAGCTAATCAAGAATAAGAGACATGGCGCTTGACTAGACTGTTCTATCTTTTAACCGCTCAAGACAAAGGTGACGGTTGCAAGCCCCATGGTGAAAGGTATAATGAGTAAGTTTTAAGTCTTGACAGTTTACTTTAACTCAGAGATGAGACTCTATTTGAAAGCATGTGTACCGTCAAAATTCAAAGGCATTTCAGCAACTACTGAGTCTCTCCTTGCTCAGGGACGAGCAAGAGGTAAGCTTGGGGGAGTTTGTTGACGGTCCTTAAGTATCAATTATAACTATCAAATAAATAGAGAAAAGGATCCAAATGAAACCAACACCTAGACTTAGGGTTTTATCTGACAGAATTCCACGAGTTTTGCTGTTTATCTATTTCTGCAGGGGGTTATCAGGAAATACGGAAGAAAGGCCCACATGTCGGATTAATGACGGGATATTAACCGAACACGTAATTATCTTACATCTAGAAGAGTCCAGAAGCCACGAGAACGAACGGGAGGCGTAACAGAGCTGGGGACAGGGCGCCCACCCTAGTCCCTAGGGCGCCCGCCCTGCTGGCTCAGCCAATCAGGCTCCGCCTCGAGGATTATGCTCCACCGACCTAGAGGATCAAGGAAAACCATCCGTTCAATGTCGGTTTGATCCGACGGCCCAGATTCATCCGAAAGGGCTATATAAGCAAGGCCCCTGCCCCTGGAGGAGAGGCCCTCGTCTCATACTTCAAACCCTAATTCAGGAGGAGAGCCTCTGATCAAGCCCTATAGCCACCACATCAACTGGATCTCTAGTTAGCATAGCTACATAGGATTAGAACTAGAAGGAGTCAATCTTCGATTGGTTCCTGGATCTGTCAAGAGGATTCTTGGTAATTCCTCTCTTGTTCTTTAATTGTTCATCATTGTTCTTCAATATTATGAATATGACTTTGTTCTATTTCAATATATTGGTTATGACTTTGCTCTACTTGATTATATTTGCAATTATATTGTTCTTAGTTTATCATAGTTATATGCTTGGCTTAGTTAGATTGGAATTATATACATGCCTAGGATCGTATAGCGTTTATCCATGTGTACAGTGGGTGAATGATAATTATTGTGTAGACGTGGTGTCTATACCGTATTTATCTGCGATTGCACCCTATATGCCGGATTGTGGGGTAGTTCGCGATAGTGACAGCTTCGTTGATTCTTATATAGTCCCCCTCTCGTGTATAGGGCAGGCAGAGCAACACTATTACAGGGGAGTGATTGCTATGTTCTTCATCTTCCTTGCTAATATTCACTATGCATGGATATAGTCTTTTCTCACCATGATTGCCAAGTATAATTGCACTAACTATGATATGCTAGACTTTATAGTTAATAATAACTTAGGGAATATCTTTGTAGTTCATCCTAATTCCATGCTAATGACTTGCTAGAATATCTGTTGAGGTGCTTATCATTATTATATGTGGCTAGCTGATCAGATTAATTATCTTTGTCACCATTATCACTTTACCTTTACTTAATGTGACATTTATACCTGTATAAAGAGATTGATAAATACTCTCGATTATACATGCAATGATGTGTACTCAGTTCCATATTCTCATTCCATTATCAACCATGATACTTAGAAATCCCTTCCCAGTGGTAAAAATATAAATAACGATACCTGGAATACTTCCCGGTTAAAATGCTACATCGGTATTAATCTGTGCGCTTGCAGATCCCTTTTATTATTTATCTTGATGAGCAAATGCATATTTCAATACCGCGTCTCTCATGTCATGCTGGGGATGACAACTTGGCTTAAGTGGCATGAGGGATAGGTTTGGCATTTTTGGCGCCGTTATCAGAATTAGAAAACTAAGTCTACTTTTGATAGTGACGTTAAGAATGCCCAACAGTGACCAGAGCCCTTTCTTGCTCCTTCCTCTCCATTGGAGGGCTCCCAAGCTTCTCCTCTTAATTTCCACTCAAATCCTTGTGAGACTAAGCTTCCAAACTGCATTAGAGAGCAGCCCCAACTATTCTTCATCTCCTAGAGCACTTGGTTCATGTTCAAACCAATGGATTGTGTTTGTTACTCTTGGAGCTTGCTCCTAGTCGGCAAGAGCGTCGCCCATGAGCTTGCCAACTCGTGTGGCAGCCCCAGGAGGTCTGTAATCACCTCAATCAGCTAGTGAATCACCCCTTATCTTAAGAGTTTATTCTCTTGACTTAAGAACGAGAAAAGGGTTGAAAGAGACCCAAAGCCTTTGTGGCAAACCTCAACAATGTGGACATAGGTAAGCCTTAGTGGCGAGCTGAACCACGGGATAAATCGGTGTCTCACTTGTGCTCTTGTGATTTGCATTGCTATACTTGTTTGTTGGTGATTCTAGGGTTTGGTCTCAATCTACTTGTGCATAAGCTTCTGCTAACATACAGGTGGTGAAACAGGCTCTACTCTACCCTAGGAAGCTTAGAAATTTACTTGATCTAAATTTCCTTGGATAGATTTTGAACTATGCACTCGAGATTGTCTTCAGGTGCGGTAGTGCCGCTGTGTGTGTGCGGCAGTGCCGCTCTGAAACTGACAACAGTTTTTGAATTGCAATATTTGTGTTCCACTCGATCTACTTGGTTATGAGTGCAGGTACTTGGTGAACTTGTCACTGGACATCTCTAGCACATCTCCACCAAGTTTGGTCTGTGTAGGACTCTCCGCAGGAGTGAGCACTGCCGCACTCAAGTGAGGTAGTGCCACACCTAGAGTTTAACTTTGACTCGAGTTTGTTTTAAAACAAGCCTATTCACCCCCCTTTAGGCGACATCAAGGTCCTTTCAACCCCTCAAGAGCTGAAATTCCACTCTCCCTCTCCTTCGTACTCCACACCATGAGCATATTTGCTTAATTCACTAAGCAAATTAATTATTAGGGAGAGGAGAAGCATCGTAGTGGTGATCCACACATCCTACAAGGAAGTAGTCCATTTATTTTACAAATCCTTAACCCCTCTCTTGTTCGAGCTTGTCAATTGCTTGTAGGATCATGAAGAAATTCAAAAATGCCTTGGGCATTGGAAGTAGCAAGAGAGCCAACAAGCACATTCGGTTCCCATCGGATAGCAACTCCATCGCGGGAAGCAAAAGCAACCAAGATAGCAATGCCATATCCATCGACCAAGCAAGCCAAGAGAGTGGAGGTAACCAAGTTGATCAAGAAGAGCCAATTCACGTTCTAACAAGTGATGAGCAAATAATCTTAGTGGACGAACGCGAGAGGCAAGCTTTTCGAATCCTACAAGACCGAACATCACACCCGCGCCTACAACCACGACTTCTAAAATTGCACAGGTATGATCACCGAGTTCTAAGTTATTTTTCGTGCAATAGGATGGGAGAATTTTTTGCGTGTGAATGAAGATGGGTGTAGGCAACTTACCATAGAATTTTTATGCACACTCACTAGAACCGCCACTCATGTCACTTTTGGATTATTCAGTGAGCAATATACCTACACATGGAAACAATTTAGTGTCTTGCTAGGCTTTGATAAAAACTGCAATCATAATTTGGATAGAGCCGTAGAAGGATTTGATCGAGTTGACATTTGGAAGGAGATTAGTGACAAAGATAGCTCTAGTTAACCAAGAAGTAGTGAAGTTCATAATCCTACTTTGCGCTTTATGCACCGATGGCTTGCCATGACACTTTTTCCTAGGAATGATCTCCATATGGTTAGAGTTGATGAAATGAAAATCGTGTATGCCATGCTTAGCAAAACTCGTATTTCTCCTGCCATTGGCATGATAGATTATTGGCTAGGAACTTTTCAACGTGATGAATATGTTGAGTGCACCTCCTTAATCACTAGACTTGCAAGAAACATGGGTCTTCTTGATAGGGCTTTAATCAATTACATAGCCACTGATAGTCTATCTTGATTATGATCACTTTTCCAAGCACGCATGATGAAAATAGATCAAGATGATGATACTTATATCATGACTTATTGTGGCTGTGTTAATGAAATTCGTTTGCCCAACATGGAATTTTGGTTAAGTAATGTTGATCGCCTGACCATCCCATTGGAAAACCATAGAAGCATACAACCGTAGGATTGCAGGTGAAATGCAGGTGACACGGAGGATGACAAGAAGACAAGCTACTATCGCCCGAGCTGACGCACAAGCTTAGGGCGAACAAAATGTGCGAGATGCTCTCAACCGGGGCATGGGGCACCCAATTAGGGTGCTTGGCCTACCCCGCCTGGTTCACAGGAGGCAGGAGGATCTCACTAGCACCAGCAGCCAGAACACCACTAGTAGCAGGCGCTAGAAGGGGTCTCTCCCTAGGATCAGCATCGACATGGAGGATCCCAGTTACACTCAGCAGGAGGATCACAGCTGCACTCAGCAGGAGGCTCACAGTGGCTTCCTCCATTTGGAGAAGGCCCTTCTCATTTTGCAAGTCGCAGAGATAGGCAATTGTCCAATTCAGAGGGATACCCCCCTCCTCATGCAAGACATCACTCCACTTTAGCTGTTCCTGGAGATTGGGAGCGTGACATTGGCTTCATGCAGCACCAGATGGAGGGAATCTGCCTCGACACCATCACGCTTCGCCATGACTTTCATGCACATGTGCAGAACTTTTAGCAGTACCAGCAGGAGACCGAAGGAGAGCTAGCGGCCATACATGCGCTAGCTGAAGAAAATGACCACCGTTGGGACGATGTCTATCGTCGCATGGGATGGAGACGCAACTGATCCCATGACAGAAGCAAGCTTGGGGGAGGAGTCCCCGCTAAGGTAAGTATTCTATGTCCCTACTTAGTAGTATTTACATTTCTATCTTGTATTTTTAATTTCGTTAGCATCTAAAAAAATGTTGCTATGCTCTGTAAATAAATAAATAAGCTAGTAACCCATGGTTATGTTTTATTGCTTTTAGTTTTGAATAAAACACTCTCACTACTGCCTAATAAGAATAAAAGGAAACAACTGTGGGACCAAATAAATGTCGCTCCATTATTTTCTGCACATCCTCATGTTTGCAACCATCGATGTTTTGGCATTGTTAGTGTATTTTTGCTTTTACCATGAACTTGAGTCCAATGGGATGCAAATGCTAGAGCTAATTTTGAGTGGGAGAATATCATGATTAGCAAAGAATGGAGTAAGTTTTTATCCTGTCTTGAGCAAGGTTTATCTCTGGAGAATTTATTTTGAAAACATAAAAACTTGCTTAGTTCTTCTATGGCAAGAAACACCTACTAGAGCCATATATGTTTAGCACTCAGAAACTTCCACATATGCTACTTGCCTTAGTAGTGAGCCTAGTCAAACCTTGTTGATTTTAGTTAAGAAACTTGTCATACTCCCATGAACGAGAGCACATGCACCCACCTATATATATTTGCTACTCTTACACTGAGGGTATGCATCCACATGCTTTCCACTCCAAACATTTACTCTATGGCATATGTTTATTCCTCCATTGAAATATCTCTCAAAAAGGAGCATGGCTATCTCTAAAAAAAGAGAGAAGAAAAATATTTGTGTTTCCTATGTCAAAAAAAAGAGAAAAGAGAGGTAGCCATGTTTCCAACAAGGAGAAAAAGAGGAGCCATGAAAGGAGTAAATTCCACATATATCACACACATGCACTCTCTTGGTCTAGGTTTATGACTTGTTGTTCCTTTTATCCAAGTGTTTGACTTAGCACTAAATACTATGCAATGTATGCCTTCATATTTTCCTTGCCCACAACTCCACACAAGCTTTAGTAATAGGAATGGAGGCAACACTTGAGCCTCTGGTAAGGAGCATAAACACTTATGAGAGAGTGAGTGTGCCACAGAAAGAATTAGACCTTGTGATTTGTCTTGCCAAAATTTATAAAAACCTCCAAACGATATTTCTAAGCAAAATAGACAAGGAGAAGAGACCCTCTTTCTAGCTGATATATATTCAACCCTCAGACAAGGTGAAGGCCAAAAGCCCCATGGTGACAAAGGTAATATGGGTAAGAGTTTCTATATTAACATTTCCAATTCAAAGGTTGGTATGTTTATGAGCAGGAATGCAGGAGTTAGTAAGCAACTGATATTTTCATGCTAAGTCCCCATCTTTGCTCGGGACGAGCAAAAGGCAAGTTTGGGGGAGCTTGTTGATGGTCACTAAACACCCATCAACAATTCCAACATTCTAAAGCAAAATCAACAAGAAATTCAAAGATTTGGTTTATTACTAATGGAATTCCACTTGTACATGAAGTTTATTTGAATGTAGGAAAAACAGTGAAAATGGTGCAAAATATGTGACATGGAGGCAGCAGGACATGGCAAGGCCTCTAGGCCCACACTGCCATGCTAGTCGGTGGCCATGTGGTGCCGCCCAGTGCCACCCTGTCTCCATCCATGTCACCGATCCATGGGATGACTCCTACACTGCATCATAAACATTGATTTTAAGTCGGTTCAAGCAATGGCCATGATTCATTCACCTTGGATCCATGGGCCCTTTGTCATTCACTTGGAGGCCATCAACCGACTTTGAAACCGCCATTTGGACCAAATCTTCGCACGTGCTGCCAAGAGAACCGACTTTGGGAGCCAACCAAGACCCTACGATGCAATGGCGGTGCATCAGAGGGCTGGCTAGTGCCCTCACCATGTCGCCCGTCGCCCAAGGAAGCTCCACCGCCTCTCCACTTCCTACAAATACCCTCTAGCTCCTTAGTGCTATAAATAGAGGTGTTCTCCGCAATTGTAAAGCGTCCCAAGTAGAATCATTCTCTCTACTCCAAAATTTAAGTTAGCAGTGAGAGTGAGAGTGAAGAAGTGAAGAGCTAGGAGCTTGGAGAAGTCTTCTAGAGTCTCTCTGTAAGCTCTTGTAAGCTACTTTTGCTTTCTATATATTTTCTTTAGTACTTGTCTTATTTTTAGCATTTACTTTCTTGCATTAGAGTAAAGTAGTATTGTGAATATTTTGATCATTTCTTTTTTAGTTAGTAAGTTTCTGATATACAGGATCCTCGTCACTAATTGGTGCTCTGATGTTAGCGCAAGGTTAGAGTAGTATCACTTAGTGTAAGCGTGGTGCTTAGACTATAGGGTACCTTAGGTTGTGGCTAATTCTCTGGATAGATTGTGATAGGTGGCAGGTGGTGACAGCCCTGTCCATTCTCTGTATTCCACCATGTTGGAATTAGTTATTAAATCATAGGGCTCGTGGTGCTTTTTGCTTAATCAACCTTAGGGTGAGTTTAGGGCAGATACGCCCCGAAGTATATTCATTGCTTATCTTGCTAGACAATTGATAGGTTGAATTAATTAATATAGTACTTAATTTATCTTCACCTATTCTGTGAACATCGTAGTGTTTCTTTTGTTTTATTATTTTAGTTAGTTTAGTTTACTTTCATTTACTCCATTACATTCGTGCATGGGTAATTCACTAAAATTTGTCTGAGTCATAGTACGCCTTCTCTGTGAAAATAAATACGATACTTGGTATACTCCTAAGTGAAGTGGTGCATCGATATATTCTGTGCATTTGTGGAATTAGTCCAATAGTCATAAGAAATATCAACCGCCGCGAGCTTCGCTGGTGGAGCGTGCCCTCTGCTTCGGTGATTTTTTAGAAACAGCGGTGACGGGCGGATAGGATGGGTCATTTGGGTTGGCGTCTGTTGACGGTCCTTAAGTACCAAATATAGTTATCAAATAAATAAAGAAAAGGATCCAAATGCAACCAACACCTAGACTTAGGGTTTTATCTGACAGAATTCCACGAGTTTTGGTGTTTGTCTGTTTCTGCAGGGGGTTATCAGAAAATACGGAGGAAAGGCCCACACGTCGGGTTTACATAGAGATAATAACGTGTTCACCGATTTTCTATCATCTAGAAGACTCCAGAAGCCACGAGATCGAACGGGAGGCCGAACGGGCCTGGAGGCAGGGCGCCCGCCCTGCTCCCTAGGGCGCCCGCCCTGGCCTGAGAGCCAATCAGGCTCCGTCTCACGGATTATGCTCCACCGACCTAAGGGATCAAGGAAAACCGTGCGATTAATGTCGGTTTGATCCGATGGCCCACGTTCACTTGAGGGGGCTATATAAGCAGGACCCCTGGCCCCTGGAGGAGGCACTCCCTCATTCTCAATTCTTCAAACCCTAATCTCAGGAGGAGAGTCTCTGATCAAGCTCTAGAGCCACCACATCAACTAGATCTCTAGTATAACATAGCTACATAGGATTAGAACTAGAAGGAGTCAATCTTCGATTGGTTTCCGGATCTGTCAAGAGGATTCTTGATAATTCCTTTACTGTTCTTCATTGTTCATCTTTGTTCTTCAATATTATGAATACAACTTTGTTCTATTTCAATATATTGATTATGACTATGCTCTACTTGTTTATGTTTGCGATTATATTGTTCTTAGTTTATCGTAGTTATACACTTGGCTTAGTTAGATTGGAATTATATACATGTTTAGGATCGTATAGCGTTTATCCATCGGATCCATGGGTAAATGATAAATATTGTGTAGGCGTGGTGCTTAGACCATATTTATCTGCGATTGCACCTTATATGCCGGATCGTGGAGTGGTCCGCGATGGTGACAGCTTTGTTGGTTCTTATATAGTCTCCTCCCGTGTGTAAGGCAGGCAGAGCAACATTATTACGGGGGAGTGATTGCTATGTTTCTCATCTTCCTTGATAATATCACTATGCATGTGCATAGTCCTTTCTCGCAATGATTGCCAAGTGTACTTGCACTAACTATGATATGCTAGACTTTATAGTTAAGAATAACTTAGGAAATATCCTTGTAGTTCGTCCTAATACCATGCTAATAACTTGCTAGAATATCTGTTGAGGTGCTTATCATTATTATATGTGGCTAGCTGATCAGATTAATTATCTTTGTCACCATTCATACTTTATCTATATTTTATGTGACACTTACCCCTGTATGCAAGAGATAGATGAATGCTCTCACTTATATATGCAATGATTGATACTCATTCCTATATTCCATTCCATAATCAACATTGATGTTAGTAATCCCTTCCCAGTGGTAAAAATATAAATAACGATACCTGGAATACTTCCCGGTTAAAATGCTACATCGGTATTAATCTGTGCGCTTGCAGATCTTATTTATTATTTATTTAGAAGAGCAGTTGCATATTTCAATACCGCGTCTCTCATGTCATGCTGGGGATAACAACTTGGCTTAAGTGGCATGAGGGATAGGTTCGGCATTTTTGGCGCCGTTATCAGAATTAGAAAACTAAGTCTGGTAATGACGTTAAGAATGCCCAACAGCGTCGCGGCTCACCAACAGAAGTTTTCAGGTGGACAGATGCCCTATTCCAAGAATTACCGTATCACAAAATATATTTTTGTATTATACCTATTTTATGTTATAAATATTGATATTATTTTTTATAAACGGTCGAACTTAAAATAGCTTGATTTAAGATAACTCTAAAACATCAGTTATTGTGTGGCATGGAGAGTAAACATGTGCTGTATAAGGTTTCGGTAATGCTCTGGTCAGGATGTCAGGTCGTCTGGATGTTGCGTTCGCGAGCCACAGCACCAGCCCAACTGGCGTATCCCCTTGTCCACTCGCCTCTAACCTTATCCTACTGCTCCATTCTCCGGAAGGCCCTCCACCACAACGCCGCAAAATCATGCTCTACCGCGACCACGCTCCACAGCGCCGCAACCGCGGGGTTCCTCCGCTAGCTGCCGGCCTCGCCGCCCCCGGAGTCCGTAATCCACGGTGCCCTGTGGCCAGCCGTCGTCCCATCGCACTCCCCTGCCCCGGTTTGCAGCTGCTGCCCCGTCCGCACCAAGGCTACGATATCCCCTGGCCGGTTCGCCAACGACGCGAAGATCCATAACTAGGCTCAAAGAAATGGAGGGCGGCTCCACTCCCGCCACCGCCCCATCGCGCCCCTTGGCTGGTCCGCAGTTGCCCCCTGCCTGGTCTGCTCTATGGCTGTGGTGTCCCTTGGCCAGTTTGTTGACAACACAGAGCTCCATTGGCGGGCTCGAAGAAATGGAGGACATCTCTGTTCTGCCCGCCATGCTCGACGGCTATCGTGCCACCCTTGTCGGTCGCTCCGTGCCACTGGCAAGCTTTGGACCGATGAACTTCACACGCCAACGAACCTTCATTTCTCCCAATGAACAAAGAGATGGTGTGCTGAAAGCACATGTTACAAGCGTACATTTAAAATGTTTTAGATGTTTCAGAGGTATGTTTCAAGTATTTCATACGGATGTTTCAAAAGTAGATCGGGATGTTGTATTTGTTACAATGGTTTGTACACGTATGTTGTAAGCATCAGTTCCTAATGTTTCATTTATTTTTTTGACGTATATTGCAAGTGTGTTTATCTTGATGTTGCATATGTTTCATGCATATGTGGCAAGTGTTTTATCTAGATGTTGCGTATGTTTTGCTATGGGGTTCAAGTGTTTTTCTAGTGTTTTTTTCAAGTATTTCATTTGTCTTCTTTTATATGTTGCAAGTGTTGTATCCAGATGTTTCAAAAATAGATCTGGTGTTGCACATGTTGCTATAGCTATACACACATGTTTTAAGTATTTTATCTGTTTCAGACGTACGTTGCAATTGTTTTAATTTGGATGTTTCAGAAGTAGATCTCGAGGAAACATATGTTGCTCCTGCTAGTACGCCTCCATATGCCGCTGTGGGTCACCACACGCGCCTGGTGGTGGTGGTGGTGCTGCTGCTGCTGCGTGCATGCGGGCGTGTGAAAAGGAGGGGGCTCGAGGTGGTCCCGCGCATGAGTGGGCCCACGCGGCCTCTAGAGCGGGATGGGTGTATCAGGCGCGGGTTCGGGAGCACCTTCCGATGCTAGCGCCCTGGATCAGACATTCGGGCGCTAACAAGTCCCATAAGGTTTTGCTAGATTAACCACTCTCAAGTAATCGGAATTGCTCTGCCTAGAAACTGCAACGTGTATGTGCCCAGCCTAATCTTTGGTCGGTGTAGAAATATATTTTTGTCGCATCGTGTAAATAAAGTGATATTTTTCTACCCGGCAAAAAAACACTATGCTAATCTATGGTGGTATTTTTTGAGCATTTTTTAGGGAGAAAAAGTAAGATGCCATGACGGTTTTTTTTTGGGGGGGGGGGGGGGGGGGTGGTGGTGGTGGTGAAGATAGCACGACGGGTGGCAGGCCTAGGAGGCTAACACAGGCCCACCTGTCACATGTATACATTCAGCCCAACTCAACCTTCCTTTTCCCGACTCCGATCGCAAATGCGTTCTCACCTCCTGGCCCGCACGTACGCCTTCGCTTCGCGGCGCTTCCTCTCCGCGCTCGCCGGCAGCGGTGCCGGGGCCCCGTGCGCCGGCGTGGTGTACGGGTTCGGGGATAATAGCCATGGCGCGGTGGGCCAGCCGCCACCGGCTGCCGACGCCTACGTGCCCACGCCCGTGCCCTCCCTCCCGCCGTCCGTGAGCGCCGTCGCCGCCGGTCACTACCACTCCCTCGCCGTATCTGCCGCCGGAGAGGTCTGGGCGTGGGGGCGCAACGACGAGGGCCAGCTCGGCCGCGGGCTTCACTCCCCGAGGTGATCTGAAACTCCTCTTGGCCAGCTCGGCTGCGCGTTCAAGAAGATTTGGAATGCTCAAATAACTTAAGTCCTCTTTTTAGATATCAGAAGTTAGTGTAATACAGCATCGGGTAAATAAGTGATGAAACATGATGTTCCGTATATAGTAGCACACGCATGATTCTCGAGGTGAAAGCATTACTACATGGTGGTTACATGATTACACGACATGTGTGGATTTGGAAGCACAAAGCGCTACATTGTTTGCTTATGTAGTTCGGTCAATAATGCTACACATTAACCAGGAGAAAGGATCACTGACATAGGAAGAGTAAGAACAAAAGGAGAAAGAAAGAGCACCTGTGATTTTATCATTAGGTGAAAGTGAAACAAGAAAGACTTTTGGAGCTAGGAACAACATAACTCAGCAGTATTTATTGAAAGAAACACTGAAGGTTATGGGAGAGTGAAAGATTTGGATATTTTTTAGGCCCTATTTGGATTGATGAAGCCAGGAGAAGCCACGTTTTGGTGGTTTTGGCTTCTGGGCAAAATGGCTTCAGCTTCACTGTTTTTGATTTGGTTTTGGCTTCTGGGCAAAATGGCTTCAGCTTCAAAAGCCATGCTCGTGTGTGCACATTTGGCAGAGCTTTTGATTAAGCCGGTAGAGAAACTCCAACTAAAGTCCTGCCAAAGAGAGCCTTAGCGTGGACACTGCTTCTTTTACTGGTTTCAGTTTTGTATATTTATAATAATAATTAAATATTTTCTACTATTAAGAATATTAACATTTTCCCCAATCTACCTAATGAAACTTTGTCTATCAGATTTTTGTTCCTTGGAACTTAACCATTAATGCTTGTTTCCTTGTCCTTATGCCAGTGTTACTTATCAACGACATGCATAAAACTATTCAACCATTTCACTAAATGACAGGAATACTTGGAGCAACGCAGAACTGGTCAGAGGATTGGAAAATGTTCAAGTTCAAGCTGTATCTGCTTCAGGCGTTGTTTCAGCAGCAATAGGATCTGATGGTTCTTTATGGGTTTGGGGGAGATCAAAGCGTGGCCAACTTGGACTTGGGAAGGACGTTGTAGAGGCAGCAGTGCCATCTAAAGTGGAAGCTCTTGCTAGCTACGGCATTGTTAAGGTGCTAACTTTCTCCCAGAAATTAAATAAATGGATTGACAATGATGTTAACTGAAGGAATAATGGTAGGTATCATTTAGATGGGGGCATGCCATGGCATTGACAAAGGATGGAAAGCTATTTGGTTGGGGTTACTCGGAAAATGGAAGGTTAGGAGAAATGGGTCGAAGCACTAGAGCTCTTTATGCAGAAGAATACATAGGAAAAATGGCAGACAAGTATTCTAGTTCAATGCTGGAGGCTGTTGAAAAGATGGTTGAAGAGAAAATTCGCAGTGAAGACAATATGCCCATTATCTGGGAACCATCCCTTGTTCATGAAGTGAGTCATCTTGAGGTGTCTGACGTATCTTGTGGGCTTGATCATTCCTTGATTCTCTGCTGTGAGTATTTATTTTCACTACAAACCAAACTCCTTGTGTGCATATTTGTGATGGATAATACTTTCCTCATGCTTCTCTGCTGCTCTCTTGGTAACCAGAGCCAATAAGCTATGCTGTAATGTTGCTTCCATAATGTTTGATGTGATCAAACATTGGAAATATCTTGTACTGCAGATGCAAATAGTACATGTTTTAGGTAACAATTGGTTATTACCTGTCATTTTCACATCTCGACAAATCTTGCTTGGTCCTGTATGGACAATTTAACATACAATGCAAGTAGCTGGACATTTGTGTAATGAGTTTCATGTTCCACTAGGACGCTATTGCTAATGTTACTTATAGGATCAACATAGGAAAATGAAACACAGTGACCATCTATCGTTCTCAAATTGGCCTTTTGGGGTATTCTTATTTTCAAATCTATGCCTACCACCATCTCATATAGTTTCTGTAATTTTCCAGCTGATGGCATTGTACTGAGCGGTGGTGACAACACTTACGGACAACTGGGTAGGAAGGCAGGGCCACCCAAATTGCTTCCTGTTGGCATGAGCTACAAGCCATTCTCCATGTCAGCAGGTGTAGGTCACTCTCTCGCACTATGCCATACAACGACTGAGGGCACAGATGGTGTAGAAACTGGCCTCCTCTCATGGGGGTGGAACTGCAGCTCCCAGCTCGGACGGCCTGGTCAAGAGGACATCCCTGCACTGGTGGACTGTCTGAGCGCGGAGAGGCTGGTAACGGCCTCGGCTGGTCGAGTCCACTCAGTTGCTCTCACGTCCAAAGGTGAAGTTTGGACCTGGGGATCAGGCAGGAATGGCAGGTTAGGTCTGGGCAGCTCCATTGATGAGGCGGAGCCGTGTCTTGTAGATACCCTGGAAGGGGTGGAAGTCTTGCAAGTTGCAGCAGGGATGGACCATAGTCTCCTCCTGGTCTCCGAGTAGGCTGGCACGCTGGTTCACTGAAAGATACTGTACTATAATTGTTAGTTGTATGGGTCTCCATAATCTGTCTGAAGAAGCTGGAAGTGGCGCCATCTTCTCTTTCTCGAAGGAGTATGGCCAGTAAGGTGGATGTTCTTTTCTTTTCTTTTCTTTTTTCCTTCAAGAAAAGGTGTGGATGCGCATTGCCACTTGCTAGACAACATCTGATTTAACCTACTCTTTTTGGGTAGCATACTAGCATTGGTCCTGTTGAAGGATGATCCACGAACTTCTCACACGTGATATGAAATTCTAAATTATAAGTGATATTAGCAGGCGGTAATGCAAAGCATTTTATGTTTTGGGCCTTCCACCTCGTCCTTGCTACATGAGGTGGAGCTTTGTATAGGCTGTAAGCCCATAACACTAGATGTAGCAGTGACCACATAGACTATACTCGTGTTGTCGAATTGTTCTGTCGAAGTTACTTTACTTCTACATAATTTGAGTGATCTTGTAGACTAATTAAAATAGATAACGAGAACATCTGCTAGTAAATAAATACCAAAAGGAGATTTCGTAAGAGTATGGTAATTCTAAGATAAGCACCATAAGATTTCCACCTAAACGAGAACATGATTTTAGCAAAAGTTTAAAACTGGTTTCATACTTTTATATTTTCCAAGCTAAAGCAAATCTTCAACAATTTTTAAAAGTTTGGATCAGATTTAGGATTTTTAATTGCATAATAACTTTTCTAGAAAGAAACAGTTGGATTTTTTTGAAAAATTATTTATATAACTTTTTTTTGATAAAGCTTGTTTGACCCTAAACTATCAAAGTAGCCTGATTTTTCCTTGGGGGTGATGTGGCGCCGTATAGGATAAAACCACCATTAAAACCATCCAAGGTGTAAATTCAACGTGTTTCAAAAGAAGATCTCAGGTACCGGTTTTTCAACTAGTGGAGGACTGGAGGAGAATCGAATTTCGAGCGAAAGTTGGAGGAGGGTTTTTTTTTTTGAGGAAAGTTGGAGGAGGTTAAATGGACAATTTTTTTTTTCCTTTTTCTCTCCTTCGATTATATCCAGGCCGCAGCGCTCCTCTCTCAACGGCCCAAGCCCAGAAGGCTGAGATCTCACACGTACTGTAGAGCCCATTCATCGGGCGCGCACGCACGCCGCGAACAGCCGGAGCGGTCGGCGACAGAGACGACAGAGCCCAAGTCGAAGCCAGCGGCTTTGCCGGCGGCGGCGACCGGAGGATGGGGCTGGGAGGCCGGGGCGTGGTGGGAGACAGGTGGTCGCAGCGCATCCTATGGATCTGCGCCCTGGGCAGCGCCATGAGTAAGCGCCCGTACCTAAAAACCCTAGCCCCTGCTGTTCTGCTCCTTCCGTTCCGTCGCGGTCTTCCCCTAACCGCTTCTCCCCGTTGCCGCGGTCTCGCTCCTCTGGTGTTTCCGTACAGGCCTCTACTTCGTGGCGGTGGAGAGGCAGGCGCAGAACCGCGCGCGGGCGGTGGCCGAGGGCCTCAAGGCCCTCGACGGCGCCGGGGATGACGTGTGACAGAGGTGGACGCTTCCGTGCAGAGGGCCTCCTTTGGTTAGGTCATAAAAACGAGTCACATGTTTTTTCTGCTTCATATGTTCACAGAACCTCGTAGCGTTGCAATAATGTACTAAACATCTGTGCTCCTTCTTTGTAGAAAGGAATGTTGATCAATGTGAGTGTTCTCCTGTTTCACATAATTCATCTGAGCCTATCACAGAAATGTTGATTTGTGTCACTATGTGAGTGTTTTCTTATTTCACACAATTTGTCCATTTAAGGATCCATATGGTGTATTCTTAAGAAGAAGGGCAGGCCTGGTGCAGTTGGTGAGTGTTAGCTCGCCGAGTCACCAGGTCCTGGGTTCGAAGCCGTCTCTCTGTAGAATTTCTGCAGGGGTAAGACTTTATTTTGGTTATTCCCTTCCTCAGACCCCACTCGTGTGGGAGCCTCTGGCACTGAGTCTGCCCTTTTTTTATGGTGTATTCTTAAGAGTGGCGTAGCCAGAATTTAACAGCTGGGTATTCACTGTGCTTTTTATTTGACCAATACAATACATACCACAAAAATATCAACATGAAAGTGAAGAAAAATTACTGTGCTCTTATTGAAATTCCTTTAAGCCTGAACAATGGAGTAATATTCTGGTTTTTATACATGTATTAATACTACATGATATACTAAATTTCTATATAAAATCATGGGTATTCATATGTTCATGTGAATACACATGAATACCCCTAGCTATGACCATGGGACTGAATGCATTATGTAAGCGAATGCGGTATGCAAGCATGGCAAAAAGTTCTCTTTTAGGTGATTCTGATTAGTGTCCCGGTGCTATCATTGCTGTGCTTCAATGAAGCTAAAAATTAATGGTAAGATTATACTTTGCATTATCTTTGTATTTGAGCAAGTGAAACTGAGCACTAGTGGCAAATAAGCTATGCATACCTCCATCTTGTGTATTCAAGAATTCAGAAATGGTAGGAGTGCTGCAATGCCACTGCAAGTGCATTTCAGTATCTCTTTTCATATGTCTACCTCTCAAAAGTGGATAACCGACTCTTCCTTTCATACCCTTGCCCCTTGGTGTGGCAAATGAATATTGGTATTCTTTCCACCCCTAATCATTTCTAGGATTTCATCAACTAGTTCTTCTGAATTGAGCTAGGTTTATTCGAGTTATCCTGTGTCTACAGTGTATACATTCAAATCCTGCTGCGAGTTAGGGCTGCCATGAAGATTGGAATATCACATTACATGGGAAAAATATGTTCTTCTGCATGGGCACAGAAAACAGCAGGCACTGATGACAAACATAGTAATCGTTTAAGCACAAAGTTGATTCCAGACCCTTGCAGTGAAATAATCAACTACTTCAGAAGGAATGCCTTATAGATATCAATGTGGTTAGTGCTTCATGGTATCATTGCTTTATGTGATGTCCATGTGATGTTAATTCTCTAACCTGTTGATTCTTCACAGGTTGATTCTTCACCTGTTAATTCTCTAACAAGTTGATAATTTTTTTTTTCTGACTCACCAGTGTGCCTTGAAATGAGTTTGCTATTTGCATGTGATATATTTTCTCAAGAACTGAAGTTTTCAGTTGTTTTCCTCTGATGAACAGTAGATTTCAACTCTATGATTATCTGAAATGGTTCAGTTTAAACTTTAAAGTACAGTGGTCACTGGTCAGTGTATTTATATCTGAACAGGCGGTTATTATTTGTTCGTGGCTCAGACTTATAGGTCCTTGACTAAGCCAGATGATAAACCTATGCTGTTGTTGTTTACTTATTTGTTCATGGCTATTATTGTTTACTCAGAGTTGAGGCAATAAATAATTTACATATGGAAATATACTATTTGCTTTCTGATTTCAGTTATGACTTCATGCTGCTAAAATCTTGTATATAGGATCCAAATTTTTTATATCTCAACATATGCCTTATTTTCTCCCGAAGGCCTAATTTTAATAGGTGCTGTATTTCAAGACATGTAAGCAAATACCTTGTAAAATATGGTTGCTAGGCTAGTAGTTTATTGAGAAGTGTAATAGCACACCAACTCTGAAAGTTACATTGTTTATTTGTTTTGACAACTTTTCATTATCTAAGTGTTTTCTGTTGAAGTTGGTCTGTATATTGGGTGAAAGTTGTGACTTGTGACTTTACATAGTCATCCAAAGAAAAAGGTAGATAGATGGCTGGGAACAGTGCAAAGTAATGGAATTTAGGAATCTGCTATTGTTATTGAATCTTCTACTTGTATCAAACTAAGTAAAATAAAATACTATGATTCCAGAATTATTATTAACTACCTGCTTTCAAGTGTCCCTTAATTGTTTCAGTTTGCACCGAAGTTTGATCTGATCAATCTGTATGCCTGATAATACGTAGGCCTTGCACTTTAATAACCACTGTGATAAGATTTGGAACTCTTGTTTCCTTTTGTCTTTTGCTTTACAGCCCCCTTTATTTGATGCCTCTGTGCATACTGTTTGCTTAATGGCAAGTGTTCACTTAAATAATTGCTATATTGTAGGCCTAATGATCAACTAGTTGTCCTCTTATTTTGCTACTAAGTATGAAAGGTTGAAAATGTGAGGAATCTTCCATGCGCAGAGCCCACTAATGAAGGGAGGTTACAGGATTGTGATGCAAGAACCCATCATCCTTCTTTGTCATCCATAATCTTGAAAAGTACTTTTCAGATCACAAGATGCTGTTTTTTTCTTTGATGCGTCTGTCTCTAGCTTTATTGATCAGTTTCCATGAATAAGCTTAAATATGTTTGTGCCTGAAAGACTATCAGTTGATCATACAGTCTTTGTTGCCTTTGCATTTCTTTATCACTACCCCTAGTATCATATCTAACACCAAAATGCTACTGATGCAGAAGTGAATAATTCATGTTAGGGACTTAATTGGTGCCACTTAAGCTACTTGTGTTTGTAAGTCACATAATCAAAACATGCCTTATAATAAAACCTGTGATGATGGCGGTTATGTGCACTCACCTTTCCTGATGCTGTTAGTGCTTTTCTTTTCCATTTTCCAACCTTCCTCTTTTGCCCCCTCCTCACTAATGAACCACAAAGGTTGATGTCGCAATCAGCTTGATGCAGAGCATCTTGGGCATGATCTTCCTTGCTTGGACACTGCCTTGGGTCACCAAATAATACCCCATTAAAACTGTTTAGCTTTTCGGTAAATTATCCCTAAGGCGGGCGCGTCAATATCAAGCATGAAAACTTAAAAGTGCAAGGATGATTGGTACATTTATGATAATGACATTAAAGGATAATTAATTGAGAAAAGGTAAGGGAGGATAAGGGAATCTATGTAAGCTATCGCATTTGTATTCGGTGTCTTTGTTGAGCATCTTAGGGTCTTGCTTCGGTTCCAGTAAGATGAGGGGCAATAAATTATGCGATTAGTGAATGGAAAAAAGAACAATTGAAGTGATAAAGCTTAGTGCTTATTCAGGAAGTTCAATGAATGTTCAGCCATCTGCCTGTGGGGCTAGACTCTAGAAGGGAGGATAGATTCTTAGTGTGAACATTTTCATAGTCGTAGCTTCATAGGTCTTCTATTCTCCTTGGACCGTCGTAAGCACTGTCTAGGATATTTAATCTCTCCTATATTTATTTGGATATATGGAACCTACAAGTAGGGTGATGTTTAGCAATCCACCCATTCATTTCTTGCATAAATTGCAATATATTGTCATTAGTACTGATGGGTGGCCAGGCGTTAACCATGTAAAATATTCTATTGATTTCTGTAAATGCCCTAGTTAGTAACAGATTGTAATCCAATCTTTACACAAAATTTGTTGGTGTTTGGTGGTCCACCTTTGCCTTAAGATATGATATGTGCCAACTCTGCACAACCAACTGTTGGTGCAAATCCTTAGATGTGCATGATGTTTTCTTCATTGTCTTCTTACTTCTATATAAACAGAAATCATTGCCTCACGTTCAGTATTACTTGAATTATTCTTTCCTTCTGAAAGTAATCTTTGCCGTTGTTCCATGAACAATGTTCTCTACATTCATTTTACTCCTTTTTCTATATTTTTTTATCTAAAATGATATGCTTTGACTTGATCTGAAATGTTATACTTTGATTAGCAAGGCTTACTGACCAATAACTTATATACATATTTTGAATGATCTAACTTTTCTATGTTGCACGCTTGCACACTGCCTTCCTACAAGAATTGGAAAATGTATAAGCAGGCAAGATGTTTATGTCTCAACCAATCCCAAGTCACCAACAAGTTGAGAAATTTATTCATGGGGTACTCATTTGTTTAGAGAACAAGATCTTGGTTTGATCTATGTCAGTCTTCAAATTGCAAAAGCAGCTTGACTTTTTGTCAAAGGATCGGCATCGGCATCTTCTTTGTTGTTTATGCTAAATCACAAGTCTGGTGAAAGTTATCGCAAAAGAATAAATTTTTCATTTTTATTTTCTTGATACAATCTTAGTTTAACTCTGATTCTAATGCTAATATGCATGGTACTGCAAACTTAAATTTATTTGTTTTCTAGTGTTTTTCTGGGCTCAAACCAAAGTGGTTTGCATGATTGCACAAGTTCCTGATTTGCCGTAGACATGCCCTGTCTAATAAGTTCAGTTCGCATAAGCCACTTAAGGAGAGGTTCATGAATCATGGTTTCACGGGCATAGATAGACAAACTGAAAAGGATGATTTGTTGTAATATTATTTCTTCGCTGAAAAAATATGGCTGAAAAGACAATGAAAAAGACAAAAGAGTCAATAATTGCAAAAAGGAGAGAGTGGCTGCAATGCAATCAATCGGCTGTCATCTCCACCTGGCCACAACTGTACCTAAGTGCATCAGTGCATGGCTAGCTAGCTGTAACATGATTTTACAGATTTGACCTGGCTTGGACTTTGGAGAATTTTAATCTGGCCCTATGGAATGGGAAGCTGTGGACCTGTCGTTGCCCTGCAAATTACACACAGCTTTTGTCTCAACGTTGTAGCCGATAGGTCAGATCCAACGAATTCTGGGACTGTACCTTGCGTGCCTAACTGCCTGTCACTACCTGTTCTCTTACTGTGCCCCTATGATATGATGATTTGCTAAAACATGGCTGCCCCTTAAACAAACATGCTGTCATCTGGTTCTATACTAGTATATACTAGGACCCCATGCTAGGTATGCTATTATATGTAGTATTAAGAGAATAAGAGTTATCTATCACTTTACAGAGTAGCTTGGCCTGGACTCTTTTCTGTTCTAACTATAGCACTGTTGGCACCCAAATGGAATAATTTACAGTACCAGTTTTGCTGGTAAATTCTCACTGGTTTTATGTGTGAGCTGAACATTTTCTCCCCCTTCTGTCTATCAGTCTGGTTTAGTATATATGTCAGTGAGAATTCAAGTTCTATTGCTAGCTAACATTGCAAAGCCTCTCTACTCCTAGCGTCTGTCTGGCCGTAGTATATTAGTAAGCCTACGATAGCAATGACATGACTAACTTGATTATCACAGGAAACAGGATCAATGAGGACCACAGGCCCCCACTTTTTTAGAGAAGTTACGGTTGACAAGAGGTCCAAGATAATAACAATACTATAAGGCGTAAGGCAAAAGCTCACTTTTGGAGACACTTGAGAAGGTGGTCCTCCTAGCTCGGGAGAGGGACATAGAAAATGGAGGATGGACGGCAGGCGGCACACTCAAATCCACAGAACCATGGTAATAAACTTTAACCCAGCTTCTTCCATCCCCAGTTTTCTTTTCATGGGATTTTAAATAAATACTCCCATACAGAACACAGGAGTGTAGTTTTGTCAGCCAAATGTTTTTTAGCTTCGGTTGTTAGTAATTAGTAAAGAGTCACATATATAGATTGATGCTGCTGGGTTCATTAGATAAAACACATCTATAGTGACATATCATGATTTTGGGTTTGAAATTGCATAATCTCAAAGAAGACTCCACTCAATTTGTCGAGACTATTGATATGCATACGCTAAAGGAATGTCCTTGAAACAACATGCTTTTGGATCAGAGGAGTAACAGGCATCCGCCCCTTTTATTTTCGTATATGCCTCCAATCCATAACCTGGTTGGAGCATCATCCTTTAGACCTTTGACCCTTTGAGTGCCTTGGAGAATATGATCATGAAGATTTGTGTTTGACTTTTGCATGCTATATGTCGTGTTGTTGGAACTTGGGCAAGAGTAGTTGGGAGATCAACCTGATGGGACTGAACTGAAGAGCTTGGTAGTATACTCGCTCCGTCCCTAAATATTTATCGTTTACGCTTCCCAAAAAACAACTTTGACAAAATAAAATATTAATATTTATGATACATAATTAGTATCATTAGAAAGATCTTTGAATATAGTTTTTAATAAATTTATTGGGAGATACAAATGTTGCACGTATTTTCTACAAATCGAATCAAACTTGTGACACGCACACCAATAGCGACAGATATTCGTTCTGGGACGGAGGAAGTATATATAGGTATAGCAAAGGTTCTGAAGAAACAGCCTGGGGCTGTTGCACCAATTGTACTGCCCAATCGGATCGTCCATTTTATTGGCTCCTAACTAATATATTACAAAAAATAAAGGACCGCATGAGAAAAAGTCAATAAAATAAAATAAAGATATCCATGGCAAAAAGGTCAGCAAGACAGAGCAACAAGCAATATGAGTGGAGCAGTATGCCTTTTAGTCTGTGGATTGGATTTGGTCTGGCGTATTATTATTAACTAACCCGTGCCTTCTTCTGTCTCATCTTTGTGTTATCTAATGCGGTGGCTTGGTATTATAGTATCACACGCCTCTGGCCCCATGTGTCTTGGACTAAACTACTGTATGTGCTCCTTCAGCGCACATCTCCCTTGAACCCCACTCAAGACCATGCATGACCCATGTATGCACATAGGAGTAGTCCTATAGTACATATATGTGGCACATGAACCAGAGGAAAACAGCTGGTGTGTGTTTTTTAAGTATTTTATTCTTGCAGGCCTGAAGTGGCAGCAAGGGGTACGCATGCCTTTTTTTATCGTCTTTTTTACACACATAACTAGATCCGCAACTATACTTTAAGGTCTTGTTCGGCAGGCTGATTTTTGACTTATAAGCTGGCTGTGGCTGATTTGCTGTGAGAGAAAAACATTATTACACGGCTGATAAGCTCAGCCGAACACGGGTAAGTTTAGAAAACAAGGTTGTACTTCATCCGTACGAGGCGCTGGAAAAATGCCAGGAAAATCTGGGCACTGGTGAGGCACGCGAGTCCATCAGAGAAGGAACTCGGGTGGGCTGCTCGCACGCCGGCGCAGCTAGCCAACCGAGCCATGCTCGGTCCTCGGGTATGCATGCCTTGATGCAGTGCAAGACTGCAAATCTCTCGGGGCAAGGGCAATGGCAATGGGATATGATGATGTGCAGAAGCAGCAGTGCAGGTATACGGGCTGTTGCCTGTTGGCCATGGATGGACTCTTGTCATATGGGAACAGATCAAGATCACACACAGAACAGGATCAGCTGAACTGATACCATCCATGAATCCATGATCCATTCAGGCTCTCTGCACGACCTGGTCCTCTCTCCTGTGTTTGGGTTTGTCTGCCCGCTCCTGCGATACCGATATTCCATTTGGTTGCTGCTAGCTGGCTAGCTACTCTGTGCGCGTTGTACCGCTATGAAGATGCCTCTCATCCGATGTGATGCGAGAGCTCAGTGATGGCTCTCCCTCTCCTCTCCCTTCTCATGATTCATGAACACATTTTTTTTACAGCGAAGCTTCCAATGGCTGGAGCTCAGGGATGGAGCGTGAAGCACGTGAATACTGGCAGGCCAGGCATCTATGGAAGAGGAAGGAGATCAGGGCCTGTTTAGTTATTAAAATTTTTCAAGATTCTCCGTCACATCGAATCTTTAGACACATGTATGAAACATTAAATATAGATAAAAAATAAAACTAATTACACAGTTTAGACGAAATTCATGAGATGAATCTTTTAAATCTAATTAGACTATGATTAGACACTAATTATTAAATAACAACGAAACTGCTACACTAGTATTTTACCAAAATTTTCACGAACTAAACCAGCCCCCAGCCATGCCAATGCCATGCACAACGGACAGGAGGGATGATTGCCAAGTCGCCCCCTGTCTCGTCTCTGTCGCCCAGAGCCTTTTGCCTTTGCGTGTGCGCGTGCACGCAGGGACGCCCGGTCACACATGGATGGGTGGCCCGGCTGCCCCGTCACGTGTACGCGCAGCTGTGTGCACTGATCCAGCTGGCCTGGAACCGGAACAACCCCTGCTGCTTGGATAGGGGTGAGTACCACTCCGTTAACCGCGGTTTAAACTCTGCGGCACTGGCGCTCCCCCCGCCCAAAGAGAACGAAATCGTGCATTTTAAATCTTGTCTCAAAAAAAAATTATAGACATGAGATCAATTTTTCTAATATGACTCACCTATTAAAATACCACTACTTTATGTATCCATAAGAAGAACACTCTAGAATGTAATGATTATTTTTCAGTTTCCACCTAAGGGGAGAATAACCGAGGAGGGGTAAATACGTAATTTCACACCTACACTAAGCTTACCTCGAAAAGCGAGATTTACATTCTTTCTAGGACGGAGGCAGTATACAGTTCCATATTTGCTTTAATTAAAAGAAAAACTTAAATTTAACCATCTCATAAAAAAAAGTATCAATATTTATAATACAAAATAGTAATAGTATAGAAATATATTCTCTAACAATATTTATAACAAACTCAAAGTTATTTGATCCGGCACCACTAGAATTATGTTCTTTTTAGAACCAAGGGAGTACGGAGTAGCACGTGGAACGAGCGATTGTTCCGTTCAGTTTGAAGGTTCATGTCATCGTGTGTGCTCCATCGGTACAAAAAAAAAAACACATATCATTCTAATTTTGTGATAAGTCAAAATAATTTTTGACTAAATTTATATAGTTTTTAATATGTATGATAAATATCATTAAATTTATCATAGAATTATATTCGTAGTATATCTGTCTAGTGTTGTAAATCTTTATATTGTCTTCTCGATAGATTTGGTTAAGTTTAAAGTAATTTAACTTACAACAAAGCTACCATTGCAATCTTTTTGATAGAGGTTGTACCCTAGACTGTAGTGGCAATAGTAAAAATAAAAAAACGCCCTTTCGAGTCGCAACCCGACCTTTTTATTCATCTTTTATTTTGTAATGGTTGTATATATGGATTTGTCATAGATCTCTTTTCTGCTTCTGTTACTATTTGTGGAAAATGATTCTCTAAGAGCATCTACAGCAGTTTCCCAGTACATCTCCTCCAATAACATAGTAATGGGTAGCCCAATATCACTTTTTGAAGTATTGGGGGAGATGCTGCAGCAGATCTCCAATGATCTCCCCCAATACATGGGACCCACTTGTTAGATTATATTTATTTATTTATTCTTTCTTCCCTTCTCTCCCATGGTCTCTTCTTCCCCCACACGCATCGCATCCAGCCATGGCGCTCCCGTTCGTGGCGCTCCTCCGCCCATCCCTCCCTGAGCTCCTCGGCCCACTTAGCCAACAGCCATGCTGCTCCTTCGGCCCTCTCCGCCCGCAGCCATACCGTTCCTTCGGCCCCTCCGTGCCTACCTCCTCGGCCATGGCGCTCCTCTGTCCCCAGGCATGGTGCTCCTCCCCAGCACCGCGTCCGCAAGCTAGACAACTGTTGTGGCGTCCTCCTCTTCCGCGACATCCGGGATCGAGCACGGCGTCCTTGTCCCCGATGTCCGGGATCGAGCGCGGTGTCCTCGTCCTTGGTGAAAGCTCTATGTTTGGTGTTGGTAATTAGTGACAATGCCTAAGTACTAATCCTATGCCTAAGTTGTATGTAGCATATGAGGATTAGTACATTCCAAGGTTGGTGGCAAGATGGACATGGTGATCATGATGGCCACACTTGGATTTGGACGCAACCCTACGTAATCAAGGCAAAGGTATATGCTTAAGGGTTGTGTTTTAGTAACCAAGACACCTAGTGGGTGTGGTTACATTATAGGATAGATAGCCGTACTATAAAGAGGGGAATGACGCGGCTAATGAACTCCTAAGTGCCTCTAGATGTGCATTTCATGATCATATGCATTTGGATAGAACTAATAACGCCTCGAAAAATGATTGTGAAAATGCTAACACACATGCACATGGTGATGATCACTTGGTGGTGTTAGCACGTTTGCGACGGCGTTGGAGTTTAAGCGGTAGAGAGGGTTTGGGGTTCTCTCTCCCTCCCGCCGAGCGTGCGAGCGCGGGATTCAGGCGATTTCGGGGAAATGAAATGCCTATTTTCCACTACGCCGGAAGTCGAAAATCAAACGAAATTCAAAACGGAGGCGAACGGAGGTCACAGTGGTGACCGGACGCAGCACCGGACGCTGCACCGGACGCGGTCACTGTTCGACCGGCGCGTCCGGTCAGTGTCCAGTGACCGCGCGGTTTTTCGGTTGTTTCTTCGGACGTGTGGCGCGTCCGGTCACAGGCCACCGGACGCGTCCGGTCGTCCAGGGAGCTTACTGGACTCCCACCGGACGCGGGCACTGTGGCGTCCGGTCGGTTCACCAGCGCGTCCGGTCGTTGGTTTGTTTTGCGCGACTCAGAGTTCACCGGCGCGTCCGGTGAGACACGGGACCGGCGCGTCCGGTGGTGACCAGCGCGTCCGGTCGTTACGACCGGCGCGTCCGGTCAGTGTTTCGAAATTTAGCCGTTGCGGCACCGGCGCGTCCGGTCAGTTGGACCAGCGCGTCCGGTGAGCGCGACTGCTGCTGATTTCAGTTTCTAACGGCTATATTCGAAGGGGTACGTCTATATATACTCGTTGGCCGGCTCAAGGCTCTTCCTCTTGGACATTTGACATACTTGTGAGCACTTTGAGCTAAGCAACTCCCCTCCCACTCATCTCTCTTGCTTCTTTGCATATTCGAAGTGAGATTGAGTGATCCAAGTGCATTTGCATCGTGAGATAGCATCTAGTTGGCACTTGGTGGTTGATTTGCTGCGGGATTCTTGTTTCTCTTGGTGGTTGCCGCCACCTAGACGGCTTGGAGCAGCTTGGAGGCATTGGCAAGAGTTGGTGTTTGTTCTTGGCCACCTCCGGTGTTTGTAAGGGGTTTGTGCCTACCTCGGCGAAGTGCCAAAGGTAACATTAGTGGATTGCTCGTGTCATTTGCAACCTTTTGCCATTTGGTAGGTTCTTGTGGCGCCTTTTGAGAGGCTCGGTGTGAGACCAATTAGCCACCGAACCACGTGGTAAAGAGGGACACAACGGGGACTAGCGTGCCGGCAAGCACGTGAACCTCGGGATAAATCTCTGTGTCATCACTTTCATATTGTGATTGATTGATCCCGGAGTTCGGTTGTTTTGGTATTCATTGTTGAT
Source organism: Saccharum spontaneum (assembly GCA_022457205.1). Taxonomy (NCBI): domain Eukaryota; kingdom Viridiplantae; phylum Streptophyta; class Magnoliopsida; order Poales; family Poaceae; genus Saccharum; species Saccharum spontaneum. The sequence continues at coordinate 16,083,337 of CM039594.1, read as the reverse complement.
CATATTGGTTGGCTCAATACTTCGTCCCTCGGTGAAACCCTCCTAACTCAACTCCGCATTACTATCTTAGTTATCCTTGCAAGCTAGTTAGCTTTGTTAGAGTAGCTCTTTTGTGTAGCTTGATAGTTGTAGTTGTAGTTACCTTCTCGGTTTGACTTGTGCGGTTGAGTGCAAATACTAGAATTGTGAATTGGATAGGTGGCTTGCAAACACCCCGTAGGCTAAGCAAAACTCGCATCTCGCTATTTGTTATATTGATAAACTTGTTTAGCTTGTCTTTGTAGAAAGTTTTAAAAGGCTATTCACCCCCCCCCCTCTAGCCATCTAGACCTTTCAAGTGGTATCGGAGCCGTGGTCACCGTTTGCAAGGCTTAACAACCTCGGTGCAAGATGGCTCAAGTTATGTTCAACCATGTTAATGGCAAGCCTCCATTCTTTGATGGTGTCTCTTCCTTTGATCATTGGAAAAGGAAGATGAAGCAATATCTAGGCAATATACATGAGAAGGTTTGGGATGTGACCAATGAAGGATACATTATTCTTGATGAAGAAAATCTCACTTCAAATGACCGCATCAACAAACAATGCAACACGGCGGCACTTGACACAATCTACCGTGCCATTGATGACAAAGTATTTGAGCAAATCAAAGATCTTGAAAAGGCAAATGAGCTTTGGATAAGGCTTGAAGAAACTTATGAAGGCACTTCAACGGTAAAAAGTGCCAAGCTATATATGCTCAAGGACAAGTTCTCCACTTTCAAGATGAAGGATGATGAATCCATCCCGGAGATGTTCTATAGGCTCCAAGTCATTGTCAATGATCTCAAGGGGCTTGGAGAGAAGGTTGAGGACAAGGACTTCTCACACAAGTTCTTGATGTGCTTACCCAAGAAGTTTGCCACCTTGAGAAGAATGATCTTTAGAGAGGGATTGGACAAGGTCAAACCAACCAATGTGCTTGGAGATATAATGACCGATGCCCAATACAACGATGATGAAGATGAAGATGAGAAGAAGGAGACCAAGATCAAGCAAGAGAAGCCCATTGCATTCAAGGCTTCATCTTCTAAGGGCAAGAGCAAGATGGAGAGTGATGATGATGATCCGTTCGATGATGAAACCATGGCTCTCCTAGTGCACAAGATGGGGAGGTTCATGAAGAAGAAAGGATATGGTGCAAGGAAGAGAAGGGACTTCATGAAGGCAAAGGAGGTACTTTGCTACAATTGCAATAGCCCCGATCATATAGTGGCAAAGTGTCCCTATGAAGATAAAAGATATCATGATGGGGAGTTGAAGTTGAAGAAGAACAAGAAGGACAAGAAGGAGAAGAAAGAAAAGAAGAGCTTCACTATCAACAAGAAGAAGAAGGGTGGTGGTTATGTGGTCACTTGGGATAGTGACAACTCCGATAGTGATGATGATGAAAGCTCTAGTGATGATGAGAGGACCACTCGGCGAGCCCTTGCAAGCATCGCCCTCTCCAACAAGACATCCATCTTCGACACTACATCGACATGCCTTATGGCCAAGCCTACCAAGGTAAAATATGATGATAGTGATGATGATTCTTGTGCTAGTGATGGTTGTAGGAGTGATAATGAGGAGGACGAGGACTACTCCAAGGATGATCTATTGGGCATAATAGATCAAATGAGCAAGGGTTACAAAAGGACAACCAAGAAATACAAAATCTTGGAACAAGAGCTCATTGCCAAGAGCAATGAGAATGATGCCTTGATGGAGGAGCTTGTTGCTCTCAAAAAGAGTAAGGAGTGCAAAGGAATTGAACAAGAGCTCAAAGCTCTTAGGAAATCCTTTGATGAGCTAGAGGCCTCTCGTGAGTGTCTAAAGGAAGACCACGAGGACCTTGAAGTTGCTCACACTAGGCTTAAGGAAGCCCACTCCTCTCTACTTGAGCTCATCAAGGAGAAGGACCTCAAGTTGGAGAAGCTCATGAAGGAAGCTAAGGAGGAGCAAGTGATTGTCACTTGTGATATTGGACTAACATGTGATATTATTGATGATTCTTTATTTGTTGGTCCTACTAATGCTTCATGTAGCTCATCATCATCCACCACAACCAACTCTACCTCTACTACTAGTGATTCATCACTTGTGGTTGAGAATGAGACTCTCAAGAGAGAGGTGGATGATCTCACCCGCGCATTAGGCAATGCCTATGGTGGGGATGCCCGCTTGCTAAAATGCTTGGGTAGCCAAAGGTTCTCTCTTAACAAAGAGGGTTTGGGCTATACTCCCAAGAAGGGCAAGGCGGCCTTTGCTACTCCAAAGTCTCGCTTTGTGAAGAGCAATGGTCGTTATTGCAATAGATGCAAGCAAGTTGGGCATATAGAGATTAATTGCAATAAAATGAACAAGAACAACAACAAGTTTCATGCTAAAATGGATTACATTCCTTTTGATTCTTGTTATGTGCTTACCAAGGGTGAGAAAGGTGTGCATGCTAGGTTTGTTGGTACACCAATTGTGGGTCCAAAGAAGAAGGCCATTTGGGTACCAAAAAGCTTAGTTACTAACCTCCAAGGACCCAAACAAGTATGGGTACCTAAGAAACATTAATTTACTTTGTAGGTAAATTACAAGGCCGGAGGAAGGCATTGGGTGCTTGATAGTGGGTGCTCTCAACATATGACCGGTGATTCAAGAATGTTCAACTCTCTCAAATCAAATGATAGTGGCATTGACAGTATCACATTTGGTGACAATAGCAAGGGTGATGTGAAGGCTCTTGGAAGGATTGCAATCTCAAATGATCATAGCATTTCGAATGTGCTCCTAGTTGAAAAGTTGAACTTCAATCTTCTCTCGGTTGCTCAATTGTGTGATCTCGGTTTCAAGTGCATATTTGGTGTTGATGATGTGGAGATAGTTAGTGTTGATGGCTCCAACTTGATCTTCAAGGGCTTTAGATATGAGAATCTATACTTGGTTGATTTCAATGCTAGTAACACTCAACTTTCAACATGTTTGCTCACCAAATCAAGTATGGGTTGGTTATGGCATAGAAGACTTGGTCATGTTGGCATGAAGCAATTGAACAAGTTAGTGAAGCATGACTTAGTTAGAGGCTTGAAGGATGTCACATTTGAGAAAGATAAGCTATGTAGTGCATGTCAAGCCAGAAAGCAAGTGGGCAACACTCATCCATTAAAGAGCATTATGAGTACTTCCAAGGCTTTTGAGTTGTTGCATATGGATCTATTTGGGCCAACTACATACACAAGCATTGGTGGCAACAAGTATGGGTTTGTGATTGTGGATGATTTCACTAGATATACATGGGTATTCTTTCTTGTGGACAAGAGTGATGTATTTGACATATTCAAGAAGTTCATCAAGAGAGTGCAAAATGAGTTTGAGACCACAATCAAGAAAGTGAGAAGTGATAATGGAAGTGAGTTTAGAAACACAAGAGTTGATGAGCTATGTGAGGAGCTTGGAATCAAGCATCAATTCTCGGCCAAGTATACACCTCAATCTAATGGCCTAGTTGAGAGAAAGAATAGAACTTTGATTGATATGGCAAGATCAATGTTGAATGAGTATAATGTGAGTCATTCTTTTTGGGCCGAAGCAATCAACACGGCTTGCTTCTATAGCAACCGCCTCTATTGCCATAAGTTCTTAGAGAAGACACCATATGAAATCTTAAATGGAAGAAAGCCCAACATTGCATACTTTCGGGTATTTGGTTGCAAATGCTACATCTTGAAGAAGGGCTCTAGATTGAGCAAGTTTGAAAAGAAATGTGATGAAGGATTCTTACTTGGTTACTCCACTACTAGCAAAGCTTATAGAGTTTGGAATTTGGCTAGTGGTTTACTTGAGGAAGTTCATGATGTTGAGTTTGATGAAACAAATGGCTCTCAAGATGAAGAAAATAACTTGGATGATGTGAGAGGAACTCAATTGACCAATGCTATGAAAGAAATGGATATTGGTGATATTAGGCCGAAGCAAGTGATTGATGTGGATGACAACAAAGATCAAGTGCTCCAAAATCCAATTACACAAGCTAGTGGGTCTCTAATGCAAAATCAAGCTAGTACATCATCTCAAGTGCAACAAGATCAACAAGTGGCTAATTCATCATCTCCAACTCATGATCAACATCAACATCCAAGCAATCAAGTGCAAGCGCTTCAACCAACCAACATTGCTAGAGACCATCCTTTAGATTCCATCATTGGTGACATACAAAAGGGAGTTCAAACTAGATCAAGATTGGCATCGTTTTGTGCTCACTCTTCTTTTGTGTCAATGGAAGAACCCAAGGACATTGATAAAGCATTGAGAGATCCGGATTGGGTAAATGCAATGCATGAAGAGCTCAACAACTTCAAGAGAAATGAAGTATGGGAACTAGTTGAGAGGCCCAAGGATCATAATGTCATTGGAACAAGATGGGTCTTTCGCAACAAGCAAGATCAAGATGGAATAGTAGTAAGAAACAAAGCAAGACTAGTGGCTCAAGGTTACACACAAATAGAGGGTCTTGACTTTGGTGAAACTTATGCCCCGGTTGCAAGATTGGAAGCAATTAGGATCTTACTTGCCTATGCTTGTGCTCATAATATCAAGCTATATCAAATGGATGTGAAGAGTGCATTTCTCAATGGGTACATTCAAGAGGAGGTGTATGTGGAGCAACCTCCCGGTTTTGAAGATGACAAGAAACCCAATCATGTCTACAAATTGAGAAAGGCTTTGTATGGATTGAAGCAAGCACCTAGAGCATGGTATGAAAGATTGAGGGACTTCTTGCTATCCAAAGGATTTGTCATGGGCAAAGTTGATACAACACTATTCACCAAGAAGATTGGAAAAGACTTGTTTGTGTTGCAAATATATGTTGATGATATCATCTTTGGTTCAACCAATCAAGATTATTGTGATGAGTTTGGGAAAATGATGGCAAAGGAATTTGAAATGTCAATGATCGGTGAACTTAGTTTCTTTCTTGGACTTCAAATCAAACAAATGAAGGAAGGAACATTTGTGAGCCAAATCAAGTACATCAAAGATATGCTCAAGAAGTTTGGCATGGAAGATGCAAAGGGCATTACAACCCCAATGGGCACTAGTGGAAGTTTGGATAGTGACAAGAGTGGCAACATGGTGGATCAAAAGCTTTATAGATCAATGATTGGTAGCCTACTCTATGTGACGGCATCAAGACCCGATGTGATGTTTAGTGTATGCATGTGTGCAAGATTTCAAGCCTCACCAAGAGAAAGTCATTTGAAGGCAACAAAGAGAATATTGAGGTATTTGAAGCATACACAAGATGTTGGATTATGGTATCCCAAAGGTGCAAGCTTTGAGCTAGTTGGATATTCGGATTCCGACTATGCCGGTGACAAAGTGGAGAGAAAGAGCACTTCCGGGACTTGTCAATTGTTGGGAAGATCACTTGTCTCATGGTCATCCAAGAAGCAAAATAGTATTGCACTATCTACCGCCGAAGCCGAATACATTGCCGCGGGTAGTTGTTGTGCACAAATCTTGTGGATGAAGGCAACATTGAAGGATTTTGGAATCAATTTTAAGAATGTGCCATTGCTATGTGACAATGAAAGTGCCGTGAAGCTAACCAACAATCCGGTTCAACATCAAAGAACAAAGCATATTGATGTTCGTCATCATTTCATTAGAGATCATCAACAAAAGGGTGACATTGCTATTGAGAGTGTGGGCACCGAAGATCAACTAGCCGATCTATTCACCAAGCCACTTGATGAGAAGAGATTTCACAAGCTAAAGAATGAGTTGAACATAATTGACTTCTCCAACATGAGTTGATGCATCCCAATGTTATGACATGCCTCTCCTTCGAGCCCCAAGGTATAATTGGTTGACATGTCATACATTCTATACTAAGGACATGTTTAGTGCATCTAGTCATGATTTCTTATGTTCTAGGCTCATTCATGAAAATTAAATGACCTTAAAGTTTATATGGTGCCACTATTGTTTCCATGTCTTGTATGATCTAGTGGTAGCATATAACTTGTTTGAGCGCTTGTGATCCTAAGTGTTTAATCTAGAAAACTTGTCTAAATATTTGCTTCAACATGGTGCATGATAACCCTTCTAGTGAGGTGTGAAGAAGCTTGCCCTTGGATCAAACCGAAGCATTTTATTTATGCAAGCAATCTAGGTTGAATCACAAACTTGATCCTAACCCCATAATTCTACTTGATAATCTATCTAAAATTGGTCCCTTGTGGTCATTGGTGCCAAAGGGGGAGAAAAAGTTGTTCACAAAGATAGCACTCAAAGGGGGAGCAAGCTCTTAAACATGATTGTTGCATTTCTTTGTGCACTTCATATGTATGATGCATAGTTATGCATTTCTTTTTCTCCGATACATTGCTTGTGTGGTGTTTTGCTAGTATACAATTGAATGGTGTATTGAAGTACTAGCATGAATAGGAAGTAGTTAGATTTTTCTTGCTTCATATCTTTCTAAGTGGTACTAGAACCTTGCTTATAATGTTGATCTCACGAGGTTTCTAGCTTTGTTTGTGCTTTTCCAAGTGATATCTAACTACACAAGGTGCTAAGATGGTGTTTATCGCTACTCCGATGGTATCACGCTTCAAAGGTCTATAATCTAAAACACTTAGCACCCATTGGTAGTCAATGCTCCTAATCTTTCCTATCTAACATGTATGCTTCCAAAATCCAAACATATAGCATACATGTAGGGGGAGCCATTGCTATCAATTTGAATTCATGATCACTTGTCCATACTTCTTACACATGGTAATATACTTGGACAATGTGACATGGGTTCAATCAAAATTTTATCATAATATCTTTGTGAAAGGGTTGTCACCAATTACCAACAAGGGGGAGATTGAAAGCTCTATGTTTGGTGTTGGTAATTAGTGACAATGCCTAAGTACTAATCCTATGCCTAAGTTGTATGTAGCATATGAGGATTAGTACATTCCAAGGTTGGTGGCAAGATGGACATGGTGATCATGATGGCCACACTTGGATTTGGACGCAACCCTACGTAATCAAGGCAAAGGTATATGCTTAAGGGTTGTGTTTTAGTAACCAAGACACCTAGTGGGTGTGGTTACATTATAGGATAGATAGCCGTACTATAAAGAGGGGAATGACGCGGCTAATGAACTCCTAAGTGCCTCTAGATGTGCATTTCATGATCATATGCATTTGGATAGAACTAATAACGCCTCGAAAAATGATTGTGAAAATGCTAACACACATGCACATGGTGATGATCACTTGGTGGTGTTAGCACGTTTGCGACGGCGTTGGAGTTTAAGCGGTAGAGAGGGTTTGGGGTTCTCTCTCCCTCCCGCCGAGCGTGCGAGCGCGGGATTCAGGCGATTTCGGGGAAATGAAATGCCTATTTTCCACTACGCCGGAAGTCGAAAATCAAACGAAATTCAAAACGGAGGCGAACGGAGGTCACAGTGGTGACCGGACGCAGCACCGGACGCTGCACCGGACGCGGTCACTGTTCGACCGGCGCGTCCGGTCAGTGTCCAGTGACCGCGCGGTTTTTCGGTTGTTTCTTCGGACGTGTGGCGCGTCCGGTCACAGGCCACCGGACGCGTCCGGTCGTCCAGGGAGCTTACTGGACTCCCACCGGACGCGGGCACTGTGGCGTCCGGTCGGTTCACCAGCGCGTCCGGTCGTTGGTTTGTTTTGCGCGACTCAGAGTTCACCGGCGCGTCCGGTGAGACACGGGACCGGCGCGTCCGGTGGTGACCAGCGCGTCCGGTCGTTACGACCGGCGCGTCCGGTCAGTGTTTCGAAATTTAGCCGTTGCGGCACCGGCGCGTCCGGTCAGTTGGACCAGCGCGTCCGGTGAGCGCGACTGCTGCTGATTTCAGTTTCTAACGGCTATATTCGAAGGGGTACGTCTATATATACTCGTTGGCCGGCTCAAGGCTCTTCCTCTTGGACATTTGACATACTTGTGAGCACTTTGAGCTAAGCAACTCCCCTCCCACTCATCTCTCTTGCTTCTTTGCATATTCGAAGTGAGATTGAGTGATCCAAGTGCATTTGCATCGTGAGATAGCATCTAGTTGGCACTTGGTGGTTGATTTGCTGCGGGATTCTTGTTTCTCTTGGTGGTTGCCGCCACCTAGACGGCTTGGAGCAGCTTGGAGGCATTGGCAAGAGTTGGTGTTTGTTCTTGGCCACCTCCGGTGTTTGTAAGGGGTTTGTGCCTACCTCGGCGAAGTGCCAAAGGTAACATTAGTGGATTGCTCGTGTCATTTGCAACCTTTTGCCATTTGGTAGGTTCTTGTGGCGCCTTTTGAGAGGCTCGGTGTGAGACCAATTAGCCACCGAACCACGTGGTAAAGAGGGACACAACGGGGACTAGCGTGCCGGCAAGCACGTGAACCTCGGGATAAATCTCTGTGTCATCACTTTCATATTGTGATTGATTGATCCCGGAGTTCGGTTGTTTTGGTATTCATTGTTGATCATATTGGTTGGCTCAATACTTCGTCCCTCGGTGAAACCCTCCTAACTCAACTCCGCATTACTATCTTAGTTATCCTTGCAAGCTAGTTAGCTTTGTTAGAGTAGCTCTTTTGTGTAGCTTGATAGTTGTAGTTGTAGTTACCTTCTCGGTTTGACTTGTGCGGTTGAGTGCAAATACTAGAATTGTGAATTGGATAGGTGGCTTGCAAACACCCCGTAGGCTAAGCAAAACTCGCATCTCGCTATTTGTTATATTGATAAACTTGTTTAGCTTGTCTTTGTAGAAAGTTTTAAAAGGCTATTCACCCCCCCCCTCTAGCCATCTAGACCTTTCACTTGGCCCCTGTTCATCCTCGGCCTCAGCGCCCGTCCGTAGTGTTTGTCCTCGACGCCCCTCTGTCCGCAGCCTCGGCGCACCTCCACCTAGTTCGCCTCCGGCCATGACTACATAAGTGAGCTCCTCGGGCCTCAACAGATGCGTAGAGGAAGAAGATGACAGTTATGATGGGTCCAACAGAAAGGTCCTAATATGGCTAGAGGGGGTGAATAGCCTATTTAAAAACTCTACAAAGTACTAGAACAATTGATTAGTACAACAAATGGCGTAATGCAATTTATCTCTAACTCTACGAGGGTTACAAGCTACCTATTCCAACAATTTTAGTAGCTATGATCACTAGGCACACACAAGAGCTAGGTCACTACTCACTAAGCTAGTGTGCTCTCAAAGACTAACTAAAGAGCCACACTAACCAAACTAACAAGCTCTCAAAGACTAGCTACACTAAAGAGCTTGGCAACTAGTTTGCAAGAATGTAAATGAGTGAGTAGGGTGATTATACCGCCGAGTCGAGGAGTGAACCAATCACAATATGGAGACAATCCAATCACTAGGAGAAATCTAATCACACAAGAGACATAAGATTTTTCTCCTGAGGTTCACGTGCTTGCCGGCATGCTAGTCCCCGTTGTGTCGACCAACACTTGGTGATTGTTTCTTGGATTTGCCCTTGTTCTTAGATGATGAGCTAGCCTTGAATGCTACACTCTTCTTTTTCTTCTTGTCTTCATCTTCCTTCTTCTCATCCTTGTCAGCCACCCTCCCTTTCCACATGGTATGTCTCTTGTGTCATGACATCACCTAGTACTTAGTTAGGGGTAAGCTCCTTCAATCCTCCTCTTATGATGAGCAATCTTAACATCTCAAATCATGGAGGTAAGCACATCAAGAACCGATGTGAGACATCATCATTATTGATCTTCTCACCCAAAGCCTTTAAATCATTGACAATCACTTCCAATCGATGGAACATCTCCGGAATGCTCTCATCGTCCTTCATCTTGAAGCTTGTCAACTTGTCCTTGCGAATATACAACTTGGCACTCTTCACCGCCGGTGTGCCCTCATATATTTCCTCTAATCTCTTCCACACCTCATTAGCTCTCTCATAATCCTTGATTTGCTCAAATACCTTGGAATCAATGGCATTGTAGAAGGTGTTGAGAGCCATTGTATTGCATTGCTTGTTGGCCTTGTCTTGGTTGGTGAGATTGTCGGGATCAATAATAGCATAATCACTCTCGGTCACATCCCACACTTGATCATTGATTGAACCAAGATACATCTTTATCTTTCTCTTTCAATAGTCATAGCATGTGCCATCAAAGAACGGTGGTTTGCCCCCCACATGGTTGAACACAACTTGAGCCATCTTTTGACACTGAGGTTGTTAAGCCTTCAATCAAACGGTGACCATGGCTCCGATACCACTTGAAAGGTCCAAATATGGCTAGAGGGGGGGTGAATAGCTTATTTAAAAACTCTACAGAGTACTAGAGCAATTGACTAGTACAACAAACGGTGTAATGCAATTTAGCTCTAGCTCTACAAGGGTTGCAAGCCACCTATTCCAACAATTCTAGTTGCTATGATCACTAGGCACTCACAAGAGCTAGGTCACTACTCACTAAGCTAGTGTGCTCTCAAAGACTAACTAAAGAGCCACACTAACCAAACTAACAAGCTCTCAAAGACTAGCTACACTAAAGAGCTTGACAACTAGTTTGCAAGAATGTAAATCAGTGAGTAGGGTGATTATACCATCGAGTCAAGGCGTGAACCAATCACAATATGGAGACAATCCAATCACACAAGAGACACAAGATTTTTCTCACGAGGTTCATGTGCTCTCCGGCACGCTAGTCCCTGTTGTATCGACCAACACTTGGTGGTTCGGCGGCTAAGAGGTGTTGCACGAACCTCGTCCACACAATTGGACACCGCAAGAACCTACCCACAAGTGAGGTAGCTCAATGACACACACAATCCAATAGAGTACCTTTTGGCTCTTCGTCGGGAGAAGGTCAAGAACCCGAACAAGTCACCGATCGGAGCCGGAGACAATCACCAACTCCGCTCAACGATTCTCTAATCTCTGGGTCATCTAGGTGTCAGCAAACACCAAGAGTAGCCAGATCATGACCATCCCAAAGCTTCCACCTAGTGCCACAAGATGATGCAACTCAATGCAATGCACTAAAGGCTCACCAATCTCACTCAAGATGATAAAACCAAGTGAACAAGTGAGTGGAGTGTGTTGCTCAACTTCCAAAGGGTGTGCACAAGTGTAAGAGGTGCCAAGAGAGTGGCCAAGGCTGGCCACACCCTCTATTTATAGCCACACAAGAAAATAGAGCGATTGTACCCCCTTGGAGCTGTTTCTGTGAGGGCACCGGACAGTCTGGCGTGGCACCGGACAGGGGGGTGGCGGTGCCCCTCCAACGGTCACTCACCGTTGGGGCACTGGACAGGTGGCGGTGTCACCGAACAGGGGGTGATGGTGCCACCCTGGCCGAGCCCCCGAAAACCATAGCCTCTAGAAAAATAGAGCGGTGCACCCATGGCAATAACCATGGCGGTGACCCCCTTCACTTGCGCCCGTCTCTGGAGAAAAGTAGCGGCGGCACCAGACACCCTGTGGAGGTGCACCGTCATGCACGAGGCGGTGTACACCGGCATGTCCGGTGACCACCCCGAACATGCTGCTCTCGGCCATGTCCAGGTGGGCACCGCCCTAGGGGTGGCGGTGCACCGGACAGGGGGTGGCGGTGCCACCCAGACATTACCACTAGCTCACCGAGTTACAAACTTTTTCACGTTTCGATCCACGTCAACTCGAGCTACTCCTCGCAAGCGATGCTAACTCTCAAAGTGTCTTCTCAAAACATGTTAGAGCCAAGTTAGCATTTCTCAAAACATTTTGATAAATATTTTCGCTTGCTCTCCGATGTGCACTAGGCCTAAATACAATGCATGAAGTCCAACACCTAGTGGCACTAGATGACCGAATTGTCTAAGAACCCCTCTTAGTAGTACAACCATCTATCCTAAGTGTGATCACACTCTCTATAGTGTCTTGATCACCAAAACAAAACTCTTATTTATACCTTTGCCTTGATCTCCATAGAGTTTTGTTTTTCTCTTTTTTATTTTCCAAGTTGAGCACTTGATCATCATCTCATGTGGCCATCTCATCATTCTTGTGGTCATCACCATCACTTGAGTGCCACTTAGCTCCATCACTTGGATTGCACCAACTTTGCTCATATCGCAACTCATGACAAAGTTTAGTGCATAAGTTTCATCAATTATCTAAAACCAAATTAGGGCTTTCACGCACTATATTGGGGGAGATGCAACACCCCCTTTATTTGAGGGGAGATGGGCTATTTTTTTGGTGGCCACCAAAAATTGGGATATGTATTGGGGGACTGCTGGAGCAAGAAAAAACATCCATCTGCCCTAATATGATAGTTTTATGGGGATGAGGGATGGTATTGGAACTGCTGGAGATGCTCTAAGAGAAGTATCTATGGCTAAAGGTGATTGCCTTGGATAAATCCCATGTATGAAGTAACTATGTGTGAATCAAATTATGCTAGGGCCCTGTTTGTTTTGCTAAAATTTGGCTTATGTTGATTTGTTGTGAGATAAAAATATTGTTCCTTTGCTGAAAAGTACTACTGAAGTAGTGCTGAAAAGTACCGCTGAAGTAGTTTCTCAGATCTCAACCTCTTAGTTTACTTTAGAAAATTACTTCACGTAATCAATATATATAGAATCATTTGTATATGAAATATTGTTTGGTGAAGCCTGGCTCGGCTGCTCTAAGAGGGTTACCAAACAAATCCTTATTTCATAGAAAAATATTCAAATGGAACCCAAATAGTGAAATACCCCCATATTAAAAAAACGTGTTGTCTTAGCCCTCTTTGTATCTTGAAAATCATTTTGTTTACTCACTTATTCTTGTGCTCAACACTAAAACAAGTATTCTAGACCGTAGGTAATCCCCGTGTTTTATTTAAATACATACTCCTATTAATTAAGCATGTTGTCAAAACTAATAATTTAGTAAATAAATGAAATAAAAACTGTATAAATAAAGTTCCAGGACTAGGCCTCAATCCGAACGCATGCGTTTGCATCAGGACAAAAGGTTCTTACATATCCTGCAGTTTTAAATAAAAATAAAATCACGCTATATCTTTGACAAAATCTATCACAATACTATAGTTTTGAGAAATGATTTCCTTTGCATACAACTTCGCAGAAACCCACCTTCCTGCCGTTTCAAAAGCTCATTATGAATTATTTATATATATGTTTGTCACGAGTCAAGATTCTTAGCTCACTGAATATATAATGACAGTCTGGATAACGTGACAATCTCAAGAATGTATTTTTTTTCTTTTCAAAAGGCCGGTTGAAGATACTTATTGAAAAACGAGGCATAAAAACCGGTAACTGCACAGTTCATTCATGAGAAATTAGCAAAACATTCAACTAGAAAAGTACTTAGCAAAACATTCAACTAGAAAAGTACAAGTAAAAATGACTGCTTGAGCGTGGAGCTAAAGAAGACACATGTAACTAGACTAGAGGCACAACAACAATGACTTGAGGACACCACCATGGTTTTCTACCTCACAACCAGAGATGGCAACGGGTACCCAAAACCCGAGTACCCGACGGGTATTACCCGATAAAGAGGCGGGTATGGGATGAATTTTCTACCCGTGGGTACGTTATTGGGCAAAATCCTATACCCATCGGGTATGGCAGGTACGGGTGCGGGTGTATACTACCCATACCCGTCTACCCACGGGTAAAAAATACCCGCAAAAAGAATCAACCACCCTCATCATTTTAGTCTATACAACATATGAATTTGGCCCAAATCCAACTAAACCCTTCTATTATATATATTGTAATGATGTCATTATATGAATATTAGTTTGTAACTTGTTGGAAGCTTGGAATGATTTATTTTTGTATGTGAATATTTGATATTTACATGTAATTATCGGGTATGATGTCAGGTACGGGTTACCCATCAAGTAGAATTTACCCGCGCGGGTGCGGGTACGAGAGCACTTTTCTACCCGTGTGCTGGTGCGGGTAACCCGACGGGTACAAAGTGGCGGGTGCGGGTGCAGGTACGGGTGGCCACTGCCCGTCGGGTACGTATCCGTTGCCATCTCACAACGAAGCCAATGCGATCACGAGGGCCCAACTTAATAATCACTGCAGAGCCTGTATCCATGTAGTGGCTCTAACTTCTCACATTAGAAAACAACCAACCACCATAGCATGATATTTAGGGTTCATTTAGCAAGGATTATATACAACTCCGTCTCCTTATCGTAGCAACAGAGCTCGTTCGCTTGGGCTGAAAATAAGCGGCTGAAAGTACTGTTGGCTGATTTATGTGAGATAGAAACACTGCTAGCTGACTGAAAATAAGCGGCTGAAAGCTCAAGCGAACAAGCTGAGAGGAGCCGAAGTCGGCGAAGCCAGGCTTCATCGGCTCCTAGTAGGCGTCCAGTTCATCTAGAAGAAGAGAAAAAGAAACAATTTCTTCTATACAGTATAGCTTTTTTACAATAACTAGTGGAAATGCACGTGCGCCACGCACGTGTCAAAAAAAGCTCTTTGAAAGGAGGAATAACAGTAAAATCATCTAGTTGCTAGTTGTAATTACCTTGAGTTTACTTTGATCTTTGTGAGTTTGTAGATACTAAAATTTGCTCTCTTTTTTCTGTAATATATAGTTACAACTTAGAATGAGTTTACTTCGATCTCTATGAGTTTGTAGAAATTGAAGAACGAGTTTACTTCGACCTTTGTGAGTTTGTAGAAACTGAAACTTTCTCTCTTTTTTACTGTATTAATATGTCTTGGAGATATCTGAATCATCCCTACATTTTCTTCTCGTGGATGGTTACCATTCTATTGTCTAACATAAAAAATAGCTAATTTGATTTCTTTAGTGCGAAGAGAACTGCAAGCTAAGCCAAGCAGATTACCAATAGGCACAACTCATCACACAGAAGCTCATGATTCTTGTATGCTTTGATTGTGTACAACTGTTGCCATGGATAATTTGAATAACGATAGTGAAAAATAAACAAGGATTCACTAATGATACACTATTTAGTTATATAGTATTCACATCAAGGCGACAATGCAGACTGGATGCCTTTATTTTATTCTATCCCGGTTCTCGCCCCAACAACGAATTCTTGAAATACGAATTCTTGAAATAAAGTCCTTATCTTCTCTCACATTGATCATGCTGTTCTTAAAGACTTGAAAGTTATGCTTTTATATTATTCACACGGACTACTAACATACCATTCCATCGGTAACCAGCTCCTGCAAGACACAAATTTATTAGACGAACCATTTACAAGAAATGTGGATCCTTATATTGAAAAATGCATAGGTTTAACATTTACCATCAATAACAAATAAAAAAACAGGTCACCTGTATTTCGTTTGTGAATGTCGGCAAGAAAATTTATATTCTACCAATCTAACACACAAAAATAATTAGGTTTAAATTAGAGGCATTAAGGCATGTTTTTAATTTATATAATGACTAAACTCAACCAAGACAAAGGTGAGGGAACCACAAAAATTCTCTTCTGATCTTAGACTCATCCTTTCATTCAGCAAGAACCCAAAAGCAGTTTAAAACATCAAGACTTCAACACCAAGGGAACACACTTAATAATTTCACAATATAAGCATCAGTATCCACATAAGCTCATACCTATAAATAGAGAATGTTATCTTTCTATAGCTTCGACTTTGGATTCCTTGTCATCTTCCTGAAGGAAGATCAAATACAAACAAAAAAAATGTAATACTTAAAAGTGTTGCAGGAGTAGGGGGAAAAGCTAGAGCACTAAATTTTGCAGTTGTATCAAGTGTGAATAGTATCATGATACGTACACTGCCGAACAGCTTCTTAACTACACGAGTTTCCTGAAGCAAGACCTAAAAAAATCCAAACGTGAAAAGTAACAATGCTTACGACTGCCCAGATCATCACAATATACATAACAAGAAATTATTTCAGTTATCTTTGTAAAGATTTATGTGACTTATAAAGAGTGTACGGTGTCAATGAGGTGCTGCATTGCCGCGATGGATAGCGACGAGTCCTGGTTGCACACTTGCACTCCCAGCTGCTGCTGTAGATCTGGAAGTGCTTTCACCTTCTGCAATTATAATGGTTGTCTCAGCGACAGCCTCTTCTGAAGACAATTTGGAAAAATAACATTGAAGCGTGTGACATAGCCCTTACCCCTGATGCGGCAAAGAAGAAAGTGCTCGATTTTGTAGATGGCAGGATGGGATACATTACACCAAACCTTTCTGCTATTGTTGGCAGTGCTGTTGCCTCCAAACCGATGGGTACTGCAGGTGGTCTGGGAATACTTGCAAAAGTGTCTGGTTGTATGTTCAGTTACTTGGTGCAAAGAGGAAAATCGTGCTGAATTTTCTACCGCCACTTCTCAGCCTCATGTTGGCTACCTTGAACAAACTGAAGTATTTCAGAGCACTCCTCCAACTCTAAGGACTCGCGCCTGCAGACTTAGCTAGGAGAGTGAGCGATAGCAACAACCACTGAATTTAGTAGACGTGAGTGCAGCTTCAAGTCTGCAATCTGTGATATATATTGTTGAAACATGAGAAGCTGACATGCCTTTTTTGTTTTGTGATTGTGACTTTTTAGATCTCATAGCGACAATGCAATTCAACAAATATCTCAAAGGACGAAAAGATAAACATAAATTATGTCCTTTTCTCTTTTAATTTCTTCCTGGAGGTATAACTTTTAACATTTATATTTCCTCCGTTGTGAAATATAGGACATTGTGACATAAAAGTTATATGGAATATAATGCATTTGTAATAACTATGTCTAGATTTAAAATTTGTTAAAAAGGGAACCATGATTTGAGGAGAAACTTCTTATAGTTACAACAATTCATGATTAAGTTGTCTTAATTTTTTTTAAATACACTATATTTACATAACAGAGGGAGTAAGCACGTGATAGAAGTTGCTTATATGACACCACTTAACAATTGCTTTACTAATTGCAAGTTGTTTTAACTTGTCCAACGAGACAGCAATGAAATGGAATCATGTCTCAAACCAATTTGATAATGAACCCAATTTTCTGTTTCATTTGGGTAAGGCTAAAAAAGAATGTCGATATATCAATCCATAGCCATTGAAAGAAGGAAATCTTCATAGCTTTGCCTAGTGGACTAAAATATGAACAGCATAGGATTTGGCCTGACGAGACAGCAATGAAATGGAATCATGTCTCAAACCAATTCAATGACCCATCCAATATGCTAGACCAAATTTTAGTAGAAACAACGACATGACATCCCGAAGTTAGATATGAGCAATCATACAGTGATACCGAAATAGTCATTGTACTCAGGATCAACATACGAATCTGGGAGCACAAAGAAAACACCAGGGAATCTGTAGAATAACATAAATAAAACGGCATCAGATCAAATCTAGCAAAAAGGACAGCAAATGAATAATGACATCACAGAGCATAGATTGCACGAACCCTCGAGCTTGTAGATGTCTCCTCATCGATCTCGTGCCCAAACCCGAAATAGCGCTCGCATGAGACATTGTAGATCTTCTTCTTCGCCTCCTCCTTGCTGCATCACAGAAAGAAAATGTCAGATTTCCTTTTCCAGAACCAACCCTCTCCTCGGCTTCGAAAGGCGAACTACGGCAATCGTATCAAGGGACGATTGGTGCCGCGGCGGGTTGTCAGAGAAAACGCCGCAAGTACCTTCCGAGGACCTTGGTGAGGGTCTAGATGTAGCATTCGATCATCTGCTACTTGGAGGGGCCCTCCCCGCCGGGCTTGGCCATCACGATGAGAGTGCTTGTAGTCGCACCTGGAGAACACCGGCGCCGTTTCCGTGGGCATGCGGTCCCCGGCCGCGCTGGGCCGCGTCGGGCCGTAGCCGTCCCCGCCAGGCCACCATGCCATCCCGCGCGGGAAACCTAGACGGGAGGCCGGCAGCCGCGGCGGGCTCGGCAGTCGCCTGACATGCTTGGCAACGGGGGCGTCTTTGGCAGTGGCGGTGGCGGGGTCCATGGAGACAGGGACGGTGAGGAGGCGCGAGGAGTTCCCATTGGGAACATCGTCGCACGGGGGTAGCGAGGCCGGGGAGGCGCGTGGGGGCCGGAGGAGGAGGGCGGACGTAGACGCAGGCCGATGGGAGATGAGGCGCGCGGCGACGGGCGTGATGCCGTGGAGGCTTGGAGCGCGAGCGGGGTGGCCGAGGGCGGCTTCACGGAGAAGGCACGGGCCGGTGGGAGATGGGGTGTGCGGCGACGGGCGGCCGGGCGCGATGCTGCAGAGGCCGGGATTGTGAGCGGGGTGGCGGAGGGCGGTTTCACGCAGAGGAAACCACCGTGGGCGAAGGAAGCGCGATTCGTGGAGAAGATAACCGCCGTGGGTGGGTAAGCCTCGGTGAAAAAAACCGCGAGGGATGCGAGAGGGCCGTAGGGGGATTGATGAACTGAATCAGTAGAGGAGCGGGTACAGGCGGCGGGTAAGGTGTGGCGTGGGTGAAAAAATTCACGCTTGCGTGACGAGGAATAGAGGAAAAGCGTGTTTCGTCACATAAGTATCGTTCTCCTCGTCTTGGGGTCCACCTATCAGATCTATATCAAGCGTTGGATGGAAAATCTAAACAAATCCAACGGCAGAGATCTTAGGTGGGTAGGACTCTTCTGGTAACAAGTATTTTCTAATTCCTTCGCTCCTTTATAGTATAGATATGTCAAAAAGGAGCCGGAGTTAGAAAGACACTACTGTATACTAATTCTAAAAAAAGTGAGACCTTATTGGCATGGATGGTGAGCTCATGGAACATCTCATGGCATGCAATTCGTACTTCAAAAAACCGCACTTTTTTTATGAACGTAGTCCAGCCTATAAGGAATATACCGTTTGTGTCTATGCACGATTGCCCGGAGCTGTGGGTGAGTATTCGTACGCGGTATAGACTATGTAGCCGCTATGTATTCTTAAGGCTAGCCCTACACTCTCCAACCATACCTACGGTGTATTGCTCATCTACCATGCATGCATGATGATACGTGTATCACCTCACTAACTAATTAGGCCCACTCTGAGACATAGTACTACTTTGTTCACTCTGGGCGTTCGGGTAACCCACAAAGTTTGGGTCGGGTAGTTCGGGTTTTCAAAAGTTCGGGTAATGAGAATTATTACCCGATAACGGCCCCTAAAAAACCACTACCCGCATGTTCGGGTACCCGCAAATTCGGGTTCGGGTTCGGGTATACCCAATATACCCGAAATATATAAAATCATAGCAAAAGTGATAACATCATAGAATTTTGCACAAAATAGATGTTAACTCATTAACATAACAGATAAACGACGCATTTAAGTTTTTAACCACAGGTGCAAACCACGACACAGGTACTGAGGTACTGACTACTTTATTACTACTGGCAAGATACAAGAGCAAAGTTCAAGCCTGCTGCCTACCATCACAACAATGCTTGTGCTTCACACGGGAACTCGGAGTCTTAGGAAGTCAAGGAGACGAAGACGGAAGTAAAGAGGTGAGTTAATTGGGAAGCAAAGCCGAGGAGGGCCACGGGAAATTTGACTAATTTGCTACTACACTTAATCGTTGGCAGCCTGATACATATTCTTATTCGGGTTTTTCGGGTACCGGGTGTAACTACCCGAATTACCCGATATAAATTCGGGTAATAAGATTTACTATCCGAACAAGAGATCGGGTAGTGCGGGTTCGGGTACTTCGGATCCGGGTCCGGGCATTTTGGGTTCGGGGTTCGGATATCGGGTTTTGTGCCCAGGGTGATACTTTGTTGTAGATTACTAGCTCTGAGACAGAGCTTAGATTCCCCTAAGCTCCCCCTAATCTCTCTCTAAATAACACACACTAACTGGAAGAAACAGCCTGACCATTCCCACTCAAAGTGGGGTGCAAGAAGAATACAGATGCGATACCTTTCCTCTCATGTCTCATCTACTAGAGAGAGAAGACACCTCAGTTTGCCGAGTCCACAGCCGTTGCTTCTCTCTCTCTCTCCATTCTTTCTCTCTCTGCACAAGCACGCGGAAGCATCTCTGTGTTGTGTGTGTGTGTGTGTCTGAAATCTGAATCTATGTTACTGCAAGCTGAGCATGTCCTGTCACAGAAGCTGCTGCCCCTGCCCGTGCACATGCTACCCGGCCGGCGCGGCTCCAGCTATTAACCCGCCCGAGCCATGCGCCCTTGCGCCCACCGCGCCCTGACGCCGCCATGCTCGGCGCACCCGGCCACGACGGCCACGACACCGCGGCGCGCGCGCAGGAGCAAGCCGCCGCCGCGCAGCCCTCGTCGCCGAGAGGCCTCGTGCTCGCGAGCGCCGGCCTCCTCCACCGCGGCGACGTCGACGGCGCCCGGCGCGCGGCGGACGAGGTCCTGTCCACCGCCGACCCGCGGGGCGACGCGGCCGACCGCCTCGCGCACCACTTCGCCCGCGCGCTCGCTCGCCGCGTCGACGACGACAAGGCCGCCGCCGGGGACGTCGTCGCCGCGGCGTCCACGCCGGCGGGAGGGGCACCGCCGCCGGACCCCCGGGGGGCGCCGACGGCGACGGCGTACCTGGCGTATAACCAGATCGCGCCGTTCCTCCGGTTCGCGCACCTGACGGCCAACCAGGCGATCCTCGACGCCGCCGCCAGCGCCAGCGCCAGCGGCGGCGCGCGGCGGTTGCACATCATCGACCTCGACGCCGCGCACGGCGTGCAGTGGCCGCCGCTGCTGCAGGCCATCGCCGACCGCGCGGACCCTGCCGTCGGCCCGCCCGAGGTCCGGATCACCGGCGCTGGGCCCGACCGCGACGTGCTCCTCCGCACGGGCGACCGTCTGCGCGCCTTCGCCAGCTCCCTCAACCTCCCCTTCCGTTTCCACCCGCTCCTCCTCCCCTGCACCGCGCAGCTCGCCGCTGACCCGGCCACGGGGCTGGAGCTGCACCCGGACGAGACGTTGGCCGTCAACTTCGTGCTCTTCCTGCACAGGCTCGGCGGCGAGGGCGAGGTCGCCACGATCCTGAGGTGGGTTAAGTCCATGAACCCCGCCGTGGTGACCATCGCAGAGAAGGAAGCCAGCAGCAGCATCGGCAGCGACGACTGCCCGGCGGACGACCTGCCGCGGCGGGTGGCCGCGGCGATGGGCTACTACTCGGCGGTGTTCGACGCCCTGGAGGCGACGGTGCCGCCGGGCAGCGCTGACCGGTTCTTGGTGGAGAGCGAGGTCCTCCGCAGAGAGATCGATGCGGCGCTGGCGCTGGCGCCGGGCCGCGTCGGCGAACACTCCTGGGGGTTCGAGGCGTGGGCCTCCGCCGCGCGTGCCGCCGGGCTCTCGCCTCGGCCGCTCAGCGCGTTCGCGGTGTCGCAGGCGCGGCTGCTGCTGCGGCTGCTCTACCCGTCGGAGGGGTACGTCGCCGAGGAGGCGCGCGGCGCGTGCTTCCTTGGCTGGCAGACGCGGCCGCTCATGTCGGTCTCGTCTTGGCAATAGATCGTCGAACGGACAGTGCTGACTGTTGGACCTTGTCGTGCATGCGTACTGTGCTCTTCTCCTACTCCATTTATGGCTTCGATCTTGCTGGCTACCTAATCTGGATGGGTACACCACTGCATTGCCGGCTACAAGCAATGAGCCAATGACACTTGTGGACCGAGAGGCAAGCTGATCTCGTGGTTGAAGATATTGTTTGGTAAGGATTTTGGATGGAAGAAGAAGAAGAAGACCGCGCGTGCATGCGCCCATGCAAGGATCTAGGGGGGAAATGAACAGCTAGCCAGCTGAGGTAGCTGCTTGGCCACCATTCTAATCGATGATGTCCAATGGCGGCTAGCTGCTCAAACTTGCAAGGTTGCTACTTTTGGTGTAGTGCAATGGGCGAAGGAGGAAGAAGAAGATGCGTTGGCGTGCGTGATGGACACGTTGCATGGAAACGCACCATTGGGAGATCCATGCGAGGATCTTTGGCATAATTCGATTCTTCAACTTGGTAAGCCTTCCTTCTACCACTAGCTACTTTTGCTTCTTCTTCTTCTTCTTCTTTTTGTTATATACTATTTTTTATTTATTACTGGTCTCTCTCTCTCTACACACATATTGGTGGAGTTGTTATGGTTCGCTGATCATTCTGATATGGCTATCTAATGTTGACAATATTGTAATGGTAAAGGGATATGCTCATTTGCATGCTCCTGAGAAAATTAGGTCAGGTCGTAGATAAAGCTGATTTGTTGAATCCCAAATAATGAAGAGGATCTTGAAGTTCCTACACACCTCAGTGGATTGGGTCCATCTTTTTTAAAGTTTATCCTGAAATTTCATTTGCTCTTCTTGCTGTTTGTTGCGGTTGTTTGTATTATAACTAATCATGCTTTGGCCTCCACTGGACATAAACTAATGCACCATTTGGTTGGTCTTTTTATTTTACTCGGGGTACTGATCACTCTTATGTACTCAAGGATTTTAATTTCGTTATCGCAAAAATTTCGGTCACCGCCGAAATTACCGAATTTCGCGAAATTCGGCCGAAATTTCGCCGAAATTTTTTTAGAGATTAGGACATGAAGTATGCTGTTTCTAAAAAAGTTTAGATCTAAATAAATATTAGTATGATTTATCACTACACATCTATTGAATAGAAGAATATACAATATAATAAATAGAAAAATACAAGTCTAGAGTTATATATCACATGTATTAAAGTATTACAAAATTTCGGAGTTTTCTTTCGGCCACCACCGAAATTACTGAATTTCGCGAAATTCGGCCGAAATTTCGCCGAAATTTTGAACCCTGTATGTACTACGAAAGGCCAGAGTGCATTCCCAGTGCATAAATATAGGAAAGGGAAAATTAGTTTTATAGCATCGAAAGATCGCAAGAATAAAAAAAAATACCATCAAAAGAGCTCTGCTACGTAAAATACCATCGAAAGGTGGAACCGTTACCGCCTAGGACGCTCTTCTTCCTCCTCCATCCATTACTGCTCGCCGGCCGGACTGCTTGCAGACAACCAAAAGCGACGAATGCCACTGACGAATAACTGACGAGCTGGCTAGGCCGCGAGATCCGCGCGTCGCCTGGGTCACGAGCTCCGCGCTGGTCGTGAGCTCTGCGCGCCGTTGAGGGCGAGCTCTGCTTGTGAAGCTCCGAGAACTGTAGCGTTGCCGTCGAGGGAGAGCTCGGCGAGCGACCGGCGTTGCCCGAACCCAAGAGGGTCCAGAGCCGGAGCAGCCCTGCGAGCAGCGCGCCGTGGAGCGCGTTGCTGGAGAGGTTGAGCACCCTTCGCCCGGAGCACGGCGACGCGCCTCGGTCATGTCCATCTCCTCCGACACCATCCCTTCTGGCAACGCCATCCTCCTCTCGGCACCGAACTAGATGAACTCGAAGTCGGTCCCGGGATGATCTTGAGCGCCTCCTCTAGGAGCCGCAGGAAGCTAGGAACACGTCGCGGTGCTGCCTCCGTCTTCCGATGATGGCGTGCACCGTGGTGTCAGCGTTGAACACCTTGAGCTGCTCGGTGAGGTTCACCGGCACCCCCGCCACAGTCACGGTCGCGATGGGGCTAAGGAGCCGGTGGGCCTCGTGCTCACGGATGGGGCGGAAGGAATGCACACGGCAAGCGCTGAGGAGCTCGAGGGCGCAGAGCTCGCGGCCTGGCGTGGAGCTCGCGGCCCGGGCTACGCGCGGAGCCCGTGCCCGGCGAGGAGCTCGTGGCCCAGGCGGCGCGCAGATCTTGTGGATGGCTCAGGAGCTCGCGGCTCAGCCGGCTCATCAGTTATTCGTCACCGCCATTCATCGCTTTTGGTTGTCTGCAAGCAGTCCGGCCGGCGAGCAGCAGATGAATGGAGGAGGAAGGAGCGTCCCAGGTTCTCAGCGGATGGAGATGGACGCCGTTACCTCCAAACATGACAGAACGTGACGGAGTGCTATTCTCAGTTAAAATTTCCACTTTTCAGTGGTATTTTACATAGCACAGCTCTTTTGATGGTATTTTCGGATTCTTGCGATCTTCCAATGCTATAGAACCAATTTTCCCAATAGAAAAAATACAAACTACTCTCTTGCATGTAGCTAATACTATATGAAGCTAGGCTACACAGTTACAGTATATATGTTGAGATGTATGGTCATCTAGCTAGTATATACTACTATTATGTTCTTGCATAGAGAGGCACAGTAAAAAAATACTCATCTGTCTCCCTTCCGACTGAGGAGGAGGGTGTGGTTCTTGTTTTCTGCCTCATGTCCCAGATATGCTGGCAAGCTGTCCTGTCCTTTCGAGAGCACAGCACACGCACAGAAATGGCATGCATGATCCCATGCATCAGTGACCAGTGCTGCATGCCCTAATTCCTGCTCACTGTCCCCTCAAGCAAAATCATGGGACTTCTCAAAACCAGGCACCCCTTTTTGGTGGCCAGCCTGCAATCCTGAATCTCTCTCTTGTTGAGTTGCCTCCTCGTCCTCTTCCTCTCTCAACAAAGGTCATTCTCTTTCGGATGGACCCATTAACTCGCCGAACTTTTCTTGTGTGTGTATATATACACATATATATCTTGACTTGCATTGGGATCTTTGCGTGCATGCCGTGTTCATTGGCACCTAGCTCACTCAAAGTGGGCCATGCATGCATGAAATGCAGCACTAGCTAATAGCTGTACTTTGATACGTAGCTGGCTGGCCATTTGGCTTTCATGCTTTGATAGAATATAGAAGACGATCTTGCTAGAATGCTAGCTAACGGCTCCATCATTCTTGTTGCATCACGGCCACTGCATTATTTGGTTGGATGAAAAGGGAGATCAAAAAGGCGACAATCATATTGTCTCTCTTCTGCTTTTGAATGTTATTTATAGTTCGAACTATAACTGACAATTGCGTCCTTTCTTTTTCTTTCAAACGAAAGAGAGTAATGGAGTTTGCTCTAGGTGGCAAATTACACTTATGTTACTTAATTAGAACATTGGAGCTTTCCTTTATTAATTCATGTTAGATATTTTGTAGATGTTTCAAGCATCATTTCTTCACCCGAATCAGTCCTTGCCAGCAAAATTTCAAGTTCTGGAATATAAGTTCCAAATTTTATCAGAATTCCAAGATCGGGTCATGTTACATTCTTCTTCATGATAATGAAATAGAAAATATGGAAATGCCTGGAACAATCTCAGTTTGTATTGCTGTCTTCCATCAGTATCACTTTAGTTGGTTTAAAGGCATCACCATCTTAATTAGTTTAACAGAAATTGATTACTAGCTAGTAGCTAGATATCGTATATAATATCAGAAAGACCGGGGAGACGATTCTAGCTGGTTGCTATGATTCTGATCTCACCTATTAATTTCTTTTTTTCATGATTCTTTTTCATTTCTTTTGTAGTGCCCCAGCAGGCCAGCACTAGTAGGTAACATTGATATATTGCAGTGCACTTTCTGGATTGCGCATGCATTAGCAAACGTCACATTTACCTTGTTCTTTTTTGTTTGATTGATGCATTGGTTTGCTCCACATATTTTCGCTTATGAGTGTTACTGCATGCTTTATTTGACTTTTTAGGATGTATTTTAGGAATTCATTATATTTGCTCTGATCCTTTTTCATGTACTTCGTATATAAGATTCAGTAGGCCTTTTCGTATCGAGCTTATTACTTGAATTTCTCCTAGCAAAACAAAGTCAACAATGTTGTTGGCTTTAAAGATTACATATATAAGTCATAATACAGAACCATATGTATATACATGTCCCTATCATCAGTAAGTCATGATGCAGATCTTGTTAGTTTGTATACTTTATTACTTGATTGTATATTATAGTTTGAAAACATACCTAGCATATATAGCTATACATGTATTTTAACCAAAGACTATGGCACGAGAAAATGACGGGAGAAAGCGAAAGCAGCATACAAACAGTTAGCACAGTACTTACTATTAGCTTGCTAGTTAGCTAGCTATTCAGTTTTGGCGTAATGTTCAGATGTAATATCACATCTCGATCAGCGCGGCTCCAGCTAAGCCTAAATGTGTAGCTAGCTCGTTCTATCGGCATCTGCATCGATCATGCAGGATTGTTTATTAACGAATGAGCAAACAGTACGTGCAATGCATATATGATGCTGATATATATTCACCCTACGTACGTATAGCGTGCCTCGTGTCTTGCATTGTTGCTTACTAGTAGACTCCAACAGTAGACTATATATCCACAGCCATCTAAGGGTTTGGAATTTGGTTATTATTGACTTAAACTGTTGATCTTTTTCTGCTGTTCGGTTTTCTGAATTATGGTTTACATACTGATCTTTATGCATTTAATTAGCTGGTCATTTCTTCATACATGATCTGTCAAGATAACCAGTCAAAATTAAAGCAGGATTATCTTTGGTACTCATCCATGCAATCTGTAGCTTCGTTTTCTGTACTACTCCTTGATAAGCTAGCTAGTCTATTGACTTCTATTCCTGATGATCTAGTTTTTGGATGCAATGCCAATGAATTTCTGCATGCAGGGAGCGGCGCGGGCACACAGCCGCATGACGGCATGACTGCATGTCTGCATTCGCTGATGAACAACTTCCAGTGGGGTGTCCTGGAATGCATGCGATTATACTGTAGTGCTTGCATTGCACCCCCCAAATTAAAAGAGCCCACTCACAGCCCAGAGGAGATAAGAGGACAAGAGAGGCTTCTGGTAGCTAGGCTGCAATGCTGCATGCTTTGGCACTGCCTATTGATTTATTGGCATCATGTCGTTGTGCATATTTGTTATTGCCGTAAGCGATATGCGCAACGGCTTGAGCAGTTGAGCGTACATTATTTGCTTCAAATATCGCCATGCAAAAATAGCATACTAGCTAGCTAAATTGTTGTCCTCAAGTGAGGTGTTAACTGGCAATTAAGGTGGTAACATTCTTTTTATTTAATTTACTTCATTTATATATGGACACATATTTTTTATGGGCATATATAGATGCAAATGCATGTAATACTCCCTCCGTTTTTTATTACATGTCATATTAGATTTGTCCTAAATAAAACATTTATATCTTTGACCATTTATTTCAAAAATAATAATATAGATTCATGTCGTAAGTTTTATGCTTTTAGATTCGCTATGAGAAATACTTTCATAATATATAATTCATATATTGTCAAACTATGAAGATCTTTTAAAATAGTTGGTCAAAGATAGTAGCGTTTGACTTAGAACAAAGCTAATATGACATGTGAGAAGTATAGTACCCTCTTTTGCCCTGTTCACTTGTCTTATAATCCATACTTTTCAGCTTGTTTTTTTAGTCGGAACAGTGTTTTTCACTCACAACAAATTAGCGAACAGTACTTTCAGCCATGACTTTTCAGCAAAGCGAACGGACTCTTTGTTTCTTTTCTTAGGCACCCGCGCAATTTAAGGTTCATGCCTCAGTGATTTTTAATCAACAAATTATCCTTACAAGATGTAAACTTCGTTATACAAAAGTGATATCATTGGGTTCGTATTTGTTAGCTATATTTTATGGTTGCGATTATGTGTTGCTACAAAAGTATAAAAGAATGTATATGTCAAAGTATAATTTTGAAGAATTAATAGTCGCGCCTTATATGTAGAGGGAGTATACGCTACTAAATCGTTTCAATGCATCATTAATAGTATTAAAATTAAACAATTAGTCACTAGTCATGGAAAGAAAACTTTGACCAAACACATATTAAAAATATTAACATTTATGATACATAATTAGTAATTGTTGGGAATTTAACTTTGTCAGAAAACATAGCCCCCAACTTTGGAGCTGAAACCTTAAAATTCCATAACAATATCTGTTTGCAGGGAAAAAGGGAGCGAAGGCAACATTTTGACTTCGTATGAAAAGATTTGGCTTCGCCTCGAAGACGGAAAAATCAAGACGTAGAAGAAGTTAATACTAGAGCGAAAACAGAAGTTTGGCTTAGCTAATGAGAATTCGACTTTGCTAATTAACAAAGACAAAGAAAGGCGGAGCAGAAATCGACTAAGTCAAAAGACAAGATTTCCCGGAAAAATGATGGCTAAACAGAAGAACAAAGATTGAAGTAGCACAAAATGACCACTTCTCCCTTGTAGTACAAAAGGGATGTAAATATTTGAGTTAGAGGTAAAATAGTCATTTTATGTAAAATACGAAGATTGGGGCCCTATAAATACCCCCTGTGACATGTACAGTACGATCATGAAATGAACACGACTTTGTCTTATGTTTGCATTTAATGCTTGAGTAAGTTTCTTACCCAACATCTGACACCCACCGTTTGTGTGTGCTTGAAAAATCCCATGACCACACGAAGCTAATGGGCAGACCTAACAAGAAAATTACCACTGGGGTAACCGAAGATGACCCACCAACAGTCGAAGACTAAAGTCTCAAAAAAGATGCACCCCAGGACCCAAGCTCTTTAAAGGCAAGCGAAGCCAAAGAACAAAGACTCAAAGAATTAGAAGAACAAGGGCTGAGAAAGGAAAAAAACTTAAAGAATGTCACGCAAGAGCAAGAGAAAAGTCTCTTAAACAAAGAATAGAAGAAGCCGAAGCCACCCTTCGTGAACTGAATGAACAACTCCAAAGCGCAAGCCATGAAGTCATAAATTTAGAAGAACCAAATTCATCAACAAAAAGCCTCTCAAGAAAAGAACTCCCAAAAGTCATTTATATCAATTGACAAAGCTCTCCCCTGTCAATAAACTTGCAGTTAGCACAATGGCCTTTGGGGTACAAATTTAACATGATACTAATTTTTTATGGTCAATTTGACCCAAGACAATTTTTGATGAGTTTTGAAGCTGCAGTAATTTCTGGAGGCGGTGATGAAACTACGTTAGCAAAATCTCTTGTCATGACAGTTAAAGGACCAACACAACAATGGTACTCTTCGCTAAAAGCAAAATCCATATATTCATGGGATCAACTTAAAGCAAACTTGCTTGTTGACTTTCAAAGATTTCAACCAGCTGGCCCTCACAGACATAGATCTTACTACTACAGAAATCATTTTCAGCGACGCCCCCTTTTCAATCAGAGGCGGTTCACCTAGCATGCCACCTCTAACCACGCCTAGGGCACTGTAGCTTCATGACCGCCCTGAAGATCCATCTTTAGGGGTGGTTCTATTAAAAAAACCGCCTTTGATAGCCGTCCATTTTCAGGGGCGGTTGCGTTAAGAGAACCGCCCCTGAAAATGGATCTTCAGAAGCGGTCATCTTTACAAAACCGTCTTTAAAAGTGTCCTATTTTTAGAGACGGTTCCTTAAGAGAACCGCCCCTACAAATGAATTAATAGATGTAGTTCTCTTTAGTCAACCGCCCCTAAAAAAGGCCACCCCATAAATACCTTCTTCCTTCTCGGACAGTACGTGCATGCTGAGCACCATTAGCTCACTTGCGCGTGTGTTCTTGCTTGGGGGAGCAAGAGCAATTCTTGCCGGTCGCCGTCAAGCATCTTCTTCCAACTATTTTTCTAAAGGTTAGCATCTTCCTCCATCCATTATAATCTTTTATTGCTTATAACGTAGATCATTTTTCATACTTTTTTAGCAATAAGCATAGAAATATTCAAATATGTGGTTTTTTAATTAAAAATAATAATGGTGGATTTTATTTTTATTTATACATCATTTATTATTTATATGTTTCTCTAATATATATTATTGCATGGTATATTTATATGGGGGTTCTATATTGAGATGTTTTTTCAGTTTTTTTAGTGACGATGAATGGCGGCAGACTTTTCCAGCCACAGGAACCAGGTTTTTACCCTTGTAAGGTCCAAATAGGCTAGAGGGGGGGTGAATAGCCTATTTAAAAACTTCTACACAAATTACTTAACCACAAGTTAGTATGAAAGGTGGCGAAGCACAAAGCACTAGCTCTAACTAATTAAGCAAGCCACCTACACAATTCTAGTACAAGGCTATCCACTAAACACAACAACAACAAGCTAAGTACGAGATGTAAAACGAGAGAAGAGCTTTGAGTGATTATACCGCCGTGTAGAGATGAGAAGTACCAATAAATTAATCACACAAGAGAAATCCTCGGGAAGAGAATGACACAAGAATTTATCCCGAGGTTCACTTGCTTCCCGGCAAGCTACTCCCCGTTGTGGCGATACACCCACTTGTCGGTTCGCGAGCTAATCGACTATCAAGAGTCGAGCCCTCGGCGGGCACCGCACAACCGCACACAAGATGGGGATCCTTCAAGCCACGAGCTCCACTAGAGTATCCAATTTGCGAACTCCCGCGGGGAAGGATCAAGAACCCCTTACAACACTTGGTGAAGGCTCCAACAATCTCCAATTGCGAGCTCAATCACCTCCGCTGCTCCAAGCCGTCTACCGTGTCGGGAAACACGGAAGAGTAACAAGAAATCCGCAGCAACTCGAAGATCAAGTGCCTCTAGAATGCAACTCTTAAGCAATGCACTTGAATCTCACTCAATCTCACTCAAGATGTGCAAACAATCAAAGAGATGAGTGGAGGGGTTGTTCTCTAGCTCAAAGGATGTCTCTAGGTCTCAAAATGTGCAAGAGTTGCCCTCAAACCCCGGCCACCATCTATTTATAACGAAGGGGTACGCAGCTAGCCGTTACGGGCGACGCAGCAGAAATCGCGCTGACCGGACGCTCCGGTCAGGGTGATCGGACGCGTCCGGTCACTACACGACAAACGAGAATAGTGCGCGTCAGAACTAGCCGTTGCCCTGACCGGACGCGCTCCTTCGATCGACCGGACGCGACAGTGCCAGCGTCCGGTCGCGTTCCAGTAAGCACCCGACGCGACCGGACGCGTCTGGTCGTACATGACCGGACGCGCCAGCCGCGTCCGATCGCGCTTTGCTGCACTCGGCTTCTCTGGACACTTGACCGGACGCTCCGGTCCCGTGAGGCACCAGACGCGCCGGTCGCGCGCTTAACTTTTACGCCCAGTTGAACTGACCGGACGCGCTGGTCAGGCCAGACCCGCGTCCGGTCACAAACCCTAGCAGCACCGAGCCACGTTGAACTGACCGGACGCGTCCGGTCAAACCGAGACCGCGTCCGGTGCAGCGTCCGGTCAACGCAGTGACCTCCGTTCGCCTCCGTTTCTTTTCCGACTT
Source organism: Saccharum spontaneum (assembly GCA_022457205.1). Taxonomy (NCBI): domain Eukaryota; kingdom Viridiplantae; phylum Streptophyta; class Magnoliopsida; order Poales; family Poaceae; genus Saccharum; species Saccharum spontaneum. The sequence goes on along the minus strand of CM039594.1, from coordinate 16,052,224 downwards.
CCGGCGCAATAGAAAATAGGCATTTCACTTCTCCAAAAAGCGCCGAATCCCGCCTCGCAAGCTCGGCGGGAGGGAGAGAGGAACCCAAACCCCTCTCTACCGCTTAAACTCCACCGCCTTCGCAAAGGTGCTAACACCACCAGGTGTACACCATCATGTGCAAGTGTGTTAGCATTTCACAAACATTTTCCAAGGCGTTATGTTAGCTCTTTACTAGATCCTAAATGCATATGCTCAAGACATTGATCTAGTGGCACTTGATTCCCGAGCTAACCGTGATTGCCCCTCTTGATAGTCGGCTATGTATCCTAAACCCGGTCAATCACTTCTCTACTCAACTTAGACCGGCAAAAGAAAAACCCTATAGTTATACCTTTGCCTTGCGCTCTTAGATCCTTCTCCTCCACTTGATCATCATGTCCATCATATTATGTGCATCTCCACCATGATCGACATTTCATGTCCATGCACCATTTCTTTGTGATCTTGTGGCCACCACTCCTTGCCACGTACACCTTCATCACATGTGTTGCTTATGCCTAACTCAAAACACTTAACACATGGCATTAGCAACTTGGTGTCATTAATTACCAAAACCAAACTTGGGCTTTCAATCTCCCCCTTTTTGGTAATTGATGACAACCATCACAAAGATATGAAATGAAATCAATTTTCAATTTCGATAGTATTAGCTCCCCCTACATATGTGCTCAAATTTTTAATTGATCCCTTTCCAATGTCTTATCTTATTCTTTCTCTCCCCCTTAGTAACTTTCTCTCCCCCTTAGTAACTTAACTTTTTATCTTTGTGACTTTTCTATCTTTGTGACTTTTCTCTCCCCCTTTGTCAACAATCACCAAAAAGGTGCCAATTTTAGTGAGAGTTAAGTCAATCAATATGAGGGAGTCCAAATTATGGTTCAATCTAGATCACTTGCCTAGAATATGGAATTCGGTTTGATCCAAGGACAAGCTTCTTCACACCTCATAAAGTATAAGGGTTATCTTGACCATGTTGAATTACGCATCATGAGCTCATTTTCTAGATTCAACACTAGGTTTGCAAGCCCACAAACATGTCATATGCTACCACTAGATCAATCAAACATAGAAGCAATAGTGGTACCATATATACATCAAAAATCATTTGTTTTTCATGAATGAACTTATTTGTCATGCAAATATGTCTATATGTTCTAAACATATCCTTAGCAAAGTATGGATGATATGCCAAACAACTTTACCTTGCTATGTCGGAGGAGAGGCATGTCATTTTAAGAATGTGGGGGTGCACTCATTTCAAGTTGGAGAAGTCAAGTATGTTCAATTCATTCTTCAACTTGTAAAATCTCTTCTCATCAAGTGGCTTTGTGAATATGTCGGCTAGTTGATCTTCGGTGCCAATGCTCTCAATGCTAATATCACCCTTTTGTTGATGGTCTCTTATGAAGTGATGCCTTATGTCAATGTGCTTCGTTCTTGAATGTTGAACCGGATTTTGTGTCATCTTGATTGCACTTTCATTGTCACAAAACAACGGCACATTCTTGAATTTGATTCCAAAGTCATTCAAGGTTGCTTTCATCCAAAGCAATTGTGCACAACAACTACCGGCACTAATGTATTCGGCCTCGGCGGTAGATAGTGCAACACTATTTTGTTTCTTTGATGACCATGAAACAAGAGACCTTCCAAGCAATTGACAAGTGCCACTTGTGCTCATTCTATCAATCTTGCATCCACCATAGTCGGAGTCCGAATATCCAATCAACTCAAAATTAGACCCCTTTGGAAACCATAATCCAACATCATGAGTACCCTTAAGATATCTCAATATCCTCTTGGTTGCTTTCAAGTGACTTTCTCTAGGTGAAGCTTGATATCTTGCACACTTGCACACACTAAACATCACATCCGGCCTAGAAGCGGTGACATATAGCAAACTTCCAATCATAGACCGGTATTGCTTTTGATCTACCATGTTGCCACTAGCATCAATACCCAATTGATCATTAGTGCCCATTGGTGTACTCATTGGCTTAGCATCTTGCAATCCAAACTTCTTGATCATGTCCTTGATGTACTTCCCTTGACTTACAAAAGTGCCATTCTTCATTTGCTTGATTTGAAGTCCAAGAAAGTAACTAAGCTCTCCAATCATAGACATCTCAAACTCTTTTGCCATCATATTTCCAAACTCTTCACAAAAGTCTTGGTTAGTTGATCCAAAGATAATGTCATCCACATAGATTTGCAACACAAACAAGTCATTTCCAATTTTCTTGGTGAAGAGAGTGGTGTCAACCTTTCCCGTCTTAAATCCTTTAGAGAGAAGAAAGTCCCTCAACCTCTCATACCATGCTCTAGGTGCTTGCCTCAAACCATACAATGCCTTCTTTAGCTTGAAAACATGGTTGGGCTTCTTGTCATCTTCAAAACCGGGAGGTTGCTCAACATAAACTTCTTCATTGATGTAACCATTGAGAAATGCACTCTTGACATCCATTTGATAGAGCTTGATGTTGTGTGCACAAGCATTTGCTAATAAGATTCTAATAGCCTCCAATCTTGCAACCGGTGCATATGTTTCTCCAAAGTCAAGACCCTCAACTTGAGTGTATCCTTGTGCTACCAATCTTGCTTTGTTTCTCACAACTACACCATCTTGATCTTGCTTGTTTCTAAAGACCCACTTAGTACCAATCACATTATAGTTCTTCAGCCTTTCAACAAGTTCCCAAACTTGATTTCTAGTGAAGTTGTTTAGCTCTTCATGCATGGCATTTACCCAATCGGAATCCTTCAATGCATCTTCTATTTTCTTAGGTTCTTCAAGTGACACAAATGAGTAGTGCTCACAAAAGGATGCTAGCCTTGATCTAGTTTGAACACCACTTTGAATTCCACCAATGATTTGATCTAATGGATGATCCCTTGCAATACTAGTAGGTTGGAGTATTGGGAGTTGATTACTTCCACTTGCTTGACCTTGATCTTGAGCTTCATCATGAGTACCACTTGAGCTTGCTTGATTTGTATCAATTTGTACACTTTGGTTGATCACATGAGTATCATCATCATCATCATCAATTTGCCTTGGCCTAACATCACCAATGTCCATGTTTCTCATTGCATTTGCCAATTGATCTCCTCTCACATCATCAAGGTTTTGATCTTCATTTTGAGAACCTTGGGTTTCATCAAACTCAACATCATGAACTTCTTCCAAGGTGCCATTAGTGAGATTCCAAACTCTATATGCTTTGCTTGTGGTAGAATAACCAAGTAAGAACCCTTCATCACATTTCTTTTCAAACTTACTCAATCTAGTGCCTTTCTTGAGAATATAGCATTTGCAACCAAACACTCTAAAGTATGCAATGTTGGGCTTTCTTCCATTCAATAGCTCATATGGTGTCTTCCCAAGTTTCCCATGGCAATAGAGACGGTTGCTACAATAGCAAGCCGTGTTGATGGCTTCACTCCAAAATGAATGACTCACATTGTATTCACTAAGCATTGATCTAGCCATGTCAATCAAAGTTCTATTCTTCCTTTCAACTACACCATTTGATTGAGGAGTGTATGTTGGTGAGAATTGATGTCCAATACCGAGATCATCACATAAATCTTCAATTCTTGTGTTCTTGAACTCACTACCATTGTCACTTCTAATCTTCTTGATGGTAGTCTCAAACTCATTTTGCACCCTCTTGACAAAAGACTTGAATATATCATGTACATCACTCTTGTCATAAAGAAAGAACACCCAAGTGTATCTAGTGTAGTCATCAACAATCACAAAACCATACTTGTTGCCACCAATGCTAGTGTATGTAGTTGGCCCAAACAAGTCCATGTGCAATAGCTCAAATGCCTTTGATGTGCTCATTTCACTCTTACTAGGATGTGTATTTCCAACTTGTTTGCCGGCTTGACAAGCACTACAAGGTTTATCCTTCTCAAAAGTCACATCTTTCAAGCCTCTAACTAAGTCATGTCTCAAAAGTTTGTTCAATTGTTTCATTCCAACATGACCAAGCCTTCTATGCCATAACCAACCCACACTAGATTTGCTAAGCAAGCATGATGTCAATTGTGTCTCACTATCATTGAAGTCAACCAAGTACAAGCTACCATGTCTAAATCCTTTGAATATCAAGTTTGATCCATCCACACTAATGACTTCAACATCATCACTACCAAATATGCACTTGAAGCCAAGATCACAAAGTTGTGCTACCGACAAAAGATTGAAATCCAAGCTCTCAACTAGCAACACATTAGATATGCTCATGTCATTTGAGATAGCAATTTTACCAAGCCCCTTGACCTTGCCTTTCTTATTGTTGCCGAAAGTGATAGCATCAAAACCACCATTTTGACTTGTATCAATTGATTTGAACATACAAGAATCCCCGGTCATATGTTGAGTGCACCCACTATCAAGCACCCAATGCCTTCCTCCGGCTTTGTAATTGACCTACAAGACAAGATCAATTCTTTTTAGGTACCCAAACTTGTTTGGGTCCTCCAAGGTTAGTGACCAAGCTCTTTGGTACCCAAATGGCTTTCTTCTTTGAGCCCATCCATGGTGCACCAATGAACTTAGCATGAACACCCTTTGTACCCTTGGTAAGTATATAGAAGGAATTAAATTTAATTGAGGATACATTAGCATTTGATTTCTTGTTCATGCATTGTTGCTCTATGTGACCAACTTTCTTGCAACTTTTGCAATAGCTACCATTGTTCTTCACAAAACGAGTCTTGTGAGGAGCAAAAGCGGCCTTGCCTTTCTTGGGGTTATAGCCCAATCCCTCTTTGTAGAGAGAAGCTCTTTGGCTACCCAAGCACATAAGCAAGCGGTCCTCACCACCATAAGCCTTAGCTAAGGTGTGATTGAGCTCTTTTACCTCCTTTTTGAGATTTTCATTCTCAACTATAAGTGAGGAGTCACAAGTGAAACCATCACTACTAGATGAGGATGATGTAGATGCGCTACATGAGGGGTTAGTAGGAGCAACAACAATAGGCTTGTGAAACGGTTCATCAATTATATCACATGATATGCCTATGTTACAAGTTTTAGCTTTCTCAACATTAGTTGGCATGTTTTCACATTTTTCAACTAGAGAGGAATGAGCTTCTTCAAGCTTAGTGTGAGACTTTTGAAGCTTCTTATGGTCTTCCATTAGACTCTCATAAGATGCCCTAAGCTCATCAAGTTCTTGCATAAGATTTTTCTTTTCCTTAAGCAAGCCCTTGCATTCCTTTCTAGATTCTTTATAATGTTGAGTGCAATCTTCTAGCATAGTGATTAGTTCATCTTTAGTGAATTCTTCTTCATCACTATCACTATCACTAGCATTATCATGATCACTCTCATCATCGGATGATACCTTAGCGGCCTTAGCCATGAAGCACGATGGAGTGTCGAAGAGGGAGACCTTCTCTTGGATAGCAATGCTAGCATGTCCCTTCTTCTTGCTCTTGTAGTCATCCTCATCATCACTTGAGGAATCATCACTATCCCATGTAGCAACATGAGAATCATTCTTCTTCTTATGAGAACTCTCCTTCTTTTCTTGCTTCTTCTTTTGCTTCTTCCTTTCCTTCTTGATAGCATCTTCATCATCACTATCATAAGGACACTTTGCAATGAGATGGTCCTTGCTATGGCATCTAAAGCATCTCATGGTATGCTCATTCTTCTTAGATGTGTTCTTCCTCCTCCTTGCACGATAGCCCTTCTTCTTCATGAATTTGCCAAATTGCTTGACAAAGAGAGCCATCTTCTCATCAATGTCATCACTATCATAAGAGCTTGAGTCTTCTTCACTTGATGATTCAATCTTGGATTTGCCCTTGGATGTGGTGGCTTTGAATGCCACACTCTTCTTCTTTTCATCATCTTTCTTCTCATTCTCCTTCTTCTTCTTCTTGACCAACTCATCCTTCTCATCATCTTCTCTATATGAATCATCGGTCATCACTTCTTGAAATATTTGTTGAGGAGTTGAATCCTTCAATGTAGTTCTCACTAGCACGGTGATCAATGTATCAAACCTCTTGGGCAAGCTTCTCAAGAACTTCATAGAGAATTGGTTGTCCTTGACTTCCTCACCAAGTGCCTTGAGCTCATTGACAATGACTTGCAATCTATGAAACATCTCCGGTACACTCTCATCATCTTGCATCTTGAAGCTTGAAAATTTTTCTTGCAAGATATATGCTTTAGCGGTCTTTGTGCCTTCGGTGCCTTCAAATGTTTCTTCTAGCTTGGCCCAAGCATCATGAGCGATCTCAATGTTCTTCACTTGCTCAAAGGTCTTGTCATCTAGTGCCTCATGAAGAGCACTAATGGCAATGTCATTGCATTGGAGCTTCTTCTCTTCCACCGGTGTAGGTGCTTCCGGATTAGCAACCTCAAATTTTGTTTCGGTGACCTTCCACACTTCTCTATTGATTGACTTGAGGTGTGCGGTCATCTTAACCTTCCAATATGCATAATTTGTGCCATCAAAGTGAGGTGCCTTCTTTGTGTTGTTGATGTGCAAACTTAATTGAGCCATTTCTTCTTCACCGTAGGTTGTTAAGCCTCAAATAAACGGTGCCTCGGCTCCGATACCACTTGTAAGGTCCAAATAGGCTAGAGGGGGGGGTGAATAGCCTATTTAAAAACTTCTACACAAATTACTTAACCACAAGTTAGTACGAAAGGTGGCGAAGCACAAAGCACTAGCTCTAACTAATTAAGCAAGCCACCTACACAATTCTAGTACAAGGCTATCCACTAAACACAACAACAACAACAAGCTAAGTACGAGATGTAAAACGAGAGAAGAGCTTTGAGTGATTATACCGCCGTGAAGAGATGAGAAGTACCAATAAATTAATCACACAAGAGAAATCCTCGGGAAGAGAATGACACAAGAATTTATCCCGAGGTTCACTTGCTTCCCGGCAAGCTACTCCCCGTTGTGGCGATACACCCACTTGTCGGTTCGCGAGCTAATCGACTATCAAGAGTCGAGCCCTCGGCGGGCACCGCACAACCGCACACAAGATGGGGATCCTTCAAGCCACGAGCTCCACTAGAGTATCCAATTTGCGAACTCCCGCGGGGAAGGATCAAGAACCCCTTACAACACTTGGTGAAGGCTCCAACAATCTCCAATTGCGAGCTCAATCACCTCCGCTGCTCCAAGCCGTCTACCGTGTCGGGAAACACGGAAGAGTAACAAGAAATCCGCAGCAACTCGAAGATCAAGTGCCTCTAGAATGCAACTCTTAAGCAATGCACTTGAATCTCACTCAATCTCACTCAAGATGTGCAAACAATCAAAGAGATGAGTGGAGGGGTTGTTCTCTAGCTCAAAGGATGTCTCTAGGTCTCAAAATGTGCAAGAGTTGCCCTCAAACCCCGGCCACCATCTATTTATAACGAAGGGGTACGCAGCTAGCCGTTACGGGCGACGCAGCAGAAATCGCGCTGACCGGACGCTCCGGTCAGGGTGACCGGACGCGTCCGGTCACTACACGACAAACGAGAATAGTGCGCGTCAGAACTAGCCGTTGCCCTGACCGGATGCGCTCCTTCGATCGACCGGACGCGACAGTGCCAGCGTCCGGTCGCGTTCTAGTAAGCACCCGACGCGACCGGACGCGTCCGGTCGTACATGACCGGACGCGCCAGCCGCGTTCGATCGCGCTTTGCTGCGCTCGGCTTCTCTGGACACTTGACCGGACGCTCCGGTCCCGTGAGGCACCGGACGCGCCGGTCGCGCGCTTAACTTTTACGCCCAGTTGAACTGACCGGACGCGCTGGTCAGGCCAGACCCGCGTCCGGTCACAAACCCTAGCAGCACCGAGCCATGTTGAACTGACCGGACGCGTCCGGTCAAACCGAGACCGCGTCCGGTGCAGCGTCCGGTCAACGCAGTGACCTCCGTTCGCCTCCGTTTCTTTTCCGACTTCCGGCGCAATAGAAAATAGGCATTTCACTTCTCCAAAAAGCGCCGAATCCCGCCTCGCAAGCTCGGCGGGAGGGAGAGAGGAACCCAAACCCCTCTCTACCGCTTAAACTCCACCGCCTTCGCAAAGGTGCTAACACCACCAGGTGTACACCATCATGTGCAAGTGTGTTAGCATTTCACAAACATTTTCCAAGGCGTTATGTTAGCTCTTTACTAGATCCTAAATGCATATGCTCAAGACATTGATCTAGTGGCACTTGATTCCCGAGCTAACCGTGATTGCCCCTCTTGATAGTCGGCTATGTATCCTAAACCCGGTCAATCACTTCTCTACTCAACTTAGACCGGCAAAAGAAAAACCCTATAGTTATACCTTTGCCTTGCGCTCTTAGATCCTTCTCCTCCACTTGATCATCATGTCCATCATATTATGTGCATCTCCACCATGATCGACATTTCATGTCCATGCACCATTTCTTTGTGATCTTGTGGCCACCACTCCTTGCCACGTACACCTTCATCACATGTGTTGCTTATGCCTAACTCAAAACACTTAACACATGGCATTAGCAACTTGGTGTCATTAATTACCAAAACCAAACTTGGGCTTTCAACCCTGGCGATCTTCCATTCGCGCCATCGTCAGATAGGGCCATTCCGCGTTACCCATCCCATCAATAGTATGAAATAATTTAAGTTTTGTGTGCTAATGTAATTTTTGCATATATACATTCATTCATAATATAATTATTGCATATGTCACAGACTATAAAACTGGTCAAGTGGCTGGAAGCAGCAGTATGGATGCTCGGGGTGTGGGAGATCTTCGAGAACACGACAAGTGAGGTTGTGAATGATGAAGGAGCCGAGTTATGGACGTGCAGTCTTGCCTTCAACATCCCCATTAGGTACAATAATGAGGTACGCCAGGACATCGTGCAGACTGGACGACGATCGCTAACCAAGATAGGCACCCAAATCAATGTTGTGCTGCTTTCTTTGCAGGCAATTGAGCAAAGTGGCTACTGTATACCTGATTTCTCGTCCTTGAAGATTCAAGCTTTATTTCCGCATAGTCTGGATGTGCCGCGAGTAAGTGAGAGGCATGTGACATTCAATCATATAGATGTGGTACGTCGTGTATGATATGAGAGTAATGTTTATTTATTCTTATTATTATATGAGCGCTTCCTGATATTTTTTGTTTGTCCGCTTGCAAGTTTTGCTCTATGATTTCACCTATGCTACATGTGGCTTGTAGCCAATTCTCACGCAAGCTCTTAAGCGACTAAGGTACGCCTGGGACTTCGTGGAAGCGATGGGCCAGAGAACGATAGCTGGCATCCAGTATTGCGTGAGATTTAGGCAGAACCAGGCCATCAATAGTCCATCGGTAGGCTACATCTATGGGATGCCATGTCCTTGGCGTTGTGAGGCAATAGAGAGTGTTATAGTACGGGCCTTGCATTACATAGACAATGACCGTAGTTACACCAACCGAGACATTCGCTACTGGCAGTGAAGACAGACTAGAGTTGCGTCCGATTTGTAAGGTTCATGTGTTCATTAGGTTTATTTGTATTGTTATATTTGATTAGGTTTATTCGTATTGCTATGTTTGATTAGGTTTATGAAATTTAACTCGTGTAGGATTGAAATACCTTATGAAAGCTTAAAACAAAAAAAACAAAACAGATCAAACTTACTATCCTAGTGCAGCAACTAAAAGAAGGAAAAAAAACTACTCCATCTTCAATGGTGGTTCTATTAAGAAAACCGCCTCTGAAATTGGTCCATCTTCAGGGGCGGTTGCATTAATAGAACCGCCCCTGAAGATGGATCTTCAGAGGCGGTGAAAGCTCAAGTTTGGTTTTGGTAATTAATGACACCAAGTTGCTAATGCCATGTGTTAAGTGTTTTGAGTTAGGCATAAGCAACACATGTGATGAAGGTGTACGTGGCAAAGAGTGGTGGCCACAAGATCACACAGAAATGGTGCATAGACGTGAGATGACGATCATGGTGGAGATGCACATAATATGATGGACATGATGATCAAGTGGAAGAAAAAGGATCTAAGAGCGCAAGGCAAAGGTATAACCATAGGGTTTTCCTTTTGCCGGTCTAAGATGAGTAGAGAAGTGATTGACTGGGTTTAGGATACATAGCCGACTATCAAGAGGGGCAATCACGGTTAGCTCGGGAATCAAGTGCCACTAGATCAATGTCTTGAGCATATGCATTAGGATCTAGTTGAGAGCTAACATAACGCCTTGAAAATGTTTGTGAAAATGCTAACACACATGCACATGGTGTTTTTCACATGATGGTGTTGGCACATTTGCGAAGGTGGTGGTGTTTGAGCGGTAGTAAGGGGTTTGGGAGCGCGGAATTCAGGCGTTTTTGAGGAAATAAAATGCCTATTTTCTATTGCGCCGGAGGCGAGAAAAGGTGGCGAAAGTCTGAATTGGTTATCACTGAAAATATAGTGACCGGACGCTGTGGTCAAATTGATCGGACGCGGCTAGCGCGTCCGGTCAGTTCAAACCACAGACAGACGCGCGTGTGAGAAGGGTCACGGACCGGCGCGTCCGGTCCCTCGCGGAACCGGCGCGTCCGGTCACACACCTAGGAGTTCAGCACGGAGGGCAGATGCGATCAGATGTGGTGGCGCGTCCGGTCATGTTCGACCGGACGCGTCCGGTCACGAGTGGACCGTTACTGGACTCCGATCGGACGCGGCTGGCGCGTCCGGTCACGTGCGATCGGACGCGTCCAGTCACGGTGGGAGCTTACTGGACTCCGACCGGACGCCAGGTGCAGCGCGTTCGGTCAAACGCTAGAGCGCGTCCGGTCACGGCAACGGTAACTTCTGACGCGCACTGTTCACGCTTGTCCTGTAGTGACCGGACGCGTCCGGTCAGCGCGATTTCAACTGTGTCGTCCGGTAACGGCTAGCTGCGTACCCCTTCGCTATAAATAGAAGTTGTCCGGGGTTTGAGGGTAACTCTTGCACATTTTGAGACCTAGAGACATCCTTTGAGCTAGAGAATAACCCCTCCACTCATCTCTTTGCTTGGTTGCACATCTTGAGTGAGATTGAGTGAGATTCAAGTGCATTGCTTGAGAGTTGCATTCTAGAGGCACTTGATCTTCGAGTTGCTGCAGATTTCTTGTTACTCTTCCATGTTTCCCGACACGGTAGACGGCTTGGAGCAGCGGAGGTGATTGAGCTCGCAATTGGAGATTGTTGGAGCCCTCACCAAGTGTTGTAAGGGGTTCTTGATCCTTCCCCGCGGGAGTTCGCAAATTGGATACTCTAGTGGAGCTCGTGGCTTGGAGGATCCCCATCTTGTGTGCGGTTGTGCGGCGCCCGCCGAGGGCTCGACTCTTGATAGTCGATTAGCTCGTGAACCGACAAGTGGGTGCATCGCCACAACGAGGAGTAGCTTGCCGGGAAGCAAGTGAACCTCGGTAAAAAATCTTGTGTCATCTCTTTGCCGAGGATTTCTCTTGTGATTGATCATTGTGATTGATTCTTCGATTGCATTACTTCTCTACATCGTTGGTATAAGAATCAAGTCACTTTTTACTTTCTGGTACTAGTTCTAGTGTAGTTTGCTTAGCGTAGTTTTTATCACATAAGAGTAAGTAGCTTAGTGACTTAGCCTTGTTGGTATGTTTTAGATATCATAACCTTGCTTCACTAGAATTGTATAGGCGGCTTGCATAGTGTAGTTGAGCTAGTGCTAGTATTAGCTTAGCCATCTTTTATACTAACGTGTTTGTTTAGTGAAGCTTGTAGAATTTTAAATAGGCTATTCACCCCCCTCTAGCTATTTGGACCTTACAGGCGGTTCTTGTTAGTCAACCGCCCCTAAAAATGCTCCCCTAAATACCCCTTCTTCCTCCTCAGAACGGCCTGCAGAGCAGCACTGTTCAGCTCACTTGGAGGGCAAGAAATAGCAAAAATAGAGGGGGGAATGTTTTGCCCTTTAAACCTTTAAAGGAGTTGGGTTTTAGCGGTGAGATAGTTAGCATCCCTAAACTCTTTTCAAACTTTACATGCTCATTTCTTTCACTTAGAGATCTAGAGAGAGACATGCATGATGTTAGATTTTTTTATTTTTTCTAGCAAGTTAGACTAATTTTTGCCTAACTTACTTTGTCTCACATGAACTCTAGTTAATTTCTATATTTATTTTACATTTTTTTAGCTTTAGGTGTAGAATAATGTAATATTTGTATAGAAAAATAGACATCAATTGCTTCAACATTTATATACGAATAATACCTTCATACAAATATACCTTTTATTTTTGAAGGGCACATATGGACAGGTCATGGATGTACATGAAAAGAAGATGTGAATGGTTTTATTGAAGCAGCTAAATGGCACGCTTTGATTAAGCAGACAAAGGATATATATTGTCCCTGTGTTGACTGTCTAAACCGTATAGTATGCCGAGTCCAAATACGATAAGATCACACTTGATAAGAAGGGGTTTTATGGAGAAATACGAGATTTGGAATCATTATGGTGAGATACGTACAGAAGCAGGCAATATGGAAGGTACAAATGTACCAGAAGTAAGGGAAGATGATGATGCGATTGTGTCATGATGCATGATGGTCCAGGAGATAACGCTGCAGGCGGTGGTGGTGGAGAAGGTTGTGGTGGGGAGGAGGATGGTGGTGGCAAAGGTTGTGGTGGTGGAGAAGGTTGTGGTGGTGAAGACAACGAAGAAGATGAAGAAGAAGACTTCCTAAACGACATGTTGTGCCACGTAGAACAAGAATTACTATTGAAAGGGCTAGATAACTTAGAGATGGTGCGGAAGGCAAGGAAGAACATTTATACCCGGAGGAAAAGGGTTGTGAGAAAAGATGATCGATGCTACGTTTTGTACTAGACATACTGATCTTGAAGGCTAAGTATGGCTGGTCCGATAGGAGCTTCAACGACCTATTAACTCTGTTGGCTGTTGTGCTTCCTAAGCCAAACATTGTGCCTACCAACACGTATCGAGCGAGGAAGTTTATCAGTCCACTGATGATGGGTGTGGAACGAATACATGCATGTCCAAACTATTGTATCCTTTATCATGGGGTGTTCAAAGACATAACAAAGTGTCCAAACTGTGGTGTTAGTCGATACAAAATAAACGAAGACTGCAGTGAGGCTACTAACACTGGGAAAAAGAGAAAGAAGGAGGGAAAGAAAAATGATGCTTCTCCAAATAAATATATTATGAACATATATCATATGATTAAATTGATGGTAACTACCTCGTATCCTAATAGTACAAAGTAACAAGTTTAACCATAGACCAACCAATCACGATCGACGAATATTTGCCTAACTTCTCATGGCCACGATAGGACAGTCCGACCACCTTAGAAATGACAGGCCCGGACTATATTAGCGTTGTTCGGCCAGCCCTATGTCTTGCACATGAAACATCAAATGCCAAGGGACACTCGCGGCCACTGGAGTGTACAATTTGTGTGTCTATAGATCTTATAGAAATAGAAATACCACCCAAGGCACTATGGTGTGCCCTGCAACCTTATCGATTTTGTCATTACTAGCACACGACTTCATGTTAGAAGCGAACATTCCATGCACGGTATGTACAAGTACGCACACAGCTATGGCATTATGGCTATAGACTCAGTCTTATGCACCCATAGCATGATCCTACACCAACCACGAAATATCAAGAGACAAGGGATAGTCGCTGCCACTAGATTAGACATAACTCTGAGATTACTCTAGGTACAAGGACTAACACTGAGATTAGACTTACTACAACTACAAGCAAGTTTGTTTTGTTGGCTGCATCCAAATAGTTGTAGTTACCTCCTGCATGAAGCGGTAAGCATAGCACCACCAAGTCTAGTATCAGGAGTTGTACTTACAAGCAATGCTAATAACTAACATTACATTAACTTCCAAATTATCCAAACTAAAAAAGAAATGACTAAAGCTTGAGCTAAGATAATGACATGTAGGACATCAAATGCACTCTGCCTCATCTTCTTATCAGGTGCTGCAGGCTCAAGTGGTGGTGGTCTGAGAACATCCTGACGACCATAGAAGGCTGCATAAGCTTCTTGTTCTGTCTGGTACTTTTTTTGGCAAGCTCCCTTGAACTTATCCACTTCAGCATGTGCATCATGCCAGTTGGAGTAGACACCAGGGGTCCGACCATGATGCACAACATACCACGGCATAGCTTGCTAAGCTATCAAATATATTAGATTAGATTAGAAAGAAAAATTCAAAGTTATTTGTTAGCTGCATATAAAAATAAGTAGCAAGAGACACATCACTAGCAAAGAGACATATATGTGCTCACTTCATTGGTTAATTAATGAACTAGTTTGCAGCAATAAATTCACCCATTTAATTATGAAAAATGATTTAAAGTAACACATAGTGTTACTCCAAATTCACCCATTTAAAACAATTTAAAGAACATATCTATACAATTATGCAAAATAATAAAAAGAAAACTCCTAAACTTTGGTTTAATTACCAGACTCCAATATTATTTAAATAATCTCTAAATCTGCATCTACATATATTATTATACAAGAAATATTATTGTATGAGATAATTAATAAACTAGTTTATATCAAGGAAACTATATCCATTAGGTAAATGCAAGAAGTTAATATTAATGACAAAATAATACCAGATATAGCTTACTAGGGCGTGGAGGAGGCTTGGAGAAGCACGTGGAGGTGGCTTGCTGGTGTGCCGAGGAGATGTGGAGGAGGACGGCGGGGTAGGGGTGGGTTGGGGCGGAGGAACGGTGGGGGCAGCGGATGGGGTGGGGGAGAGGAACGGCGGGGGCAGGCCTAGGTGGTTGGCTGGGGAGATTTGCTGGGCGGCGACAGTGGTGACTGATGACGAGCGTGAAGGACAACAGGGACGACATGTCCTTATATACTAGTGAAGGGGGGCAAATTCTTCCAAAGGGTGCTAAAGTTTTCAAAACGGAGCATAGGACTGTCCGGCCGAGTAAAACATCAACAGGCCGGACAAGGAGAGCAGCGGTATTTTTTAGTGTAACTTGGTAGGACGGTCTGACCGTCCAAAGTTTGAACACGACGGACAGAAGTCCTTGGCCGCCCCTGCTATGTATTTTCAGGTGCGGTTGCTTACGTCAGCCACCCCTGAAAATGATCTTCAGTGGCAGTTGCTTATGTCAGCCGCCTCCGAAGATCATCTTCAGTGGCGGCTGACTCAAGAAAACCGCCACTGAAGATCCTTGCCCTTTATAATGCAACGCCGAAAATTTTCTAAGTCATCGGGCGGGCCAGAATTCAATAGTGTAGCGAAGCGCTGCCAAAATTTTCCACGCACGCCTTTTCGCCTACTCCGTCCAGCGCCGCCACTGTCAAAGTTCCTGGTCGTCCGCCACCCCAGTGCTCCCCCATTCGGCGCTCCCCAGGCGCTACCCTCGATGCTCCCCTGGTAGAGGTCCTCGGCGCCAAAGTTCCCCAGCGCTTCCCCATCATTGCTGACTCCCGCCTCGTCGGCGAACCTACCGCCGGAGGCCCCCAGCGGTCCCTCGGCAGTCCCCCAGCGGTTCCCTGGTGCTCCCCCAGCGCTCCCCTAGTTTCTTCTCTGCGTCTACGCACCCTCAGCCCGTCGTCCGCCCAGCGCTCCCCATCTTCCACTACGGCCACCTATTCATCTACCAAAGGTTGATTCTTTTTAATCTTCTTTGTATTAGACAAGAAATGCTACATAATATTTGATGTTTAGATACTAGTGTTATATGCATGAGTAGCGGATATATATATGAAGCAAAGGAATGTACTAGGTATTTAAAATTTACAATTTTTATTGCATGTGTATTAGCCATGTGTTGATTTTGCTATATGTAATCATATTCATACGAGAATGATATCCTTGTTTCTAAATATTTATAACAATAATACACCCTTCCATCATGGCTTAGATAAATTCATCCACATTCGTTAGCGATGGATAAAGAAACGACAACAAAAGAAGCTGATAAGTTGGACTGGTTGTCGGACGACAACAGCAACGACACGTCATCGACCTCATTAGAAGAAGCTTTGGATCCTAGTCCTAGTCCTGACCGTAGGGCTTTGAGGGCAGAACTTGAGGACCTAGAATGTGATTCGACCGAGGATGTAAGCCTATACTTGCTATCAATTGACCACATTTATTTTTCACTTAAGTGTGTGAGCATTTTCCTTATTTTTTTTATATCTATAGGTTCATGTGTCTACCCGTATGCCTATGCAAACCATAGAGCAATCACAGACACAGACAGAGATTATAGTTACATCATCCGCTCCTCAGAGAGAGAAACAGAAGCGAGGGCAAAGAATGCAGAACAAGTTCCCTAAAGGACAGACTATTGTTGTAGAAGTGGTTAGCGCTATCAGCGAGCCCATACAACCTGATGGCATATGCGCCTGCTTTGCAAGCACGATATGAGCGGCAGTCCAGGACATTTTGGATTGCTCAATACCGCATTGGAACGATGTGCCCGATAGTGACAAGACCAAGATATGGAAGAAGATGATGGGGGCATTTAGTTTCCCTCCTGATTCGGAAGAGCTCGTCAAGAAGTTGGCAATGAAATAGGCAGTAAAAAGTTTTTGAGGTTAGAGGTCCCAACTAAATACTAGTTTTTGACTGAAGGGTCGTATGTCGTTCAAGGAGTTCAGGAAGATCAAACCTTATCAATGGCAAAGGTTTTGTGAACAGAAGTCCACACCTGAGGCCTTAGCCATGAGTGTCTTGAACAATGAGCTTGTGAAGAAGAACATTCACCCTCACCGTCTCGGCTCGGCTGGATATGACCCAAAGGTTGAAAAGTGGAGATCAGAGGCTGAGGTTGCTAGGCAAGCTGGTGTGCCGTATAAATATGAGAACTTTGATGAACGTGCAGAGCACTGGGTTAGAGCTAGGGAAGTTAAGGACAAAGAAAGTGGGCAACTAGTAATCCCTGATGCACGTACTGAAGCAGTCGTGGAGGCCTAAAGGCACTTGCTCAGAAGAAAATGCAAGGCGAATTTAAACCCATACGGGAGGTGGATGAGCTAAGTGTCGTCGTAGGCAACAAGGAACACCCTGGCCGTGTGCAGGGCGTCTCCTCCAAGCTGAGACTTAAGCATGGTTTTCCACAGGAGGCGAGTAGTTACAGAACAAGGCAATGCTACAAGGACAACCTTTTTGACACCCTTTGAAAGAAGGCCGACCCATATATTGATGAAAAGATTAATCAGTTGAAAGCTTCACAAGGTTTGTCTACCGTGGAGCCATCATCTCCAGTGGCAGTGCCAAGTAGTGTTGCATCAATCATGCTTAAGACTTTTCCTGTGGACACCATTGATAGTCCTACATCGTGTGCTCTGCACATTCTGTACAACAAGAAGGGGAAGACGGTAAAGGTTGCCAGCAGAACTACTTATCTAGGACACACTATGCACAACAATGTACTTCTAGATGATTATGCCAGGGTTGAAGTGCTCTCGTTTCTCCAAATCATCTTGATTATGAAGTTGAGATCCCTTCTCCTGATGGTGAGATGGTCTTGGGCAACCTTGTAGGCTATTTCATTGCTTGGCAATGACGAGACATTGTGTTGTTAACCACCCCGTCTGGTGCACCTTCTGCTTCACGTCAGCTGCAATTGCCTTAGGTAGAGGAACAAGCAGAAACAGGCCCCACAGGCGAAGCATGTGCGTAGTTGTCATCGACATATGAGCAGCAGATGACGGATCTGTTCATGGATGTTTTAGTGGTCCAGGCAAACCCCCAATCTCAGCTTCTCCTATGAAGAATTCATGGAAGATATCATCATAGGAAGGAGAGTACCTGAGTTTGAGGAAACATGTAATGAAGAAGCACATCAGGACCAGACTCAACAAGGAACACAACAAGTGTTAGGGGGTAGCGCTCCGCCATCTCTGCCACTGCCACCCCACCCCTATCGGAACCACTTCCGCAGGGAGGAACTGCTGCGCTAGCACCGCCGCCACTACCACCACCATTGCCAGCCTAACCGGTGCTGCTTCCGTAGGTATAAACTATTGTGCCAGCATCGCCACCTCCACCACCGCGCTCCCAACATCCTTTGCAGCAACAAACGGTTGCACCCCACCACCACCGCAGCCACAAACAGTGACACCGCCACCTCCACCGCCACTGCAACTACAAATGTATCCTAAGATGGTGAGAGAATTTGAGAAGGGTAGCAACTCGTCCGATGCTAGCATATCTGTGATGTGGAGGTCTCTTGGCAAAAAGAATCCCTAGGATGCTTCTGCAATCAAGGGCAAGGTGGTGCCTTCATCAGCTAGAAATGCCAAGGCCAGCATGGCTAAGGAAGGATCTAGAACAATCTTTGGTGGCCAACACCGTTTGAGCCAAACCCTGGCGAGCGTTGAATTTGTTATAGACATGATCGAACAAAACAGTCCGAAGTGCCCCTATGAATACGTGCCAGGCAAGGAATTCTTACCTAATTTTGCCCTATAATGCAACAAGAGATTGTTACACATGAGGGTCTTTCAGATGTGGTATTTGGAAGCAGTAGAACTTGGCTTAGAGTCAGTGCTGGTGAATTTCCCTACTAATGATATATTCGCTACTGATGTAGAATTTTCAAAACTGACCATATCTTTTGAGGACATTCAATTTTATACCGATAGAAGAGACTCGATGTAAGTCAGATTACCTTGTAGTGCGTGTAAGTAGCGTTTTCTTAGATTCATCCTCAATTTTGGTTTTATGTGCTTGTGCTATCCTTTTAACCACATATTTGCCTTACTTTCATGTATGAAAGAGTGGATGGATTTGGCCAAGTTGAACTTGAGGAACGCATACCTTGACCCAAATCTCATTAGCGAGGCACGTCACGCTGGACCTCTATTATGGCAAAATGATCATCCTGCATTTAAGGGTGCCAAGGCAGGGCGAGAGAGGCAATTAGGAAGGTTTCGTACAGGGAAGCAAGGAATGAAGCTGCATTATATATATTAGGAAGGCGTTCATAGCTCATCAGAGATTCCAATATATAGAAGCCCCGTATAATTTCGGGTAAGATCGACTACTATATTTTTTCATGCTATTTAGTAGATGATTTACATTGACACTATTATCTTTTTTTGTACTGATGCAGCGATCACTTCATCTTAGCAAGCATCAATTTGAGAGCTAGAAGGATTTCCATCTTTGACTCTATGAGAAAAGATAGAAAAATATACCAAAATTTTATCAACGTGTTACAAATGTAAGTAATTGTAGTTCATTACTTGTGACACTATTTTTCATCCGATTATCGTTATAGTGAAAGTGATTATTTTGTTTCTTAAATAGCGCGTACAGATGGTACATTAAAGAAGGTGGGGTGCATGGCCCAGCGAAGAAGGATAAGATGGATGTTTGTATAAATCAATGGGTACGACCATTTTCTAACTCAAATAGCTTCTCATATTCCTTATATAGAATAATGTGTTTCACTGTATTATTTTTTGCATGTCACTGACCTGCAGTGCTTGAGGCAGCCTACCGGAAGCGTGCTTTGTGGCTACTATGTATGTCAATGGACAAGAGCCAACGGGACTTACCGCAATAACCCAGAAGACATAAGCTGCTCTATCAAACCATATCATATGCATATGTTCATTAATATGTATCTAGCTAATTTGTTCCTTTTTTGTGTAGCATGAAGTAACGAGGCCAAATGAAGTAATTACCCAAAGTGATGTTCAACTTGTTCAAGAAGATTTCTACAAGTTCATGGTGTAGGAGGTTCTTAATCTGAAGGGCTTATTCTATGATCATGACTCGGAGTATGCAACACATCCCAAGTTTGAGTCCCTTCGCCTAAAATGCTTGTATCTCTTCTTTTCATTCTTTGGGCAGGAGCATAATTAATGTTGACTTGTAATTTGTAATGTACAAATACTTTGTTGATCATGTGTGTAAAACTAGTGCACTATTGTGTATTTATGAAGTTAATTTGAATCATTTGCAATCAGGTATGAAATGTGGTAGGAAAACGTGATTTTAAATTTGGCAGGAAATTTCAAATTCAAAAATTTAAAACTGATTTTCAGAGGCGGTTGATAACACCGTCCCTGAAAATACATTTTCAGAGGCGGTTGCATTGCCACAACCCATTGCAGCAACCGCCCCTAGTAATGCATTTTCAGGGGTGGTTCATGCATTGGAACCGTCGCTGGAAAAGAATTTTTAGAGGCAGTTTGCCTACTACAACCGCCCCTAAAAATGCATTTTCAGGGGCGGATCTCTTAATGGAACCGCCCCTGAAAATACCATTTTTAGGGTGAAGATCCTAATAGAACCGCCCCTAGAAATGCATTTTCAGGGGCGGTTAAAAGCCCGTCGCTAGAGACACCCCATCTTCACTGACGGTGGCATTGCAACGGTTGGGCTGACCGCCCCTGAAAACCTATTTTACCCGTCTCTAATGATGTTTTCTATAGTAGTGTCTGTTCAATTGCAAGCAGCAAATCAAAGAGCACCTGAGTCAATATTTCAAAAGATTCATCCAAATCAAGGCACAAATTCCAAGTATCCTAGATGAAGTGGTGATAATAGCCGCAATTAAAGGGCTTCGAGTAGGCCAATGTGCTTCTCATCTTGCTCGAGAAAAAACAAGTACAGTTGCTGAGTTTTACGAAGTCATTCAAAAATATTGCAAGTCAGATGATGGCTACAAAAAAAAGAATCAAAGAAGAAAACAACTTCAGGGCTCAAATCAAGCAAAACAACAACTTCCATCCTCCAAGACCAAACAACTATGAGCGAAGACCATTCTCACCACACAATCAAGTTAATCAAATTGAGAATGACAACAATTCAACAGCCGAAAGTGATTATGCTCACCAAAATCAATACAACCAGCGAAGTCAATTCAATGAAAAAACATTTGAAAGAGGAGGCTTTGGCACCAGAGGAAGAGGAGGAAGAGGAAGAGCACCTTTAAAACCTGAAGATATGTACTGCATTATTTATGACAAAGGGGCTGGACATACATCTAAAATATGTCCCAAAGTAAAGAAAAGCATCGAAGAAGCCCAAGAAGAAAACAGGGCACCAAGCCAATCAAAAGTTGTCAATCATATGAGGCAAGAACAGCAAACCTCTCATCAAACTTATTACCCAATGCATTATGGACTTGCCCAAGCACTACTTCGAGGACCACCTCCTATATATAGCTATGAACCACCAGCAATGTATCATCCCATGCAAAATCAATTGAGGCAAAATCAATCTTAGCGATCCAATGTTCAACCAGCACAACCCGAAGCTTCAGTTGCAAACAACAACCCACAAAACAACCAAGCCAAGCAAGAGAATAACTCCCCATCAGTTTTAGCAGTAAACAATAATGCAATCATCCCAAGCAAGGGAATAATATTAACAATCACGAGAGAAAATAGCATGGACCATGAAAATAACAATCAAAGATGAAATTATTTCTGAAGAGTAAATTCAATTTCAATGGAGGGCCCATATAAGAAGACAAGATGGTCCCATCTGCCAATCACATTTTCAGAAGAAGACCTTCAGTTGAAAGATTACCCACATATGGACGCTATGGTAATTGAAGCAAATATTGATGGTCGGATAGTCTCAAAAATATTAGTTGATGGAGGCAACTCCGCTGACATTATATTCACATCAACAATCGACGCCATGAAAATTGATCGCAAAATGTTAGAAAGAGCTGAGCATCCACCTTATGGCTTTGGCGGGAAAAAGATCCATACAATTGGAAGAATAATTTTGCTAGTTTCTTTCAGAACAGTAAGCAAAGCAAGAATAGAGCAAATAGCCTTTGATGTGGTTGACATTTACTATCCATAGATTGCACTTTGTGGAAGAGGAACTTTAAATGCATTCAAAGCAGTCATAACCTACTCATACTTATGTATGAAAACGTCAGCAATAAATAGAGTAATCACAGTACACGGAGACCAAACTGAGGAAAGAAACATTGAAAAAGAATACACTCTAGGATAAAAGAATGTTCACGCAATCGTTGAAGAAGAAGAAAAAGAAGAAATAGAAAATACGAAGCCTCAACCCAAAACTCAAGCTTGTGAAGAAACAAAAAAAAGTACCTCTTGATCCATTAGTCCCAGACAAACAAGTCATCATTGGTACCGGACTTTCTCAAGAAGAAGAGGACAAACTTATGGAATTTCTTCGAAGCAACAAAGATATATTTGCTTGGTCATCCAATGACTTAGGAGGAGTCAGCAGAGACATAATTGAGCACAAACTAGACATCGATTCAAAAGTCAGACCAAAAAAGCAAAAGTTGAGAAAACTAGCCGAAGACAGAGTTCAGATTGCCAGAGCTGAAGTTCAAAGATTGCTTGATGCAAAAGTTACAAGAGAAGTTCAATTCACAACTTGGCTCGCAAACATTGTCATGGTCAAGAAGTAGAACGGAAACTAGCGAATGTGCATTGATTTCACAGATCTCAGTAAAGTGTGCCCAAAAGATAATTTCCCACTACTAAGAATTGACACATTAGTCGATCAAGTAGCCGAAAGTGAAATGCTAAGTTTCTTGGATTATTTTTCTGGCTATCATCAAATTTGGATGAGAAAAGAAGATGAGGAATTTACAAGTTGTATCGCCCCAATCGGGACCTACTGTTTTGTAAGAATGGTAGAGGGGCTGCGCAATGCTGATACAATATTTGTTAGAATGACTTCAACAGTGCTAAACAAACAAATTGGCAAAAATATACTCACCTATGTTGATGACATGGTAGTCAAAAGTAAGAAAATAGGAGATCACATCAAAGACCTCCAAGAAACATTTACAAATCTCAGGGAAGCAAATTTAAAATTGAATCATGAAAAGTGCACCTTCAGAGTCCAAAAGGACAAAATTCTAGGCTGCATTGTATCAGCAAAAGGAATCAATCCAAACCCAAACAAAGTCCAGACAATCTTAAACATGAAGTTCCTGAAAATATAAAGGAAGTCCAAAAATTGACAGGAAGACTTGCCGCCTTAAACAGGTTCATTTCAAAATCAGCAGAGGGAAGCCTGCCAATATTCTAAGCACTCAAGGGAACAAAAACAGACTTCGCATGGGGGCATTAGCTATAACATGCATTTGAAGAAATAAAAAATTACTTATTAAAGCCAAACACTCTAACCACACCAAACCCAGGGACCAAATTGCTCCTATATGTCTCAGTAACAGAAAGTGCAGTTTTAGTTGAAGAACAGAAAAATAAACACACAAAAAGACATGTCACAGTCTACTTTATTTTAGAAGCTCTATCTGACTCAAAAATCTATTACTCAGAGATTAAAACATAGCATATGCTGTTTTGACAGCAGCAAGAAAATTAAAACACTATTTTTAGGCTCGCAAAATCAGAGTACCAACAAATTATCCTCTAAAAGAAGTCTTGCAAAGCTGCAGATCATCCGGAAGATTGGGGAAATGGGCGGTGGAGCTATCTCAGCATTAAATCGAATTTGAAAAAAAGAACATCAATAAAATCCCAAGTCTTGGCAGACTTTGTGGCATATTGGACTCTGTCTCAAAATCAAAGCGAAGAAAAAGGCAACCACACTGGATAATATATTTCAATGGAACATGGGCCTTCGTAGGGGCTGATGTAGCAGCAATAATCACATCACCTTCAGGGGTCAAAAATGAGATATGTTGCCAGACTTAAATTTCAATGTACCAACAATATTACTGAATACGAAGTCATTTTAATCGGACTCCGAAAAGCAAGAGCAATGGGGATACAAAGACTAATAATCAAAATAGATTCACAAGTTGTGGCTGGACACATTAAAAAAGATTACAAGGCAAGAGATCTAGAGCTAGCAAAATACTTGTAATGTTTAAGAGAACAAGAGAAATACTTTGAAGGCTTCAGAGTAAAAAATATCTCAAGAACAAACAACTCAGATGCTGACGAAATAGCAAAAGCCGGAGCTCAAAACACAAGTTTGCCTCAAGATGTTTTCTTCCAAGTGCTAACTCATGCATCTATCAAGGTAAAGCAAGAAGTCCCTAGAGAAGTCCATATAATACAAAGCGAAGATTGGAGAGCACCAATCATGGCATATCTTCACGAACATTATGAACCAGAAGATTGTCGGTACATAGTACCCGGGGTACCCCGTAAGGAAGAGAGAAGATCCAGTCCGACTAGGATTCCTCCCATGTAATTCTAGTAACATTGTTATCATGTAATTCTATTAGGACTTCTACATTGTAACCGTCTAGAACTCTTGCCTCCTGAACTATATAAAGGAGGGCAAGGCTCCCTAGATCGGCAGAACAATAGGAATAGACCTCATGGTCTAAACCCTAAAGCGCAGGGCGCAATATACTATTCTCCCAAGACTGGACGTAGGACGCTATTCTAGCATACCGAACCAGTGCAAATCGTTGTCTCTCTATGTTCACATTGAGTTCTGCATACGCCGATGCCCCCCGAACAATCATCCCGGGTAACCCCATGACGGCTTGTCGGTCATCAAACACCGACAGCTAGCGCACCAGGTAAGGGCTTTCGACGCAATTGCGTTCGAGAGCTCGATGGACCTCGTGATCAAGATCACGTTGCCGGCAGGATCAACTCTCATTATCTTGCGGCGAGTCAACGGCTCCCAAGCTAGGGCTCTCGTCATCAGTTGTCCACCCCGAGGCAGTTCACGGCAACACGCTATCCTGCATAGAGACGTGGAGCCCATTAATCCACAACCGTCAGCCTACGATGACCATCGGCCGCGGCATCAGCTCCAAATTCCTGGATTCCGTCCAGTCAATACGAGAAAAGAGAGCCAACGGATACGTCCATGATGATGTCAACAACGTATGCTGGATCTGATCTTAAGCCAAGTAGCGAAGTCAGAATACAAATCGATCTGCGGCCGGCGCCGCCTTCGTCTCTGGCAACAGCACATGGCAACCTGGATGAAGATCCAAAGCGTGTACAGGCCATGCAAGGTGCAACTAGCGTATACGTGTGCATGCATGCACGACATGCTATACGCCCAAACTTGGCCCAAACACCAGGAAGACCACGGTGACATCGGCGACATCAGGCCTGATCAAGCAAAACAAGGCCGTGTCCAAACCGACACCATCCATCATGATGCGAACAAGCAATCTATTGAGGAAATTACACGTACATGTTACCATCTATACGGCATGCACGTATACAGTTCATGTCCATAACAACTCGGCCTCTGCTACAACTCGAGTGCCACGTGCGCCACTTCGTTCCGCTCGTGGACCACTTGGCCGGCGGCATCATCGACGAGTTAGAATTTGATTCCGGCTTCTTCTCGTTAGTCTGGGTACCCATTCCGACTCTTCCTCGCCGAGTCAGAGTTCGACTCCGATGTGCTCCCAGTCCTGGACGACTTCACCTCACAGAGTAGCGCGGCCGATGCCGAGAGGGAGGTACTCGGCTGTCACTTCCTGCGAGGTTCCCGACGTCGTAGTCTCGCAGACTAGCGCTGTCCGCTCGCAGCCAACAACGGTTACTCGAATCAAGGAAGCAGTCTGCATGTGTGCATTAGTTTATGACAAGGAAGGATAACGATGGTCGTCAACATGCAAAGGACCTACGCATGTACTCGCTGGTCAAGAATCTACTGGGAGCAGTTTCGCCTACTCGTGTGCGGTATCTGACTACTCTGACGCAATTTCCGACTCTCAGCCGCGGTTTTCGGGTACCCGGCGATGGCTCCCGGGTATTCGGCGACGGCTTCCGGGTACTTGACGACAGCTTCCGGGTACTCGGCACCAGCTTCTGGGTGCTCGGCGACGTGTTCTGGGTACTCGATGATAATTTCCGGATACTCGGCAATGGCTTCTGGGTGCTCGACGACGTGTTCCGGTGATCAACGATCAAGTCGGCTGATTGGTTTACTTCACCAACATCGACTACTACCACTTGCCAACTTCTTCACTCGGCCATCAAACAAAGCTAAGGCACTTACACGTTGTGTGCGTACGTGCACGGTGTCCGACTACTTACCACAGTGTCCGACTATATATTCCATCATGGTGACCAACTACTCGCCGCGGTGTTCGACTACTCGGTCATGGAAACTGACTACACAGCCGTGGATCGCGCGTTGATTCTGTTATAAAACATACGGACTTCGGAATATAGAAAGAGGAGAAGAAAGAATCCTAATCCTAGTCCGTTTGTTACGTGGGCGCTTACCAAACTCTAAGACATATTCGGGATATATATATGTGGGAGATCCCCTATTGTAATCATCAATATCTAGAAAGCAATAAAGAATAGTCTCACAATTATTCTCTTGCGTTACTTCTGTGTTTGTGTTGCTATTGTGATCGAGAGTCGATCCGACGTCAACAACGTGTTTTATTACACGTTATCAGCACGACCGCTCTACATCAGCATCACCGGAGTCGACGCCAAGTCTCGTACATCAACGCAGGCTGGGACCGTCCACTTCGACGACGCCGAGAACATCGACGTTGTTGACGAACCTGACCTGCATCGACTCATCGTCACGCCGGCAGGTCCCCACGGCCTAGCCGAACAGTCCTACGCGACAGCCTTCGCTTCTTCTCGAACTCAAGAACTGAATCGAAGGTATGGAAGAATATGTGTTTTTAGTAGATTAGATTGAATGCATTCTAATCTACTAGATGCCGAGAAAATTCATATCCACAGTATTGCGCTTGAACGCCAAATCAGGGCAACATCAACAAATTAATAGGGTACAAAGCGTTGGCATGAAGTCCAACGACAACATAGATCAGCTTGCAGACTGATTAATCAAATATGAACCCGAATCTAACAGGCACGAAGACCCGTTCATGTGAATCTAGATCTACTAGAAGTAGCAGCCCTACTCACCATTGTAGAATTGAATCGGCAAATTGTTATGGACACCGTGGCTTTGCTTGCCTGCATGCGAACCACCGCCACCTGAACGCGCGCGGCTGCCATCGCCTGAACGTACGCAGCCTCCACTATGCCGCTGCCTGAACGCGCATGACCTCTGCCGGTTGCTTGCACGCGGCCTCGCACACGCTTCACCTCTAAGACGCTCGCATGCGAATCTCGGCCACCTGCAGGTGAGCTGCTGGCCTGCCGCTGAGCCTAGAAGCTGCGCCACCGCCGGATAGATAAAAGGGGAAGGGTGTGGAAAACAGGGGAAAGGTGTGGAAAGCAGCTAGGGTTTTGAAAGCCCTCACGGCATGAAGTGAAGTGGGCCACACAGTCCAGCCCATCTAATTACGTGTTGCTTTGCTTTGTTGAATACTGTAGGAAATAAGATACAGAGTCTGGTTTTTGTTTTTCTACCGTGGCTAGCAATTTAATATCTATATGAGTTCTCTGATTTGAAACCCCCTATGGGACTCATTAAGTTTTTTTATAGCATATTTAAGTGGTGACTAATTCTAAAAATTGTAAACCATTAATACCGGAAGATGCTATAAATTATATTGCAAAGTTTATTTTTCCATCCACATTGCTTTTGTATACTATATGTTTACTAGCAGTAAACTTATATGCACATTATTTTATCATGTAGACATGTCTGACCTCGTGAAGCGAGAGATCACTGAGCTGGCCCCGAATGGCAGCAACTATCTCTCTTGGTCCTTAGATGCTGAGATTGTCTTGGATGGGAAGAATCTCTTGCATGCTATCAAACCCAACAATGACAAGAAAGCAACAAGTGCTGAAAGGGCGCAAGCTTTACACTTTCTCAGGCATCACATAAGCTCATCATTGAAGAATGAGTATATGACTGAACGTGATCCTCAAGTCTTGTGGAATGCGTTACATGAACGCTTTGAAAAGATGGAGACTGTACTTCTCCCTCGGGTGAAACGTGAATGGCAGAATCTTCGCTACCAAGACTACAAGACTGTTGAGGATTACAATGCCAAGCTCTATGGGATTGTCACACGCATGAAGCTATGTGGCACTACTCTGACTGAATCAGACCTCATAGAGAAAACCCTCTCAACCTTCCACCCTAAACTCACCTACTTAAGTCGTCAGTATAAGAAAGAAAAGTACAAGAAGTACATTGACCTTAGTAATGCTTTACAGCAAGACCAAGGTGAAGATGAAGAGTTGATGCAGAACCATCTAACTCGTCCTACTGGCAGCTTAAGTAAGCCTGAAGCACATGCTGTTTCCTCGTCTCAGAAGAATGAAGGAAAAGGGAAGGGGCCACAGAAGGCACCATGGAAGGGAAAGAACCAGAAGGTTCAAAACTTCAAGAAGAAGGAACAGTGGAAATCAAAGAAGATTCCACCAAGGGGAGAATATGGCAAATAGGACCAAGAATGCTATAGGTGTGGGATGAAAGGCCATTGGTCTAGAATTTGTCGCACTCCTAAGCATATAGTGAAACTCTATCAAGAATTGAAGGCTCAGCTCAAGAATAATCAGCATGAAGCTAAGCATGAAGCTCATTTTGTCTCTACCAAGAAGCTAGAAATTGGAGAATGTTCCAAGTCCAAGGAGCAAGAATCTTCTGAACCTGAAGAAAAAGAAGAGTCCGAAGCTTCAAAGAAGACTGAAGATGTGCCCGCAGCCATCACATCCAATGACAGCTGGGACGTTATTATGAAAAATCTTGAAGGCATGCGTACAGACATGGAAACTGATGATATTCAAGAAGAAGAAGAGGAAGATGTGCACGGAGACTTAATTTGAGCTCTTATTTAGCTATTCAGTAGTATAGTAATAAATAATAGTATACATTAAGTATTTTAATTCTTGCATGAATATGTGGTTTAGAGTCGGCTCATGTAGAGCCTAAATATGTAATAAGAGTCTTGCAGACGATTTTCAGTTAAATAAATTCTTAGTTATATTATTGTTCTATTTTAAAGCTTATTTTAGTTGCTTGCTGAATAAATTAAATTGCTTTATTATAGAACTCGTGGAGTACAAATGGCTATGGAAGAGGAATTATGTTTAATTGATAGTTGCACAACCGATACAATCCTTAGGGACACACAATATTTTCAGACTATTAGAAAGAATGATGAAAATATTACTACTATCACCGGAAGTGATACACATATAGTTGGCGTTGGAAGAGCCACTATAATTCTCCCTAATGGAACAGAACTAGTAATCCAAGAAGCATTACTTTATCCAGAATCAACTAGAACGTTGCTTTCATTTAAGGATATACGTGCAAATAATTTTCATTTAGAAACAAATGATGATGAAGGCGAAGAACGCTTAATCATGACTAAGTCAATGGAAGACAACAAGAAGATTGTCGAAATTTTTCCTTCCATGCGCCAAGCATTGTACTACACATATATTAAGCCAACTCAAAAACATGTTACAATGCAAACGATCCTAAGAAATAATGAGTCATACAGAATATGGCATGATCGTTTGGGACATCCTGGTCTAAGTATGATAAAAAGAATTACTAATAATTCAAATGGTCATAATTTAAAGAAAAACGATTTCCCTAATCATGAAGATTTTGTGTGCATTACATGCGCCAAAGGGAAATTAATAGCTCGACCCTCTATTTTAAAAGTGAGAGATGAATCACCATCATTCCTGGAAAGGATTCAGGGTGATATTTGTGGTCCGATTAGTCCCCTGTCAGGGCCATTTCGGTACTTTATGGTGTTAATTGATGCTTCCACGAAGTGGAGCCATGTATGTCTTCTCTCTATCAGAAATCATGCTTTTGCACGATTAATATCCCAAATAATTCAATTACGAGTCAATTTTCCAGACTCAAGAATTAAATCCATCAGAATGGATAATGCTGGAGAATTTACCTCGAAGGTATTTAATGATTATTGCATGGCTCTGGGAATTAAAGTTGAGCACTCCGTGCCACACGTGCATACACAAAATGGTCTAGCAGAATCATTAATTAAGAGGATCAAATTGATTGCAAGACCGTTGATACAAAATAGTCGGCTACCATCCACTTGTTGGGGGCATGCTGTGTTGCATGCAGCAGCATTAATTCAACTTAGACCATCTGCATATCATGATGTATCACCGATACAATTAGTGCGAAAAATAAAACCAAATATCTCCCATCTGCGTAAATTTGGATGTGTTGTATACATTCCTATACCACCACCTCAGCGAACAACGATGGGGCCTCAGCGTAGTCTGGGAATCTATGTAGGATTTGAAAGCCCATCAATAATAAAATATTTAGAGCCATTAACTGGAGATTTGCATACGGCTTGGTTCGCTGATAGTATTTTTAATGAAGATCATTTCCCAGCATTAGGGGGAGGAAAGTACCTCGCTAGGGACGAATGCCGAGAAATTACATGGGAAAGCACCGGGGTCCTTGGAATGGATCCTCGCACTAAAGAAAATGAACTTGAAGTTCAAAATATAATAGATTTGCAAAGAATTGCAAACGAGCTGCCTGAAGCCTTCACTAATACTAAAGGGATTATGAAATCTCACATACCTGCAGTAAACGCACCTGAAAGAATAGAAATACCACATGAAGTGGATGAATTGGAATTCCAAGTAAAATCTACATTGACTCCTCGTACTCTGAAGAGGGGGAGACAAAGTAGAAATACTAATAAAGAAAAAGGTGCATCTACTCGGTTGAAAGTCCCTAGTTTGGTTTTGGCTAATTGATGAAACCTAGGACTAACCTTTGTATCTAAGTGGATGATTTAGATAAAGGTGGTCGTTGAATATGAGACATGACATTGACTCATGTGACCAAGATGGTGAAGACCAAGATGAGGCTTGGCTCGATGGACCGGTTGTGAAGGTGAAGGGCAAGTCGAGGCTTCGAAGCGAAGGACCATGCGATGGTGAAGCTTGAGCAAGACTTGGCGCCGACGGACCAATACAACGGTGTAGAGCAAGTGAAATCAAGGTCGATGGATCGAGACGGTCATGTGATGATATGAAGTGGAACATATCATTTGGAGAAACAAAATGGGCTCAAGGCAAAGGTATAACCATAGGGCCATTTTGTTTTACACTCAAGACACCATAGAGGGTGTGAGTGGTTTAGGACCGATAGCCGAACTATTAAGAGGGGAAGTCTTATCGGTTATTCGATGCACGGGTGCCACTAGGTGAATTCATGAAGTGCATTGCATGTAGGGCCTAGTGAGCTAACTGGAAAACCTTTGAAAATGATCGAGAAAAAGCTAACACACAAGCACATGGAGATATACACTTGATGGTGTTGGCACATTTGCAAAGGTGGCGTTGGTCGCGCTGTGGTTTGCGGGTAGAGAGGGGTTTGGGTTCCTCTCTCCCTCCCGCCGAGCGTGCGAGCGCGGGATTCAGGCGATTTCGGGGAAATGAAATGCCTATTTTCCACTACGCCGGAAGTCGGAAAAGAAACGAAGGCGAACGCGGTCACAGAGGTGACCGGACGCTGCACCGGACGCTGCACCGGACGCGGTCAGTTTCGACCGGCGCGTCCGGTCAGTACAGCGTCGGGGTCAGGCGCGCGAGCTAGGGTTTGCCACCGGCGCGTCCGGTGACCCACGGGACCGGCGCGTCCGGTCATGCGCCCTGAGGGAACCGAGGACGTCGGACGCGGTCCGCGTCCGGTCACACACCCTCGGACGCGTTCGGTCGTCCAGGGAGCTTACTGGACTCCCACCGGACGCGGGTACTGTGGCGTCCGGTCGTTGCGAGGAGCGCGTCCGGTCTTGTCTTCGGGGGCGCGGGTGCTGTGCGCACCGGCGCGTCCGGTCGTTTGCAGCAGCGCGTCCGGTCGCTCGTTTGACCGTTGACGCGCAGTGACCGTTGGAAGATCTAACGGACGAATTTGAAATTAGAGGACACGTGGACGTCGCAGGGCGACCGGACGCGGTTGAGCGCGTCCGGTCAGTTACGACCGGCGCGTCCGGTGGTCCCGCGAAAAACGTGAGTGGAGTTGCAACGGCTCTATTTGTTTGGGATGCTTATAAATACTTGTTGGCCGGCCCTTGGGGAGGCCTCTTGGCTTTTCTAACATACTTGTGCATCCTTTGAGCTAAAGCAACTCCTCCCACTCATCTCCCTTGCTTGATTGCAAATCAAAAGTGAGATTGAGTGATCCCAAAGTGCATTGCATAGCTTGAGGGCATCTAGTGGCACTTGTGGGTGGTTTAGCGGTGGATTTCTTGTTACTCTTGGAGAGTACCGCTCCTAGCCGGCTTGGAGATTGTTGGAGGCGTTGGCAAGAGAAGGTGATTGTTCTTGGCCACCTCCGGTTGTTTGTGAGAGGTTCTTGTGCTTTCCTCGGCGGGACGCCAAAAGCAACTCTAGTGGATTCCGCGTGTCATTGAGTTACCTCACTTGAGAGTGGTGTCTTGCGGTGCCTTGCGGGGCGTGCCTTGAGGGGCAAGTGACTTGAGGGTCACACCGAGGAACCATCTAAGTGTTGGTCGACACAACCGGTGACGTAGCTTGTCTGTGCACAAGTGAACACCGGGTGAACAAATATTGTGTCTCTTGTCTCCCGGTGATTGGTCTTCATATTGTGTTGTTGTCAATATTGATTGATTGTATATCATCTTGGTGATTGGCAACATCTTCACTTCACCGTCGGTATAATAATCACAATCCTCTCTCTTGCATTTACTTTTACTAGATTATCTTGTGTAGCTCTAGTGGTAGCTTTGCTAGTAGTTTTGTTTAGCTTGTTCTCTAGTGTAAGTTTAGCGACATAGCTCTTGTGTGAACTAGAGATCATAATCTACTAGACTTGTGGATAGGAGGCTTGCATCACAACCTTTGGCTAAGCAAAACTCGCTTTACGCCGTTTGTTATTCTAACAAGTTTGCTTAGTGGTTCTTGTAGATTTTTTATAGGCTATTCACCCCCTTCTAGCCATCTAGGACCTTACATCGGTCCACAGCTACATGGAGACGTCCTAAGAAGCTTAAGACTGGGCAGAAAGAAAATAAGGATAAAAGTGAAGGTACACCCGTAGTGACGCATCTTGAAGATGAACAACCCAGTGAGAATGTGCATATTGAAAAAACTCACGATGGGAGACCGGAAATTCCTGATTTAAATATACCGGTTAATCAGGATGAATGTGAAAGAATAATAGAAAATTCAACAAATTATGTTGAAACAGGAGAAGTATATGATAGAAAGACTACTAATGTCGACATATATTTTGCTGAGAAGATTGCAAAAATTGATCTAGATCCCGAGCCAAAAACATTGATAGAATGCAAGAAACGTTCTGATTGGCCTAAGTGGAAAGAAGCAATCGCAGTTGAATTACTCTCGCTAAATAAAAGAAAAGTATTTGGTCCTGTAGGCCTAATCCCTGAAGGTATATTCCCGGTAGGACACAAATGGGTTTTCGTTCGGAAGAGGAACGAAAATAATGAGGTGGTAAGATATAAAGCGAGACTAGTAGCACAAGGGTTCACGCAGAGACCCGGCATCGATTTCGATGAGACTTATTCTCCTGTAATGGATGCAATCACATTCCGGTATTTGATATCAATGGCAGCAAGTATGAACTTGCAGATGAAATTAATGGATGTCGTGACCGCATATTTATATGGGTCATTAGATGCTGAAATTTATATGAAAGTCCCTGAAGGTATTACTGTCCCTAAACCAGAAAAGCGTAACATGTATAGCGTAAAATTGCAATGATCACTTTATGGCTTAAAACAATCTGGAAGAATGTGGTATAATCGTCTTAGCAATTTTCTTGAAGAGAAGGGATTCCTGAAGAATGAAGATTGTCCCTGTGTATTTATACGAAAATCTGAGAAAGGTTTCTGTATAGTATCAGTCTATGTAGATGACTTGAATGTCATTGGAACTACAAAAGACATAGAAGAAGCGAGTAGTTACCTAAAATCTGAATTTGAAATGAAAGATTTGGGTAAAACTAAATTTTGCTTAGGCTTGCAGCTTGAGCATACCCACAAAGGGATTTTAGTGCACCAGTCTACATATACCAAGAAGGTATTAGAGAAATTCCATCATGAAAATGCACATCCTGAACGTACACCCATGATGGGGAGATCCCTTGACGTAGAAAAAGATCCTTTTAGACCCAAAGAAGAAGGTGAAGAAATATTAGGATCTAGGTATCCCTATTTAAGTGCTATTGGTGCGTTAATGTACCTTGCAAATGGTACTAGGCCCGATATTGCATTTGCTGTTAACCTATTAGCAAGGTTTAGTTCGGCACCTACCAAAAGGCATTGGAGTGGTGTAAAAAGAATTCTTAGGTACCTTCGAGGTACTATTGATCTTGGATTATATTTTCGGAAGAAACAAGATCTTAGCATAATTGGGTATACGGATGCAGGATATTTGTCTGATCCCCATAACGGATTATCACAGACTGGGTATGTATTTCTTAGTGGTGGAACAGCTATCTCCTGGAAGTCATCTAAACAGACTATGGTAGCAACATCCACTAACCACTCTGAAATTATTGCATTATATGAAGCGGCCAAAGAAAGCATTTGGCTTAGGCGTGTTCATCAGCATGTACAGAATGCATGTGGAATCAATATTGCGCCTACCCCTACTATTATCTATGAAGATAATTCAGCTTGTATTGCACAAGTTCAATCGGGTTATATTAAATCAAATATCACAAAGCATATTTCGCCTAAATTTTTCTACACGCATTAGTTGCAAAAGAATGGAGAAATTATGGTAACTCGTGTCAAATCTTGTGATAATCTTGCAGATGTATTCACAAAGGTTTTAGCCCCACCAATTTTTGAAAAGTGCATACGTGGGCTTGGCATGAAAAGACTAAGAGAAATACAAGAGTCACGGGGAGAACTCCTTGATTAAATAAACCTGATTGTTATGTCTAGAAGACACTATGACCATTTTAGAAGAATGTTCAATGAAGTCTTGAAGATTATTATTGTACTCTTTTCCTATTGTGAGTTTTCCTGAAGTTTCTCATAAAGGTTTTAATGAGGCAATATATGTGCAATTAACAAGAACGGTATATATGTACTCTTTTCTCCATTAACCGTTTTTTCCCACTGGGTTTTTCGGATGGAATTTTTAACGAGGCATAATATCGTAGTAATCGCCCAAGGGGGAGTGTTATAAAACATACGGACTTTGGAATATAGAAAGAGGAGAAGAAAGAATCCTAATCCTAGTCCGTTTGTTACGTGGGCGCTTACCAAACTCTAGGACATATTCGGGATATATATATGTGGGAGATCCCCTATTGTAATCATCAATATCTAGAAAGCAATAAAGAATAGTCTCACAATTATTCTCTTGCGTTACTTCTGTGTTTGTGTTGCTATTGTGATCGAGAGTCGATCCGACGTCAACAACGTGTTTTATTACAGATTCTTCTACTCGGCCGTCAATCAAGCTAAGTCACATTCTTAATATTTTTCTAAATATTTCTTTAACTTTTATATATCTTCGGATATTATCGGTGCACCTCCATGGTCATACCTTGCAGGGCTACCTTACTCGATTACCACGCCCCTGGATGAGACACGTGCCTCTGCGGGCTGCTTTACTCATACCCAACAGCGGCACCATGCCATCGTGGCTCTCGTCGACAACTTGCCGCTAGTCCTGCTCAGGGCCAGATACTACAAGTAGTTTTGAAGCTGAGTACCAAAAGCTCCCATTCACGACAAGCCATGAAAGAGACATGCAAGTTAGCCAATATATGCAAGATATTAAGGCTTCACGTGCTTGTACATGCTCTCAACTAGCAAGGCCACGTCAATTATGCATGCACGTGAGGATTCAGCCAACGACCAACTAGGGAAGCAAATGATTAACATACACCCTTGTGAAGCATGCATGACCGAGTAACTTGGCTTCATCACGCGGCAAGAACACGCTTGATTATCGCCGCCGGCTACGCAGCCTGGGCATGCACAGCGGCAAGCAAACAAATGAAGGCCACTAGACCAGATCCAATCGACGTGACCGACCAAGAACAATCCAGATTTTGGAGCTCACATATGCATGCTCGCATATATGCACCACACATGCAGCGGTGGCGCTCGACGGTCTGCTGCCACCCTTATCGTAATCCACAGCTGTCATCACTGTCAACATACAATGGCTCCGGCGGTTCCTTCCCAACTCGGACAAGTGGCCACGCTGCTACCTTGCGTCTGCTGTTCCTCATGAGATTCACTGGCTATTCACGCTGGGACATATCTCCGACTTACAAAAGTCGACTGTTCAGAGACTTATCAGCTAACCATGCTGATATGTATCTCTATGAAAATCGGATACGCCGTCTATGTTTATCAGACGGCTCACATCCTGCGACATAGTTCTATCCTGTCGCAAATTACGGCACTTAGTTTTTTATGCTAAATATATGCCAAGCCCGTAATAGATTATCTCGAAAGAAGGCAGTCGACTTGCTGTTCTGGCACGTGAGCCTTAAGGAAGGTAGTCATACGATCACCTTATATATACAAGTGCTCGATGCACTCAAAGTCGGTTATTCCGTGGTCCTACTTAGACTACGTGACTACCCGAAAAGACTCGTCCTAAGTCAATCAGGACGCAGTCACCAAAATTCGACTCGTCTTAAGTCAATCAGGACGCAGTCACCAAAATTCGACTCATCCTAAGTCAATCAGAACGTAGTCATAGAAAAATTCGACTCGTCCTAAGTCAATCAGGACACAGTCAACAAAATTCGACACGTCTTAAGTCAATCAGGACGTAGTCACCAAAATATGACTCGTCCTAAGTCAATCAGGACGTAGTCACCAAAATTTGACTCGTCCTAAGTCAATCAGGACACAGTCAACAAAATTCGACACGTCTTAAGTCAATCAGGACGTAGTCACCAAAATATGACTCGTCCTAAGTCAATCAGGACGTAGTCACCAAAATTTGACTCGTCCTAAGTCAATCAGGACGCAGTCACCAAAATTCGACTCGTCCTAAGTCAATCAGGACGCAGTCACCAAAATTCAACTCGTCTTACGTCAATCAGGACGCAGTCTTACATTGTCTACAGGCTACAAGCTAGTCTACGACAAATTAAAGATGGGAGGTTTTTTCATGACATCCTATACTCGGACTCCATAACATGTCGATTTTTCTACTCATCCATTGCCTCGGCATCTCCGGCTTCACTCCGATAACACTCGGGGACTCGAATTCAAGGATGGATGATCAAGTATATAAGCACTCAACCACTGGGCAACAAGCGATCACTGATCATTGTCTTAGGCGATTACCCGGCTGCATCCCTGAGTATACTCTTTTCAAATTCTAGTGTCGACTACAAGTACTCGGACACAGGCTCGGGGGCTGCGGGATACATATCCTCAGAGGATGTTTTTAAATTCTTTGTGAAGAAATTACAGACAAGACCCTCCAACTCTTTGTTCCAAAACAACAAGAGTCTCGGAGGCTACACTCAGTGAGTGCACTTTTCCCGAAAGTGCACACCACTCGAAGATTTCAAGAACCGCTACATGGTTACTCTCAAGAAAGCACTCGAACGAAGCTTGTTTCTACTCAGCAAGACCTGGAGGAACAAGAAGAGGTTTCTAAGATCAACCATACAGTGCTCGGGGGCTTGTCGGTATATAGTACCTGGGTACCCCATAAGGAAGAGAGAAGATCGAGTCCGACTAGGGTAACATTGCTATCTTATAATCCTACTAGGACTTCTACATTGTAACCAACTAGGACTCTTGTCTTTTGAACTATATAAAGGAGGGTAAGGCTCCCTAGATCGGCAGAACAATAGGTATAGACCTTACGGTCTAAACCCTAAAGCGCAGGGCACAATATAGTATTCTTCCTAGACTGGACGTAGGTCTCTACTCCGGCATACCGAACCAGTATAAATCGTTGTTTCTCAGCGTTCACCATTGAGTTTTGTATACGTCGATGCCCCCTGAACAATCGTGTCGGGTAACCCCGTGACGGCTTCCCGGTCATCAAACACCGACAAAGATGAAGTTAATGAAGTCAGAATGAAACATAGAACAAGAAATTACAAAATCATCAACAATTAATTGTACAAACAAGAAATTTGTGAACCACTTCTCAAATGCATATCAGCAGAAGAAGAAAAAGAATTGGTATAAAAAATACATGAGGGGATTTGTGGCACACATCCAGGGGCAAGAGCCATGGCAGGGAAAGCATTCCGACAAGGATTTTATTGGCCTTCAACACAAAGTGATAGCAAAGAAATAGTTAAATCTTATCACAATTGTCAAATGTCTGCCAGCAAAATAAGAGCTCCAGCTACAAACCTACAGACAGTAGAATCAACTTGGCCACTTGCAAGATGGGGAATTGATATAATAGGCAAATTACCCCTAGCTCAAGAAAATTTTCTATATGCAGTTGTGGCAGTGGAATATTTCACAAAGTGGATCGAAGCTAAGCTAGTAACAAATATGTCTTCATTCACAATAAAAAAATTTATAGCAGAACATCATATGCCATTTTAGAGTTCCAAGACACATTACAGTAGACAATGGGACACAATTTGATAGTCAAGATTTTAGAGATTATTGTCAAAACATTGGAATCCAACTATGATTTGGCTCAGTTAGACACCCACAGTCAATGGGGCAGTTGAAAGAGCAAATGAAATCATATGCACTGAAATTTCAAAATGCCTAGTGGGGCTTCCTAAGGGAAAATGGGTTGATGAATTACTAAAAGTTGTTTGGGCACAAAATACAACAATATCAAGATCATCAAACTTTACACCATTCAAATTGTTGTATGGAGAAGAAGCAATGATGCCTGAAGAAATAAAATTTCAAGGCCCACGAACAAACATCCAAATAATTGAAGAAGAAGAGCAAGTAACAAGCAAGGATCTGCTCGAAGAAGAAAGAATGAAAGCAATCTAGAACCTCAAGAAGTACCAGAAAGAAACAAAGAATTGGTACAACAAGAAAGTAGACCAAGACAATTATCCCTAGGCGACTTCTTCCTAAAAAGAAAGAGAAATGAAGATACAGCTGGAAAGTTTCAATAGAAATGGAAAGGGCCATATCTCATCATAAGAACAAACAAATTGGGGGCATTTCACTTGGCAGACATGAACGGAGAAGAAATTGACCACACCTAGAACATTAAGGCTCTACGGAGATACTATCCTTAGACTCCAACCTTTTTTACAAGTTCTATAATAGAAGTAGACTAGTTTTTACATTCCAAAGTTTCAATTCAAATGTAAACGAGCTGCACTCTTTTTTCACTCAGGGGAAGCCCTTCATAGGGTGAGTGGTTTTTTAACGAGGCAGACTCTATTGAAAATTCTCATCAAATATAAATGAGAAACTATTCCCCTAAATCTTAAAGTACAGCAAAAAACTAAAAAGTTGAAGAGTATACTTAAATATACTCAAATGTCGGCCAAAACAAATTAAAAATAGCTAGCATCATTTTTTGAACATGCAAAAATTAATGCTAACCTATCTAAATAAATATTTTGTCTACTTTCTAGTTTTTTTAAAATTCACTAAGGTGAAATTTGACTTCTAAGCGAAGTCTATGAGTTGCCTTCGCAAAAAAAGTGAGGGGACGGCGCTTTCAAATTCACCAAGGTGAAATTTGACTTCTAAGTGAAGTCTACGTGTTGCCTTCGCAAAAAAATGAGGGGACGGTGTTTTCAAATTCACTAAGGTGAAATTGACTTCTAAGCAAAGTCTACACATTGCCTTTGCAAAAAAGTGAGGGGACGGCGTTTTCAAATTCACTAAAGCGAAATTTGACTTCTAAGCGAAGTCTACGCGTTGCCTTCGCAAAAAAAGTGAGGGGATGGTGCTTTCAAATTCACTAAGGTGAAATTTGACTTCTAAGCAAAGTCTGCGCGTCGCCTTCGCAAAAAAGTAAGGGGGCGGTGTTGGTATTTATTAACATGACACTTGTAACTGAAGAAAGATTATATCAACAATAAGAAATCCGCAAACGCATAAATAATATACCATTGTAGCATTTTACGCGGGAGTATTCTAGGTATCGTTATTTATATTTTACCACAAGGAAGGTCTGATAGGATATATATTGATAACTTATACTATCAATGGAGAATAAACCATAACCACGATCCTACTCACAACAGGGGTAAGTCATAAGATAAGATGTGTATATGATAAGTATTAATTAATGATAAATCACTCAGAGCACTCCAATCTATGGCATTAGCATGGTCAAATTAGAATATTAGAGGAATAATTTCTAAGTTATTCTTAATTACAAGTCAAAGCATAAGCTGGTTAGTACAATTACACCTAGTAATCATGGCTAAGATCATCATCGTATCTACACATAAGGGACATTACTTAGGAAAGTTTGAGTACAAAAACCTCTCCCTTCCTTCGTAACCGGGCCCTACTTCTATGACCTATATTCGGGGAGTGGACTACAAATGACTCAACGGGACTGTCACATCTGCGATCTACCACGTGACCTGGAATATAGAGTGTATTCGTAGGTAAATAACATATAAGCACTACGCTTACATGGTCTCTACCACCCACCCTATGAACATTGGGGTGAATGCTTTACGAATTTAAGCATAAATATGATGATAACCCAACTATACTAAGCATATAACTAAAGTAGACTATGAACATTGCAACCAAGAACATGAATAAGATGAATATGAATATGAATGTCATACAATTGTACCAAAGCATATAAAATAATAGAGATACAAAGGTGAGAGAGGTACAAGAATTATACCGAACCAAGCTCTTCATACTGTCGGGAATCCAAGCAAAGATCTACTTGCCTCCCTCTAGACCTAGCCTAACTAGCTAAGTCCTATAGACTACAGGAGCTCTAAGGATGATTAGGGTTTGTCTTCTCCAAATGACTTATGCCTCAGGGGGCTGGGGTCTTCTTATATAGCCCAGACGGTTCAACATGAGCCCTTGGATCAAACCGACTTGAAGAACGGTGTAGATGCAGTCTAGGGAACTAGTGGAGGAACATTCCAGAAGCTAACAGGAGGGGCCCACCACCAGGGACCAGGCGGCACCTGGGTGGGGCCGGCCAGTTGAAAGGTCCTAGATGGCTAGAGGGGGGGTGAATAGCCTATAAAAATTCTATAAATACCAATAAGCAAACTTGTTAGAATAACAAACGGCGTAAAGCGAGTTTTGCTTAGCCAAAGGTTGTGATGCAAGCCTCCTATCCACAAGTCTAGTAGATTAAGATCTCTAGTTCACACAAGAGCTATGTCACTACAGCTACACTAGAGAACAAGCTAACAACACTACTAGCAAAGCTACTACTAGAGCTACACAAGATAATCTAGTGAATGTAAATGCAAGAGAGAGGATTGTGATTCTTATACCGACGGTGGAGTGAAGATGTTGCCAATCACCAAGAAGATATATAATCAATCAATATTGACAACAATACAATATGAAGACCAATCACCGGGAGACAAGAGACATAATATTTTTGTTCACCCGGTGTTCACTTGTGCACCGACAAGCTACGTCACCGTTTGTGTCGACCAACACTTAGATGGTTCTCCGGTGTGACCCTCAAGTCACTTGCCCCTCAAGGCACGCCCCGCAAGGCACCGCAAGACGCCACTCTCAAGTGAGGTAACTCAATGACACGCGGATTCCACTAGAGTTGCTTTTGGCGTCCCGCCGAGGAAAGCACAAGAACCTCTCACAGTCAACCAGAGGTGGCCAAGAACAATCACCTTATCTTGCCAACGCCTCCAACAATCTCCAAGCCGGCTAGGAGCGGTACTCTCCAAGAGTAACAAGAAATCCACCGGCTAAACCACCCACAAGTGCCACTAGATGCCCTCAAGCTATGCAATGCACTTTGGGATCACTCAATCTCACTTTTGATTTGCAATCAA
Source organism: Saccharum spontaneum (assembly GCA_022457205.1). NCBI lineage: Eukaryota > Viridiplantae > Streptophyta > Magnoliopsida > Poales > Poaceae > Saccharum > Saccharum spontaneum. The sequence continues at coordinate 16,010,371 of CM039594.1, read as the reverse complement.
GCAAGAGAGATGAGTGGGAGGAGTAGCTCTAGCTCAAAGGATGCACAAGAGTGTTAGAAATGCCAAGAGACCTCCCCAAGGGCCGGCCAACGAGTATTTATAAGCATCCCAAACAAATAGAGCCGTTGCCACTCCACTGACCGTTTTCTCGGGACGACCGGACGCTCCGTTCGAAACTGACCGGACGCGCTCCACCGCGTCCGGTCGCCCTGCGACGTCCACGTGTCCCTCATATTCAAACGCGACCGTTAGATCCTCCAACGGTCACTGCGTGCCAACGGTCAAACGCAATGACCGGACGCGCAGCTCAAACGACCGGACGCGCCGGTCGCACAGTACTGCGCGCCTGCGAAGCAACGACCGGACGCGCTCCTCGCAACGACCGGACACGACAGTGCCAGCGTCCGGTCGGAGTCCAGTAAGCTCCCTCGATGACCGGACGTGTCCGATCACGTGTGACCGGACGTGTCCGATCACGTGTGACCGGACGCGCACCGCGTCCGATCGTCCTTGTGAACTGCTGTTCCCTCAGGGCGCCTGACCGAATGCGCCGGTCCCGCGAGTGACCGGACGCGCCGGTTGCAAACCCTAGCCCGCGCGCCTCACTGCTGCGCTGTACTGACCGGACGCGTCCGGTCATACCGTGACCGCGTCCGGTGCAGCGTCCGGTCACCTCTGTGACCTCCGTTCGCCTCCGTTTCTTTTCTGACTTCCGGTGTAGTGGAAAATAAGCATTTCATTTCCCCGAAATCGCCTGAATCCCAAACCCCTCTCTACCCGCAAACCACAGCGCGACCAACGCCACCTTTGCAAATGTGCCAACACCATCAAGTGTACATCTCCATGTGCTTGTGTGTTAGCTTTTTCTCAATCATTTTCAAAGGTTTTCCAGTTAGCTCACTAGGCCCTACATGCAATGCACTTCATGAATTCACCTAGTGGCACCCGTGCGTCGAATAACCGATAAGACTTCCCCTCTTAATAGTTCGGCTATCGATCCTAAACCACTCACACCCTCTATGGTGTCTTGAGTGTAAAACAAAATGGCCCTATGGTTATACCTTTGCCTTGAGCCCATTTTGTTTCTCCAAATGATATGATCCACTTCATATCATCACATGACCGTCTCGATCCATCGACCTTGACTTCACTTGCTCTTCACCGTTGCATCGGTCCGTCAGCGCCAAGTCTTGCTCAAGCTTCACCATCGCATGGTCCTTTGCTTCGAAGCTTTGACTTGCCCTTCACCTTCACAACCGGTCCATCAAGTCAAGCCTCATCTTGGTCTTCACCATCTTGGTCATATGAGTCAATGTCATGTCTCATATTCAATGACCACCTTTATCTAAATCATAACTTAGATACAAAGGTTAGTCCTAGGTTTCATCAATTAGCCAAAACCAAACTAGGGACTTTCACCTGTCCCACCTGGCGGCCTCTCGGGCTCTGCCTCAGGGTTTTGCCTCCTGAAGTCCTCTAGAATCTGCTAGGATAGTTTTCGTCGCGGTTAAGTTCTTTTTAACGTTTTGATCCCCCTTTCTGGTTTTCTGAATATACCCTGCAGAAAATACAGATTCACCAAAACTTGTGAAAATTGTTGGTTTAAACCCCTAAGTTTCTTTTGTTGATCTATTTCAAGCATTTATTCAAGTTATGTTGACGGTTTAATATGTTAGATAACTACCGTAAACAGACGGTGTTTTCAAATTCACTATGGTGAAATTTGACTTCTAAGCGAAGTCTACGCGTTGCCTTAAAAAAAGTAAGGGGACAACGTTTTTCAAATTCACTAAGGTGAAATTTGACATCTAAGTGAAGTCTGTGCGTTGGCTTCGCAAAAAGCGAGGGGACGGTGTTTTTAAATTTCACTATAGCGAAATTAAACTTCTAAGCGAAGTATACACTTTGCTCATAAAATTTCAAACATCAATACAAAAGTATACAAAATTCAATTCCATCATAAAACTGAATAATTTATTACATATTACAATATAATAAGACAAGTTTACAACAAAAGTTACAATCAGTCACTTTCCGAAGCTACAATAGTTGCAGCTTCACTAATCAAGTCTTCAACAACCTTATCGAACATATGATTAACTTTACATCTTAGAAAATCTTCGGAAACATAGCTCGGCAAAGCACTCGAACATGATGACCGAGAAAAATACAAAATGTCAAAATACTTTTCATCCCATCCAACTTCCACGAGAAAAGAAAAAGAGCTAAAACAAACTACCTTAGAAATTTTGTTGAAGTCAATAATTCACGGCAAACAAGATTTCTTGTTTTCAGCAATAAGATTTTTAGATTCAAAATCTAGAAATAGCACATATCATCAGCAAAAAGAACCATGATGACCAAAAAAACAAAGCATCATAACTCAACACTTACGTCAGCTTACGTTCAACAAATGTATCAAACAAAGGGTTCACCTCCTTAGTTGCATACTCCAACCACAGTGAAGGATCAACGATAAAGTTATCCTTACACATTAACAATGGAAAAACACCAACTTTATCTTGCTAAGTTTAATATTTACAAATGTCAAATATCTTTCAAAAGCCTCACCCCTCAGCTTAAAACTAAAAAACTAACTACAAAGACAACTAAAATGGATGATCAACAACATCATCATCTCTGGCATTTTCCTCTTTGTGTTTGTCTTGCTCTCTTTGCACCTTCTCATCAGCGATAATTTCTTTCTCAAGCTGCTACAAAAAGAAAACAAATTATTAGTAAAAAAACCAAAAACCAAATACACACAAAGAGAAAACAAAAACAAAAGCAAAAACAGGGAGAGTAAAACTCTTAATCCAACTTTTTCCATCTTCTTTTTTGCCTTCAGAAAAGCATTCTCCCTATCACCCATGTTCCAATATTGATTAAAATATTTCTTGCAAAGTAATGGACTCCGAGAAGTAACCTGACTCAATTGCTCCATAAAAGAAAACTTATAATCATTGTCCAACATTTGTTCATACAAGGGATATTTTGCCCCTTTCATTAAGTGGAAAAATGCATGAGTTGCATTGACACAACTCAAATCAGCACTAGATTGAATAGCAGTGGGCAAATCCTCATACTGGCGACACAACCAAGCAAAAAATGGATCAAACTCTCCAAGCTCCCAACAAGGACCTTATGGCTTCGCTCTAAACTTGTCATAGCAATTTTTGCAAAGTTCCCATAGACGGTTGCACTTATCATGAAAATTTTGATCTTTCTCAACAGACTACTTATCAAGATCTTTTTCAAATTATCAAAATCTTCAATTTTTGTCTCAAGTTTGGCACCAACAGAGATACATTTTGACTCCATATCATAGAGAGCTTCAATTGTTTCTACTCTCTTTTTCTTTAGCAGCAAGTTGAGACTTCAAAGATTTAATCTCTTCAAGCAAACTTTTCTTGCGAACTGCCGCATTCTTCGCATCTTCTTCAAGAGATTTACGCAAATTCCTTTGCAAAAGAGCGTTCTACAAAATATAACATCAAAACATTCATATATATACGAAGTCAAAAACATACAAAGCAACACTTGTAAATCAACATAAGAAGTTAAGCCAAATTTACATACGAAGTAAGACAAAAACATACAAACCATGTAAATCATGGTAACATTGGCGTCTACCAACTCAAGGAAAGATTTACCAGCAAGTTCAACCTTCCGTCAGAAACTGCAAAGGCATCATCAATGCCCTTGAAAATTTTAATTCTGGCTTCTTCAGCACAATACGAAGTTTGTCCAAGCCAATCCTAATAAATTGAAAGTGTCTAAATTCACACCTTGAGCTTAGCAATACTCCAAACAACGTTTGTATGCCTCAGGGTTTTCTAAAGCTTCAGCTAGAGTAGCAGGTTCCTAGGCCATCTCTTTCATTTTCCCAACATCCACAGTCATCTCTCTTTGAGAAGAAGGGTCCGAAAAAAATTCCTCTACAAAAAAAAAAGACAAGCCAAAAGTTAGTAAGCCAATAATCAAAACCAAAAGCAAAAAAGCGGGCACAAAATAAACTTACCTGTAGAATCACCCTTCTCAAGTTGATATGCAACTTTTTCACCAGCGTTCACATCAATTGTGGACTCGGTAAGACAAGAAGCACGGGCATTTTCAGCCTCTTCGTCAAAAACCTCATCATCAAAATCATCAAAATCAAGGGTAACGGTAGTAGTACCCTTACCCTTGTGAGATTTAACTTTTAGAGCATCAGTCTCCACAAGCCCACCTCTCAAATTAGAATCTTGCATCATAACCTGAGGAGGTGAGGTAACATAAAGAGTAGCACCAGTATCTCCTACAATCCCTGGTGGAGTTTCAGCAACAAACTTTTGAGAAGATGGCTCGGCAATCTCCTGCGAAGCCAAAGTAGCAATCTCACCTTCTTCTTGCGACTCTATAGTAGCAATTGTAGCAGTAGTAGTAGCAACAGCAGGAGAATGAACAGGATTAACCGGAGAAGGCAAAGTATCTTCGCCAACATTAACTTGAGACGAAGAACAATAGCTTCGCCCAAATTAACATTAGAATGATCATTGGCCTCCAAATTCTAGAAACAATCACTAAGCGGAATCAACATCGGTGGAGTCAACTCAATAGAATTTAAAACTAAACTAATCATCCTCACATCTTCATCACGAGCCAGGTGAGTCTCCTGACCCATATCTTCATTACTTTCCCTAAACTTCTCAGAACTAGAAGGAGTAGCAACCTTCTTCTTGCTAGTCTTCTTAGCAAGCTATCCACCAGCTCTTTTCTTCTTTGTTACATTTTCTATACCCAGCTTCACACTACGAGTATAAGCTGGTGAAGGTCTCTCACCATATCCGATCTGAGCAATATCAAAAACCCTGTTCAAACGCTTGTAATTGTAACACCCTAAAATTCGCTTATTTAGAAATAGATCGAAAATGATTTAATTTTATATTTTTGTGCTCATAAAAACATAGGGAAATAATAAATTTTCATTATATTAAAATTTATCTTAAGGTAGAAACGTGTTTGTTGCATTCATGCCGGTCGCACCTTGTGTTTCTATGTGCAAAATATTTTTTAAATACGTTTAGAAGACGAATATCTATCTCTTGGAATTTTTTAGCTTCTTTTTGGAATTTAATTCCTACCTCCTTGACCTTAATCTTCATGTTCCAAGTTCCCAATAATCTTTTCTTGAGCTCCAAATATTTGGTCTAAGTTCCTCATCTTTTAATTTATCTCCAAAGATTTTTCTAAGCTTTGGAGCATTTTTCATGATATAAATGGTAATTCTAGACTTTCTAGAATTATTTTTATTTCATGATATTAATTAATTTCAAAATTTAGAAAAATCCAAGCCCAATTTTTCACCGACTCTCAAAAGGTCCATGTCTTTATTTACTAATGGGCTTAAATGATTATTTAGGCCAATTAGTGAAGGTGGATGGTGCAACATCAATTAGTACCATATTGCTATAGATGTGAAGGTGGGGAGTTTTTCTCCCAATAAATATGTATCAATTCCTTCGGTGAAGCACACTAGAACTACCTAAGGGAGCCCCTAGTTTAGGAATTCCTAAGGTAGGAAACTAGATTTTTCCCTCCTATCTCTACTATATGCGGTCTCCAACATCTTCACCTACGCCTCTATCGCCCGAGCTTCGCAGCTGACCGCCGATCACCTCAGGTCAATTGGCCATGGCCGCCTCTGGCCTCACCGTGCACGGGCACCACCGCCGGTTGGCCCGGTCACCACTGCCACGTATTTGGGAGCCAACGTTATTGTCGTCGCCGGTCCATGCTACTGATCGATCCATCGTGATTGGAGCAAGACCACATGAAGCTCGCGCCGACACTTTCATCTCCACGTGCAGCCCGGCTGCACGATGCCGCTGTTCATACTATGATGTGGTGAGCACTTCCGTGATTTCTCTGTCTTCTCTATCCTAGCCATTGCCATCTACCTGCTGCAATCCAACCTACCACAAGTGCTCCGTTTCCTGTATGAAGCTGCATGTGATATCCTTGCAACCCAATTGTAACAGAACCGACCAATTATACGAAATTAAGTAAGAAAATCATCCATCAAGCCGACGATTTAGCAAACTTAAGCCCGTATAACCCGGTAGTCCGTGAAATCACGACGGATTTCAAACCAACTTACGTACCAGCCAAGATCGTAATAAGTTTAGCGGTCACCATCACAAGTTACATAAAAGTTTGCGTCACAAATACATCGGAGTTTAAACATAGTTATTACAAACCGAGTTCAAATAAAAGTAGCGGAAGCATTTAGTTCGAACCACACACACTCACACCGAGTTCGAAATAAGGTGCCAGATCATGATCATCTCCAACAAAAGCATCAGACGAGACGTAGTGAATGACCACTGCCCATGGTCCTAAGCTTCGCCCATCGCAGGATAAAGGCAGTTGATACAGTAGCCTTAATACATCTGCCCATCTGCAACAAGTGGGAACAAAGCCCTGAGTACGAGAAGGTACTCAGCTAGACTTACCCGACATAACCAAAAATAAAATGACACCAGGGATCATGACATGCTTTATGGTGGGGTAGCTGACTCATTTGCAAAAAGGCATGTTTAATATTAAAGAATCTTTTCCAAAAGCTTGCATCAAGTTAAATCTTTATTAACCTGTCAACTACATTTGCACCTGTACTAGAGTAACATGTAATTAAGCAGGTAAGGATAACCAATGATCATTAACAACCTTCATCATGTCATATTCCATATAACTGTCCAAGTGTTCCATCAATATTACTACGATGAAGTAACTCAAGTCAAGTGTTCACTATCCAGTGAACGATGGCGATTCGAATCGATTATTAATCAGCTGGTAATTTATTCCTCACACAAACCTCACTCACACGCTAAAGTGAGGTATTGGTCACCGAGTCAACTATTCAGGTAAAGTCGCGAGTTCGCCAGGAACCACATGTACCCGGGGGCCGCCCGACTGCTCTTTGGCCTTATCATCGCGCCCCCGTATCCTGCCACTCCTGCTCCGGTACAGTGCGTTGCGGGCAATCCACTCGGCTCGAATAATCTCTCAGCTTCGCGATCGAAAGGTACATTATTCGACCCGCTAAATGTGAGACATGCGTTCAACATGACTCGAGGCCCAACAATGATCGGTCCTTAATTGACACAGACGGAAAACACTACAGTCCGAAACCCTGCAAGTCTCCATTCGGTCTCAATTTCAATTTGACACTTAGTTGTTCCCATATGACATACTCTTCCCAAACAGATCCAGGTAACCACCTATAGCTCGCAGGTGATAGGAAATCACCCGACTTCTACCGGTCTAAGCAAGCTAAGCATTTCTTGACTACAAATACCAAGGTAACAAGGATATGGTAGAGCAAGGGTAAACAAGGTATAATGCGGCAACGGTTGCAAACAACTCCTAAACGTAATGCATCAATTAAAGTAAGCATTAATTAAATATTTGCAAACCGGGAGAGAAATGCTCCGGGGCTTGCCTCTTTCGAAAGAGCTCGGGCGGTGGTCTGGGCACTCTGGCAGATCCTCACCGACCTCCTCGTCGGCTTCGGGCACCTCCTGCTCTTGCACCTCTGGCTGTTCTTCCGGCTCCTCGGGAACTGCTACCGGAGTTACTTCTTGCGATCCTCTATGATGCAAATGTATAAGTGCTTATGCCTAGGTGCATTGCAGAGATGACATGAGATGATGATGATGAATGAGATGTAGATGAACAGGTTCCCTTAATTAGATCAAGTGGGAAATACAACTCTTCAACAAGGTAGTCTACATCATCCAAGAACATATACTCATAAACTACTACAAACATTCTCTACCATGCAAAGTCACCCCAGCACCCTAAGATGCTTCAAAGATACACCAAAGCAAATTTTATCAACTAATCTTGCATTAACAATGCTAATTTAAACCCTAGTTGACACTATGTTTGAATAACAACACTTCTTTTGATAGCATAGAAAAATCTAATAAAATTACAGTGGATTACTATCATCAACTTTAGCATGCCACAAAAATTTCATTGCATTTGAAGTACTATAATTGCCTACACAAAAATAACAATCTAGGGCCTAAAAATGAGCATAAAAATACTTTATACTATGAAAAGTATCAAACAATAGATTTAGCAATTTTCCTACATTCTACACACTAAACAATCCCTATAGAAAAATTAATATATCCATGTTTTATTTATATTTTTCTCTCTATCAAAAATAACAATTTCTAACAATAATAAGCACTTGTACTACACATAAGAATTTTTCTACATAACATGCATGGTACATATTTTTCCTAGAAAATACATTGCACAAAAAGATTAAAAAAATTGAAACCATATTTTTTTGAGTTTTCTATGATTTATTACATATTTATCAAGAAAACAGCAATTTCAATGATTAAATAAAAACCTTACAGAAAAGTATTGCAAACTTGACATGCAACATTTTTAGATCATAGATCTGGTCCTAAGAAGTCCATAAAAATTTATTTCACAATTTTTAGAGCTAAAATAATCACACAAACATTTTCTAAAGCATTTTTATTCTCAAATAATAAAAGAAAAACGAAAACTAATTTTTCTTTTCGCTAACGGGCCGGTCCAGTGGAAACATCCGGCCTGATCCGGCTTTTGGCCTGGAGGCGCGCGCGGGGGAGGAAAGGAGCCGGCCCGGCTGGGCCTACGGCCCAAAGCCGTTCGTCCGCGAGGCCAGGGGGAAAACGGGGTCACGTCGGTGACCATGGCGTCGCGGCCGTGCGGTAGCCGGCCGACGGCCGTTGCCGGCCATGACCGGGCACGAGGAGGTGCGCACCGGGTCTGCAAGGAGAAGGCGAACTCGGCAAGGTATTGCTCAAGGAGCAAGAAGCAGCGGGGATGCCCTTCCCACGGTGAGGTCGAGCGCGGCGGCGCCATGACCGACGGTGGCGAAACGGCATCAACCGCACCTACCTTGCTCGAACGGTGAATCCAAGGCGAGCACGACGTGTCGGAGATAGAGGCGGAGCGACGTGCACGAGATGGAGGGCGGTGGTGGATCACCGACGGCCAATTTTGCCGGCGGAGGTGGCGGTGGCGAGGCGATCTCGAGCAGTGCTCGGTGCGGAGCGGAGAAGACGGCCGCGGGGGGAGAAAAATGGAGAGGGCAGAGCGGGAAAGGAAGCGCCTGCGGCTTGAAGGGGCGAGGCGCGCGCTCGCGGGGGCCACCGATGGCCAGGTGTCGCCGGCGAACGGCGCATGCCGGCCACGGGGTGAGCGGCTTCTGCCGCGGCCGAGACGTGGCGCGGGCGGGCGAGGCAGGCGCGGCGCGCGGAGCTTGGCCGGGCCGCTTCGTGAGCAGGCCGGGAAGGGAGGCGGCGGCCCGTCAAGGTAACAAACTGTTTTTCATTTTTATTTTCTAGAAATTTTTTAAATAAATTCAATTCACAGTCTTAAAATTCTATTTTGAGCAAGAAGATGACTTTTTCTGAAAATGGCCCAAAAATGAAAGTTGCTTAGAATTTAATTCTCTACAACTTTTATTAAGGGACCAACTCCAAAATCCCCACAAATTTTGAATTGGAGAATAAAAGCTAAATCGGGAGGGTTTTTGACCATTTTCTAATAATATTTTTAAAAGCAAATTTTGACAAACTTTGGTTAACAAGTTGCTCCAAAAATTGCACTAAATAGTTCTAGGTGATTTAAAATTATAGCTACACATGTTTTCTTAGTCTAACCAACATAATTAGGGTGAAACAGTTATAAACATTATATGCAACAATCGTTCCACAAAATTGCTTTAACTAAAGGTGCACTCTAATCCACGTGTGATCATGAATGCAATGACATGTCATACGTATGATTTGCAATGCTAATGCCTGCGTAACACCGGGGTGTTACACCAATCCTAGCATCTTTAATCTTGTATCGTTTTTCAGTCTCTTCTTTTTTCGTTAGATTTGCAGCAACGTAATTTCCATGTTAGTATCAATGTTCGTCATGTCATAAACTTGTGAACTTTACAAATTGAATGATTATTAATTTGGTTAATATAATATGCATGCAACTACTTTTCTAATTTAAAAGCAACATATGTTTTATACGATTGATATACAAATATTAATATGATTAACTGCTAATATACATATGTTTGTAAATAATAATTTGATTAGTGTAAACAAGCACCATGCATAATTCAAATAAATGATCTGACATGTTACTTTATTTTGCAAAGTTAAAATCTAACTTGCTTAAAACTATACGATCATATTTATAAATAAAACTTGACTTGTTTTAACTTAGCTTTTGTATTAAAATTTAAATTGTCTAATATGAATTAATAGCTCTTCAATGGTTTTGTTTAATTATAATAAATCAAGCTTGTAATTTTTTTCTTTCCTTTTATAATATAAAACTCTCAGTAGTCGTATCTTTTTAACAATCATTTTGTTATTGGTGTTTCTTGTAATCTGGTGACCATATCAACTAGCTTTCTTTTAGTACGTTGTTTTCTTAGTCGTCTCTATTTGTTTGCTTGTATATTTGTTTGTGTGCTATGATCTACGAGTAGAAGAGTTGTCCATAAGCGCTGGAGACCGAAAGGACAAAAGATCAAAGGTTCTACGAGAAGTTGACCATTAGCTGTAAAGAAAGCGAAATGCAAGTATAGCATGGGATCATTCTTGTTTTCTATTCATCTTTAATACACTTAACTTATGTGCATGTGTCTACCTTGTTACCCCTAAGGATATCCTAGCTTTTATATCTTGTACCTTGACACCCGTAGGACATTGCATTGGGTAATATAATGCTAGTGCTCTAATTCAATAACCCTAATCTTGTAACTTGACTAATGGTATATGCAATAAACGTAAAATATGATTTTTAGCAACTTGGAACAAGGGGGTAGAGCATTATTTTTATGGTGCTTTAGATTCCTCTCCGTAAGGACTTATCTGTAAGCGAACATCCGGGATTTATAGTACAACCATGAGTGCTATATGGCTCTGGCTTTAGTCAAGTATGAGGACATATTCTAGCTTGTTAGTGGTTACCGAAAAGCGTTAAAGAAAGCCTCGATTCAAGAATGGCTTCTTGTCTCTTAGAGTGTGTATAGCCTGCGTAAAGTGTGCCACTTTGTTAGAGGGCCTCCATTCGCCTAGCTCTTTCTTTGGCGGTCACTAATTTGTTAGGAAGAGTCTTTTGAAAGACTTCATAGTGAACCCTACTAACCTTCCTTGGAAGTGGGTCAAGAGATTGGCCGCCTCGAGCAAAAGGGTAAATCACGGCTCATGGTGAAAGTGTACAACCTCTGCAGAATGTAAAACTGGTATATCAGCCGTGCTCACGGTCACAAGTGGCCTTGGACTCTTATGAAATAGATGATCATTAATGATAATTATGTTTATGCTATTCATTATTCATATTTACCCTACTCAATTATTAAAAGATGACTCACTAAAAGCTATCGCAGTAAATCCGTGTCAAACCTTTTGAGCCTCATGAACCCCGTGTTATATTTCCTGAGTTACGACATGTGCTCACTCTTGTTATTTCAACCACACCAGTTAGGTTTGTGATCAACCAGTCAGTTGTCCCCGTAGAGTTAGAGTTTTTGCCTGAAGATCGGAGTGTTTTTCCGTGGTCTGCTACCTAAGGTTATATTCTCTGTATTAATACGTAATATTATAAATATTGTCTTTTGATATTACCCCTTATTTATAGCTATATGTGTGATTTGACTTTCTGGACTCACATATGGTGTGTATCTGATTTTGTTCTTAAAATCAGGTGCTACAGTAATCCTTTTCCAAAATCTTGTCCATCAAATCTTTTTCTTTCTTTAAAAACTTCCCAAGAATTTCAACTGCTTTAACTTCAACAGCAGAGACAAAATCTTCATCTTTAAAGTACTTCTTTGGACGGAAAGCTTCATTATTTGGAAACAAATAATTCTTTCCTTTCACAACCTTCTCATGAAAACGAACACAACTCCAGCCCTTTTTCAGAGGCCAAATTCGAGCTGCAATATATTCTTCACAAAAATCACGAGCACTTTGCATACTGGTAGCCAACTTATAAACCTTTTCGCAAGTTCTGGAGTTCTTTGAACTTGGAAAATCAGGTTTACCATCAAAAATATTCTTGCTCATCTTCGCGGCTAATGGACATCGTTTTACAATTTTTCTTGTGTCATCTCTTTCTTCAACAAGAGGAACTGAATGGTAAAACCAGTATCGATACCAATTTTCGACCCACTTATTCTTGGAAGCTGGTGAAAGGCTTAAAACTACAGCAACCAAAGTATTTGATAATAGTTTTGCCATCCACCATCTTGTTTCTGAATTGAATTTGCATCTCATGAAGATTAAAAAAAGCTCCAATATCCAAATTTTCTTTTTGAGATTTCACTGCCCAAACAAAGAGTGCAATCTTTGCTATCCCATTCAGAGTCAAATGATGCATCTCAATATTGTACACCTTCAAAATTTCTTCAATAAAATCTTGACACGGCATGCGAAGACCAGCAGTAAATTGATCCAGGAAAGCAACACATTCATGAGGCTCCGGCTTAGGAGTTGTCTCACCCTCAGGTAAACGAACAGAAGCCCTTTCCAACATTCTGTTAGTAACCATCCACTATAATTCAGCCTCATCCATCAAAGTTTTTCCAAAAATTAAGGACTTCGTATCATCTCCAACTAATTCTGACTCAGATGCGGAGATATCTGACAAATCTTCTTGAGATCCGGAATGATAAGATTCAACTGGTGAATTTGTAGAAACATTCTTCTCTAGATCAGACATCTAGAAAACAAGAAAAAAAACTCTGCAAGATAAAAAATAATAATAGCAACAAAAAGAAAGAAAACAGAAAGAAACAAAGTAAAAAATTAACCTTAGTCAATCAAACTTTCACCCCTGGAAAAAAACAGTCTACGGAAGAGAATTTGGCTTCGCCAAAACTTTCGACTTTGCTTCAACGAAAATTTCAACAAAACCTCCCCTTCTTCGACAAAGCTACAAAAACAAGAGGGGAGAACGCAGTATATATAGGCGGCTTCAGGTCAAATGCAACGGTTCGAATTCTGTCGATCAAATTCGACCGTTGCAGTTCAAAAGTCAATTGTTCACAAGTCTAGCGGATATAAACAGCCAACTCCAAAGTTTAGGAAGGCGTTTTCTGTCTTCGTTCTAAAATTCAAACTTCGCAGAATTCAGACCTTTGGAGTAGGCCTTCGTCCGCGAGGGACTGCTGTTGAGAATTTAATTTCGTCAGAAAACATAGCCCCCAAAGCTGAAACCTTAAAATTCCGTAACAATATCTATTTGCAGGGAAAAAGGGAGCGAAGGCAACATTTTGACTTCGTATGAAAAGATTTGGCTTCGCCTAGAAGATAGAGAAATCAAGACGTAGTAGAAGTCAATACCAGAGCGAAGACCGAAGTTTGGCTTTGCTAATTAACGAAGACAAAGAAAGGCGGAGCAGAAATTGACTAAGTCAAAAGATAAGGTTTTCCGGAAGAATGATGGCTAAATAGAAGAACAAAGACTGAAGTAGCACAAAATGACCACTTCGCCCTTGTAGTATAAAAGGGATGTAAATATTTGAGTTAGGGGTAAAATAGTCATTTTATATAAAATGTTAAGACTGGGCCCTATAAATATCCCTCTGACATGTCCAGTACGATCATGAAATGAACACGACTTTGTCTTATGTTCGAATTTTGATGCCTGAGTAAGTTTCTTACTCAACAGTATTATTAGATAAGTTTTGAATATATTTTCACAATAAATTTATTTAGAGATCTAAATCTTGCTAATATGGTTTATAAACTAGTCAAATTTAAGAAAATTTAGTCCCAAATAAAGCAATTCTTTCTATTGGAGGGAGTAAGGTCCCGTTTGGCAGGGCTTCTTCACCGGCTTCAGAAGTCGTTTGAAGCCGTTTTCTGCCAAACGGGGTAAATGAAAAGGCTTCGCTTGTGAAGCCCCTAAAAACATGCTCTTACAGTGATTTGAGGTGGGATGGAGCCAAAAAAAAAGTGGCTTCTCCCGGCTCCTCCTTCAGGCTCCTAAAAATATGCTCTCACAGGGAAGCCGTTTTGCCAAACGGTTTACCAAAACAGATTCAGCTCCACTGATGGAGCTATTCGTGGAGCTGAAGCAAAAAAAAAATGACTTCACTAGTGAAATGAAGCCCTGCCAAACGGGCCTTAAGTATCTTGCCGCTAGGCCATCACACACCAATACCATGCAGTCAGCAGCAGCTTGGCATGCACTAACCTGCAGAAAGTAACCAGTAAGACAGTAACTAGCATATAAAAAAAAAGTAAGACCGTAACTACAGTTGGGAGCCTCCAGGGGCACGGCCAGCGCGCAATAGATTGCTGAGCATCCATGCGTATATGTCTACGCTTGCGGCACTTGCTAAGGGCATGTTTATTTAGAGGTGTTAAAGTTTAATAAATATTATAGCATTTTCGTTTTATTTGATAAAAAATTCTAATTTTGGACTAATTAGGCTTAATAGATTCGTCTCGTAAATTACTTCTAATCTGTGCCGACATATATATAATTAGTCTACATTTTTATCGCAACATTGATATGATGAGAGTTAAACTTGCCTAAACATGAACATCCATGCGTGTGCGGCAAGCCGCTGCCTGCAGAACGGCAGAAGTAGCGTGCCGCGCCGCCGCGCTACAGATCTCAACAGCTTGCTCTTGTCCCGCCGCAGCCGACCGCCGGCCGGCCAGCGCGGCGCGGCGTGTGCGCGTCCCGTCTGTGTCCCCTGCCTGTCCGCGTCAACCACTCCCCGCTTCGGTGCTTCACCGATTCGGCCTCCATACTTTTCAGTTTTTTTTCAGCCAGTTCTCTCATAACAAACCAACCAATAGTATTTTTCAGCTGATTTATCAGCACAGCCAAACAGGCCACGTGTTTTTTTAAGCTCCGCATCTCCGCTCGACTGTGTTTCCACGCCTGTACAGATCCAGCGTTCATGAATACTTTTGGAAATTTTATAGTCGTTACCAAACTAATGATTCAAACTAAATTTCAATTGTACCATTACATTTCTTAATGTAAATCTTTCAAAATAAATAAAACCCCATACAAATATGTTTAGAGTTTTTTTTCTGAAGAACATTTTTCTTGTAGAGATAGAATATTTTTCTATTTTTTGTTAAGCATAGCAATGTCTAGATTTAGGAAACAACGTTCACAAGAGAAATATATTTTAGATTTAGGATAATAAAATTTCAGATTTTAGGAGAATAAAATTATAGGTTCCTTTGCATAATATTCGTGCCCAGTATTAGAAAATAAAAAAATATTGCATAATTGGGACTATTAAATTGTACCATCGAGGATCTTTTGATATTGACAAACGATTTAAAATACACTATGGAACATCTCATATGTTGTGTGTGAACAATAAAAAATACATCGTGTAACATCTCATGGGTACGATATATAGAAACACCGGAAAATACAACACGTATGGGACTTGGATAATTTGGAGAGAAAAATCTAGATACATCGTGGAACATCTAAAAAACGTACCATTGAAACAATCCATGATACATTATGGAACTTCTCATGAATGTTACAATGATAATTAATAATAATACACCTTGTAAATACAATGAGAATAGTTGCATTATTTTATATATTATATCGAAGTCTCATGCGCGTCAACCTTGTCGTGATTCGTGAAGCTGTCGTGCTGATGAGGCTGGACACAAAAATGAAAAGGCCCGTTGCATCACAGGAATGGCCCGGCACCCTTTTTCCCTCGGCCCAACTAGAAAGCGGTTGCTTCGCAGGCCTTACTCGTCGGCTGCTGCAGCCCGCCTCCGTCCGTCTCACACAGCCACGCCGCCGTCCTCGAGCCGCTCGCTCCCCGTCGCCTGATGAGCTGGCTCCGCCGCGCTCCCCGCCTCCTCCGGGGCCTCCCTTTCTCCTCGGCGGCGGAGGCAGAGGCGCTCCCGCCGCCGCGCCCTTCCGCTGGCCGCCGCGTGGTCGTGACGGGGCTGGGCGCCGTCACGCCGCTGGCGCGCGGCGTGGGCGCCACCTGGGACCGCCTCGTCGCGGGGAGATGCGCCGTGCGCTCGCTCGCCGCAGAGGACCTCCGCCTTCCGGAGGAAGCGGCGGGGAGGACGCTCGAGCAGCTCCCGTCCAGGGTCGTCGCCGCCGTGCCGCGCGGGAAGGGCGAGGACGAGTTCGACGAGGACGCGTGGACCAAGGTCTAATGCTTTACTTCAATTGTTGCTCACGGTGTCCGCGTGCGAGGAAGGGAGCATTGCGCCATTTGTGTGCTTACTTCGCATTAGGAGTTCGAAATTTTTTGCTCTAATTCTACACCACAATACAATTTTCCACAACATGGACATGTCATGGTACTAAGCCCATATTACTGCTAAATTCCATGCCAGTGGACAGGTGTAATAGTCTTGAGCATGTATTATCGTCGACAGAAGATAAATGTGACAGTTTACATCTCACAATGCTATGCTACAGAGTCCTCACTCCTCAGTATACACCGTTGCAAATAATCAATTCAAAAACTGGTTAGTTAGTTATATAATTACTTTCCACCATCGTCACTGATGCTAGTGCTTACATAGTTGATGTGTGTTGCACCTGCCTTGGATTTGCTTTAATAAACAGATCTCTATAGGAAAGATATGTCTTCTCTGTTGGCTTTGTTCCATTGTGGCTTCTCTATAATCCAATAGGAAGTCCATTGTGCGCTTCTGGAATGTTATTGCATGACTCTAAATAGTGTGCTGATGTGGTCAAACTTTCTTTTTCATGTACTTAAATCTTGATTGAACTTTCTTGTTTCCAGGATAAATCTATATCAGGATTTATATCCTATGCTCTGTGTGCAGCTGATGAGGCTTTAAGAGATGCAAATTGGTTGCCTTCCGAAGATGAGAAGAAGGAAATAACGGTACCATCTATCTTCTGTGGAAGCGCATTTTCATTTTTCATATATGTAATTTTGAGTTCTGGGTCTGATTAGTGCTGTATCAGGGAGTCTCTATTGGTGGAGGGATCGGAAGCATCTCAGATATTTTAGATGCGTCGCAAATGATCATCGAAAATGTTTGCATCCTTGCTCATGCATTCCAATTTTGCTGTTAGCAGCATTCACTGTAGTCAGTAATTTCTGTGGTAGTTTTCAATTTCAAATGATGGTTGCACATAATTCCTCTTAATTGATATGCGTTTTTATGATCTGAACTTTCTGTTCATCTATTCTCTGATATGTTGAGCATGTATCGAGGAAATGCAATGTTAGATGTCTTGTTTAGACAAGATGGCCATAAGCAATCCCATACGTATATGGTTTATCTCGTTGCCATGCTTTGTTTGTCTTTCAATGACACACATGCCTTGCAATATAAATTATTATATTCTAGTTACTTCCAATGCTGAAATGTAAAGTTTGTTTTTTCTTTGGTCAGCGTTTACGTCGCCTCAGCCCATACTCCATCCCCAAGATTTTGATCAACATGGCATCAGGTCATGTCAGCATGAGATATGGTTTCCAGGTTAACTTCCTTGTTGCCATTTGGAATAACTAAGGTTTTTCATTAAATGGATGTTAATAGTAGTAGTTATGCTTCTAACTTAGGGTCCAAACCATGCTGCTGTGACAGCTTGCGCCACTGGTGCTCACTCTATTGGCGATGCTACTAGGATGATTCAATTTGGAGATGCCGATGTGATGGTGGCTGGTGGAACTGAGTCCAGTATTGATGCTTTGTCTATAGCTGGATTTTCTAGGCAAGTATGTTCTCAAATGTTTTGTTTTGTCTGTAGTACTGTATGTGCTTTCCTTTTTGGTAATTGGAAAATTTACTAAGGCTATTAGGAGACACTGCTGAGTGTGAGGGTTGTAGTAAGCAATAGAAAACCTGCTTCTGCATCCACTAACAGACACGTAAAATATATATGCAAAATTTATCTGCATGTTTTAGCTTTTGTCCACTGTTGCTGATCGATATGTAGATTTCCTCCTTATCAGTGTCACCAGCCAATACCTTATTCCATGTTTTCTGTTTTGCAGGCTCAGGGCATTGTCTACAAAATATAACTCCTCTCCACTTTCAGCTTCTAGACCTTTTGATTGCGGTAGAGATGGATTTGTGTATGTCATGCCACTATTAGATTGTGTGTCTGTTTTAATGTTCTGCTTATTCTTTTCACCATGCTCTTACCTTTTGTTCTAAACTGATCAATAGGATTGGTGAGGGCTGTGGGGTCATGGTTTTGGAGGTGAGTAGTTTGGGTGTTGTTTAAAACCAATCATTACTTCCAGTAACACACAAGACAGTATTGGAGAGTAATGCCTGTCTTTTCTTGACATTTCCATGCTCTGCTCATTTTACATGTATTGAAAATTGCTTACTTATTCCATAGGTTAACCATTCACTTCTCTGCAGGCACTTGATCATGCAAAGGAACGGGGTGCAAAAATTTATGCTGAAATTCGAGGCTACGGAATGTCTGGTACCCTGTTATTCCTCACTGAAGATTATTTGTCTCGAATGTGAAGATTGTTTCTGTCATTAGTATATGTCAGATTATGAAGCTCAGTTTCTTCCAGGTGACGCACATCACATAACTCAGCCACAAAATGGTGGTAGAGGTGCTATCTTAGCCATGAAGCGGGCTTTGGACCAGGTGCAAAATCATATGGGCCTTTGTTGTTTTGTGCTGCATATTACTGTTCTTTTAGTGTAAAAGAAGTTAAGAACAGTATGACTGTTTCTTAAATTTGTGTTTTGATCCTCTTTCCAGTCAGGTCTTCATGCAAATGAAATTGATTATGTGAATGCGCATGCCACGTCAACTCCTCTTGGTAAGCACTCAGTCACATACCATGCCGAAGACATTCAGATTAATATTGACTTAGCTATAACTTGTGTTCTGTTCTATTTCTGGGATAACTTCTGTTTCTGATCGCAAGCTATATGGAATTAATTTTTGTTTGGACCACAATTAGGCTAATTCACAATTTCACATAACTTCTGTTTGTTCTGTTCTTTTTAGATAACTTCCTTTTCCAATTCTGAGCTAAAAATGAACTATAAATCATAAATGAATTGACACTTAATTTGGATTTGACCCACAATTAGGTGATGCTGTGGAGGCGAACGCGATCAAATCCGTCTTTGGCGACCACGCGGCATCCGGTGGCCTCGCATTGTCCTCAACAAAGGTAGCCTCCCACGTCACAGTGCTATCAAAACTTGCCTCTGTTCCCCCTTTTGTTTCTTTTTCCTCCCAGTCCATTCCAACACACAACTTTGTCTAGGGAGCAATTGGTCATCTGCTAGGGGCAGCTGGATCGGTGGAAGCAATCTTCACTGTGCTAGCAATCCACCACGTACGTCGTCTACCATCTCTTGGTTATGAGCAGCAGCTCAATTTGTACGAAAAGAGAAAACACTCCTGTGTTGAACTCACATCACCATCTGCTTTCAGGGAGTCGCGCCACCTACGCTTAACCTGGAGCAGCCGGACCCGCTGTTCGAAGGGGTGTTCACGCCACTAGCTGCGCCCAAGAAGGGGCCGATACGAGTGGCCATCTCCAACTCTTTCGGGTTTGGTGGAACTAACACGTCGCTGCTGTTCTCGTGCCCGCCCTAGTTTTAACGTCTCTACTGTCTGTTCCTCCCTGGAAGTGAAGAGGCGTGTACCAGAATATTCAGATATGTTCCGGAGTAAACATCGGAAGGCACCACCCGCGTCTGGCTGAAGTCGAGGAGGCTTCAGGGCTTTGACGCCCAACATTCTGTTTCCTTCGCTTGCCTCATGCGTTTGCTTCGGCTGCCGTGCAAACCGTTTAACCGCTACACAGCTAAGGCAACTAAAATCGGTTAAACGGTTCTTCGCAGGTTTTTGTTTCAAGTGTCTGTTAAACTGAACATCATTTGCTCTGCACTTGAGAAAGCAGTTCAAAGTGAAAGCTATATTTGGGTACGTATACTTGGGTTCGTGTTCGTGTATGCATGGCCCCATGGGTCTTCTAGAGAGTGGTATATTCAGCTTGAGCTAAGAACAAATTTACCAGCCCACCAAGGCACAAACTCCTTGCTCTCTCCAGTTTTGATTCAGCTCTTAGACCAAGAAAGATGGCTTCTGGAATTTCTTTTGTTTTTTTCAAAATTACTTTATGCCAATGCAAAACGAGTGGACGACTGTGTTTTTGTTTTGAGGAAAAAACGAAAGTACTGACTTTTTTTAAATATATTTATGAACTTGAGTTACCTGTGGCACCCATCATTCGTTCTCTGAAAAAATGGAGTATTGTTTGGGGTGGACTGCTTTGCTTGTCGACAGAGGGCTCGCTACCGGCGAAAGCAATGGTAGATGCCCAACGATAATACTGCTACAACTGCTTGCGTGGCGTAAGCAGCGGGCCAGCTGGAAGCTGAGCGCCGCCTACGGCTTCTAGACGGTTTTCTTTGTGACCGGCTGAGCGCCGCCTACGGCTTCTAGACGGTTTTCTTTGTGACCGGCTGAAGCGCTAACCGCATTGTAAACTTATCCGTCCAAAGATAAACAATAGCTAGTCAGCTACCCCTTCTCCCTGAATAAATAAGTTTATGAGTTGAAGTCAAACTTTTTAAACTTTGACCGAATTTATATAAAAAACATCAAAATTTATGATATCAAATTAGTATCATTAAATGTACCATAGAATATATTTTCATAATATGCTCATTTTATATCATAGATGTTGTTACCTTTTTCTATAAATTTAATCAACGGATTCTACGAATTGATTTATCTGTGGACAAAGGGAGCAGTAAATACTACTCCTACTAGCAATTACCTCTTCTCTCCTATTCCAAGAGGCATTACAGTCGAACAGAAAATCCTTTGACTTGTTTGGTACATGTGTATTCAAATCAACCTGTATAGGTTGGAACGGACTGTTTTGTAGAAATTAGTTCATCTTCTATATCATCCACTAACACGTGTAGATTAAAATAAACACGAGCAAACAAGGCTGCAGGTGTAACTTGTTGAGATCCTGGATTCCCCATGTGCAATACTTCTGATTCTGAACTTCAATCCACATCATTATACCTTTTAAGCTACTATTTTATTTTCTAAGTAAATAAATCTAAATATATTATATATAATTTATGCATATTTACAATTAGATATCTGACTCGGATAAAACTTGCTAGCTAGCTAGAACCGTACTGCATATCCTAGGAGGATTTCCAAAACCAAACCAGCAGTGCCCCGACACATCCACCCTATCTATTTATACATCGGCCGGCCGGGGCGCTGCCTCTGCAAGTCTTCACGGGGCGGGTGGGTTGGTTGTTGTGGCTTGTGGCCTGTGGGTAGGCAGCACGCCAGCACAAAAGACGATCGAGAGTTCGACGAGTCGTCGAGACCACCCACCAACAAACCAAACACCACCCATCGACTCCACGAGAGACCGTAGGAGGGACGGGAGCAATGGCGGAGCCGAGCCAGGAGCAGCTGCTGCGGTCGTTCGTGGAGGTGCCGGCGGGCTCGCACTTCCCCATCCAGAACCTGCCCTTCGGGGTCTTCCGCCGCCGGGGGTCGCAGGCGCAGGCGCCGCGCCCCGCGGTGGCCATCGGGGACTTCGCGCTCGACCTCGCCGCCGTCGCCGACGCGGGGCTCTTCGACGGGCCCGTGCTCTCCGGCTCCCCGTGCTTCCACCAGGTGCATGCCTGCTCTGCTCCTCAGCCCTTTGATTCGATTCGATTGCTCCAGTGACGGACGGACGGATGGATGGATGGTGTGAGCTTGATTTTAGCTTCGCCGAGTCGCCGTGTGGGTTGGTGGTGCCAGGGTGGAAATAGTTAATTCAGGATTTGAGGTAACTGGTCTGGTACTGGACTAGAGTAGAAAATAATTGGTGTCCTTGGTGCTGTGCGCGCAGGAGACGCTCAACATGTTCTTGGGGATGGGCCGCCCGGCGTGGAGGGAGGCGCGCGCCACGCTACAGAAAATCCTCTCAGGTTCTTATCTTCTTCTGCTTCTTTTATTTATTTACTATAATACTCGCTTCGCCATTTAGCCTTTTTTTATTACTGGCCACACAATTACGCTGCAATTTGCAAAGTGTCAAGAAAAAACAAAGTGTGCTTGTTTGTTCATAGTAGCTATCGATGTCGATAGATGGCAATATATACAGTTGCAGGACGGGACTAGCTAGTCCTCACTCTTCTTTCCATGTCGCTTTGCAGCCGATGAGCCAGTCTTGCGTGACAACAAGGCCCTGAGGAACAAGTGTCTGCTACCAATGGTGAGCTTCATGACTCAGCCTTCTCGTCTCAAGGACCATTGACCAAAACATCGCCAATGCTCTGCTTTGGTAATGCAGAGTGATATCGAGATGGTTCTGCCAATCACGGTTGGAGGCTACACAGACTTCTTTTGTTCTGTGCACCATGCGAGGAACTGCGGATTCATCTTCCGAGGACCGCAGACTCCAGTCATGCCAAATTGGTAATGTGTTTTCTCTGACAATGTGCTTTATTGGCATTTGGGGGGAACAAAAGCAGTATGTTAATCAGTTGAGATCAGATCCTGTCCTGTGAATATTCTTGCTAAGTTGCTAGGGATCATGCAGTTGCTCTTTTTACTGATAATAACAAGACTAAAGTATGAACATCCGTAGCACTGGTTGTTATGTTACTATGTTCAATCTTCATGGGTACGATTAAATTTCTTGATGCTTTGCTGCATGTCATTGTTTACTCTACTTTTGTTTTCATCACATCGTTGATGTGACCCAGTTATAACTAACTTACAATATACATTTTGTCAATTCAGGTTTTATCTTCCAATAGCATACAATGGGCGAGCATCATCTATAGTTGTGTCTGGAACCAATGTCATTAGGCCCAGGTGTGCATCCCAAAATACTTGCTGAAAAGAGTCTTAACCGTTGTTTCAAGCTTGAAACCTCTATTTTGTGCGCCGTCTGTTGCTGTTTTGTTTAATTATTTCTCTGTTTTTTATATAGAGGACAAGGACATCCAACAGGGAACTCTTCTGCTCCTTATTTTGGCCCCTCTCAGAAGCTTGATTTTGAACTTGAGATGGTTAGCTTCTTACTAACCCTAGTACTAACTCTCAATTGGCCTATCTACCTAATTAAGCTGTCAAGTCACTTTCAGTTAATTGTTTTTTCTCGTTAAGCTGTCAAGTCAATTTCAGCTATTTTTTTTTTCTTGCACATTTTCAGTTATTGTTGGTATATGATTATCAAATATAGGACTAGTATAGGTAATGTGTGCTTTGTTTCAGTGATGATTTTCTTTTCACTATATTATATAATAATGCTTGTTGGCTTGTTGCTTCCAGGCTGCCATTGTTGGTCCAGGGAATGAATTAGGCAAACCTATTGATATTAATGATGCTGAAGAACATATTTTTGGCCTAACTTTGATGAATGATTGGAGTGGTATTCTATTCTTTTCAATTCTCATCTGTTTAATGTTAACGTGCATGATGTCATTATACTGAGTTGCATGTAATATGACAGCCAGAGATATCCAGGCTTGGGAGACTATACCTCTTGGACCTTTCCTTGGGAAAAGCTTCAGTAAGACACTTGATACCCTTAATGAAACTTTATGCTTTCTGAACAAATGTTAAGCTATGCTTTATAAATAAAAAGTTAGCACTCCTGCAAGCTTAACATATGCGCTTCCGTCGTTTTCCCTTTTTGGCTCCATATATTTCAATTGTGACCTGAAAATTCACTGTGCTTCTACAATTTATCTAGGTACCACCATATCGCCATGGATTGTTACTCTGGATGCTTTGAAGCCTTTTATGTGTGATGCTCCTAAGCAGGTGAGGAAATAGTGTCTTTAAGATTTGTCGTTGGAATAACCAATACTGCTAAGATAACACTGAGCAATTGAGTTATTTTTCCTAATCAGCATTTTATGGAACTTCAGTCCATGGAGACCTAATTCTCTTTGCATTACAGGAACCCGAGCCTTTACCGTACCTAGCTGAAAAAAACCACATAAACTATGACATTCCTCTTGAAGTATGGCATTATTATTCTGCAGCTTCTTCTTCACTATTTTTATTTATGTCAAAAAGAGATCTAAGTGGGGCACCTTTTTTTTCCTTTGAAAGGTCTGGGTTAAGCCCAAAGGTCAAAATGATGCATCAATTGTCACAAAAACTAATTTCAAGCATCTGTAAGTACACTGCTTATTCGTTTTTTGATTTTAAATGCTCATGTGTTTTAGTTGGATGCAACCCATCAACCATACTGCATATGTTTTTTTGCCATAGCACATAACATCGGTACATTCTTGCAACCAATTTCCACAGGTATTGGACGGTGACGCAGCAGCTAACACACCACACTATCAATGGATGCAACATGAGTCCGGGGGATATATTTGCAACTGGCACACTCAGTGGACCTGTATGGAATACACACTGCATCTTTTATCATCGACATGTAACTGAGAGTCGCCTATCCATATATGAATCTTATTTTGACACATGTGACGTTTCAGGAACCGGACTCCCTCGGATGTCTGCTGGAGCTGACATGGAACGGGCAGAATGAGATACCGGTGGGGAATTCGACCCGCAAGTATCTAGAAGATGGAGATGAGGTCATCTTGACAGGATGCTGCAAGGTATTGTGAATTCGTCTTTCCTGCTCAACTCAAATGTAGGCCTGTATGGTGATGTGAGATGAGGTCATCTTGACAGGATGCTGCAAGGTATTGTGAATTCGTCTTTCCTGCTCAACTCAAATGTAGGCCTGTATGGTGATGTCGGGCTGTATCTTGATTCCGTCTGCTGGTTCTTCAGGGTGAAGGCTACAACGTTGGTTTTGGAACCTGCACCGGGAAGGTTCTGCCGGCACTTCCCTGAGCCAACAACACGTCTTCGCATCAGCTCTCCGGAGTCTCAACAATCCCAACTATCAAAGAGTTCATTCCGCAATCTAGCAAGCTGCTATTGTTTTTCCTGCACTGTTGAAGATGAGGAGACTGATACTCTGTTGCGCAATAAAATTTGGTTCATCATTTACACACACACTCTCTCTCTAAGAGTTGTGTTATTAAACTCGTACATTGCAATGTCCTCTGACAAGAAATTTAGAAATGTCACGCGGATTGTGAAACAGAGAGCATATCATCGAACGTGAATGTATATATGGAACGAAATTACAGTTACACTAGTAGAATAAGCAAGTTCGTTGATTGTCAGGCGCCTAATAATAATTGCATTGGTTTGGTTAATTTTGTGATAAAAAAAAAAGCAAAAGCAGCGGATATGGTTATATATATAGTGGAGCCTCGAGAGTGACAGATGCAGGCGAGCTCCTTTGCCAGGCCGCTGGACTTGCCGATGGCGTTCTTGCAGACAGCCATGGTCTTGTTGCCGGACCCGTTGTACTTGATGTCGACGTTGATGAGCTGCACGCCCTGGCAGGGCAGGTTGTTGGCGCAGTTGAGCGTGATGGCCTCGGGCGTGTTGGAGGTGCCGTGGATGTTCTTGAAGACGACGTCGGTGACGGCCACCTTGGAGGCGCCGGACTTGACGCAGATGTTGTTGGGGCAGTACTTCTGGTCGATGATGATGGGGTAGGAGACGTTGTCCATGGTCACGTCCTCGTACAGGAACTTGCTGGCCTTGGGCGACGACTTGGAGTCCTCGTACGACTTGATGCGCAGGCCGTTGGTGGTGCCGACGAGCGTGCACCCCTTCACCTTCAAGTCCTCCACGTCCTTCTCGTCCTTGTACCGCCCCAGGCTGCCGACGCTGATGCCGTGGCCCGGGCCACACTTGACGCCCTCGATCCGGATCATCTTGCTGCCGGGGCCGATGGAGATGCAGTCGTCGCCGACGCCGATGGTGGTGCCGCTGATGGTCACGTTGGTGGAGTCGCCGATGTGGATGCCGTCCGTGTTGGGGCTGTTGCCGGGGGCCTTCACCGTCACCTTGTCGATCAGCACGTTCTTGCTCGCGAAGATGTTCAGGTGGAAGAACTTGCTGTTGGCCAGCGTGATGCCGCGGATCTGCGCGTTCGTCACAAAGTCCAGCACCAAGCTCTGTCCATTGCATGCATGGCATTTCAATCAATCAGTAGTGTATCACTTTCGAGAGAGAGCAGGAGAGACAGAGAGAAATTAAAGAAAACACACATACATTCGGGAGGATCTTGCAGTTGTAGGAATGCTGGCAGTCGTTCTTGTTCCACACCAGGGCGCCCTGCCCGTCGATGGTGCCGTGGCCGTTGATGGACAGGTTCTCCACGTTCTCGATCTCGATCCAGTTCTTCTTGTACGCGTTGAGGTCGCCGGTGCCGAGCAGGTTGCCGTCGAGGCGGATGATGATGGAGGACTTGCAGGGGCCCGAAAGCTCCAGCCCGCCCGTCAGGTAGTTGCCCGGCGGGATGACGATCTTCTGCACCCCCGTCGCGTCGCACGCGTTCTTCCACGCCTTGAGGAGCATCGGGGTGCTGTCCGACTTGCCGTCGCCCTTGGCGCCCAGCTGCGCGATGTCCAGCGGGCCCGCGGGCACCGACGGCGCGCCTCCCTGCGCGCGCGCGGCGGGCGACACCGCGGCCATCACCAGCAGCGCGGCCACGGCCGCCGCCTTCATCGCCACATTGCTGATGAACGCCATATCTCGTGTTGGAGGGGATGGAGGCTGCGTGCCGGTGCCGTGACACCGGCGGTGCGCTCGAGCGCATATATACGGCGACGGCGAGGGGGTGGCGTGCTATGTTCGGGATGGCCATGCGTGCATGGCGCGCGCGAGACGTCGGTGTCCTCTGCTTTCTTTAGGGGTTCTCATCAGCTGGTTGCCCGTTGAACTCTCTCCGATTCGAGCAACACCGTGCGGCAGCTTGACGATTACCAGCCTGCTCTACTGGTTCTGGTCTGGTCTGTTCCAGCACGTGAATTGTCCGGTGTCAATGAAGCCCCCATTCGTGCCTTATTAAAGTATGATGATACAATGATACCGTGGATTAAAAATAGCATCATGGATGCATACCAACAATGAAACACTACCCCATCATTTAACTGTGTAGCACATAAACCTTGTCTTGAATTATTGCACAATCAATTGGCGAACTGTTCCAAAACGTGAAAAAAATAACACAACTACTTGCTGTACACGAATCAATCTGGTGAGCCGCCGCAGCTGCAAACAAAGCGTTTGCAATAAGCAGTGCCTCTTTGATCACCCGGTATGCCAGTGTTGGCTCTGTAAGCATCAGTGACGCCAGCAAGCTCTTGTTAGTACATCGAGATTGAGGGATCAGTCCTCACTCATCACACCAAATCCGAGCCGTCGCCAGGCCTGGGCGCGTCTTCGACGTGCAGCGGTTTCTTGTAGAGCTGGAGGAGCAGGGAGGAGCAGACGACGCTCACCGACGAGGCCGCCATGCATGCCCCGGCCAGCCAGGGGGGCAGCCGGATGCCCGTGAACGGGAACAGGACGCCAGCGGCGATCGGCATGCCCAGGACGTTGTAGCCCAGGGCCCACACGTAGTTCAGCCGGATCCTGGAGAGGGTCTTGCGCGAGAGATCAATGGCCGTGATCACGTCCTCAAGGCTGCTCTTCATCAGAACGATGTCAGCGGCCTCGATGGCCACATCTGTGCCGGCACCAATCGCCATGCCCACGTCTGCTGCCGCCAATGCTGGCGAGTCGTTTACCCCATCGCCAACCATTGCCACCGTCAACCCTTTCATCTATTTAAAACAAAAATGTAAGAAAGATTACTAATAGTCCGTGGTGCAACATCGGAATTAATCCTGACAGAAAAGGACAATAGATTGTACCTGCAAGTCTTTGATCTTTTCAGCTTTTCCCACTGGATCGATCTCGGCAAACACCTGGCTGATCCCGACTTCCTTTGCAATTGATTTTGCGGTAGCCCAATTATCACCTGTCACCATGATACTGGAGATGCCCATTGACTTAAGGTAAGAAATGACTTGGCCTGCCTCAGGTTTCAGAGGATCCGAAACAGCAAGAGCCCCGCAGATAATCTTATCGATAGCAACAAGTACACAGGTCCTAGCAAGCTCTTCCGTTTCGGACATGTAAGCCTCCACCTCAGGGCTCAATGGAACTTCAAATTCCTGCATCAGCCTTTTGTTTCCAACCAAAACCAGCCTGCCTTCAACTTGGGCACTGACACCTGCTCCTGGATGCACCTCAAAGTCCCTTGATTCCATCATGTGATCACTGTGAGATCCATATTGCTCCTTGAGCTTCTTTGTGTGCTCAACGATAGCTTTTGATAGAGGATGCTCGCTGTTTGCCTGACCAAGGTAGAAACACATTAGAGAGTAGAGAGAAGTTATCAGAGAATTCACTGTTCAGCATAGCATTTGTGCAGGAAAATATCTTGTAGTTACGAAACCAACCTCAGCACCAGCAGCCAGATCACAGAGTTCTAGAAGCGGTATCTTTGAGAAGATCTTTGTTTGAACGACAGAAGGTTTACCAACTGTCAGCGTTCCAGTTTTATCAAATATGATAGCCTTAATCTGCAAAAAGATAGATGAAAAAAAAAGAGACATTAGTTCAGTATGCCAATTTGAACAGCGGAGTTCATTTGGAAAATAATGTGCTTGTGGCCCACAAGCACGTTGTTTTTCAAATCAACTCCACTTCTGCCACTAAAATCTTCGGAAAAAGAAATCATGTCCTTTACCTTATGAGCTTTCTCAAGTGCATTTCCACCCTTAATGAGAACACCTTGTGAAGCACCTTTTCCAGTGGCAACCATAACAGCAGTTGGTGTAGCAAGCCCCAAAGCACATGGGCATGCCACAACTAGGACAGAAATTCCAAACTGCAGAGCAAGCTCAAAACTATCCATGGCCTTTGGGATCCATTGTTGGGGTAAGAGGTGCAATTGCCCAGGTATGAACCAGCCAAGCCATGTAAGAAATGCAGCCGCCACCACCTTGAAATGACAAGGAACGATATGAGGAACAAAAGAACTTGTATAAAGAGAGAGTCTCACAGCAAGCATACGTCAGAACATCTGCATGTTTGGAGCAGATGTCTTCCTATAACTAAACCATTACTCTCTGCTAAGAACTGGTCAAATAAAGAGCAGGAATGAACCAGCTCATTAACTGAATAGGTAAAAAGTCCACCAGTTAACAGAATGAAATGAATGGGTTATGCTTCTAGACAGTTTCGAGCTGAACTCTGACCAAGTATCCGTCACCTACTCATATTTATCATGTTCAGAACTTCAACATGATAAATTCATTGTGGTGATCCAGTTATGAAACACTGGGCAGGTAGGATGGCCTGGCCATGTTCCAATTTTGAATTAGAAAAAACAGTTCATGCATAACAGGGAAGAAATTTGCAGGAGAAAGCAACAGGCAACTTACAGTTGGAACAAAAAACCGTGAAATCTTGTCTGCTAACTTCTGCACTGGAGCTCTTGCAAGTTGAGCAGCTTCAACCAACTGAACTATTTGCGACAAAGCTGTTTCGGACCCAACATGAGTGGCCTTAACAATTATGCAACCGTTATCATTTACGGTGCCCCCAATAACCTGTTACAAAACAAATTGAATCATCAGAACAAGTAGTATAGTATTATACACAAAACCCCAAAAAAATGCAATGGATTTTACCCTGTCGCCTGGTTTCTTTGAAATAGGCCTTGCTTCCCCAGTTATCATACTTTCATTGACATGGCTTTGACCTTTGATGACAACGCCATCAACAGGAACTTTGGTGCCAGGCACAATCTTGATGACATCATTTCTCTGAAGTAACTGAGTGCTGATCTCTGTTTCTGAAATGGCATTTCCGTCCTTGTCAAAAGTAAGAAGACAAGCTGTTTCTGGTGCAAGCTCTGTCAATTTCGACAACGCATCTGATGTCTTTCCCTTTGCCATCACCTCCAGATATTTTCCCAGTAATATAAAAGATATCAGCATAGCACTAGTTTCAAAAAAGTCCTGGCCTTCAAATGAGTCTGATGTAAGTGCTTTCAGAACAATATACACAGAATAGAAGTAGGCAGCATTTGTTCCCAAAGCAACCAGCACATCCATGTTTGAGTATCCTCGTTTGAGTGCATGATAGGCTCCAACGTAAAATCTGCAGGTAAAACAAATCATAGGAAATTACAAGGTGCAATGAAATTTAGGAATCGATAAACCAGTAATAGATGCTGGAGACTTCGAGGGTGTACCTCCAACCAACAATAAACTGAACTGGGGAACATAGCAACCACCGTAGTAGCATGCCTATTGTCATGTTGTTGCAGATTCTGTACTCCAACCAATCCCCAAAAGGAGAAAGCATAGGAAGAGCCATGGAGAACAGGAACACAGGAACCGAAAACAGGCAGCTCCAGAGAAATTGGTTCCTGTAATTCCTAATTTCATGATTTCGCTCTGCTTCTCTTTGCTTTGGTGGTGAGTGCAAGGTAGCATTAAAGCATTTAGGGGGCTGTGCAGCATTCTGAATGCACTGAATAAGTAATCTTGGACCAGTGATATCAGGATCATATGCAACTTTTATTGTCTGCTCAACTGTGTCCCATTCAACACTGTTGACACCTTCCGCAGCTTCCAGTACAGACTGAACGAGTTTGGTGTCTTCTGGAGAATTCACACCCTCAAGCTTTAGATGCACTTTGTTCACATCGTCCCCAGAACTAATGGGATCAGCCCCAAAGCCAGCATCTTCAACAGCTTCAATTATAAGATCACGGCTAGTGACATTTGGATCGTAGTGGACCTTAGCTTCCTCTAGAGCAAGACCCACTGCAGCTTTCTTAACTCCAGGTACCATTTGAAGCGCCCGTTCAACAGACTCAGAACAGCTTGTACAAGCCATTCCTTTTATCCGAAGTCTGCACACAGCAATTTCCTGTTCTTGAAGTTCATCAGCCTCAAAGTTGAGGTCCTCAATAGCTTCTTTTATGGTTCTTGTCTGGGGAAATAAGAATCACAAGTTAATAACTGAGAAAATATGGAAAATAACACCTAACTAGCAGGGCACCCATGCAAAGCACGGGGTGGTTTTTTTTTAGGGGAAGGGGGAAAATGGAAATTGTGGAACAGTAATAGGTTTGCGGTACCGTAATAAACCCGGAAACATTCATTAACGGGTATTTAGAACAGTAAAACCGTTACTGTTACGGGTTCACTGTTACAAACGGGCGGTACTGTTTGAGACCCGGTACTGTGCTTTACGGGTGAGTACTGTTTATAAAAACCGGTACTGTGCTTAGGACAGTGTGCTACAGTGATCTATGAGAGAGGCCGGTGCCACCGACTTTTATATATATGGTTAGATGTGTAATATACTGTCACTACTTCATGGTACTAATAAACTACACATGGATAGGAAATTCCTACAGCGCAAATATATAGGCAGGTAAAAATGAAAAACTCTTTATCTATCGCCTTATTTAGTTCCTCTTCCAAAAGTTTACACCCTATCCCATCGAATGTTTGGATACATGCATGGAGTATTAAATATAGATTAAAAAAATAACTAATTGCACAGATTACGACTACTTTACGAGACGAATCTTTTAAGCCTAATTAGCCCATGATTGGATAATAAAGTGCTACTAACACATGTGCTAATGACGGATTAATTAGGCTTAATAAATTCGTCTCGCGGTTTACTGACGGATTCTGTAATTTGTTTTTTTATTAATATCCGAACACCCCATACGACACCCCCATGTGACACCCCAAAACTTTACACCCTGGAACTACACGAGCCCTATATACGTCGCCAATTCATTTGTGAACCCAATTTCTAACAATCTTCCTGGCATGGAGAACACAAATACAGATATTTATAGTGAGCTTCCTATGATTTAGCATCTTGTCATCACGAGATTGGCCCACAAAATTGAAAAAAAAAAATCATGCTATGCTAAATTTTTTTTAAAAAAGGAGCAAAGATAGCAAGGCCATGGGCTCATGATAATCTTACATCAGTTTCCTCCGGTCTGTACTGAACCACGGCCTGGCCCTGGAGGGGGGAGACCTGGATGCTCTCCACCCCTTTCAAGCCGGCCACGACGGACTCTATCGACACGGCACAGGAGGCGCAGGAGATGCCCCGGACACTGAACATGACCTTCCTCGTCTTCCTCTCCTTCCTTGGAGACGCCCCGGCAGGAGAGGCGCTGGATGTCGCCGGCAGAAGCGGGTCCTTGAGGTGGTTCTCGCCATTCCGCTCCATGCCTGTCGCTGAACTGAAACGCCAAAGATCAATCGCGTGTTAGATGTCACAAGTAAGTAGCCGAAACAATCACTGTTAATTTACTACTGTACTAGCTCAGCAGCACTATCTGCATTGCAAATTTGCAACACCCCAATCATTGCCTCATTGGGCAGTTAAAGCCATGGTAAATTGCTAGTAATTCAGGAATCATACTTCAGCCGCTGACGCTATCAGATTCATCATGACAAATATGCAGCAACACTAGCAGAGATATGGAACCACGACTGACGCACACAAGTACACAACTGGTGATTGAACGGCGTACGACAGTGGACACCACGACAGCGAGAGTTCCCTCATTTAATTCTCAGAGATGGAGGGAACAAACACACAGGAACTGAGATCTCAGTTTTGTGCAGCAGAGCTAACGAGAAACCCGCGCACGCATCAACCGTGTATCTATCAGCCAACGACTCCAATCCAACGCTGCGAGTCAACGACCGCGAGAGGCGACGGGGAAAAAAAACAAACCACAGAAGATGGGTGGCACAAACACAAACCTGTGCTGTCTGTGATCAATCGATCGAACCGGAAGCCGGCGGTCGGCGCGGCGGAAGCACACGAGCCCGGCGCGCACCTCGGTCCCCGACGACCGCGGCGAGACGAAGCTCTCGGCCCCCGCCTGCTGTAGGCCTCCCTGCTCCCGCGGTTGCGGCGGCGCCTGGCTGCGCGGGGTGGTGGGGGGTTTGAGTTGAACGAGGAGGAGGGAGGGTGCCTTGGCGGGCGTAGCAGTAGACTAGACCGTCCGACTATAAAAGCGGAGGGGGAGGGAGGGCGGCGTGAATCGGGCGGTTTGTTTGATTTGTTTATTTATTACTAAAATAAATTTCGTGGGGATTCGGCGTGAATTTGGATGGGAACGCGACGCGTTTTTGTCAGATTCCTTTTGAAATCCCGGACGAGTTTGGTTTGAGTTTGGGTTCCCTCGCCCATTCCTTGTCCTTGGGTGCGCGCTCGCTTTCTCCGCCCGCATCTTGTCTGGCTTTTCTAGAGTTTTCCATTCCAGGCCTGGTTTAGTTGGGCTGATTTTGGATGTCCAAAATCTGTACAGTGCAAGATTCCGTACTGTACTATTTCGTTTGTATTTGTGAATTTTTGTTCAAATATTGACTAATTAGGCTCAAAAGATTCGTCTCGTAAAGTACAACTAAACTGTGCAATTAGTTTTTTGATTTCATCTACATTTAGTACTTCATGCATGTACCGGTATTTTGATGTGACGGAGAATCTTCTTTTTGCATAATAAAATTTGGGAGAAAATTTGGCATCTAAACAAGGCCCCACATGGCGAGTCCTGGCCTGCTGCTCCTCGTAGGCAACCAAACGGCCACGCCACGAAATTTGAATAGACCACTTGAATTCTCAATTCGAATGGAGACGTGTGGACGAATTAGAAAACTAGTTTTTTTAAGAAACGGTGGGCAGGAGCTCTGCCGAACTTGTATTGATATACATAGAAGGGAATTAGAAAACTAATGGTCGTAGTGGGTTTCGAGATTCAAACTTGTCGTGAACCAGTGCTGACTTTTTGGACGCGAACCATTTCGTGGGCGGCATCGCATTGTTTGGGTTGGTACCACGACGGGCGAAACAAAACAAAGGGCCAGTTTAGATAAAAAAAATTTACAAAATAGCACTGTAGCAAGTTTCGTTGTTATTTGGTAATTAGTGTCCAATCATGGTCTAATTAAGCTTAAAAGATTCGTCTCATCCATTTCATCTAAACTGTGTAATTAGTTTTATTTTTTATCTATATTTAATGTTTCATGCATGTGTCTAAAGATTCGATGTGATGGGGAATCTGAAAAATTTTACAAAATTTTTGGGAACTAAACAGGGCCAAAAACACTTTGGGCTTTGTGTATTGTAACTTGGAAGAGAAGAATTGTTGTTGACTGCCAATGCGACTTTGATGATGATCACGACATGTAACAGCGCTTGTTGTATGTTTTCTGGTAGAGTATGTTGAAGTTGACTCCATCAGCCTGGACAAGTTGTAGTGCATCTTCTAATAACTGCAGTTAGTTACTATTCCGATAGGAGCTTTTTCTTTTCTTTTCTGATTTTGAGGTGCATGTTCTGGGTGTGACGGTTTGGCCCTCCGTCCAAAAAAAACATAACTTTCGTTTTCGACAAAGTCTGGAAATATATTTATTGTAAAAAATATTGATTAATCAATCGAATGATATTTATTATTAGGGCTTGTTTAGATGCCATCCAAATTCCAAATTTTTTCACTCTCTTTCCATCACATCAATTTTTAACCGCTTGCATGGAGTATTAAATGTAGGTAAAAAAAATAATTAATTACACAGTTTAGTTGAAAATCACGAGATGAATCTTTTGAGTCTAGTTGGTCCACGATTGGATAATATTTGTCAAATAAGACGAAAGTGGTACTATTCATCAGGTTCACTTTTTTTCAATCTAAACAGGCCCTTAATAGTACTTGTTTATATATTCGATAAAATTCGAGGCCAATTAAGTCCTGTCAGAGGAGATTTATAATTTTTTAAAGGAAGGATTAGCTAAGCTACGCACGGTTGATTTACATCTTTTATTTAAAGAGGAAGCATTAGTTAAGATAGCCACGGTTCACGGCGTCCGGTGTTTATGGGATCTCCGAGGGCCGCCGTGTGTGTATCTGTGTGGTGCGGCCGTGCGGCTGCGCCAGTGGGCAGTGCGTGCGTGGGCACGCGCACGGGAAGCATCAAGCATGGCCGGACCGGAGGCGATCCTGGCCTGGCCGCCTGGCTTGCTTTACTTGTGACGCCAACAGGTCGAGTGGAAAGGGAGGCTGTTGCGCTGGCCAGTGGCCAGTCTATCCTTTCGCCTGTCACGTACTACTACTAGTGGGGGGGGGGGGGGGGGGGGGGGGGAGGAGTACAGTACACGGGCACTCACCCACCGAGTACAGTACTTGAGCGTGTGGACGTGTAACAGCTTCAAAATAAACGAGTAGGAACACAGCAGCATGTGCAGTGCAGTCTTGAACGAATGAATGTGCACACTGATGATTCTCGCGCGCGCGGCAACCAACGGCGAGCTGAGACGACTGCCGACGAGCTTCCTCCATCTCCATGCACTCACTCGTCTCCGACTCTCCGGCGATTTGAGCTTGATGCGAATGCGGCCGTGGATAAATGGGGCGGTGGGCGCGGCGGGCCCGCGAGACGCCACTTGCTGCCACGGCCAAAAGCCGCTCGCTTCCCGACGACGTGGCGCCTGCTACCGCTATGGCCCTCTTCTGATAAGCCACGTCAGATAGTACTGTTCGTTGATTTATTATGAGAGAAAAATATTGTTTGTTAACTGAAAAAGTATAGCTTATGAACAAACAGAGCCATGGCAGGAGCACAGGCGATGCACGGCGGCAGCGACGCCGAGCATGGGCAGAGTTGCGGGTCTGCTGTTGTTGATGCCTATTATTGACCCGCTGCACTTATCCGTGCATGAGTTCTTCTGCGCTTCATTCTGCCGGATGGATCCACATGGCCATCCAAGCGGTCTCCATCGACACACGTACTGTACGTACGAGATCAACATCTACTACTAGTACGTCTATGACTCTTGACAAGGGAAAAGGACCAGAATGAGTTGTCGAGTTTGAAGTTCACGGAAGACCAGAAAACCCAACCCAACATCTTAGCCGGACAAGCTTCCTTGCCCTAGTGACGCAATTCATCGTCAGATGCCCACTGCATTATTTGCTTCCTCCCCTCTTTTATAAAGAGAAAAAGGCTGTAGGACACCGGCGACCTCAACAAAGCTGCTGCTCAAAGGTACTTTAGATCGGTGTCAAGTCTCTAAAATGTGCCACATTCGTGTCTCGTGGGGTCACACTTGGGATTCCAATCCAATCCTACTAACCGTATGTACTATCTGGCTATGAAATCGGTGTTGTATTAATATGGTTGTGAAGTATGGATACGATTTGAAATACGCCTTTACAAGCCTAAAGTTGAGAGAGGAATTGTGGAATGTCAATCTGTTGAAAGTAAGACAAGATTTGGTAGCGCTAGACGCCAGATGGCCACTTATATATTCCACTTAGGTCTTATTTATACATATACTCATATTCATCTCAATCCATATGTATTAGAGTGCATTGAGGATAAACTTAGTTTAATTTCTACCCTAATTAACTCTAACACACAGAGGATTCAGGTGAATACAACTATAACAGTGTATCTAAACAAATCCTAAAAGTGTACACCTCGTCCATGTTAGAAAAATTATACAAGACTGATTTTATGTCTAATCTGGAAAACAAAAGTGGAACCAAGATCTAGGTTCTCTACATGGACTTTTATACATCCAGTAACAGAGCTAGAAACTTTTAGAACCTGGATGATCCTTGTTATCCAAAAATATTTAGCTAGCAAATTATGGTGTTCTCCTTTAATATACATAAAAGTTTCTTTTGAACTTCGCCGACAAGCTTGGCTAGCCGCCCGAGGTGCCCGGGTGATGGCTGCACCATTGGTTGCATCAAAAAATATTGACGGAAAACAATCTATAAAAAAAGAGTACGGCAGAGTCACCCAATCTCCAAACTATGCTTAGTCCATCTAGAAACACTCGAGCACATGTGCTAAGACTACTCTTATACTTGAGAAGTCTGGGCAATTATCCTACCATGGGTTGACTTACGACATTTGCAAAACTTAGACTTATCAGGATCAATCTACAAATATTGGAGGAAAGGGAGACGCATAATCATGAAAAAAAGAGGGAAAGGAATTTGATGGCATCGTGGTTTATTTTTGGTGGAATATATATCTAGAAGGAATGGAATCCAAGAATTTTCTAGCAAACATCTTTACAACCTCTGCAACTAGCATTTCTAAACAAGGAATACATCAACCTTTTTCAAACTAGTTGCCAAGAAAAATGATTCATAAGATGAGTAGACGGTTTCTAATAGTTTAGAGGTGATCCCGGTTGTAATCTAGTCATTTTTTTTTTCTTTTTTGGATGGGTGCGGTTGTTCTTTGGTTGGGGCATCTATGTTGGACTTTATGCCCTCCACATCCTTAGTGCTTCCCAACGCACCATGTTGGTATGCTGCTCTAACTTCCACATGTGTATCATGGTTCCATGTTACTCCGTTTGGTGGTCTCGCAGAGGGTTATAGTAGTTCGCAGAAAAACTAGTGCCCCTATGTGACACACACACAGTAGAAAAGAACACTCAACAATGTGTGCTACATGCATTCCCTTACTATGCAGGGTGATGGGACATGAGAAATCATGCATGTATAGTTCGAATGGTAGTTCTATTTTTTTTCTTGCCAACATGGAGCCTAGCTTTTAGTCTAAGGCTAATGCCTCTACGTGTTTGTGTCGTGCGTGTGTTCTCTCTTTTTTCGGTGTTTTTTATTTGCTGTCTAATAAATTTACCAGCAATTCTCTTGCTGGGTTTTTGAGAAAAATGAATTTCTTGAAAAGATTTGTAGTTCAGATCCTCCCACATATAATTTAAACAATTGCTAGACAAAACTTGTATTTTTTTTTTGAAAAACTTAAGACACCTCATACAAAGATACTCCCTCCGTCCAAAAAAATACATCTATTGCTTTTCGAGAAGCTAAACAATCTTAACTTTATCTAAAGTTATATAAAAAAAAAGTAACATTCATGACAAAATAAGTATTATTAGATTAATTATAGAGTATATTTTTATAATAAATTTTATTGGAGACACAAATGTTAATATTATTCAAATAAACTTGGTCAAACTGAAACTAGTTTGTTCGGTATGAATACCATAGTTGTATATTTTGTGGACAGAGGTAGTAAACAAAGAAGCAGATGTCCCTTTATTTTCTCTCGAGCCGTGTGACTATGCTATATGTAAAGATTATTAATATTCCTTTGTAATAATGTACGTTCACAAGCATCTTATGATGTTGAGATCAGGATATTTTTCATTTGATTGATGAAATAAACTTCTCTTTATCTAAAATTCCTTGGTTTTGTCATCGTTCCGTAACCACCACGGTGAACTTTTGTCATATTTGAATTTTGTAATGCATTTTTAGATAGTGATGTACGGAGTTTATTTGACACACCGTACTCTCTAATAAAGGACGCCAAATACATGCAAAACATGTTGACGGGCCGGCAAATATTGATGATTATTTCACCTTAAAAATGGAGTTCATTATTTTGCTTAAGAAAGATGGCTAATTTCCGGTTGGGTGAATATCGGTGCAATCTTCAAACCCCCCTTAGAAACCATACTTAGCAAAATTTTTGAAATGATGCACATCCATAATGCATTTATAGATGTACATTGTAATTTGATATGCAAAAATCATATTTTAGAAATTCAAAATTCATATGAAAATAAAAAAAATCATGGGCATATGTACTCAATACTGAAAAATGAAATATTTGGTAGCTAATAATTTCCTTGAGGGACCAAATCGAATCCTCAAGAATATATCATTAGCTTGGCGCTTGTAGGAAACCTGCAAGAAGTCAAGTGTTATCCTAAACCGCCAAGGTATTTTCATATTTTCTTAGGTGCTATTACAAACTATCAATGTAGTTCCATATTTTCTTGGGTGCTATTCGAAACTGCTAAGGTAATTTCATATTTTTTAGTCTTATTACAAACCGCCAAGATAATTCAATATTTTCTAGGTGTTCTTCCACGTCACCAAGGAAAATTCACATTTTCTTGAGTGTAATTGGAATCTGCCAAAGAAATGTCAGTTTTCTTGAGTACAAACCCTCAATTAAATTGTTGTAGCCACTAAGAAAAAATGTTCATTTTCTAGTCATTACTCTTAACCACAATATAATTCACTCATTGCATGTTTGTTAGTTAGACATTGCATTTTATATACAAATGCTCCATCGACATGTTTGTGGAATGAAATATGGTACATTAATCCAAGTATCTGAAAAGGTAGAATTTTGAGTTGTTATGCATTGGAGAATCCCTATTGGCACTTATCATGAGTTGTCTAGTTAGTTTGAAAGCTAGCATGCAACATACTAATATTAGATGAAGACAAAGTTTATATCAACTTTGTAACTGATGATATTTTCATTTGAAATTATTTAGAGTCCAATAACTATATTTTAAGTTCCTAAAGTTTTGCAATTTTTTTTGAATTTTCTTAATGACCATGGATGGAGATATGACATAAACCAAAGCTGAAGTACTCAATAAGATATAAAACTTTTCAATTCAAACTTTTTTTCATTTGAAATCATTTAGGATCTCAAATATTCATTACAAGATTCACTAATACCAAAACAAAATGAAAGAATCGTGAATTTGTGGGTGTAGTGATAGGTGAGGTTCATGCAAAACAAGTTTATATTCTGGTTGTGGTATGCGCGTGAGAATTTGGTGCAAATACCTCCGTTGTGATAGTGATGAAGACAAAATCATATAAATTTTGGGAGCGCAGAAAAACCACAGGAACATGAAAAAAAAATTCCTGTGTTCCAGACAGCAGGCCCAATGCACATTCCACAGTTCACCCTTACAAGGAAGGAGAGATAGAGAAGGGATTAAAAATGTTTGACCCTACATTTTCGAACACGAGTATTTGCAGCAATGCACAGTACACCTAGAAGGTACATGTAATATTAAGGATATATAACTTAATAAGGAACGCAAAACATATGCAATGCTACAAAGATGAATATTTTACAGTTAAATAAACATTCAAGTTGACATCTAGAGCTCCAAAGTATGGCACCGGCAACAGGGCCCCCGGACATCTAGCTTAACAGCGGAGGGTACTCTCCCCACGATGTATCTTTGGATGGCTTCGAGCCCGTTATAGGCTTCCAAGATCTTTTCATTACTCAGATAGTAGCAGTCGCCAGTTTTGCGGGTAGAAGTTAAAGAACACCTGCCAACATTGTTGTCGTCATTCCGATCTAATACGCTGTCCAAGGTGATACATTCCAGTGACGTTGCATTCTCAAGAATATGGCATGTTAGCTCAACCATGCTCTTTGCGGAGCAGAAACCCAAGATCGTCACAATCTTGAGACTATCAAGCTTGTGTTCAAGCATCTGCCTCATGTGTGAGGCATCCCCAAAAACTGAATCAAACGATATTTCGTCCTGATCTACCTGCAGAAGAGTAGAACTCACTTAAACAATCAATAACCATAGATACTATATATGTTGTGCAAGAAGAATAGCGACTTAGGCGAATGATGAAAGTCTCCAAAACAGGAGAAGCGCTGAGAAAAGAAACCAAAGACAAATAATCATATCCTTGGGAAATGTCTCCATCAAGATAAATTTCCAAGTGCTTTAGGTGGAGGAATTTGGCAGCTGCCATGGGTGTAGTAACATATCTGTGGGAAGATATCCCATACGAATTAGTATATCTCAGGGCCCGAAAGTATTACTGCTACTGTCAAAAATAATCACAGAGGTACATAATAATATAGAGCTTCAGATCGTACCTCACTAAGTGAAGACAAACAAAGAGTTTCAACATTTGGTGTGATATATAGAAGCTTGGTAATAGCATAACAGAGAAGGTTGCAGTCATCTATACAGTCACTTGTGATGAGACAAGAGACAATTGTACTAGGTCATCACTCATCACTGAAGACAAATTTAAAGGTGGAGAGGTTGGGAGCTTTGCTCTCTATCATTTGCAGCATTTCCCATGTGGACACAGTCACGCGGCTGAGTCGCTGCAGCACACATGGTATCTTCAGGCAGATTATTTCACTGCAATCTCTGAGTTCAAACTGTTCCAAAGCAAAAGCATTGGAGAGAAGGCACCCTAACTCTTCTCCTGTAATACGCACTCCAAACAGGTAGAACTTTGTTAGGCTTCTAAGCAACCAACGCCAAACGTGGGACGGAAGGCACAAGAGGTGAGGTGAAGATGCTGAATCGAGTTTCCGTTCCCACCAAATAAAAGTGAGCACGGGAAGCTGTACTCTTCCTCGTATTGTAAAGGCAGCTTAAGGATGAGGTTTTCAACCCTTGGTGTAATAGCAATCTGAAGCCAATTGTTGAGATAATGAGCGTCGAGATTGTGACAATGAAAGATGTTAAGTTTGAGTGTCTTCAAGCCATTGCCTGAGTGGTTTTTCAGAATCTGGTCAACTATGCATGTGAAAGCCCTTGCTATATGATCTTCTCCACATGCATTTTGTTTCAAACTCAGTGTTTTCTTAGTGAAGATTAGGTTGGGATAACATCTCCATGCGCTTGGAAACATGTGAGATACGCAAGCAGCACGAGCAGCATCTCAAATTGGCAGTAGGGAATGTACATGGAACCAGATGTCCTACACATGCAGGGAAAAAGATTCAATTTGAACATTAGGATTGCAAGGGAAAGTAGTTTCTTCAATTGAAAACAGAGGACCATATGGAATGATCTATGATGTTTCCATATAAAAGAGCCAGACAGTGCCTTGAAAACTAAATATTGCCTAGTGTGGCGCCTCCAAGTATCGAGGTTGGTCTTTCTCCTATTCCGCACTCCAACAGGAAGGGAAAAAAACCAGCAATTAATTGACACTCCAACTAGTTGAGCATTGATCTGAGAAGTATGGGCTCCACCCAAATGTAAATTCTTCCTCTGCCTACTATTGCAAGAAAAGTTGTGGACTGTGGCACGCCTACAACAACGTGGTTGGGAGAACAACTACTTTTGTGCCCTGTATATAAGGAACCCTTGCGCCCGATCTGTCTGGAACTTGGTGGCTGATTGGAGCTTGTGTGAAAAATTAAGACAATCAGGATGGGAACACCAAGAGGAAATTGAGGATTGATTTGCTTAGACAACGACTAGTGGCGACAAAAAGGGCCACATGATGTCAATCCTAACACTCTGGTGCCTTTGGAACCAAAGAAACGCTGTCATTTTCAAGATCAAAGGAAATCGGCAATAGGAGTATTTGATGAGATTAAAGACACAGCCCATTGTTGGTCCTTAGCTCGAAGGTTGGCACATGAGCCCCCTGCGGTCGTACATTTAGGTAGTGAGTAATCTTTTTCTGTTTCCTTGGCCCTATGCAGACTAGGCTGTGTTAGGGAGCGCAACTCGTGCATGTAAACCGTTGTTCTTGCTGCCTTCTTATTTTTTATCAAAGCCGGAATGTTCCGGATCTTTCACAAAAAAAAAACTAGTTGAGCATTGCCATATTAAGCAAATTCTTCTGCCTAAGGTACAACGCGCACTTCTGATTTGCATATATAGAATCCAACAAATCTAGTTGCAGTGTAAAATACATGGCATACATCTGTATTTGGTAAATAATGATGTTTTAAGATGTTATATCAGATAAAAAAAAGTACTACTAGTTTGCCTTAGTGACTATATTATACTGCCAGTATTCTCACTATAGTTTTATATGGCCACAAGTTCACAATAACTCGGCTGCTGCTCTGAAGCTCCGGCTCAAGTAGCAACTTCTACACACAAGCCAAACTAGTCATACTAAACACTTTAGATAAATAAATTATTTTTGTAGTGAATAATAAAGGAGTCAGAACTATTTTTAGGTCTACAAAGAAAGCTATAATTTATGGCGCCTCCTTAAATGCTTCCCAACATTTAAAGCGGAGTCATACAAACAAGCACTTAATATAAGGTCAGCCGCAACAGCTAAAGTAGACTAGGATGATAATTTAATTGATTTACATAAACATTTTAAAAAGTTAAAAAGAATTATGAAAACTATCTAAATATTTTTCCAGAGAATCCTAAAATATAGTCTAATCGTAAAAAAATTGTTTTAACTCCGAAAAATATGGTGTCTAGCTTTGAGTTATTTAATCTTTTGTAGCTTTTTTTTTTGCTTTATTTGCCAGTAGATGATTTTGTTATCTATTAATTTTGTCGATGTTGAGTTTTTTTTTGAGGGGGGTCACTGTTGAGTTGTTGACGGTCTGGGCTACGGAAAAGGCCAACCGGCTTCTATGACAACAAAAGTGCCAGCTAGTAACCTCATACTTTATTCTATTTACCGTTAATATAAACACATGTTTCACTTGATCAAGCTAGTGCCACTTGATTCTATCTACGATCATGTTAGTGTTAACAAGATGGATCGATAGCGGTTCAAAGAAAATGTGCTATATATCATATTGATATTATCTATCTGCGAAAAGTGTTGCTGAAATAGGAGTTCAGTTGGATTCAGAATCCCCGCAATATAACAATGAGCTATTTGAAAAGGCACATAGAAATTCTGGTCACTTCTCATTGTGCCTAAATCTTGATGAAGTGATATCTGTGTTCATACTGGGATTAAGTATGATGTAGTAAAATGGCACCGATATTATCATAA
This sequence comes from Saccharum spontaneum, assembly GCA_022457205.1. Lineage (NCBI taxonomy): Eukaryota > Viridiplantae > Streptophyta > Magnoliopsida > Poales > Poaceae > Saccharum > Saccharum spontaneum. Next base: position 15,966,786 of record CM039594.1, on the reverse strand, counting down.
AAGTCACTTAGCCTTCTACGTAGAATTGTAATAGACTAGAGCATCTATTGGCCAATGAACACAAAAATGAGACTAGAGAAATTCAATAACCCCAAGCTGGACACTAGAAATAGAGCATGACTTTGGCAAAATCTTAGACTGGTTTCATATTTTTTAAGCCACAACAAATTTTCTATAATTCTATAAAATTGAGCAATAATAAGAATTTTTGTTGTATAACGTTTTCATAAAAAAGTATTTGGATAGTTCCTTGGAAAATATATTCATTTATTTTTGATAAAATCTATTTGTATTTTTTCTAAAAATCTATTGGGTTCCCTGAACTATCAATATGGTTTAACTTTCTGTTAAGAAAAACATGGTTTAACTTACTTTTTTGTCGCTGACATGGTGTCACATACCGCCAAAACAAGCAAACATGAAAAACAAAAGTTTAGAGCTGAAGAGCACGAAAAAACTATTCTCTTAAAATTACACAGTACAACATAGATGCCCACAACATACACACACTCACTCCCATGAGCAGGGGCGGAGACAAGGGGGCGGGCAGGGGCCCAGACCCCCTATGAATGTGAAATTTCCATGAATTTTTTAAAATTTCAAATAAATTTTGAAAATTTAACACTATTGGTCCCCCTAACATTCAAAAAATCAACTTACTGGCTCTGTCCCTGCCTATGAGCTTTTTCAAAGACTGAGCCAACAAATTCTCAAGATTGACAGAGTCACCATAGAGACACTTTGTTGTCGAGGGAAACATCACCTACCACTCAAAACACAATGCCGTTAAATTCTGGAACATTTTCTTCCACGGAAAGTCGAACCTACGACCTAAGATGCTATTGAGGCTTTTGTAACAACTAAGGGTCTGTTTGGAACATTTTTTTTAGGGTTCGGACCCTAAAGAAAAACCTGGTCAAGATCGGGCTTCAAATTTTCAATTGTTGCTCAGTCATGGTCCTAGAAGATATTGGGCTAGAAAATCCAGATGGGCTGAAACCGCCTAAGCCCATGGGATGCACTTTCAAGGTACACTAATCGCAGATATCTGCAGTCAAACTTTTTTTTCGAATCAAACTTCTTAGTTTTTAACTACCAATTGATAAAAATGTATGTGTATATAAAAGAAGATTCCATCGTAATGAATAAATGTAAATATATAGCAATCAAAACATTCGAAAAATCAATTCCTATAGTATAAAATAATAGATGGACAATATATACAAGCACAGTTCAATACATATCACGATTCGTAACTTTCACAAATAATTATTTAGGTATGATATATAGTAATATATAGTACCAAGTCCATGACTCCTCGATAGGAGTACATTTTTAAAAATAAAACATGTAGATTTAATTTACTAGCAGGATAAAAGCTTATACAGATCGATGCACATAGAAATCAACAAACCCTTCACCTCGGCGTGTTTGTCACTAAGGACATCCCAAACGATCTAGTTTAGAGCTACCTGAATCTTTTTTTTTGCTGAATAGTGCACAAGACAGGAGGCTAGCGTGAAGTCAAAAAATAGTCTCAGCACGTTTCATGAGCCACCTTTTGCCGAATTGGTCAACTCTTCTATTGGCCTTCCATGAAGTTTGACATGTCGAATATGGTCAAGCATTGCTCTTTCTGTCAGCAGGCTAAACCTGACCGTGCTTCATATCCTGGATTGTTGCAGCTACTCCCTATTCGTGCCTCAGCTTGGGAAGTTGTTTTTATGGACTTTGTTGAAGGGCTTCCTACAATCAGGTTCAACTAATGCTATTCTCGTTGTTATTGACAAGCTCACAAAACTTGGCCACTTCATTCCATTGCGACACCCTTTCTCTGTCAGTATAGTCGCTAGGTTGGTCATGGAATGGCGTCTGCTATAATTTCTGATCAGGGACATATTTTCACAAGTACAGTTTGGGAACTCTTGTTCAGGATGGTGGGCACTGAGTTGTGAATGAACACTACTTACCACCCCACAAAAACAATGAACAAATTGAACGACTGAATCAGTGGTTGAGACTTATCTCCGATGCTTCAGCCATGCATGTCCTTCTAAGTGACTTTAGTGCCATCCATTGTGGAGCTCTGGTATAACACAAGCTTAAGTCCTCCATGGTTTCACCCCTTGCCATTTTTGGCTTTCGGTCGATTCTGCCACTACTAAAGTTCCTTATCTGAATTGCTAGATTTCTAAACAGGACCTTGTGTGGCAACATCTACTCTGTGCTCAAACACGTATGAAGCGCCAGTCTGACAAACATCCATCTGAACGCAACTTTCAGATTAGAGATTGGGTGTTCCTCAAGCTTCAACTATACGCTCAAGCTTCGTTGGTGTTGGTGGTTCTTAATGACCAAATCCGACCGCCAATTAAGATACAAAATAGGAGAAACCTAGCAAATTTACACACATATGTTATTTATATTAACAAAGTTCCATATGTATTTAGAAGATCAATGTTTTGCAAGACATATACATAGATACAGTGGAAAACATGGACAAAAGGCACAACCGAACAAAATGTAAAGCAGAACTACGTAAAAGATATGAAGGAAGACCCACCTACCTATCAAATCTGGGCACCAAACTACCAAAGAAGCAGCCTAGGCCCAACTAGCAGCCTGCCATGTGAAGGCGGTGGCGAGAGAGGCCGGCCCAGGTGCATCCACACCAGGGGTGTGCCCGTACCCCGTGTCACCTATCGGGCCCACCTTCAATAGGTGGTGCCATTAATGCCTTAGAGGTCGGTTTGGGGAAGATTCCACCCCCAAACCGACCTATAGAGTAGTATAAGAGGAGGGGGAGAGCCCCCTCTCACACACACCTCATTTGGAGCCACTCCTCTCTCTAGCTATTCTTGTATTTTTATACTTTTAGACATTTGGAGCTAGGCAAGAATCTTCATTGGAGAGCTTATACCTTAGAGAATTCTTGGTATGAATAATACGAAGAGTTTTTTCATAGTCTTGTTCTTAGTATATCAATACAGTTATGTTTATGATTTAGAGTATGGTTCTTATGTTATGAACTTGGCATATGAACTAGAGTATAGTTCTTATGTTATGAACTTAGCATATAGAACTTTATGCTTAATTAGTCATACAGCTTATATGATTAGAATTAGAGCTAAGTCGAGGTGGTGGTTTGTCGTTCCTTCGGGTTTGCCCGTATCCTATGCTCGTCGATCCGTAGGGTCGGGGTTCTAGGGGGATACGGATAGTTTCTTTATACATGGGTATGGTGCTTGGGTATACGAAAACCTTTGAATGTGACGATATTCCATGGTTGAGGGGTAGGCGGCTGTGGCAGAACCTCCTAAATAATATGGCCCACATGTACTTGTTATCGTCTTAAAAGACCTCTAACCACCATACATGTGTTCCACAGTACTTAAGAAGTCTGTCGGGTGTCCTCGGGAAACCCGAATCATCCACATTTTACAACTCACACAGGATCAACAAAGGAGTAACTACAACATTACAGCATTTGTTACAAAACTTTACATCAGAGTGCGGAAGAATAACAATAAATTTACAAATCATGATTAAGTTAACTTTTTACAAACTTAACTTAAATGGTGGAAGTCGAGTAGAACTACAGAAGACAACTTAGGTAGAGCACCAAAGTTAGGAGAAGATAACCAGATCATATCAAACTCACCGACATGACCTGACTAGCAGCACCAGTCAGCACCTGCAACAGGGGTTAACAAACCCTGAGTACTCAATTGTACTCCGCAAGACTTACCCGACGAAAAGAAAAGACTCCAAGGATATGCTAGCTTTAAGGAAAGTAGTAGAGCTAGAAAAGAGGAGTTTTGCAGAAAAGCTTACTACAAGTGGATCCTTACTTTCAATGTTTTAGTCAAGTTTTAGCATCAATTTTAGTGAAGCTTATCATAGATAGATTTGCACCTATTCTATCTCAATCAGTTGTATTAAGCATCACATCTCATATTTATCTCTTTGCCTCATTTCCATAATCACCATGTACCATTGTTAACTACGATGATGAACAGAGAATCGAGTCTCCATAACCGAGGAGCAACGACGATTCGAACCGATTATACCCAGCTGGGGATCCCTAACCACATGACATATGTAGGACTCTAACCGACATATATCAACCTTCACTCGGATCCTCCAAAACATGACCGGGTCCAGCGCCACCCGAGAGTATAGTACACCTCCAATCCAGCCCTTGGCTACGAGGGTACACACTACTCTCGCCATCTCTCCACTCCCAGTGCGCGGTTGGCCGTTCACATGTTGGCGTTACCGAGGTCTTAGGCTTACCGGAGCATGTGATCAGTTGCAAAGTCTCGACGCACACAATTCAATCAACGGTACGGTCCTTAATCGACACAGTCGGAGACACTACATTGGGACTCCTTTCCCGATGCAAGTCCACCGACCGGTCTCAGCTTAATATTACCATATTCATATTCATATGCTCTCATGACCCGTCGTTAGGTCAGGAGAAGCAAAAGTAAACCTGTTTCTCGCGAACGATGAAACCACCATTCGACTTCTACCGAAATCTAAGCATTACTAAGCATAAGAGATCGACTTACATATATTAGTGGGATATCATCTGGATATAAGTGTAGATCAAGGTAATAATGCAGCAACGGTATCGACCAACTCCTACTAACTTAATGCACATTACACTAGACTTAAAGTGTAATAAAGCATTTATAAAATAGAAGAGTAGTTGTATGTCCGGGGCTTGCCTTCGTTGTAGAGAAGTTAGTTTTCCCTCAGAGAGTTCCAATAAACACCAACACCTTTGGTGGATGGACCTACTCCGAGACTTGATCGACACGATCCAAAACACTCTCGTATAAACTACACGTATACAAATGATGCGAGGCTTAATATGATGGAATGCATGCCATGATGCATGATGATGAACAAGGCATAGTATAAAAGGGACATTTAGAAAGGATAAACATTAGTTATGTACTTGAGTACAACTTTCCTTCGCGGTACAGTTACAAGCCAACAAGGTTAATTTAAAGGTTAACTAACCATAACTTTGTTTTTACCCAAGAGGTTGCATCTAATAACAAGTGATATTTTCATAAAGCCATTAAACATTAACATAAATAAATCATTAACCACTAATGACCTATGTTTATTATTTTAATCACATATCAATAATTCTTTTTATTAACAAGTTAATTATGTACTTAATAAAGGGTAAAGCATATCACACATTGCATAAGTCCAGCAAGTCATGGATATGATCATATCAACGTTTCATTTTAAGGTAACAATGTATATCAAGCTTAATCTACAAACCATTGGTTAACTTAACATTCATATTGACCACTAAAGCTATATCATGAAGGGAATGTACAAAAAAGGTATAAGGAGATGCAAAACTAGATCATATTATCATAAACTAGTTGAACCTTTTTACCCAAGGGTTGCATCCAAAACGACAATCAATGCATTCACTAATGAACTTTAAAAGCATTTCTAAGTTTTATTAACCCAAGTTGATCATGAGAAACACACTCAAGTAATTATTTTGCCATGACACAACAGGGGTGAAAGTGCTTCATGGTCTACAATCAACTCCAAAATTACACCCAAGTCTCATTATGATTTACTCTAATCATTTTAGTATCTACTAACTAATTAACTAAGCATATAATTAAGGATATAATTAAACATCATCCAATAATTCCCAAACTTTTTGTGAAGGTATATACTATCATAAAATAGATACACAAAAAGTTTCATGACCATTGGATATTTATATTAGCCTATAAAAATCATGAAAGGTGCATTTATTAATTAAAAGAGGTAATTTTAAATCATAGCAAAATTACTGAAAATGCTCAAATCATAATTTTCGTACATAGAGAACATCATGAAGAGGCTACACAAAAAGTTTCATGATTTTAGCATGCACCAATAAATAGTTATGAAATTCACAAATTTCAGCTGAAAAAAGAAAAAGAAAAAGAAAAACCCTGTAGCATACTATTCGTATGAGTCACAGTCTTTGCAGTTAGCCCCCTGGAAAATCTCCTATTGTTGCCCGAAGTCCTTGGTCGCGATTTCAGCAGAGGAGGCGCACGGGAAACTCGATTTCCGGCCCGTTGATGCTCGACGGCGGCGAGTGAGAGGTGCTGGAGCGTCACCATGCCCAGGCGCACCCATGGGAGGTCGAATCGCGGCCGGAGATGGTCTGTGGAGGGCTGCCCACGTACGCCGGTGAGCTCACAGCAGCGGACATGGTGGCAAGGATGGCGTTCCCGAGGTTCCTGTACGGTAAATATAGAACTAAAGGGTTGGCGAGCTTCACGTCATCGAGAGAAACATGAAACACGAAATGGAAGGGAAGGAATTGCAGTGAATTGAGCCGGCCTCGATGAGGTGAGACATGGCGGCTCCTCCATGACGGAAATGATGCGCTGGCCAACTCCGACGTCCAGAGATGAATTGGGTGGTTCAGGGAGGTGCGCAGGGACGCAATCCAGTTATGTGGGTGAGCAATTGGGCGGTGGCGCGGTGGACATGACGAATTTCGCGAGGGCAGCAAGGAGCAACGACGGCGAGCAGTGGAGAAGAAAAAGTCGACGACGGCGACTGGACCTTTATAGCCGGGCCAAGACTGCGGGAGGGTGACACGTAAGGGCGGCTTGTCCTGCTGGAGTGGCTGCTGGCGTTCGCGGGCGTGCCTGGAAGGAAATCGAAGATCGCCGGCGTCGGCGGGAGGTGGCGTCCTACGTTTGGCGACGATTTCAAATAAATTATAGAAATGCCACTGCCACGATTTTGCAAATTACTCTCAATTTTTCTACAAAAGTTGAAAACCTGTAAATACAAAAGTTGTTCAATTTTCAAAGCTCTACAACTTCCTCAATATAAACATTTTCCAATTCGGCTTAGATTTTGAAATTTGAATTTGAATTTAAAAGAGGACATTTTCTGAAAATCTGGAAATTCAAAATTACTTTGAATTTCATATTGAAACTTCAAAAATTCAAAATACCAAAGTTGTACATCTAGGGCAGATCTACAACTTTGCTATTCAACATATTTTCAAATGATGCCTCCATTTTGAAATTAGATAGGGAAAATGAAAAGGGGACAATTTTGAGATTTGAATCTTTTCAAAATTACTTCAAATTTTACACTGAAACTTTGAAAACTCAAAACATCAAACTTGTAGCCCTTGAAAAGATCTACAAACTTGGTTTTACACTTTTTCCCAAATTTTGCTTAGATTTTGATTTATTCAAAAAGGGGTAAAACTAGGGTTTTGCTTTTCCGGGTTTTCGGAAAGATTTCAAATTGAAACTTGATACTCTATTAATTGGTGATTATCTAGTGATCAAACCATCACCCAAGGGCATCATTGAGTCAAGCATCACATGTTTGACTAATTGCCACTCTTGGTTGACCAGGTTGACTTTTAAAAATCTTTTAATAATTCCCCAAATTTGAATTCAAATTCGACTCAGAAAACTTGCAACAAGTTTTGGATTCCAAAATCAAACTCAAACTTAAAGCTCCATTTTAAACATGTTTGACTTAAAAATTATTATGAAGCCTTGATCCCATATTAAAACACACATTTAACCCTACAACTTTTTATTTAAACAAAACTTTAATTGTGTAAACCAATTCTCATATAAATTCATAAAGAACCTAATGTATCAACATGCCATCATTTCATGGAATTAACTAAAATACTAAATTTGCAATATATGAACATGACAAAGAATCATATGAAACATTTCATATGGCAACATTACATATGCAACATAGACATGGTATATGCAACACAACAATGCTATAAATGCAACATATGATATCTATTATTGCAATATGAATGCATTTATGGCATAATACTTGATACTTATGCTTGATGATGCATCATTATCACATTTTAATTATTTCTTAACATCTAGGATGTTACAGCGGCAGGTGGTGATAGCCCTGTCTGTTCCTTGTAATTCCCCACGTTCGGGTATTCGTATAGGAGTTCGTAAATGCCTCCCTGACATGCTGGCAGACCAGTGCCCAGAGCGACCCAACCACAACAACAACGTCCGGGGATATGGCACTGGCACCGGCTCGTAGAGGGTTCCCTCGGGGCCACCGTCAACCCGACCCTCTTCGCCTCGGCCACCGTCGAGCCAGACTGCTACTGCAATCTCGACCTCGCTACCCACCGACTATTTGTGTCAAGAACAACTCTTCGAAACCATCAGATGGCGAGTCCCTCAATTCAACTGATCGTGCAAGGGCTCGGACGTCAAATCGAGGAGGTGGCGTATGCGCTCTAGGATGCACGCCACCCACCAAAGGTGTTGCTGGAGGACCTTCAGCGGGTGAAGCTCCTTTTGCACAAGGCATGAGCACTGCGCATCCCATATTCCGATTTCAAGCTCTTATGATGGCTCTGATTCAAGCTCTTGCGATTGATGTCTATTGCATTCGTAATGTGTGGGTGTAGAAACTGAAAGTAGTTTGTTCTACTGGTAATTGAGCTCTTATGATGGTGTGGGTGCAGAAACTGAAAGTTTGTTCTTCTGTGTACGGGTAATTGAGTTGTTATGATGATGTGGGTGTAGAAACTTTTTTTTTCGTGATCAGGGAATATAGATGTGGGTGCAGAAAAGTTTGTTCTTCTGTGTACCGGTAATTGAGCTCTTATGATGGATGTCAATTGTATTTGGAATTTGTTGGTGGATATTGAATTTTTTGCAGCATATGTGTGGATTGTTCTTCAATTCCGTGTACCGGTAATTGACTAATTAAGATACCGGATCAGAGATATTCTGAACTGCATGATTATTGATTATGGATAGTTGTTGTACTCAAAGAAGGAAAGTTTGTGCTTATGGGGTATGATAACACAGTAACGACACAATCAACTGATGGGTTTTTTCTTTGTTTGGGATTTGAGAACCTTAGATAATTGGGTTTTCCTCAAAAATTAGAGCTAAATTAAGATAGCCTTCCAATCAACCGCCCACTCCGCTCCCTTGCTGCAATGCTGCGCCCGCTAGCCACCAAAAATGCATGGAAATGAAGCCTCATGTTCAGTCAATTGTATATAGAAACACAGAATGACTGAATGCAGCCTCATGCACTGCAATTTCTTAGACCAAGATCACGGATTGTATAATGTGTTGCAATGTCTTCAAAGCTTCAGCAAACTTTATTAGATACATAATTGAAATCTGTCATGACGATGGAGGACCATCAGCCATGGTCAGGACCATAAACAATCGCTACCTCAACTCCAAAATACATAGTTGCATAAATAGCGGTGCCGGATACTGTGATCAGCTACAAAATACATAGTTGCATTAAGATTGTGACAAGAAAAGTCATCAGACTTATGGATGATTACAAGTTGTCATCACACCATGGAGTGATATTTGAGATCTAATACTGTCAGCCGAGTACCGGTGCCTTTGGGAATGTCCTCGCTAAAGGCAAATTTGACCACATTTCTCATTTTTCCTGCCCAGGGAAACATTCACATTTAGTCAATAAGAACACTTTTTTTTCGAGATCTTGCTGTTGCACGTTTTGAAGAAGAACACTGAAAATGCTCAATGTTAGTCACTCCAATTGACATTTCCATACTTTTACAGAGAATTTAAAGAACATTAATTACAGTTTGGATACATCACTACAGAACATTAATGTTAAGCATAGCAGAAACATGTCTAATCATCAATAGTTAGTGATCAAAATGTTCAAAAAAGAGCAGAAAATTGCTACTGGAAGAAGAGTCTCCTTGTTTCAAAAAGAAGAGTCTCCTTGTCGAAAAAAGTAAATAAAAAAAGAGTCTCCCTGTTTCAAAAAGAAGAGTATCCTTGTCGAAAAAATTAAAAAAAAAATGCTGCTGTACTTCATTATGGGACAAGCGTGCTGTAATCACAAGATACAACACATGCATGCAGTCGTTTACCGACCCAGAACATATATCTCTGCTAAGGAATTCAGTGCTCATCAAAAACTGGAAATCACAAGAGAAAGACGTGTTGCAGCAAGCTCCATGTTTGCTAATAACAAGCTTTGATGGGGGAAAACAAATAATGCCAAGGCCAGGCAGGAGGACGTTAGCAGCGGGCATGGGAAATCGCGCAACGGCGCGGCACAGCCGCTTAGGACTCGCCGGCCCGCCCGCAGCGGCAGTAGGGTCGTCTGATCGGATCAGCTCACCGCCTCGCCGGTCGTCCCTTGGCGACGATGGTGACGGCCCCGCCAGAACTCTGGGTATACCGACGGTGACGACGACGGTAGTAGCCACTAGCCAGTAAGGTCATTTCAAGCAGAGAGGCACACACCATTCTCAAAGAGATGATGATGCATAATTTGCGGCCGCGAGCTTGATTTGATGAATAAGTGGATAACATTGATCCTGAAAATTTCTCTTACATTCCGAGGCTTCAGATTGCTGCCTCACATGATTTTTCCATGGCGCCAAAATAGTATGCAGGTATGTTTCTTTGGGCCTAACAGCCTAATTTGGCCCGTGAGATTTTCAGATTTTGGGCTTTATTTGGGCTTTCATTGCTTGCCTGTATCGTTCTCTAAAGAAAAAGGCCGCATTTAACCAAACAAATCCATTTGTGCGACTTTTTTTTCAAAGCACAATACTTCCTCAATTTCAAATTATAAGACGTTTTGGCTTTTCTAGATATATTGCATTTATTATGTATCTAAACATAGTGACATATCTAGGTGCATAGCAAATGCTATGTATCTAGAAAAGCTAAAACGTCTTATAATTTTGAACTGAGGGTACAAAAGTTGAAGGTGACGTACACACACTTTATTTGGAATGTGGAATCACTGGTTTTCGAAAACCGGAACAAATAGTGAAACAAGCCGCCCCTTCTGCTCCTAGATTGTTCGGTTTTGCTGAGTGATGCTGGACTTGGTGATATAAATTTTATAAAAAATACATTAGAAATTGGCGTAGGAAAATTTATCATAACCTACATTTTCTAACAAAGTAACATCTATTTTCACTATGTGGAAGGGAGTAACTCATTTTTATAATAAACTTATTTCGGATGTACAAATGTTGATAGTGTTTTCTATATTTTAATTAAATTTTAAAAAGTTTGACTCCTCAATAAGCGAAATGTGTGTTTATTTTGGGACGAAGGGAGTATGATTTATCATTGAAAGTTAGATTAACTAAATTTGTGCAACGCTCAAAACCTCAAATTAATGTTTAATCTAATCTACATTTTTTCCCCTTAACTTAGCTAATTTGTTTTTTTTGTGAATAACTTAGCTAATTTGTTAATACCTCTAGTCATGGCTAATTGTGGCACGGTGACACCGGCGATGGTGACTAAAGATGGTTCCAAAGAAAGGAAGTTTAGGCTGAACCGAGGAGGAGACAATGGACAGATGGGGAGATTGTTCATCATCATGTCCAAACAAATCCAACAGGCTCAAGAAAAAAAACTTTATGAATGGGCTGGCGAGTGGCGACCACATCGAACGCGAACGGCTCTCGTTGGCCTCTCGAGGCTCAACACGAAAAACCAGAGTACCCCTCTCCCACGGGTCCAGCACCATCTCCGCTCCGCAAGTCCGCATCCCACTGCCCATGGCGGACGAAACCCTCGCGCCCTCGTCATCGTCATCGTCCTCGTCGCCAAAGCCCTAAACCCTAGTCGAGCTCCATTTCGGGACCCTAACCGGACCTTCCCGCGCCGCCGCCATGGGCCGCAGTCGCGATGTCCGCTTCGTCTCCTCCGGCGTCAAGCTCCCGTCCGCGCCGGCCCCGCCCCCGTCCCCGGCCCCCGCGCTCCTCTCCGCGGCGCTGCCGTTTGCGCACATCGGCCGCGCCATCGACGCCGCCGCCCGCCGCCTGGGCTCCTGCCTCCCCCGCGTCCCGGTCGCGCGGGCCGACCCGGCGGCCCCGCCCCCGCTGCGGCGGCACGGGAAGGACGGCGGAGGGCCCGAGGAGCGAGTGCTGATCAGCGAGGTCGCGGTGCGGGGGAAGGACGGGGAGCCGCTGGAGCGGGCCGAGCTGGAGGCCGCGGCCGCCGCGGCGCTGCGCGCGTGCCGCCCCAACGCCGCGCTCACCGTGCGGGAGGTGCAGGAGGACGTGCACCGCATCGTCGAGAGCGGACTGTTCCGGTCGTGCATGCCCGTCGCTGTCGACACCCGCGATGGCATTCGCCTCGTCTTCGAGGTCCTCGCATCCTCTTGTTGTCCCCGCTTTCTTTCCCTTTTTCTGGAGATATAATGAATGCACAATTTCGGTTCTTCTTTTGGTCTCAGGTGGAGCCGAACCAAGACTTCCATGGGCTGGTATGCGAGGGCGCCAACATGCTACCGTCCAAGTTCCTGGAAGATGCATTCCGTGATCGCCATGGTAAACATGTACTTTCTCGTATCAAATAATGTTTAAGTTTGTCAACGGATTATGTGCACTATTGTCTGCACGACCCATTGAGTCTTTGGAGTTACAATGTGCAGGAAAAATTATTAACATTAGGCATCTGGATAAAGTGATCAAATCTGTAAATGGATGGTATCAGGAGCGTGGCCTAACTGGGTTGGTAGGTAATCCGAATTTGTGTTTCTCTGTCACATAGTTGCTTGTGCTAGCTCCTACCATGCCTCATACCTGTACCACACAGAAACAAAGATGAAACTGAAATAATTGGTACCACGGAGCAGGAAACTAAGGGGATTAGGATAGAGAAGGGAAGAATGGGAAACCAGACATGCCTAGTGTGCGCGGATGTTTACATACAAAATAGGAAACAAAGGTAAATTGATCAAATAGGTGAATAAAATTTGACATAAATGAAAAAACTTTGAGGTGAAGGAGAAGATTGTGGACGAAGCTGATTAGGGATTTCCTGAATCCGTTATAGATGAAACCCTGCAAACAAATCAGAATACTCCAGTTGAGAGAGGTGGAGGAGAAGATTGAGAGTCAACCTTGTTTTGGGATTTCCTGAATCCAGTATGGGTCAAACCCTGCAAACAAATCAGAATACTCCAGTGAAGATCACAGGCATTAGGGGAAGATGGATGCAATGGGAGCCTCCTGTTTCGTACTGGATGTTGAGGAGTTGAGTGGTCGGAGTGGCAGTAGTGGGAAGTTATGGGGTTGGTTTGGTGCAAGGCTACCCGACTGTTGCTTTTGTTTGCGTCGAGCTTGAGGATTAGTTTACTGAAAAATGATAAAGATGGCATGGAACAACAACGTGGTTGAGAGAAACAGGAGTTTTCCGTAGGAAGAGGAGAAGGCAGGTGGCATTGGTAGCCCTGAGGTGTGGGAGATGATACATGTTCGGGCAGATGTGATTGTGACCTCATGATCAAATTGTATATATCTTACCAATGTCAAATATGTGGGCCACTGAGCATGCAGCATAGGATTTGTTGGTTATTCATTGTGTATAGAGGTACATTGATAAATGATAAATCACAATGATTCCTTGGTTTGGATACAGGTTTCATATGCTGAGATACTTTCTGGAGGGGTTCTGAGGCTGCAGGTTTCAGAAGCTGAGGTCAATAACATTAACATTCGCTTTCTAGACAGGAAGACGTGAGAACCTATCTTTTCTCTGAGATTTCTTGATCAAACACTGTTTTAAAGTGCTTAAATTTCTATGTTTCTTATGTTTTCCATCCTTCTGTTGCCTTTCCTTGTCGTAGTGGTGAACCAACTGTTGGAAAAACACAGCCGGAAACCATCCTTCGGCAGCTTACCACCAAGAAAGGGCAGGTCAGAGCGCATTTTCAGAAGTGCCTTTCTCAATCTGTCTATTTATGTTTTATATACCTCAGGAGGACTATTGATGGTATGCTGAAATGCAAATATCATTTTTCAGTCATGTTCTTCTAGATGTTGCATGAAATGCTAACCCTTCCAACTTCACATTTTTTGGAATTCATGTGCTGTGTTGCATCATTCATGCACTGAAATTTCTATGCAAAGGCTAATACCAGAATCACCAGCGCTAGTTACAATATAGGCATATAAGTTTGGTTGGAGACTTGGAGCCCGTATGCGTATAACCAAGTCCCTCTTTTCTTTCATTATGATTGTGTATATTCTGTCATTTTCACAGTAATATTTGGAATCAGACTGGGTGCTTTGGACTTAAAACATTATGAAAGGAGCACTGCAGCATTCTGAACCAAAATAATATTAGCAATCATCTAAAAATTATCATGTCGCAATAGTATATAGATTTCACCTTTCTATCCATGTCCTGTTGTCTTATGCTCTACCATTAATGTTGCCTGTTAAAACTTCAAATTAATCTTGTCTATTTAAAATTAAACAGGCTTACAACAGGGCACAAGTGAAAAGGGATGTAGAAACAATACTCACTATGGGAATCATGGAGGATGTTACGATAATTCCACAGCCAGTTGGAGGTGAAGCTATTTTTAAGTTCTGTCATTGTTTTTGAAGTAGATCTGATCTCTTATGAGTGCTAATGTTCATGTGCTTTGTAATTGTCTGCAGATTCTAATAAAGTGGACCTTGTCATGAATCTTGTTGAACGCCCTTCGGGTGGTTTCTCTGCTGGTGGTGGAATTTCAAGTGGGTGAGTACGAACAATGCTTTGTTAATTGAGCTCAGTTTAGAGATTGCATAAATGGGTGTAGCCAGTGACTTTATGCTTTAAGAAATTCTGTTCTGAGTCACTAGTGCTGGGTATGCGCTGTCTTTTTCCTCTTTTAACCTCCAAAGTTGTAGCACATGCGCAAAGTACAGTCAAACTGTTATTCTTCTGCTGATTATATGACATTATGTTTTTCTGCAGGATAACAAATGGACCCCTTTCTGGACTTATTGGCAGGTCAGTATGTTATTCTTTCACAGGTTAAGTCATTAAGATGTATGTATATACATCTACTCTTTTTCTGCTTCTGGTGCTATTTCCGCTAGTTAGTTTCTACTCTCTGCATAGGCTCAATGTCATCATGATTCATCAAAGATTCCCAGGGAAGTTTTCCTTGCTGACTATTGTTTGTGTTGGTTTTGAAAAAGTGGCACTGTGCTCAAACTAGGGACTATGTTCAAGAGGGCATATTGTGCTCCAAATCCTTGGGACTCAATTCAAATTTGAACAAAGTTGGATAGTGCTTAATATTCCTGGAGTTATGCCCCTCTTCCAAACAGGCCACCAATGGGCTTTGGCCCTTATTTCGTTCGGCTTAATGTTATCAAGAATCCTCATTATCTAAGGTTCTTATAAATGTTTGGAGGGCTTGATGGGCTCTTATGGGCTATGATTATCATCATAATTGTCCTGTAGCCACCACATTCAGAGCAGCTTAAGCTATAAGCTTATCCTCCAAAGCCCAAGCCTTTTGGGATCAAGAAAAGTTAGCACTTTTTATTTTAGAATCTGTCAATTATTGGTGCTGAATTCATGATGTGTAATTGAATAGATAGCTGATGATTTTTAAATCGAATATGTAATTGATCTTGTTTGACATCAGATGCGTTAACTTTAAACCCCAGGCCAGCTGTTTACTAGTTCACTAGCCGCATGTGCCCGCTTAATAAATTCCTTTCTTAAAGGTTTACCAAAACTTATAGCATTTGGACATTGGAATCTGTTTGTTAGTTGGCTTTTAAACTTCAGTGGAAATCTATTCTTAAACTGACATGCTTATGATTGTAATAATATGTAATTCAGTGTTTTTGTACACAATACAATATACCAATCCAAATTAATTGTGGTTTTAGCTCCATGTATATGGAACATGGAAGAGTTTCTAATTTTAAATTTTACATCGTTCCTCTCTAGGATTGAGTAGCCTTCTCTCTAACACTGCTGCCAATTAACAACATATAGTGCCATTTGTGGGAAAATGCCACCTCAAAAACCAAAGTGACAAGTTTTTGCGAACAAAAACCAATTTGCTAAATATATATTCTGATTTCTGAACTTGTAATATGTCTAGAATAAAATCATTATGTCTAGAATAAAATCATTATGTTGCACATAGTCTAAACTTTACTCAATGGAGTGCAGCTTTGCATATTCACATCGGAATGTTTTTGGGAGGAACAAGAAATTAAATCTCTCTTTGGAAAGGGGGCAAATCGATTCAATATTTAGATTGAACTTTACTGACCCTTGGATTGATGGCGACAATAAGAGAACCTCCAGAACTGTTATGGTTCAGGTATTTGCCTTTACTATGACATCGCTTTCCAGTTCCGCTAGTTAGCACCATGCATATGTTTATAGCTATTTCTCGTACCAGAACTCTAGGACTCCTGGAACACTTGTCCATGGTGGTGATCATCCTGACCATGGGCCCATAACAATTGGACGTGTTACTGCTGGCTTGGAATATAGTCGACCATTCAGACCCAAGTGGAGTGGGACACTTGGCTTAATTTTTCAGGTAAATATTCTGCTGCTTATGCTTTTAGGAATAGCCATACAGTATGGTGATATTTTGTGTCTGCACAGCATGCTGGTGCTCGTGATGATAAAGGGAATCCAGTCATCAGGGATTTCTATAACAGCCAATTAACTGCCAGGTCTCCATTCTCATTGTCTTATTTCCTTAGTTTCACATGAAAGATTCTAACACAGTCAGTATAATTGTTGAGTTAAGATTTCCACCTGATGTTTGTCTCGTTGCATTGCAGTGGACATGATTATGATGATACTCTGCTAGCTAAGTTTGAAAGTATCTACACAGATTCTGGAGACCATAGCTCTACAATGGTTGGCATCAATGCTTATTCCTTCCCAAACTTGGCAATTTTTGTAGCATCATTGCTTATCTCCTGCTATCATTGTTCCTTGTAGTTTGTTTTCAACATTGAGCAAGGTCTGCCTGTTCTTCCTGAGTGGCTTAGCTTCAACAGAGTGACAGCACGTTTGAGGCAGGGATATGAAATTGGTCCTGCTAGGCTTCTTCTAAGGTTTGTTTTAATCACATTCTTGTACTGGGCCTGTAGCAAAAAATATCATGAACTGAATCCCTGCATTGAACTTGCACTGACAGTTTTTCCAGTTCTGTTACTTTCTTTATAATCTTTTTGTTTGATGATGTAGTGCTTCTGGAGGTCACGTGGAGGGAAATTTTCCACCTCATGAGGCATTTGCAATTGGTGGGACAAATAGTGTAAGAGGATACGAAGAAGGTGCTGTTGGCTCTGGGCGCTCTTATGCTGTTGGTAGTGGTGAAGTTTCATGTCGCCTGGTAAACTTCTTTCTCCTCCCGACCTTACTGTCTTTTTGTTGTTGTCAAATGGACCACATGGAAGTATGACAGACACAACTGTGTGGTAATTTACCACAGAATGCTGTATTGGCAACAAGGGTGTACATATCTACATAATTGATTATAAATGGTACTATCTTAGTATGATTTGCAAGTTAAGTAAAATTTCTCTCAGATTTAGTTCAAGAATACAACTAACTCAGAAAGGAAATAAACAGGTGTGCATGCTGCCACACTGTTCAAGACTTGAATACAGATTAGATATGGAACATCGCGCGCGCGTGCACACACACACTGTTTTTATCTGTATGCCTGTATGGAACCTTCTACTCATAGGTGCCAGACCCAGAAGCAGGGCCCAAAATTCTCTGCAAAACACAATAGTCCTGGAATATGAATATCTAGCAACGAATATTTTAGCAAAAACAGGATCAATATTCTTCTGTCACATTGTTGATTGTTGCTACTAGGGCCCAACATGAAAGTAAAATTATCAGCCCAGTTGTCTCTTACCCAGTCTCATCATTGGGCTCACCCGGCTGTGCTAGTAGCACATTGGGCGGCAGCAGCTGCTGTTTATTTCTCTATAGAAGAACAGTAATTGCAGGTGTGCTTGCTGCTGCTGCAGCAGCTGCAGCGCTGCTGGAGCAAGCTCTTCCGAGCAGGCAGATTGTTGCTCAAATGAGAGGATCTTGTATGGCTGGACCATCACCCAATGATTTCCTGTGGTAGCTTAACTTGGCCTGCTTGCTTTACTCTTTCACTGCCCTACTTTCATATTGGGCCCTAGTCTTAATAGAATATTTGTTGAGCGGTATAATATGCTATCTTTGTAATAGCTGAGTACTACAGTTGTTCCGAGCCCCTTTTGCATAGATAATCTGGAGCCCTGTTCTTCATGTCTGAATAGATTGGCAGCTTGAAAATCAGTTATACGCAGAGTTTTTTTTTCCCCTGAGAACTTGTATGCACAGTCGTCTGCGAATGCCATCATGCGTTTGAAGAAATGCATACTATTCATGGTGGTCTTACACTGCTACTTTAATGCACATTTTACCTACTCTGATCTCGTGAATGAACAAATCAAGGTTTTAAATCATCATTTGATTACTTTGTATTCTTGCTCTGAATGCAGTTTGGGCCACTGGAAGGCGTGATTTTTGGCGACTATGGCAGTGATCTTGGTTCTGGTCCTAAAGTTCCTGGTAATTCATATATTGTACATACTCTAACGTGATAGTTATTTATTTTTCTATGACACATTTGACAGAATGGAAGTCTAGCACAAATGGGGAATTTACTTGAAATCATTTTACCATCTATACATATTAGCTACTTTTCTGTTAGACAGTATACACTGACCATCTGTGGTGATTGGCTCTTCAGGTGACCCAGCTGGAGCTCGTGGAAAGCCAGGTAGTGGCTATGGCTACGGTGTTGGCGTCCGCGTGGACTCCCCACTGGGACCTCTGCGGCTTGAGTATGCCTTCAATGATAAGCAAGCCAGCAGATTTCATTTTGGTGTTGGCTACAGAAATTAACATGTATATTGGTCACATTCAGATTCAACTTTGTTCTTCTGAGCATTTTGGGCTGGTAGAAACTAGTGCCATGCCTTCCATTTTTTGGCGATGCCAAAGCAAGTTTTGCTTAGGTCAGATTTCATTTTCTGTAACATATAGTTCCTTCACTTTTGTCGAGTGTTCTTCAGCTAGAGAAATTAAATGGACCCCTACTGGTAGATCATCCTACCTCTGATATCTGGAAGGCCCTGTAGTGGAACAGGAAGGTACGAAGAAAGAGGGATGAATGCTGTTGTAATAGCATTGCACATTCCTAGCGTATTTATGCATGTGTATATGTGCTTTATAAAACTAAAGGAGCTAAGTAGCGGATTTGTCTTTTTGTCACATGGATGACATGATTTATTCGGGCAATGAAAAAGGTTTCATTTGGTGGTACAGCATGGTTTCCAGAGCTCCATTTAATACATGTATGTAATGCGCATCTGTAAGTTCTCTGACATGCATAGCGAATATGCAGTATGTGCGAGATATCTCAAATATACTACATTAGGGGTTGTAAGTTCACTGTAGTCAACCCAGCGTGTGGCCTGATTGCCTGAACGGCTGAACCACAGACTGGCCCAGACGGGCAGGCGGGGGAGCTGTAATAAAAACTGCATTATCGATAGCGGTCGCTTTTAGATGTTGCATTCTTTTGAACGCAATTTAGATGTTGCATTCTCAGTAGTTTTATATATCATTTATGCATCGGAGTGTAATTCCACCTGTTGATCTACATGCGTTGAGCTTGTTAGTTGTTACAACTGGCGATATATGTTGTACATAATGCCCCATTATTTCAAGTTGCCACGACACGGTCTGACAGCAAATTTGGCTGTTAGTGTTGGGCAACTACAGTTTTCCCCCCCTATGATTTCCATTATGAATCACTAATCTTTGGGGACCATGTTAATCTAGTCCCAAAACGTGTACCAGTTCAAACATAGTTGTTCAGATAGAGATGTTCATTGTGGCATTGTGCCAATGCCAAAAGAGGTTGTAAAAAGCTTTGACCCGTGAGGACATTCGGGTTGATGCTGTTGCTGCAATCGGTCCAGTTCATTGCGGGGAGGACGAGGGTGACACCTGGAGATTGAGGGCTGATTCCGGAGGAACATGCCTAATAAATCGATATAACTGATGTGAGGACCAAGAGGAGGAACTGAGGAAGTCGGCAGAAAATTCTTTTGTTCTTTGAGGGCTACTAGCGCCCAGACGTCCGATCCTGAACGCTAATAATGGACACCGTCACAGGTTGTAGAGCTGGATCATCAATAGTTGCCGCAGGCAGCAGCCAGATATGGAGAAAATTAATACACACGCGTATGCAGGATTCGCTCACACAGGCGGGGATCACCCTATTTCTAGTGCCACTCCTTTCCTGCATGCCTGCACCCACGCGCACGCGGGACCGTCTGCGCCCACGTAGGTCTCAATCACCTGCTCCGCTTGTGGATGAGCGTCTATATATGTCTGCCGGCCTTAGGCGCCCGTATAGTGACCCAGGGCGGCGCCTCAGCAGTTGCAGCAGACGACTACGGTAGGTGGGTCCTATTGCAATATGTACAACACTAGATCTACTTTTGCAACATCCAGATAAAACACTTGCAACATATGTCCGAAACAGGTGAAACACTTGCAACATATGTCTAAAACACCAGGAAAACACATATGTAGCCATTGCAAACATATGCAGCATTCAGATAAAACACTTGCAACATATGTATAAAACACCCGAAACACTTGAAAACACACGCTTACAGCATGCATGCATATGCAACATCCAGATCCACTTTTGTAACATCCAGATAAAACACTTCCAACGTACGTCTGAAAGCAGCTGAAACATTTAGAGCATACACTTGAAACATACTTGTGTAGGCACTGCAACATGTGCAACATCCTGATCTACTTTTGCAACACCGATATAGAACACTTGCAATATACCTCTGAAACATCTGAAATACTTGAAACATACGTTTGCAACATGCGCTTTCGGCGCAACATCTCCTTGCCACTTGAGAATGGAGGCTCGTCAATGCATGGAGGTAGGGCGCGGCAGCGACAATGGCGCAAAGGGCGGGTGGGTGCTGGAGCGATTTCGCGCTGCCTAACACGGGCACGAGTGGACGTCGTGACGGGAGGCGAAGGGGCGGACGACGCAGTGAATAACGCGATGGCGCGGAGTGGGGAAGTTATGGTCGCAGTCTCGCAAAAGATAAGGGAGTAGGGGGCAGGCTAGTTGCCTATTGGGCTGATCCGTGTGCAGGCCCAGAAAGACAGCGTCCAGCCATCTATAGCAAGAATTACTGTTATATACCAAACTTCTAGTGATGCCTATATGCCCACTGGTATTAGTTCACCATAACTAAATTTTATAGAAGAAAGCCACAAAATTTTATTTTCAAGTAGGTAACTCTAAGCTTTCCCCGAGTGATCATGTTTAGCGTCAAATCTCTTGAGAACAAATTCAAAACAGCTCTTTATTTTAATGGTTATTGTTAACCACGTTTCAAAAGTTTCACGATAACTCGTCTGAAACAAAAAGTAGCTGTGATCAATAGTAGTTCAAGTATTGTGATCAATCCGTTCACTATTCCCTCTGCCAAGTGTCAGCCCTTGTAAGGCCTATTTTGATTTTTTTTTTGCAAACTTAAAAAAGTTTGATAGACAACTAATTAAATTATATGCAAATTTAGTTGATATGAGTCGGATTAATAGATCTTATTTAAGAAATTAAAGGTTAACATCCATCTGTCGAGCCGACGGAGTACTACAGTATTTTTTTTTTCAATTATTTCATATGGTCCCACGACTAATGTGGCTATTACATCCTGGGGAAATGCAGTTTCCCCCTCCTTTTAGTTTTTCATGGTAAAATGGACAGTATCAATGACAGCGCGGCAGTAGCCATTGTTCATGGTTTTGGTGTGTTGTTGCCTCTCCAGGAACACACTCTCCTCCCAGAAATTAGGATCTACTGACAAGCTCAGCTTCAGATGACCTCCCAGTACCTGCAGCGCGATGCTACAAGCTTATCTCCTTTGGTAAGCTGACTTCCAAGAAGTACAAGCTGTCAATTAAAAAAAACATGAATTAGGATTGTAACAGAATAGTATGTACTGTTGTTAAAAGGCGTGTAGAACAATAATACAAGCTCTACTACATTAATATGCACTTTCGCAGCCCTATAGGGCCATACTGTAATTGCCCCATTATATGCACTTTAAAAATGTGAATATTGATGACGGCTGCAGAGATTTCTGCCAGTATGTTTTATCATTTAGATGACGACCTATGGCGTAGGCAGGCTATTCTCTTTGCTTTGCCCTAGCACCTAGCGCTAAAAACATACTCCCTCCGTATCGGATTTAGAAGTCGTTTAGGACAGCGACACGGTTTCCAAAACACAACTTTGACCTCTTGTTTTTATAAAAAATATTTATGGAAAAGTGATATATGTATACTTTTATGAAAGTATTTTTCAAGACAAATCTATTCATATAATTTTTACATTTGCAAACTCAACAACTTAAAAGTTATTGATGATTTATATTTCCAATGTTTGACCCAAACCTTGTCCAAAACGACTTCTAAATCTGATACGGAGGGAGTACAAAACTAGTACCATAGCTCATGCCAGCAAACTTCTGACTTGTGAAAAAAAAAACACTCTGAGGATTTTGACTAGTTGTTGCAGTGCACAAGTTATAAAAAAGACACATACGAGTCTCTTGCAGAAAGCAAATCCATACTGGTCGTTATGACAGCATGTTTACTTAAGGGATCCCTTTACTTAATTTGAAGAATCAACCTACCTTGCAGACATGCAGGCCATGCCCACAAAGACAGCTTTGACAGCTTTCTTCTGGCCACAATAGTCAAATGCAAGAGGTAGCATTTCATGCAAAGTGAGGAAAGCCATCACACCACCAACTGCGCAAAGGAGAGTACTCAGATATGGAAAGAAAACAAGTATTCAATTTACTATCGGACTGACCAGATCCAAGTAGGCCTTCAAGAATGTCAGGATTCAAACTGCTTGGAAACAAGAAAGCTGCAGTAACCAAAATCACATCAGTTCTAAATAAGGTACCATATCATTAGACAGAGAAAATAGATAGATTTGGGTCTAGTTTCTGTCTGAAGGACACAATTACAATAGGAGGGTTCATGAAGTAGCATACCTACAACAATAACTCCTAGTGGCTCGGCCAAACCAGATCCTGCTGCCACAACAAATGCCTGCTTTTTGCTGTGACATTAAAAAACATAGAAATGTCATCTACATCCAAAGGCCCAATAAATACAAGAATGGTTAAAATATTTTTTAAAAAAAACTCGACCTGCGGGGTTTAACAGCCCCCCAACATTATATTAAGAAGAAGACCTTCTCAAGTAGGTCAAGAAAATCCCCGAACCCCTGCTCCACCCATACACAGCAACACCATAGCCCATGTGAGAACAACCACGACCGGGGCTAGGCCTTAGACCTGTTCTTTAGCATGGGACACACAAGGGGATTGAGCCACCAAAACCAACTCAGCTAGAGGCCCATTCGCAGAATGGTTAAAATATTATGAGCAAGCATTACCAACAAAAGAAGGAAAGTTAGCTTAGCATCTGCCTTCTTTCTATAAGTAGCTCAAGTTCTCAACTTGTACAACATGCACATCTCACATTCATGGCAGATTTGAACAGACGATATTTTAGGATTTATTTTGGAGAAACTTTTTGCCCGCAAATTAGACATATTCAATGCTAGATTCATCTTTGAAGGCTGCTGTGAAAAATAAATTTCATTCACCACCAATCTCTGCACGAGATAACAAGTACCTTTTGGTAGCAAAATATATTGGAAGAGCTACAGCAACCCCCTGAAAAGGTAACAAAGTGGTAAGTACTTAGTATATCGAACATGCAGGAGACCCCTGTATCATTATATTAAGGAAAAGGAGTCTAGACCAAAGTGTTAGTACTTAGTATATTGAACTGAGCAAAATGAACCACACTGGATGAAACTCAACATATCCAAATAAAATATACTCCCTCCGTTCCAAATTATAAGTCGCTTTGATTTTTTTGGTACATCGAATTTGCTATGTATCTAAACTAACGTTATGTCTAGATACGTAACAAATTCGATGTATCAAAAAAGTCAAAGCGACTTATAATTTGAAATAGAGGGAGTACAAATATACAGAAGAAAATAACCTGAATGGCATCCATAATATATATGCCAACATATCCCAACTGCCCAGTAATCATTTTTTATGCACATAGCATATATTCTCTTCATAAAATGAAATTCTTTAATTCCTCAGCTGTATTTTGCATCTTTTAAAGTTTAAACTATACTATATTCTGCTAAGTGCTAACACTATGTAGAAACATATTCTTTTTAATACTGCTTCAGATGCTACCTGATTCTACCAAATTTCATAAAGTTTGAAACTAAAAGAAATTGATAAGAAGCATTATCACTTTATCAGATACCCAGCAAAATTTCAGAGGGTGCTTGAGCCCTTTTGCCATGATATAAATTAAATTGCACATATAAAGGTAACCACAAGAATTTGGCATTCATATTGACCATAGAATTTCGAAACTTTAGAACAAAGACAAAATTTGTGCAATTTGAATCTTACTGCCTGCACAAAAGCATCCAAGAGCTATCATAGGTGCCAATAATCTTTCCCATTTAACGACAAAAGCTTAATAATCGGTTTTTGTACCTCTGGTATGTTATGTAAAGCAATAGCAACAGCCAAGTTCAGACCCACATGAAGACCCTGCAGTTTTTTATTGTGACAAGAAGCAATCAGTGCAAGCACAAAACAATCATAATAAATAAGAACACTTGGAACACAACATGAGGTTTAGGATGGAGCCCTTCCAGAACTAACAAAGCTAGGTACAAGCAGCAATAAGTCCTACAGTTCTCTGTTTAAAGAAAATGCAGGGCACGATGAATCCCACATTTGCAATGAACCAAAAATGAAATATACAAAAGGAATTAGCAAGACAAGCAGCATTTTGAAAGGAACTAAAACCAAGTAATTCCAGAAGCTGTAACCTATAGGCAAAATCATAGAGTATGTTCCTGGAGTACAGATCAGTAGATCACAAGCTCAGAAGGGATGGTGATTCCTCAGACTTTCCATCCCAAGCCAATGGGTGCCTGTGATTTCTACATACTTGATAGGAAGTTTCATTTGTTCATTAATCTACCCATCCTATAAAAAATGCAGGCATAGGGTATTTACAATTTACGTAAGACTAGAAAATTGCAAGATGGAAGCTTATTTGTAAATAATCACAATATATACACATATTAAAATGGATGATTGAAATAAAGGATAGAAGGGAGCTGAATTTCAATAGAAGTAAATAACAGAGAATATCACCTAATTAAACTGTTAAGAACAAATTATTTGGGCAGTGAACTAAAGGAACAACTGTTGCTTCAGTTATTAATTCATGGTTTAGTCATTTGAGCTCTTATATACTGACATATATACACAAGCAGAAACATTCTAGAATACATTTCAATCTGCATGTATCACTAGTTCAACCATTTAAGAACTAATTAAATAGATAAGCGACCAAAGAAAAGAATGATATTTCAGTAATTCAACGGGTGGTTAGACAGTTAGCGATATATGAGCTATAATGCTGGCATAACTGTACTAAGGCATTACCTTGACAGATCCAAGAAATACAGCCATCCCCTCTGGAATATTATGCAAGATAATTCCTGCAATAAGAGTATTTGGCAATTCAAATGATTGTAGCTTCAATGAAGCAAAGCTGCACAAAATATTGGCAGAAGATACAGCAAGA
Organism: Saccharum spontaneum; assembly: GCA_022457205.1. Classification (NCBI taxonomy): domain Eukaryota; kingdom Viridiplantae; phylum Streptophyta; class Magnoliopsida; order Poales; family Poaceae; genus Saccharum; species Saccharum spontaneum. The sequence continues at coordinate 15,941,143 of CM039594.1, read as the reverse complement.
AATGAAACAGTCCAAATAATGCCATCCAAATTTCGAAAATAAAATCAACCGGGTGCATTTGCTGTTTAGTGGTTAAATAAGGGAACTGAAGGATTTCAGAAGGAATCCATGTTTCTTACCAACAGCAGTGATAATACCACTGAATAACACTTGACGACGATGTTTTCTCATCATATCTTTACCTGTTCCACCATCATCAGCCTGCTTTCCTCAAGCCAAACAAAGAGAACTAAATTCTGTTCAGCTTTCCTGTTTTAGTGAGGAAACAGATTGATGTGGTGCTCTAAGAAAATCATTAAGGTCTGTTCATTCCAACCTTTTTCTCGCTTGGATCAGCTGGCGGCGAAAAATTTGGCTCTGGAATAAACTTAATAATGAAACCGAAGAAAAGAACTCCTGCAAAAAACTGCAGTTGTTCCTTGTTATGTGGACAGACGGGCGCTAGATGAGCATGGATTCAAGAACTATAATCACGTTATGACTCACCCAGAGGTTCCCCTTCAAGAAGCCAATAGAATTCAGGGCATTGTGTGCCAAGTCTAGAAAGGAGATGCTGAGCATAAGTCCAGCAGCAAAACCCTGTAGTCAGTTTGAACAACATATAGAGCCTTAGCAGCTAAACAATCGAAGAGGATATTTGAGGTTACTTGATAATTTTTCACCTGTAGAAGCCCAAGCACTTTAAGGTTAGGGGCAGGATTCAAAACCACAAACAACGCACCTGAAACAGACAATTCAACCCTAGCTTGAGTAAAGTTGCTAAAAAAATCTCAAATCCACACAACGAGTCACCATTACAACTTGATCAACAAAAGGTAAGGCTGGGCAGTTCATCAAATCACCATGGCAACACATATATCAAAAGTAAGTATGATGTGGACCAGGTTGTAGCTATATGTAAGATTTGACCAAGCGAGCAAGAGTAGTCCTAAACTGAAGCAACTGTACTACTGGGTTCCCATTTGAAACTTGAAAAATTGCCAATTAATTTTACATGTGAAGGAACAATTTTCCATCACTTGATAGTGAGTGGTTAAAACCATATGGTAAGGTGTTCCACGATTTTATTGCTGATAACAGAGGCAACAGAGTTTAACTTGGTAGACACCAGAATTATGGCTATGCTAGACTGCTCCAGGGCCCAGGCCACGCAGCCCAAGCTGGGCGCGAGGAAATTGGACTGTAACCAGAGGCAGACAGTGGGTTCCCGGCCCGCTAGTATCCAAACCCTAGGAACCGCAGCGAACCACAGCACGGCGGCAAGCAAGCAAGCGGGAATTCAGCAACCGCGGAGCCGAGAGAGTCAGGGGGTGCCGTACCGAGGGCGGTGCTGAGGCCGCCGACGAGCGAGAGCCCGAGCGCCCTGTAGAAGACCTGCAGCTCCATTCGCCCCGACGCAGCTCCCCGTGCTAGGGTTTGGGCTTTGGGGATCGAGGAGGATTCGGGGGCACGGAGGAGGGGAGCGGCAAGCGAGCTTGGCGTGAGCCTCCGCGCGGGGATGGCTGGAGGCTGAGCGAAGGAGGTGATTTTGACTTTATACTAGAGCTGATCAAAAGTGAAAACTGACGAAAGCGATGGCTGATGCAATCGCGAGTCACGACTCACGAGTGGGAATTTTTCACTTTTGGTTTTGTCCCTCACCCCCTTGTTGCCTTGTTGGCATCGCACGTATTTGGAAAAGACTATTTGCAGCAGCAGCAGTGACGACTGACATGTGCCGCATGAATCATGATGCATGAATCATGAACTAACTGCTCCAACAATGGTTTTCCACATCGTTGAAATTTATTTATTCGGATGAAACGTCGTAGTACAGCATGTCACTTGGAATAAGAAGGCATAAATTTGTTTTTTTTTCTTTGAAAACGAAAGGTATCTTCTGATTCAAACAATGCAATGATCGGAGGAGCTAAACACATTAACAAAAACCACGTCAGCACGTGGCCATCGATAAACAATAGTAGAATCACAAAATCAAATTGGGATCATAATATATTAGCATCGATCAGGCACGATTACAGAACAAACCCTTGACAATCCACACGATCACGAACAAACGAACAAACAAACAAAATTAATAACACATAATAATTAACCAATCTCGCAAAGCACAAAAAAAATACAAACAACATTATAATTAATTAATCGGATGAACCAAACACGATGCGGATCCCAAGTTTCCCGCCCCGCGCGGCCAGCGTAGCGCGTCGTCGTCGCTCAGTGGAGGTAGTAGGCGAGGAAGGAGGCGACGAGCGCTCCAGCGGCGGGCACAGCGGCGGCGGTGGCGCCGCTGGCGGAAGGGCCAGCCGCACCGCCGGCCGCGCCGGCGGGCGCGCCTGCCTCGGAGGGCGCGGTCGCCTCGGAGGCGACCGAGGCCAGCACGGCGGTGGCCGAGGCGGCGGCGACGAGCGCGGCGACGAGGACCTTCTTCATCTCCATGGCGGCTGGTGGTGGTGGCCGGATCGTCGCTTGCTGCTGGATGAAGGAATGCCGGCCTCGCCTCGCCTCGCGCTCGAGGAGATGTTATTAGTTTCGGTTTATTGGGTGGAATTGGGAGACTGCTCGCCCGACGGCCGGCGTACGTGAGTGATCTCTCAATTGCTTCTCCTGCCTCGTGACGGGGCGCCGCTTTATAGGAGCTCCGCCGCGGCAGCGCGAGCGGCCGCGAGCGAAGCGAGGGCGGCGGTTGGTTCGCTGCCGGGCAGGCCGTGGGTTGCCGCTTGCCGGAAATAGGGTGGATCTGGTTGGTTTCCATTTTTCTGCAGGGTTGGAGACTTGGAGCTGGATTAACGGTGGTTCTTGCATCGTGACTGGCGGGGCGGATACCGGG